>CM062812.1:59417922-60018889 GCA_031772625.1 Pinus tabuliformis
ATGCAGAAGGCTAAAGTCAATGCGTTTAATTCCCTCGGTCAGAGCGAATGCATAACAATGGAGATTGATAACGGATATCGTGAAAGCATTAACACATGTAATGTTAATTCAAAATATGACAGCATTGAAAACATGTCCATTAAAAACTGCGCAGGTGATATTAAGCATAATGGGTGGCACAAAACATATCCAAATATGATGAATAACAGCGATACTGATTATGACATCACGCTGGATAGGAATGCTGAAGTTAATACGTTGACCCACGGTTCGCACATTACAGTAAGCAATCTCAGCGCAGATGGCAATGATACACTGGAAAGGATGCAGGATTCCAAAGTAGATGCTCATGACTTAGTCAGCAATTTCAATGGTGGTGCGCAGATTCATAACGTAAGCATTAGAAAGGGCAGTTTTAGCCAGTATGAGAGGGTCGAAGGTAATGCGCCAAGCAAGGGTGACCATGAGAATTGGTTAGACAATGAGTGCATAAATAAAGATAGCACAAGAATCAATAGCAATCAAGGCTTAGACAAGAGTTTCCAAAAAGAAAAAAGTTTGTCTTCAGAAAACACCTATGAGTCAAAATTAAAAAGAAAAGTGGTCAACCTTTCTTCCCAGGAATTAGATCCTATAGCCATTAATGTTCTCAGCAAAGGTATGGGGTTTGCGGTGGCCCCTAAAAACCTTCCCTTTGAAAAGATGATATGTAGCATAGAGGATGGGATTAGTAACCTTCCTCTGGAAGATAAAGAAGCATTGAGGCAAGAATTTTCTCTCATCATGAGGAAAGCCAAAACTCCCAGAAGCAACTTAAGTAAAGAAGAACATAAAGCCTTCAAATCCTTGCGGAACAATGACAAGGTCGTGGTTCTTAAAGCAGATAAAGGAGGAGCAGCGGTCATCTTGGACAAAGAAGACTATGTTCGTAAAATGAATGATCACCTAAATTGTGGCAGTTATAAGAAGCTGAACAGTAATCCCACCCCCAAAATCATGAAAGATGTAAAAAAGATCATCTCAGATTCTAACCTTGACGAAAAATTAAAGAAGAAATTAATCCCCTCTTGTGAAACTATCCCTAGAATCTATGGACTACCCAAGATCCATAAGGAAGGGGTCCCCCTTAGACCGATAGTTAATACTATTGGTTCCCCAACCTATGAACTTGCTAAATATGTTGCTAAAATTCTTAAACCCCTTATCAGAAATACTGATTCCTTCATCAAAGACTCCCAGGACTTTGTGAATCTTATAAAAAATGAAAATATGGAGCGTGATGACATCCTTGTAAGCTTTGACGTGGTATCGTTATTCACAAAGATTCCTCTTGAGGAAGCCATTCAGGTTATAAAAGATGTTACTGATCCAGGGACTGCAAAGCTGGCTGAAATCTGCTTAAGGTCAACTGTGTTCACCTTCCAAGGAATATTTTATGAGCAGACATCTGGTGTGGCAATGGGATCACCCCTTTCGCCAATCGTGGCCAACCTATACATGGAATACTTTGAAAAGAAGGCCCTGGAATCATATCCGTTAAAACCAGCTTGGTGGAAGCGTTTTGTCGATGATACCAATATAAAATGGACTCATGGTAAAGCAGAACTTGACAAGTTTTTCATTCACTTAAATTCTATCTCTCCAGAAATAAAATTTACGATGGAGCTTGAAGAAAACATGAGCATTCCTTTTTTAGACGTTCTAATCATCAGAAAAGAGGATGGCTCGCTGGGCCATAAGGTTTTCAGGAAGTCAACCCACACAGAAAGTTACCTCCATGCTGATTCCCACCACCACCCAGCCCAGAAGTTTGGTGTTCTAAACACTCTTGCCATTAGAGCCCTTCGAATTTCCGACTCAGAGCATCTGAACGATGAAAAGAAGCATTTAGTTTTAACTTTTAAGAGTATAGGCTACAAAGAGCAAGAAATTAAAAAAGCCATAGAGAAAGCTGAAAGAAGGTTGTTATCTCATGAGCCCAAGGCTCAGGACCAACCTCAATATGGTAAGGTTTTTCTTCCTTATATCCATGGAGTTACAGACAAAATCGCAAAAATCCTAAGAAAGAAAAACATTATCACGCATTTCTCAGCACCTGGTACGATCAGGCAAGGTTTGAAGTCTGTAAAAGATGATATTGACAATCATCAGCTTAAAGGAGTCTATAAAATAGATTGTTCTTGTGGAAAAAGCTACATTGGTGAAACAGGTCGCTCCCTCCAGACAAGGCTCAAGGAACATGGCGCTGATATTAGGAATGGAAGATCTCGTACTTCAGCCCTGGCAGAACACTCCTCAAAGACTAAGCACCATATCTGCCTGGAAAGCGCATCCATTATCGCAAGGGAAGAGCAGCATCAGAGACGAAAGATCAGAGAAGCACTTGAAATTATCAAGCATCCTCACAATCTGAACAGAGACAATGGTATGGAGATTAGCGGGAGCTGGCTTCCCTTGATCAAGGAAATCAAAAACGCCAAAAACGCCAACACATCCCCAGGTGAAGCATTCAATAGGTAAGTTATCCCTCTCCTTTTCTATTTTATTAGTCTGTACCTTTTTATTAATATCTAAGTTAGAGTTAGCATTAAAATTCTATAGCATATTGATTTCTATATAGCTATTAATTAAGATATTAATTATTATATTAATTATTATATTAATTAATTATAGATATTAAATATCTATAATTGTTAATATGTTTTGGTTTAATATATTAGTTTAACTTATATAGAAACTAATATTGTTTTCCCTAATATTTTTAGAAATAACCTTTCTATATAAAAATTAGCATTATAATGCTATAATATAATAATTTCGATATAACTATTAATTAATATATTAACTATTATATTAACCAATTATAAATATTTATTATTTATAATTGTTAATATAAGTAGTTTTTTATATTAATTTAATTTATATAGAGAATATTATATTTTAGTTCATTAAACTAATTTTTCTTTTAGTTCTAGTTCAATTCCCTAATTTTGTCTTTAGGTTTTGTGTTAATATATTAACCCTTCTATAATAAATTTTTTTATTAAAATAAGAGTAATTTATTAAAAATTAAAGGTAATTTTTAAAATTGAAATAAAATAAAATAAAATTATTATTTGAAGCCGACAGTGTGTTGTTCCCTAATTATTTTTCCTCATTATTATTTATTCCCGAAGAAGCTCTTCTTTTATCCTCATTCTAAAAATCCTGATGATGGATCCCATTTGGGATTTGAAACGTTGGTATAAAAATGTTCATACTGTGGATTCTCCGGTCATTGATTCAAAAAAAAAAAACCTTTATTCTACCTACCCTTTACTTATCCTGACATTTTTGCTTCACTTTATTGGGTGAATTTTTCCTTTTTCTTTTGAAAAGCAAACTATCTAATTCTAACCTTATTATTGGCATTATGGCACAGGTTTCGAGCTATGGCATAGGTGTTGTCCTTGATGGCAACTCTCTTTGGTAACAGATCTTAGTTCAGGCTTTCAGAATGAAAGAAAAGACATATACGCAGGTTCATCTAGACTAAGACGCATATACACGCAGGTTAGACGTTACAAAGGCGCGTATGCGTATACAAGCACTTTCACGCAAGGAAAAGCGCATATATGTTGGAAAATTCACTTTTGGTCCATGGTAGTTAGTCCTTGGTGTTTGAACCTATGGTTTTGGACCATGGCATCTCGTCAGAAGTGTTGATCCCAAGTATTGGGTCCTTGGTATTGTTTATTATGGTTTTGGACCGTGGTATTGTGAAAGGCCTAAGACTATAAAAGAGGAAGGAGATCATTTGGCAAAGGATCATCTGAATTAATTGAATATCTAACAAGTGCTAGATCTGAAATATTGGTGATTGGGGTTATGGTGCAGATCTGGATCTGAATGAAGGAGGAACCTTAGTGCATAAAGAAGGATAAGTTCTATTGATGGGTCATAATCTTAAGGCTTGAATGATAGTATCTTTGTATGATTTTGATCTGTTATATGTGGCGCAGGTTTGATCTATAAATCTGGGTTAATTACTGTCTGAATATCTGAAAGAGTGTATTATCCTTTATAGATCTGTACGCAGGTTCAGCGAAGCGAAGGCGCATGTACACGCTGTTTTGGTAAGGGAAAAAAGCGTATACGTAGGTCGGCTTTGACACAGAAGCGTATACATGCAGGTTTCTGAACAGTGAAGTAGCGTACATCTCTTGATTTATATTCTAGCTACTTCTGTTTATTGCTGCAGTATTCTGGGTTCAAAATTTGGTTACAGTTACTGTATTCTTGGGTACAGCTGTCAGAGAAGTGTTTATTTTTGATTCAGTTTTGATTGGTGAAAAGGTGATTGTTTGAAGCATGAATTCTTGATTGATGTTCGTGGATCCAGTATGAAAATTTATGAAACGTGGTCCCTGGAAGAAAGAGAAGGTTGTAGCCTTCTGTAGGCCAGCACCTATGTACTAATATCTTGGCTAGTGCAGGAGCTAAGGGGGTTATAGCTCAAGAGAGTGTTGTAGCTCTCTGCAGGTTGCAGCCTGCGTACTGGTAAAGGACTACACCAGTACATTGTAAGAAGAAGTTTCTAATTAAAAGAAGATAGAGATGAATTGCAGCAGGTGGTTTTCACGCACATTGGGTTTCCACCTTATATCTTGTGTTCTTGTGTATGATTGTATTTTGCTCTGTTTTACTACTGGTTATTTAATTCTGATACACAGATTAACAATCAACTTCTGAAAGATAAAGTAAATTATAAGTTTGCATTGTATATACAGGTTTCCTTCTACATAGTTGCGTATATACGCAGGTTTAATTAACTGAAGTAGCGTATATTATCTGGATTTGGAAAAAGGAATATTTGACTTGATAATACTGATTCACCCCCCTCTCAGTATTATTTCCAACAATTGGTATCAGAGCAGGTCCTTCTGAAGAAGCTTGATCGCTTGAAGGAAGATCCATCATCATGAGCAACTACGAGAGAGAAGCATCTATCAGGCCACCAATCTTTGACGGGACAAACTTCGTATATTGGAAGGTAAGAGTTACTGCCTATCTTGAATCTCTTGGTATAGAAGTCTGGGATATCATAGATACAGGGTACACTTTTCCATCAGCGACTCCTACAGATCCGGCTGAGAAGAAGAAATATGAAACAAATGCAAAGGCTGTCAATACTCTATTAGGATGTCTATCTCAATCAAAATTCGTGAAGGTTATGCAGTATAAATCCACAAAAGAAATATGGGACAAGATTGTTCTGAGCTATGAAGGAGATGATCAGGTAAAATGAGCAAAACTTCAAACCCTCAGAATTCAGTATGAAAATCTCAGAATGCACAACGATGAAAGTGTGGCTAGCTATTTCCTTCGTGTAGATGAGATTGTTAATTGTATGAAAAATCTGGGTGAAGAAATAAAAGAGGCTTTTGTGGTTGAAAAGGTTCTAAGATCTTTATCCCGAGGTTTGAATCTAAAGTTTCTGCAATAGAAGAAAAGGAGAATCTACGAAACCTTACCATGTCACAGCTGCACGGAATTTTGACTGCTTATGAAATGAGGAAAGGAGGACCATCAGACAGGAGAGAAGCTGCCTTCAAGGCTTCAGGCAAAGGAGATTACTATGAGTCAGGACACGTGTCAGAAGAAGAAGAAGAATCAAATTTTGTCAAAAACCTTCAACGGGGTGCTGGATGATTCCGAGGTAAATTACCTTTCAAATGCTTTGCTTGTGGAAGAGTCAGTCACTATGCTGCCAAATGTCCCCATAAGGATAAGATTGACAAGGGGAAGGAACCTGTTAGATGGAACAAGAAATAGAACGCAAATAAGAAAAGCTATTACACTCATGAAGATAGTGATGGACTTTCAAATAGTGACGAAGATGAACGAGGTAATAATTATAAACTTTTAATGGACTTTGAAGATGATGATTACATGGATGTTATAGATGAATAAGGTCTTTATGAAGAGATTTCTAATATCAAAATTTGTTTAGAAGAGAAAAATGTGATTATTGATTCTCTGCAATGTCAACTGGTTGAAAGGGAAAAACATCATGAAAAATTGGAATGTGAAATTGTTGGTCTTAGAAAAGAGATTGAGAAAACAAAAGCTCTTAGCTTAAATTTGTTAAAGGATCTGAAACTCTGGATGAGATTATCAATGTGTAGCATTCTCCACTAATCAAGACAGGTCTGGGATATAATGGAGAAGCATCTCAAGCATCCACCTCCAAAAGTTATCTTGATGCAGTAAGGAGGAGCGAGCAAAGGCCTAATAGAAATCATCGGGTAAATCAAGGACAATTTACCTCAAGAATGAACAAAGACTATCAAGAAAATCAGGGGAAATCTACCTTAAGGACAAACAGAAGCCACGACCAGCCACAAGTAAAATCTTCCCAATTTGCCTCAAGAATGGATGTCAGTAGAAACTAGAATCGATTGGTTGATAGATTTGATAATCGCAGGAGTTTCTTCAATGGCCAATGTTTCTCTTGCCATAACTTTGGTCACAAAGAAGCTCAATGTGTTGCCTATAAGACAATCATGACTAGAGAAGCTCAAAAACAAAGAAGTATGACTGGAATCACGAAAAGGACCTATAACAACTTTTCTGCCCTTGAAAGTGAAATTGAATGTTCTATTTGTAATAACTTCGGTCATGAAGATTCTGAATGCAGGAGCAGGTTTCAGAGGACAACTCAGAAGGAACAAACCTCAAATGCCATAAAATCAATGGTACATCGACAATGGATGTTCGAAGCATATGACAGGTGATAAAGAAAAACTTCAATCATATAGTGCTTTAAAAAAAGGAAAGAAAGTTTCTTTTGGAAATGATACCCCTGCAGTCATAAAAGGAAAAGGCACTGTTCAGTTGAAAGAAAAAGTCAAGGCTGGAAATGTTTTGTATGTTAATGGCTTGAAGCATAATCTACTGAGTGTCAATTAGTTGTGTGATCAAGGATCTGAGGTAATATTTCGATCAAATGGATGTAGTGTTCGTGATCTTGATACAGGAAAAACAGTGATCAACGACATAAGAACTCCAAATAATTTATAAATATTTGAAGAAGGACAACAACAATGTTATTTGAGCGAGAGTGATGAACACTGGTTATGGCACCGGAGGTTGGGGCATCTAAGCTTTTCACAGATAAGGAAAGCATGCAAATATCAGACAGTTCGTGGTCTTCCAGACATCAGAATTCCAGACAATACAATATGCAAATCATGTCAGTTTGGTAAGAAAACCATAACTAACTTCCCTGAGAAGGAAGGATTAGCTAGCAGGCCTCTTGAACTAGTCCATACAGATGTATGTGGTCCATCTAGGAAAATGTCACCTCGAGGAGAATAATACTTCATATTATTCATTGACGACTTCTCCAGGATGGTTTGGATAGGATTTATGAAGCAAAAAGATGAAGCCTTCGAAAAATTAAAATCTTTCAAAGCCTTGGTTGAAAACGAATCAGATCACAAAATTAAGTGCCTCAGGTCTGATAGAGGTGGGGAGTTTACCTCAAATGAATTTTTCAATTTTTGTGAAGAACATGGAATAAGAAGGTAATTCTCTATAGCTAGGAATTCTCATCAAAATGGAGTAGTGGAAAGGATGAATAGAACGGTTCAACAAATGGCTCGTGCTATGCTTGATGAGTCTGGAACTCCCGCAACCTTCTGGGGTGAAGTTTCATTTGCTGCGGTTTTTATTCTCAACAAAACAAATGTCTGGGTGAACAATACTCAAACTCCTCATGAGCTCTGGTATGGTGAGACTCCTTCGGTAAAACATTTCAAAATCTTTGGAAGAAAATGTTATATTAAGAATAATGATGAACATCTTGGCAAGTTTGAACCTAGAGCAGATGAAGGCATTCTCCTTGGTTATTCTCCTCACAACAAAGCATATAAGTGTTACAACAAAAGACTTGGAAGAATAGTTGACAACATTGATGTAGTGGTTGATGAAGAAGGAAACATTCCTAGGCAAGTAAATTATGAAAATATCGAAGAGGATGAATACCATCCTTCAAATCAGACTGATGATGAAGAAGAACCTCAAGAGGCACCAGAGGAATAGATAAGGATAGAAGAGAAGACTCCATCCAGGTAAGTTCAGAAGAATCATCCAGAATCTCAAATTTTGGGGCAGAAAGAGGCAAGTATACAAACCAGAAGAACAATTGCAAAAGCCTCAAGCTATTTGGCATTGCTCTCCTCCACTGAACCACAAAATGTGAAAGAAGCATGCAAGGATGAATGTTGGGTCAAGGCAATGGATGAAGAACTTGAGCAGATCGAAAAGAATAACACTTGGGAGCTGGTTCCTAAACCAAAAGATAAGAATGTCATAGGGACAAAATGGATCCTTAAAAACAAGATGAATGAAAATGGGGAAGTGATTAGAAACAAGGCCAAACTTGTTTGTAAAGGGTATGCTCAACAAGAAGGAATAGACTTTGGAAAAAAATTTGCTCCCGTTGCTAGACTTGAGGCCATCTGAATGTTTCTTGCTCTCTCAAGCTTTCAGAAGTTCAAAGTATTTCAAATGGACGTGAAATCAGCCTTTCTGAATGGAGACTTGGAAGAAGAGGTGTACATTGAGCAACCAGATGGTTTCATTCTTGGGAATGATCCAAATCTTGTATGCAGACTAAAAAAGGCTCTTTATGGTCTTAAAAAGGCTCCAAGGGCTTGGTACTATCGTTTGGACAAATATCTTCATCAACAAGGCTTTTCAAAGGGATCAACAGATAGCAATCGTTATATAAAAATTGAAAATGACAAATTGCTAATACTTGTTGTGTATGTAGATGATATTATCTTTGGCAGCAATGAAGAAACTATGAGTCAAAACTTTTCCTTGGTGATGCAGAAAGAATTCGAAATGCCATTACTTGGAGAGCTAACATATTTTCTTGGTCTACAAATCCAACAAAATGAAGGCGGTATCTTTTTGTCGCAAACCAAGTACCTCAAGCAGATTTTGAAGAAGTATGGCATGGAAGATTCAAAACCTATATGTACCCCTATGGTTACAGGATGTAGCCTCAGTGCAAATGATGAATCAGCAGCAGTACATCAACCAACTTATAGATCCATGATTGGAAGTCTACTTTATTTGACAGGTACCCGACCAAACATCATGCATGCAGTAGGAATAGTTGGAAGATTTCAGGCAAATCCTAAGGAAACCCATCTTCAGGCAGTGAAGAGAATTTTCAAGTATCTTCAAGGAACTCAAAACTATGGCTTATGGTATCCTAGAGATACAGATCTCACTCTTCATGCTTATAAAGATGCAGATTGGGCCGGAAGCGTGGATGACAGGAAGATCACAAGTGGTGGTGCATTATTTATGGGTTCCAGATTAGTATCTTGGTTTAGCAAGAAACAGAGTTCGATTGCTTTATCTACAGCTGAAGCGGAATATGTGGCTACTGCATCTTGCTGCACTCAACTCCTTTGGATGATGCTGACCTTTTAGGATTTTCAAATCCCTTGTACACCACCTATCTCCATCTTATGTGATAATACAAGTGCAATCAGCATTTCAAAGAACCCAGTCATGCATTCAAAGACCAGGCACATACCGATCAAGTACCACTTTCTCCGGGAACAAGTGTTGGAACAAAAGGTCAAATTGGAGTATGTTCCTTCTAAGGAACAAGTTGCTGATATTCTCACTAAACCACTGCCCAGGGAAACTTTTGAATACCTAAGACAGAAGCTGGGAGTAGTTGATGCATCATCTTGCTGTTAAATCTTGTCTGTTTCAAAGAAAAATGGGTGTACGCGAGTTGCCTGAGGAGGATCCGCGTACATACGTAGGTTTGTGAAGAGACAGTCGCGTATATGGAGGTTTGATGGATATTAGCAAGGACAGGCTCTGGTTGAAGATATCTTGATATGGGTCTGGCAGAGACCATCCGGCACAGGTCCAGGGGGAGCAGATAAACTTCTAATGATGCATTGTTGGCATTATCTTTGAAGCTTTTTGGTTCTAGTACACAGCTGTTGTTGGTTTCAAGTGGAACAAATGCAGAGGGAGAACGGAAGAAAATCATGGTTGCTAATCTGAATGATGATTGACAGATGCTGCTAATATCAGTTATTGATGACTTTCATAAGTCTTGCTCTAGATATTTCGTCTCTATGTCATGTATCTTCTTTATGGTGTCAAGGTCATGTAACGGCCTATTTTGGTTTCCCCACTATGCTTGGGATGAATATGTAATGTACTTGGTTGACATATGTAAATTTCTGATGTATCCCCACTTGATTGGGTGGATGATCCCCACTTGGTTGGGTGATGGATGTATGTATTGAGTCTTTTGGTGATAGGAAGGTCTTTTATGATGTATGAGTCATGGTTCTTCTTGAAGAACATCTTTTTGCAGATCTTGCCTACAATCAGGGGGAGCATGGTCAGCTCAGCAGGGCAGAGATTTCAGCATGTACTCAGGGGGGGCACAACCCTTTGCCCTTGATGACAAAGGGGGAGAATGACTTGAGGTTCTTGGAGTTGCCATCAAGTCCAAAGGGGGAGATTGTTGGCATTATGGCACAGGTTTGGAGCTATGGCACAGGTGTTGTCCTTGATGGCAACTCTCTTTGGTAACAGATCTCAGTTCAGGCTTTCAGAATGAAAGAAAAGTGCTGGGTCCCTATAATACTAGTGATTACCCCATTACTATTGTAGTTATACCCCTTATTAATATTGTTGTGAACCTACTGCCCCCATATTGTTATTACTGTGCCCCATAGAATCCCTCTATTGTTATTTTTGTGGCTTTATATTATTATTGTTAGGTCGGCTGGATTATATTGTGACTCCTTAGACTCCTATATATAGAAAGGAGGTTTTGTCATTTGAATCATCCAAGAATTGTTCATTTATGTAATGTAAAGGAGGTTGCCCCCTTGAAGAGGCTGAATTCTAAGGCATTGATCTATCTTTTCTATCTTTTCTTGAGCTGGTTTCATAACATTTGGTATCAGAGCTTTGGATTCTAGGGTTTCGCTGCTCCAAACAGGTCATCGTGGCATTTTCGCTATAACGTTTTTACTGCAATGTTTCAGAAGTTGAAAAAAAAACCCATTTGATAAGAACTTGTGATGAACCTCGGGTACGAATTTCAGAGCTTTTAAAGCTATATTTGCAGAGATATGATCTGAGGAAGTTGGTATTTTTGCAGACTCCTGAATTACATTCCAAACATGTGACCTGGGGAAAATCGTCATAACTTTCTTTTTGAGTATCAGATTGAAATTTCATAAGAAGGTACAGAAAGAGGATGGATTTTAGTTTTCTTGTATCTATTTTTTAGAGTCAAAGGTCCAAACAGTGACACGTGGCACTTCATACAAGTTCGATCTACTGAACTAGTCTATAATCAGGTCACTGCGGGAGATTGTGCATAACGCTTTCTTGGAGAATCCACTTTGGATCAGACTAGTGGCATTGGAAAGAGGACACAGAAGGCTACTATAGGTCACAATTTCAGAACTGGATGATTCGAAATTACAGAGATACATCAGATTCAATATCAGGCTTCTACAAAGTGAAAAAAGGTGTGTAGTTTTTTTTAAATTTTTGCGTAAGCTTGGTCTGAAGGAATTCAAAGGGCATACTAAAGCATTATTATTGGTAATTGATGCCTCGAGGAAAGAAAATGCAAACACCTTGTAAGCAACCTGAAATCTCTAGCATGACTTATGAAGAAGAGGAAGAAATGCAACATGATATAGCAAAATTACGAGACCAAGTGCAACAAGTGTCACTTGCACAAAAAGGAACAGAATCTAAGATGGATGGTTTAAAGAAAGATGTAGAAGCTAAGATGGATGGTTTAAATAAAGGCGTAGAAGCTAAGATGGATTGTTTAAAGAAAGGTGTAGAAGCTAAGATGGGCGATTTGAAGATAGATTTGAAGACAAACATGGAAGAATTGAAGAAGTTGCTACAAGAAAGGGTCACTAATGGTGAAAGGGTAGTAAAGGAAACTCATGATGAGAACAAAAGAAATGTTAATCATGATTCCATAGACTCTAATTTTGGATTGAAGACCCACCATATTCCAAAAATCGATATGAGGAAGTTTGATGGCAAGGATCCCGCAACATGGATATTACAGATGGATCAATTCTTCGATCTCAATAATGTGCAAAACACACAAAAGGTACGTATAGAAAATTTATATTTGGAACCAAATCAGTTTGTATGGTATCAATGGCTTTTCTCTCGTAAACAATTTATCACTTGGGCAATTTTTACGGAAGAATTGATAGCACATTATGAGGATAAAAAAAGCAACACTTGTTTTAGCCAATTGATAAGTCTCAAACAAAAGGGTTCAATAATGGAGCACATTGAGGAGTTCCAAAAATTGAACATAAGGGTAAAAGATATTTCAGAGGAGCATAGGATTGATGTGTTCATAGGGTCTTTAAAGGATAATATCCAACATGATGTTCACCTTTGGGAACCTGATTCATTAGAGAAGGCATTCAGGTTAGCAAGAAAAGTGGAAAGCAAAATTATGGCAACCAGGAAGCATACCACTCACAACTATAAAGACGGAAGTGTTGTTGCCCCTAGTCTTCCACAACCTATAAGGTTGAAACCACAACAATTGGAAGAAAAAAGAGCAAAAGGGCTTTGTTACAGTTGTGATAGAAAATACACTAAAGGTCATAAGTGTGCTGAGAAGAAATTATTCTACATAGATTGTGAAGAGGAAGAAGAAAAGGAGCAAGAAAGGTCAAAAGAAGAGGATATACTCCAGGAACAAAGCCTAGATGAAGAAAAAATAAATCCAACCATATCTTGTAATGCATTGGCAGGAATTACCACTCCTCAAACCATCAAGATAGAAGGACAAATCAAGAAGAAAAAGGTAATAGTGTTGATTGATTCAGGAAGCACCCACAATTTTATTCATTGTAAGGTAGCAAAAGAATTGAATTGCTTCCTATATCCAGCACCAGAGTGTCAAGTGATGATTGCAAATGGAGGAACAATAAATTGCTCTGGAAAGTGCCATAATATCAAGCTATCCATGGGAGAATATGTATTGACTAGCCCAATGCTTTCCATTCCAATGGGAGGTGTTGATGTTGTACTAGGAGTCCAATGGCTACAATCCTTGGGTACAATGGCTTTTATTTTTAAGAACTTTTCATAAAATTTTCTACGAAAGGAAAGGAAGTTGAATTAAGGGGTATTGCAGGGAAACCAGGAAAGATAATCAGCTCTAATGGTATGACAAAGCTTCTAAAAAAGGAGCAAAGAGGTGTAATTGCACAATTATGTTCGCTAGATGTTTCCACATCAGAATCATCTATTTCTCCAGATCTCCAAAAAGTCCTGGACAATCATTCCAAGGTATTTGAGACTCCCAAAGGTCTCCCACCTATGCGTGATCATGATCATGCTATTCATCTGATTCCAGGAAGTGTTCCTCCAAACATCAGGCCGTACAGATATCCCTATGTCCAAAAGAGTGAAATTGAATGTATGGTTGCAGAAATGCTAGAGGCTGGTATAATTCAACCAAGTCAAAGTTCTTTCTCTGCTCCAGTAGTATTGGTGCACAAGAAGGATGGATCATGGTGCATGTGTCCGAATTATAGGGAGCTCAACAAGCTCACTATTAAAGATAAGTTCCCCATTCCTGTCATTGATGAATTACTGGATGAATTGCATGGATCAATTTACTTCACCAAGTTGGATCTTCGTTCAGGATATCATCAAATCAGAATGAAGACTGAAGACATTCCGAAAACAACATTTAGAACTCATGAGGGTCATTATGAATTTTTGGTCATGCCTTTTGGCCTTACCAATGCACCTTCAACATTTCAAGGTTTGATGAATTCAATTTTCAAACCATTCCTTAGAAAATTTGTGTTAGTATTTTTTGATGATATACTAATCTACAACAAGTCTTGGAAGGATCATGTTGAACATGTTGACAGGGTGCTACAACTATTGGAGGAGAAACAATTATATGCAAAAAGATCCAAATGTTTCTTTGGAGTCCAGGAGGTGGAATATCTGGGTCATATTGTATCTCATGAAGGAGTTAAGGTAGACCCTAGCAAAATTAAAGCCATTAAGGAATGGAAAATCCCCACATCCATAAAGCATCTGCGAGGATTTCTCAGGTTGACAGGGTATTATCTCAAATTTGTTAAGAATTATGGGAGAATAGCAGCACCTCTAACAACATTATTGAAGAAAGATGCATTTTCATGGACTCCGGAAGCAACAAAGGCCTTTGAACATCTTAAAGAGGCAATGTGCCAAGCACCGGTCTTAGCTACACCGGACTTCACAAAAACCTTTATTGTGGAATGTGATGCTTCAGGAAATGGAATTGGTGCTGTTCTAATGCAAGATGAAAGACCCATTGCTTTTGAAAGTCGTCCAATCAAGGGAAAGTTTTTAAGCAAAGCTATTTATGAGAAGGAAATGTTGGCAATACTCCATGCACTTAAGAAATGGCGACCCTACCTAATGGGAAGACACTTCAAGGTAAAAACAGATCATGATAGCCTTAAATACTTTTTAGAACAAAGATTATCCTCTGAAGAGCAACAAAAGTGGGTCACAAAGATGTTGGGTTATGACTTTGAAATCATCTACAAAAAAGGGAAGCAAAATGTGGTGGCAGATGCACTCTCAAGAAAGGATGAGGATGTGGAAGCATTGTTGTGCACCATTTCTATTATCCAACCAGATTGGATAAATGAAGCAAGGGAGGAATGGAAGAATGACGAAGAAGTGTGAGCACTTATTCAAAAGTTACAACAAGATTCCAATACGTCTGATACATTTAGCTGGAAAATTGATTCATTATGGTACAAAGATCGCTTATACCTCTGTAAGAATTCCCAGCTAAAACAAAAGATTCTTATGGAATTGCACACTTCTCCCTTAGGAGGGCACTCAGGATTTTTAAAAACTTACCACAGGGTTAAGAAGAAATTTTTTGGGATGGCCTTAAATCAGATATTCAAAAGTTTGTGGCAGAATGTTTGGTTTGCCAACAAAATAAAGTTGAAACAATTAAGACACAGGTCTATTACAACCTTTATCCATTCCAAGCCAATGTTGGGAGGAGGTTTCAATGGATTTTATCACAGGTTTACCCAAGTCTGAGGGAAAGAGTGTCATCATGGTGGTAGTTGATAGACTTACCAAGTATGCACACTTTTGTGCATTATCACATCCATTTAAAGCCAGTACAGTTTCTACTGCATTTATGGAAACAATTCAAAAGCTACATGGAAACCCAAAGATTATTGTAAGTGACAGAGATCCCATTTTCACTGGAAATTTTTTGACAGAATTATTTTCTTGTCTTGGTACTCAGTTAGCTCATAGCTCATCTTATCATCCTCAATCTGATGGGCAAACTGAGATAGTAAACAAATGTTTGGAAGGATATCTTCGTTGCTTTGTATCTGATAAACAGACACAATGGGTCAAATGGTTGCCTTTGGCTGAATGGTGGTATAACACTTCCTTCCATACAACAACAAAAATGACCCCATTTATGGCACTTTATGGGTATCAACCACCATCCATCACATCATATTTAAGAGAAAATTCTAAGGTTCAGGCAGTGGAACATCACATTGAACATCAACAACAAGTCCTCCAACTCTTAAAGGATAACCTCGTGTTGGCACAGAATAGAATGAAACAACAGGCAGATTTACATCACAGTGAAAGAAGTTTTAATGTAGGTGATTGGGTATTCCTACGGCTACAACCATATAAGCAAATGTCCCTCAAGCAATATAAGAAGGATAATAAATTATCACCAAAGTATTATGGTCCGTACAAGGTGTTGCAAAAGATTGGTACTATGGCATACAAATTGGAGCTTCCTGCAGCTCTCGATTGCACCCAGTTTTCCATGTTTCATGTTTAAAGAAGGTTATAGGTGAAAAGCTCCCAGTTCAAACAATATTACTAGAACTTGACGATGAAGGAAAAATTATATTGGAACCGGAAGCAGTCACAGAAAAAAGAAGTCGACAACTACGAAATCGATCAATTTCAGAGTATCTTATCAAGTGGAAGTACTTATCTGCTGAAGATTCCACATGGGAGGATGAAAATTTTATGCAGAAGTATCCAGAACTACTCAAGCATTGAGGACAACACTTTTTTGAAGGAGAGGGGCATGTTGGGTCCCTATAATACTAGTGATTACCCCATTACTATTGTAGTTATACCCCTTATTAATATTGTTGTGCCCCTATTTCCCCCATATTGTTATTACTGTGCCCCATAGAATCCCTCTATTGTTATTTTTGTGGCTTTATATTATTATTGTTAGGTCGGCTGGATTATATTGTGACTCCTTAGACTCCTATATATAGAAAGGAGGTTTTGTCATTTGAATCATCCAAGAATTGTTCATTTATGTAATGTAAAGGAGGTTGCCCCCTCGAAGAGGCTGAATTCTAAGGCGTTGATCTATCTTTTCTATCTTTTCTTGAGCTGGTTTCATAACAAAAAGACATATACACAGGTTCATCTAGACTAAGATGCGTATACATGCGGGTTAGATGTTACAAAGGCACGTATGCCTAAACACGTACTTTCACGCAAGGAAAAGCACGTATATGTTGGAAAATTCACTTTTGGTCCATGGTAGTTAGTCCTTGGTATTTGAACCTATGGTTTTGGACCATGGCATCTTGTCAAAAGTGTTGATCCCAAGTATTGGGTCCTTGGTATTGTTTATTATGGTTTTGGACCGTGGTATTGTGAAAGGCCTAAGACTATAAAAGAGGAAGGAGATCATTTGGCTAAGGATCATCTGAATTAATTGAATATCTAACAAGTGCTAGATTTGAAATATTGGTGATTGGGGTTATGGTGCAAATCTGGATCTGAATGAAGGAGGAACCTTAGCGCATAAAGAAGGATAAGTTCTATTGATGGGTCATAATCTTAAGGCTTGAATGATAGTATCTTTGTATGATTTTGATCTGTTATATGTGGCACAGGTTTGATCTATAAATCTGGGTTAATTACTGTCTGAATATTTGAAAGAGTGAATTATCCTTTATAGATCTGTACGCAGGTTCAGTGAAGCGAAGGCGCATATACACGCTGTTTTGGTAAGGGAAAGAAGCGTATACGCAGGTTGGCTTTGACACAGAAGCGTATACACGCAGGTTTCTGAACAGTGAAGTAGCGTACATCTCTTGATTTATATTCTAGCTGCTTCTGTTTATTGCTGCAGTATTCTGGGTTCAGAATTTGGTTACAGTTACTGTATTCTGGGTACAGCTGTCAGAGAAGTGTTTATTTTTTATTCAGTTTTGATTGGTGAAAAGGTGATTGTTTGAAGCATGAATTCTTGATTGATGTTTGTGGATCCAGTCTGAAAATTTATGAAACGTGGTCCCTGGAAGAAAGAGAAGGTTGTAGCCTTCTGTAGGCCAGCACCTACGTACTAGTATCTTGGCTAGTGCAAGAGCTAAGGGGGTTGTAGCTCCCTTCCAGGAGAAGCTGGAGAACGAGAGAGGGTTGTAGCTCTCTGCAGGTTGCAACCTGTGTACTGGTAAAGGACTACACCAGTACATTGTAAGAAGAAGTTTCTAATTAAAAGAAGATAGAGACGAATTGCAGCAGGTGGTTTTCACCCACATTGGGTTTCCACCTTATATCTTGTGTTCATGTGTATGATTGTATTCTGCTCTATTTTACTACTGGTTATTTAATTCTAATACACAGATTAACAATCAACTTCTCAAAGATAAAGTAAATTATAAGTTTGCATTGCATACGTGGGTTTCCTTCTACATAGTTGCGTATATACACAGGTTTAATTAACTGAAGTAGAGTATATTATCTGGATTTGGAAAAAGGAATAATTGACTTGATAATACTAATTCACCCCCCCTCTCAGTATTATTTCCAACACTTATATCTTCCAATGGCTCAGATTAAGCTGTTAAGGACATTTTATTTCTCTACCTAACTATTGATTTGGCGAGATTAAATAGTTTGGGTATACCTTTTATTATCTATCTATAAACATGAAATTTAAAGGATGAACTGGTTAAGATTAAGCTATTTGACTGTCATGGGTTGTGGCATTTGTCACAAGCTGCACACAACCATTATTTTTTACAGTAAAGTAAAAAGTAGTGGCACTTAGACTTGCACACTTTCATGATCTAATTTTGTTTGGGGTTCATATTTTTTCACCTTTTTTTGATATTTTCTTATTCTTTTTGTCCTTTGATATTTCCTTTAGGACATACCCTCTTTACATTTTTTAATTTTTAATATGGAAAACATTTTGCAGAAAGCAAAAGTATGTACAATATTACAAGACTAACTATAGCCAATTCAAAATTATGAATCCTATTATTATGGGACCCTAATAGTGGCTCCACATGGGGATGGCATTTCCTGGTGAAATGTCAAGAAATTTAAGATTAGTAACCTTTGAATTGTGACTGAAATTACCCTATAAACTGTTCATATGTGATTTCTTCCTTATTCATACTTATGAAGGTGAAACTTTCAAAGCTCAGGGCTTTCTCTCCGGGCTTCAACTTCAAAATATCACCATCCAATCTAATCTAAACTCTGCAATGTTATAGACAATGAGTAAAGTAAAGTGAACTATTGTTAATTGTGGAAAAATAATGCTTCAACATTCTACCATTGACAGGTCCTCCTGGTAGATCTGATCCATCTATCTCTCTCAAGAAAAAAGCATTGTTACCTCTACAACCATAAATGACATAAGGGCCTTGGCATAAGAAGTCAAATTTGCATGTTTTCCTTTGTCTTCTCTTATTGAATCCCACTTAAGAACTTTATCACCTATGTCAAAATCATTAGCTTTGGTCTTTTTATCAAATATTTTTTTTTTATTTTTCCCTGGATTACTTGTGATTTTACATATACTTATTCTCTGGTCTGCTCCTTCTATGGATATCATTTGGTTCTACCTGCAATGCCTGGATGATCTTCATCACTAACAATCCCAAAGAGGAAGGAAAAACAACATCCATCCCATATACTAACTGATAGGGAGATGTACCAATTGAATTCTTTGTAGTTAGTCTATCTGCCCATAAGGCATTGACCAACTTTTTGTTCCATGTCTTTTTGTTGTCTTCTAGTAATTTCTTAATGATATTGACCAGGCTTTTGTTAGAGGATTATCCAAGTCCATTACCTTGAGGGTAATAGGCAGTGAAGTGGCCAAGGGTGATGTGGTATTTGTTACAGAAATCTACCATTTTCTTGGATTTAAAGGCAGTTTCATTATCAGTAATGAGATTTTGTGGGCATCCAAATCTTGACAAGATATTATTTTCTAGGAATGAGATAATGACAGTGTCTGTGGCTTGTCTAGAAGGGATAGCTTCTATCCATTTGGTAAAATAATCAGTGGATGTAAAAGTCCACTTATGTTGGGTTGAGGAGGCTGGGTGTATTTCTACAATGAAGTCTAACCCCCATTGTTGAAATGGTATTTCTGTGGAGATGGGTTTGAGACGTAAATGTAAAAGCTTTCTTTTTCCCTCAAATATATGGCACTTATGACAGGAGGTCACATGTCTTTTAACATCTGCAAAAAGAGTAGGCTAGTAGAAACGAGTCCTCATGATTTTGTCAGCAGTAGTTTTCCAATAGAAGTGTTCTCCACAATCCCCTGCATGAAATTTTTGCATAATTTTATCAGCCTCATCTTTCAGTAAACAATTCAAAAGAATACCACTAATGTCCTTCTAAAACGAAGAATTATCTATGATACAATATCTTAATGACTTCATTTTCAAAAATATAGCTTTAGTTCTTGTTAAACCAGGAGGATCTTGTAAGTTTAGTAATACAAATATGATATTTGCATACCAGGGTGAATCTATAAAAGGTTCACTGATCTGTGGAGTCGCCATCTCTTCCTAATCATCAAGGGCACCAATGAAATTAATATCTAGGGCCTGACAGTTTGATTAAGCCACGAGTTTGGCTAAACCTTGGCCTTTGATAAGTTTAGTGGGCTTTATTTCTATGTCATATTCCAAAATAGTGGCAATCCATTTACCTCTTTTCCCTTCAGGCCCATTTTATGTCAAAATGTCCTTAACTGCTGAATTTGGAACATAAGCAATGATGTGAGAATACAAAATGTACACTCTGAAGTCTTTAATAGCCTTTACTAAAGCTAATGCTTGTTTTTCCATAATGTTGTATTTGAGTGTAGCATCTCTTATGGATTTACTGAAAAATGCAAATGGTTGTTCATATCCTTGGTCATTCTTTTGCAGCAAGATTGCTGCAATGGTGTGTTCTGAAGCAAAAGAAAAAATTATAAAATCTTTCTGAAAATTAGGACTTATAAGGACAAGAGTTTTGGTTAGGGCTTCCTTGATGGCTTCAAAGAACTGTTTGGCCTCCACTTTCCATTTAAGTGCTGAATATTTTCTTAACATGTTATTTAGTTCTCTAATCAATTCTGCTAAATTTGAAATGAATCTCCTATGAAAATTAATTTTGCCTAAAAATGACTGCAATTCTCTGATGTTTCTAGGATGGGTGATGGTTAAAATGGCCTCTATTCTAGCAGGATCTATTATAATTCCATCTTTAGATATGATATGTCCCAACAATTTTCCTTCTTCTAGACCAAAGAGTGTCTTTTTGGGATTTAAAGAAATCCAAAATTTTCTGCATTTGATGAAAACTCTTCTCAAGTGATATAGGTGTTCATTGTTAGATTTAGAAAAAGACTATGATGTCATCTTGGTATACCACTAAGAAGTCATGGATCTCCTTGGCAAAAGCTATATCCATAGCTCTTTGAAATGTTGCTCATGCGTTCATTAATCCAAAAGGCATCTTCAAATACATGAAGGTACCCCAAGGAGTAGTAAATGCAATTTTGGCTTGATCCTCTGGTTGAACTAAAATCTGGTTGTATCCAGAAAATCCATCAAGCAGTGATATTCTGGATGAGCCTACTACCATCTAAAGGATATGGTCCATTTTTTGTAGAGGATAGTTGTCTTTTAATGAGACCTTGTTTAAATTTATGAAATCAACACAAAGTCTTATTTCTCTAGTTTTCTTCCTAGTAGTGACTAAGTTTGAAACCCAATCTGAGTATCTAATGGGAGATATAATTTGGGCATCATACATTCTTTTAACTTATTTCTCAATATATGGCATAAGAACCGGATTAATTCTCCTAAGTTTTTGTTTAAAAGGCTTACGATCCTCTTTGAGAGGTACTTTGTGTTGAATTATGCTAGTGTCATAAGACTTTAGGTCTTCATAACTCCATGCAAATACATATTGGAAATCTTTAAATTTTTTTATGTATTTAACCTTTCATGTGGAGGTAAGGCTTTTGTTAATTTAATGAATTTAGGTTTTTCCTCAGTTCCTATGTTACATTCTTCTATATCTGCCCTCAAAGGCTCCATTTTCGGCTTCCTAGATACATCGTTGGAATCAAACCAATATTCTAAGGGGACTAATCCCTTAGGCAAAAGATTATTTTTAAGGTTCATAATTTCAAGATCATCATTCACTATTTTGTCTATTTCTACATTTTCTACGTTATCTACTTCTAATTTAGTGAAATTAGTAGGTTTACCTATATCTAAAATATTTACATCTGTGTCACTATCTATGTCATTATCTGCTATATAGTCTGTATCTATTTTGCAATTCTAAAACTCCCCTTCAGCATTCATGAAGTCATAGATCTGAGAATCCTGTGAGAAAATCTGCCAATACTTCAAATTGTCTGGTATGACAGGCCTATGTCTCACTTCTGCAGTGTACTGATGATTGGGTTGGAAGGGCAATTTGTAGGTACTAGAAAAAGTGGCAAGACTGTGGGCTTGCATATTTTGTTTTCTAGGAATGGCAACAAAGTTTGTTTCCAGGAGGTCTTTAATCAAATCTAGGACAGTATCCCTATATTAACTAAGTCTAGTATTGTTTACAGAGTATTCAACATTAATTTTTTTAATAATCAATTCTGGGTCTCCAAGTATAGAAACTCTCTTGTCTCCAAGTTTTCTAATCATTTGTAATCCTAAGATCATAGCTTCATACTCTGCCATGTTATTTATACACTTGAAGTTTAATCTGAATGCATGTCCCTCAGAATGATTATTCTC
Source organism: Pinus tabuliformis (assembly GCA_031772625.1). Lineage (NCBI taxonomy): Eukaryota > Viridiplantae > Streptophyta > Pinopsida > Pinales > Pinaceae > Pinus > Pinus tabuliformis. The sequence continues at coordinate 59,440,113 of CM062812.1, forward strand.
CATATTGTGGATCCACACTCCTGCACTAGCCCCTAACCTATTCATAGATCCATCAAAATCTAGATGCCATAGGGACTCATGAAAAATGTTTTCACTGTCAGCTGTTTTGTATTTCAGTTCTTCAGCTGTGATTTACTTTTTGTCATGGTTTGAATTGTACAAGATGAAAGAGTCCATATCAGAATGCATGGAGCATATTGGGAAATTTTGTGTTTTTTCTGCACTACTCACCTTGTATTTCACCAAGGTCTCTCTATACAATTTCCTTTGTTGGCCACAAATAGATATGGTGGCATATGACATATCTAACTGCAAGTATCCTTGCAATTTTTCTCCCCATGAGCGAGATAATAAAATTCAATATTTGAGTGGGATGTCTGTAACTACTATTCCATCACAATACTCTTTGTTGGGCACTGGACTAGAGTTACACATAAATCCTTGATCAAACCAAGGCATTTAACTTGGCTAGAGTCAAAGGAAAACAAGTCCTTATATGGTCTGGTAATGTCTAAGTTTAGTCTCTCCATGATTGCTTTTGGCATTAGGTTATGGGATACCCCTGAGTATAACATAGCATTATGTAATATTTTGTCATGAATGTTCAGGCTAATGTAGAAATGAGGGACTCCCCCTTGCTGATGAGTACCATTCACCTCAAGGCCAAACAATAATTCAGGTTGATCATCATTCAAATTGACAGCATCTTCTCCCTCTCCTATATTTAAAGTTTCAATTATCTGTGATCTATAGGATTCATTCTTTACTAACTCGGTCAAGGGAACTGATATCTTCAATTTTTCTATTTCAGTTTTGATGTTGAAAGGGAGTTGAGCTTTGTTTGTTTGGATGAGATCTTCCTTAACAAATGTAGTTTGTGTGCTTTTATCTTGTCTTTGAGTACTAGGAAATTCAGTTTGTGTTTCAACTATTTTTCTTTGATTACTGCTGTTTGGAATGTTTTGAGTCACTGTTTCAGTAGAGGTTATATCTACAATTTTTGGGGTAGAAGTCTCCAGTTTTCCCCTAGGGAGGATTTGTAAAATTTTAGTGATAGGGGCTTCTGTTATATTTTTAGTTTGGGTATGGATTGAGATTTTAGTGGGAGATTCATTGTTATTTTTACTTCTTAAGCTATAATGTTTGTGAACCTCATATATAGCTGACTCATAACCCTATTTAAATTCAAAGGACTCACCAGATTCTAATTGCAATTGTTGCAGCATTTACAACTCCTGTTTTTCTTGAGTAAGAAAAACCACATTTTCATTCTTTATTCATAATAAGTTTATCTGGGTGTCATCCTCTCCTTCATGGCTCTGTGAGCCCTCAGCATAGTTTTCTTGGAAGGGGGGCCTAATTTGTTGATCTGGTATGGCATTCTTTCTAGTGTTAGGATTCTTCCTAAAATTGGGGTTTCTTATTGGGGGTGGTTTTTGATTCTCCCATTGAGTTTTCCTTTCCATGTTTTCTATTCTATCCATTATTCTTTCTACACTCTTGGCTAAACTATCTATTTTTCCATCAGAAGTGGAAGTTTCCTCTTTAATCACGACTCTCTTTTCATTTCTCATTCTGGCTTTCTTGGTTAATAGGTTGGCCTCTACACTAACAACATTGCTTTGCATTTGTTCCAATGTTTCAGGGTTTCTTTCCCTTAACTAGTATGACATGTTAGTGTCAAAACCATAAGGGAATTTGATTAATGCTAGGTTAGGTGGAGGCTTAATATTAGCTAGGATTGCATTGTAGATGATATTGAACCTAGAACAATAATTTTAAACTAACTCATTAGGAGCTCTTCTAATGTTATCATATTCAGAAATTATTTGCAGAGGGTTTTTATTTATCTCCCATCTATCAATGAATAATCTATGAAAAGTAGCTAAGTCTGCAACATGGTGTGCAGGTAAAGCTTTGAACCATTTTTTAACATCCCAAGTTAATGTTTGGGTAAATAACCTCATTTGGACATCTGATTCATCTATCTCATGAAATTCAAAATAGTCATTCATTTTGTTCACATGCTGTTGGGCAATGTAGTGACCAATAGCATCAAACAAAAGGATTTTTCTCTAATAATCTTGGAGCATGGCATGGAGTTGTGCTAGTAAAACCAGAGGTGCATATCGGTCTACCATCGCTGAGATTCTAGCTTGACCAGGGGGTAAGGAGTTGGTACTTTAGGAAGGGCTTGAAATGGATGGAGATGAACTAGATGAGGATGAGGCGTTTGGTTGATGAATAATTGGTTTAGGGGAATGGACTGTGGAAGATACTATTGGTGAGGTGGTGGTAAATGAAGGTGTATTTACAATGATTGAATATTGTGCAAAATTTTTAGAGGCAGCAGCAGTAAGGGCAAATACTTAAATAGGCTGTTGAAGGTAAGCATCATCTATATGGCTTATCAATGTAGAGGTCAAAGCTTCTAACTTGTCAAAAGTATCCAAGACAAATTTATCTAATTCTGGATGGATAATTAACCTTTTTGATTCAATGAGTTGAATAAACTCAGGGTATAACATTATTTCATGGATTTCATTCTCTGATTTAGTTCTAAATAATGAGAGTTCAAATGAAAAATCAAAAGGGATTTCCTCTAAAGTTGACAACTCCTTAGGGAGTGAGTTTTCTTTGACTAACTAGCTACTACTTGACTAAGTTTCTACCTTTTATGGTTTTCTTAAAATTCTGTCTAGGTCATCAACTATGGTAGCAAGGTTTGGGTCTGGGTTTGCCCTGGTATAGTGAGTCTTCCTAGGAGCCAGAATTCTAACTTTTTACACTATTTTTTATGATATTTTTCAAGAACAACTTCGGAAAATGACCTTAAGGGGCTTAAGATGAAATTTAAGGTTTCCTTAAAGTTTTATTAGAAAAAGGATCGAGTCCCCATTATGGTCTCCAATGATGTTATCACTCCAAAATTTCTTCTAAGTTGTTCAGAAAAAGAAATGATAGAGGTAACCACAAACCAAGTTTGGAGATCAAGATCTAGCCTTCCTAATCTCATAGAGGGCTCTCTCTTTTTTATTTAACTTTGTTTTAGTTAATTGATTTTAGGCTAGTTATGATTATGCTTTGGTTTTTGATTTGAATTTGGGTGGCGGGATCACTTAGATGAAACAGGGTTGTCTTTTACCATTGGGCTATCAGGTCAAATGTCAGACAAACAGGATTGGACTAAGTTCTAAAAACAGTGTCTACAGGGCAAGATAGAGGAGTTACTACAGATCTCAAGGGCTTGATGGTGAAATGGTTTCCAATCGGATCCAGGGAGAAATTAAGGGTTCCCTAGGCCGGATTATGAAGAGAAGTGAAAGAGGTCAACGGGGATGGGAGAGAAATTAAGGGTTCTCAAATTCGGATATCAGAGGAAAACATATAAATGCTTAACTGTGCAAAACATAGTGTACTTAAATAAAGTTTGAGTTAAATTTCCAGTTAACTCATTCAAATTTTGATAACATTTAAGTTTATGAAACACATAAGGAAGTAACAAAATCATACAAAGAAGATACTTCACTGCAATAGCTCATCTCATGAATCCTGTAGTGCAATATTTTTATTACTTGCTCCAGCCTGTTGACTTAAAAATTGGCACAATAACCCTTAGGTTTAAAATCAAAATAACTCTACAAATGTATAGCAACCCTCCCTCAATACTTCGAATCATGAAGTATTTATACAAAAAGAATTTACAAAATATCTCAAACTGCATTGAGAACTAATCTAGGAAAAAAATATCTTCATGCAAAAAGATAGAGACAACTATTGAACTGTTGTTTGTTGTCCCTGTGATTTAGGTTCTACTGGCACTTAATCTTTGATCTTTTGCCCTTTAAGTTGCTTGGTTGTTTGGTCTTCACAATGGATGTCATATTTACTTATGACCTTTCATCTGATACACTTTCATCTGCCTCCTTTGTTTAGTGTTTTAACTGTATGCTTTGTCAGCTTCTTTCATTTTTACCTTTTATTGTAAATATTACTCACTCTTTCATGCTTTTGTGTTTTTAATAAAAATGATTTTTATTAAAAGACACATGTAGAATACAAAATGTTGCTTGGAGAGTAGTTTGTAAGAATCTTTTGCTGTGCTGGTGAAAATGATTTCATATCTATTTTAACATTTACTGCGTAAATTGTTTCCTTCTGCTTTGTGATAATTGTCTTTTCCTTCTGAATAAATCCTTTTGAATACATTTCCTTGTGAATCTTGGAGTAAATAGGTTTTTGGAACTAGTATCAAAACTGTTTATCCAATCTCCTGGCCTTCTAATTACCTGCAAAATACAACAATTATTAATAAAGCATAGGTCTGCGGGAAAGGCAATGAATGGCTTTATTGAATAAGGAAGTCTGTGGATAGAGGCTAGAGCATGTTCGGGAGGTAATCAGTGGTTAAATTTGGTTGTAAAGGCTCATGGTGGTGCAGGAAGGCATAGGCAACTTTTAGTGAAAACCAAGCGAAAAGAGTGAAAATGAGGGTCTTCGGCGTTTTAACGTGTAACGACTAGATTTCGCGCGAAATTTCATAATGAACAATGGATGGTTTCAGCCTATGTAGGGAAGAGGTATTAAGCTTCATCGCACCGCTTTTGGCAGTCAGGCGGTTTTTCCATGAGAGCATGTGAGTTAACCTAAAGCTGCCACGTAACCGAAAGGGGCCTGAGCAAAACCGCAAATCTCGCGTGCTTTCGGGTGGGTAAATCTTGGAAAATAAATCAATGCGATATGGATGTGCGTCGTCATATCTGGGGTGCAAGATCTAATGGCTATCGCATGGTGGAAATGCATGGAGGGAATAAGGGTGGAGATTTGCGAGGCCTAGGGGGATTAATTACACTTAACTGTAATTAATTAATGATATAAAGCAGGGTTAAATATAAGCGGGTTTAGTAAAATGGGACCTGGGTTTAAAATGTGGTGGGGTTTGTTAACCGCACCAAGGGTGGTGGGTTAAACGGGTTTATATCGGGAAAATGTGAATTTTGCAGAGTTAATTAAATAAAGAGAGGGGGAAACAAAACTTAGGATAAAGGTGTTTTATGGGTTAAATGGGTTTTTTCGGGAAATATATGAATGGCATAGTTAATTAAATAAAGCAGGGGGGAAACAAAACTTAGTAAAAGGGGGGTTTTATAGGGTTTTTAGATAAAATAGGGAAATTAATAAGGGAAAAATGATTTTTTCAAAGGGGAATGGGTTTCAAACAAAGGAAAAGGGGTTTTAGGTTGGTAAATGACCTTTTAAGGTAATTTTATAGGGAAATGTGTGAAACCAAGGGGTAAGGGTCAAAATGAAGGGAAAAGTGTATATTTTTAATAAATGATGGGATGATGGGGAAATTAGCAAGTATGTAATGGGGAGTGAAATGAAATGAGGGGAAGTTAATTAAATTAGCTTGTGAACATCTTTTCACTTTCATAACTGCTCTTGTATTCTGAAACATAGGATCAAGCATGATAAATGTGCTTATGCTTTGACAACCTTATGTTTCTGCAACCTTTCTTCTACCTACCCTTTACTTATCCTGACATTTTTTCTTCCCTTTATTAGGTTCATTTAAGGTAGCAGACCCTTTCTTTCCTTTTTCTTTTGAAAAATAAACTATCTAATTCTAACCTTATATCTTCTAATGGCTCAGATTAAGTTGTTGAGCACATTTTATTTCTCTACCTAACTACTGATTTGCCAAGATTAAACAGTTTGGCTAGATCTGTATTCTCTATCTATAAACATGAAATTTAAAGCATGAACTAATCAAGATTAAGCTATTTGACTATCATGGGCTGTGGCATTTGTGACAAGCTGCACACAACCATTATTTTCCACAGTAAAGTAAAAAGTAATGGCACTTAGACTTGCACACTTTCATGATCTGTTTTTGTTTAGGGTTCATATTTTTTTCACTTCTTTTGATATTTTCTTATTCTTTTTGTCCTTTAATATTTCTTTTAGGACATACCCTCTTTACATTTTTAAATTTTTAATATGGAAAACATTTTGTAGAAAGCAAAAGTATGTACAATATTACAAGACTAACCATAGGCAATTCAAAATTATGAATCTTATTATTACAGGACCCTTACAATGGCTCCACATGAGGATGGCATTTCCTGGATAACTCTTCACGCATACACCATGGCTAATCATTCGTGCTCAGTGGTAGAATAGTTCTTCTCCACTTCTTATAGTCTTCGACTTGTGAACGCTATTGGATGGTCTAGGTCTTCTCCGCCAGCTTGTGTCAGTACTGCTCCCAGTGCTATACATGACGTGTCAACATGTACATGAAACTCCTTCTTCCAATCTGTGAAGACTAGAATCAGTGCGATGACCATCTTTTCTTTAAATATATCCAAGCTCTTCTTATAGTCCTCGTTCTAGCAGAATGTGACGTCCTTCTTCAACAATTTTTCCATAGGCGCGTGATCTAGGCATAACCTTTGATAAACTGTTTGTAATATCCCGTGTGTCCTAAGGTAGCACACAATTGATTTACACTCCTTGGTGCTTCCAAGTTCAATATCATCTCGATCTTTGCGGGATCTACCATCAATCCCTATCTACAAACCAAATGAACCAACAGGGTCCCAAAAGGAACAAAAAATAGATACTTCTTTATATTGTGCGTGATTTGGTATCTTCGATAGGTATCCACCATCAGGCACAAGCTTGCTACATGGCGTTTTACCAGCCCAACCATAGTCCAGTCATTAAAGTATACCTCCGGGAACTTATGAATAAATTCCTTAAATGCAGCAATGACTATGCGCGAGAAGATCACAGGCACATTCTTCCATACAAACGGCATTATAGTGTATTGAAAACAACCCCACTCAGTCACGAAGATTGTCTTGCTCCTATCCTCTAACGCGATTTTGATTTGGTGGTACCCAGAGAACCCATCAGTGAAGGAATATGCTTCCTGGCCACCTACATTGTCCAACACTTCATCAATAAACGGAGTCGGGAAAGGATCATGTACAAAAGGATCATTCAGCTTTCTAAGATCCACACATATCCTTATTTCATCCTTCTACTTCTTCTCCTATACCACCATTGGACTTACCCAGTCAGATTCTTCCACAGGTTCAATGATGCTTGCCACGAGCATCTTGTCTAGCTCTAAGCAGACCTTCTCCTTATACCTCGGATTGAGATTGTAAGGTCTTTGCTTAGCCGGCTTCGCGTCGGGCTTCAATGTGATCTTCATAACGCCTAGGTCCCTGATTATCCCCTTTAGATCCGTGAACTTGGTAGGGAATAAATCCTGGTACTTGCAGAGTAATTCAATGACCTTATCCACTATCGCGTCATCCTAGTAGTCTCCAATCTTCGTAAACTTGGTTTCTGCCTCCATACCAATGTTTACTTGTTTCGTTTTCAACGGTGCGGTTATATCAGGGTTCTCAATCTGCAGTCCCTCAACCTCGCGATGACATTCTATTTCCGGAATATTAATCTTTCGCGGATCCTCATCCTCTTCTTCAACGGTTACATTATAGAATTCAAACATGTGACTTAGCTGAGTGGCCCACGCAGGTTGAATCAGGTCCAAAGGATCCTGTGGTATCCTAAAGATTGCTGCTTTTACCTCTTGTAGCGCCTCATCAATATAGTCAAACCCATCTTCAAAATTGAATGTCATTATGAATCCTTCGCACAGAATATCCCATTCACCTGTACCATGGCGAAGCTCTATTTCTATGTACCAATTCATCGATACAACATCCAGCGTGTGATAGAACAAGTGTACCCATTCAGGTTGGGGATTTTCTCCATAAGCCTGAGCCCATTTGGCCAAGTGCGCTTGTGGATCATCCTGCCCATCATACTTGTCTGTCATTCGCATCTTTCGCTTCCAAAAACATGTTCTCATCATTCTCCTACATTCGCGGCAATCATCAAAGCTTCCCTTATGCGTACTCCACCATCTTGCAGGCATATCGCGTAGTGCCCTGTCTAATGCCTAGAAGCGCTACTTTTTTGGTACCTCCCTTTCAAATGCATCCAAAAAGATATCTACATCAATCAAGACATCATAAATAGGCAGATTTCTTACCTCTGAGGAAACACAATGCAGCGATCAAGTCATCATGTTGCAGTTTAGCATAGTCACTTCATGTAACGGATTCTACCAGCGCTGTAACTCTTCATCAGAGTCCGAGGTGTAGGAACTCTCATGGTCCCATGTAATGCGTCTGTCTACTATTGGATTCACCCAGTCTTAGTCTTATACTTTTATCTTATAGATACATTCCAGATCGTCATCGCTCTCATAATCGCAGACTGGTTCAGTATAGTGATCCTTCAGGAGGATCTAGGGGTACTATTACACGTAGCGATTTATTCTCAAATATCATCTTTCACTTCTGTAGATTGATTACCCCATTCATATCAGTAGCCCAGTTAGTTCCCAGGAGTGCAGGATAAGGGTTGTTGTCATCCACTATCTTTATTACTTCAAAGTCAGTGAGCACGCTCGCATCTTCAATATCCACATTCACCCCCTGTAGTCGCCCCATGGGGATGATCTTCTGTTGATTCCCCATTCTTAGCTGAATTGGACATCATTTCAGTGTCGATCTCCCCATCTGCTTCGGCAGGACGTTCGCATATGACCCTAAGTTCAAAATAACTTGATCCATTTCATACTCTCCTATTTGTGCGGTTAGTCTCATCTCCAGTCCCGTCCTTGTTTTATGTTTGCCAATTTTTCGTACTATGCATAGCTCTCCTGGAGCGTTTTCTGCGCATCTATTTATGAGCTCTTGTAACCCCTTCACAGCCTTACTATCGTGCAATAATTTCATACAAGTGTTGAGGAAGGTTGTGAACATAGAAGGGTCCATTTCCTCATCACTCTTATCCTTGCTCCCTTAGGTGGAGGCCTCAATGAAGCTCTTCTCAGCTTCCATTAATATTTCCTGTGCACACTCTAAATCAAACTTAACCTCCTTCACCGGAGCTTTGCAAACCCATGTATTGTCTTCTGTTTGTTTTCCCTTGTCATCTCCTATTGCGATTCCACTTCTGAGCAATATATTTTTGTTTGGATCCTCTTCGCGTGGCTCATACATGATCATCTATAGGTTCTAAGTTAGCGGAGGTGGTAGCACCCATTTGTCATGTATCTTGGTATCAACGTAGGATAGTCTTTCGTTTCATGATCAAATATTGTGCAATACTTGCATGACAGTAGTGTTGGGTTAGTACAATCATGGGCATAGTGTCCCAGTCCTCCACAATTGTAGTAGATCAACTGTCCCCGACCTCTGCCAGGTCCTCCTCTGCCTCAGCCTCGTCTGTGCCCCTAAAATCCTATCCGCGCCATCCCTGCGCGCTAGTGAGGGGGCCACATTTCTGCCTGAACCCTATAGGCGGGAGTTCTATCCATCATCAATCCATGACTCCTCCAATTACGCTCATCATGCCCTACCGACCTACAAAAGTTGTAGAACATTTGTTGCGGCGTTTGTACAAACTTCTACAGCAAATGAGAGTTATTTGTGGCATGTTTTCCTACTACCTGGCATATAGTGCACCATAATGCAGACCCCGTGCTTGGTCCTGCTTGAGCTTTTGGCCTCAAAGGCAATGGTCCTCCTCCTACATTGTATTTCACAAAGACCAGGAAATGGTCTTTATTATGTACTTGACTCTTGCATTTCAGGCACCATACCTCTTCGTGCACCTTTGGTCGAGTTGTTCTATCCTGCTTCAAACTTTGCATCTTAAGGCACAAATTCTTCAACCGCACATGGATCTGCTGAACCCCCAGATTTAGATTTTGCATCGATGTTTCATGTAGTCTCATGGTAGTCCCCAAGGTCTCCGCCTGAGTTGCTATCTTTTGTTGTGACAATGCAACCCTTAAGTGTGGTAGGAGCGAAGCCACAAACCATTCGCAATGATGTCTGTCTGTTAATTTCATGTTGGCTTCGCAGATCTTACATTTCAACCTCTGATTTAGTTCCCAAGGTGTCTCACTTGGTTGCATCGTGATTTCCTTGAACCATACAATCGACTGTGACTCAAATTTAGGTCTACTGAATTCTCTATTCATGGCTGCTTGGATGTCTGCCACTCTAGCATTCGGGCTATCATTCGAGTACTTGATGTACCAGGTTAGCGCGTGATCCTGCATAGCACTAACCAATGTTGCCTTCTTTATGTGATCATCTGTAACTCCCTGGGCTTCCCATATGACTCTTACGATGAACCAGAATTGGTTCGGGTCCTCATTCCCCAAGATATTGAACAAAGGAAACTTCACTGAATTTTCCATATTGAACTACGGTGGAGGTGGGGGTGGTATGGGTGAAGTTGGAGGTGATGGTGGTGAAGTCGGAGGTGGTGTGGGTGGAGGTGGTATTCGAGAGATCCTTGTCTTATTAACTGAATAACACTTCGCAGAGAAACTTGCGCTATTACCTCTTCATCACCTCGTGGGTGTGAAATCAATGACTATATTCAGGACCCTTTTTTCGTTCGTCCCTATAAATTTTTTTGCTTCGATTAGCTCTGAACATCAAGGTAGTTGCATAACCTGTTTTTCGCACAACAAAATTTTAATCTAGGTATTCAAAGATTTCACGTACTTACCTCATGCTCCTTTGAGGAAACTCCGCTTCGCCTCATTGTCGCTGACTGACGTGTTGACCACGAATTCAGTCACAAATCCTCGAATGACACAATTGAGCCAATGATCGACAATGTAGGCGATCTTGTCCTCAGATGCTTCCAAATTTTGTAGTAGCTCCGAGGTCCAAATAATAGGACCATCAAGTTTCCACCTTCCTTGGCTATCTGATAGCTTCATGATCCACTAATATAGCTCAACTGGAAAGGAGCAGAAAAAGATTTTGTGGATCTCTGCAGGTAGGTATCTATCCAGCCACTGTTCCTTTGTCAGTCGTGGGTTTTTGTTCTCCTGCGTCACGAATTAGTGTATCTTCTTATCCAACCAATCTTCGATCTCTTTCTTAGTTGGATTCCAATGATACGACATCACAGATCTCTTATGCAGATTCCAGTCCCGGCAATAGAACCATTTGTTGGCTTGAGGGGGTCTGACCCAGGTTGAACGTTAATTAGCCAAAACAATCCCTACACTACTGGCCCTTTCAGCATTAGCCTACTGAGTGCAGACCGAAATCTCACCTGAAGCAGTATGGGGGGATGCTGGAACCAAGTTTCCACACCCTGAGATGGTTGTGATGTCGGTTAATTCCCTCTGTCCCTGCCTTCGCGCAGGTCACTTAACACTAGGGCTTGCCAGACTAGCCCCTTATTCTGCCCTTCAACACCTCCGCGAAAGGGTATGATCAAACTTCGCGCAACCCTAACCGATTGCTCAGGTACTTTCGTGCTGCTATGGCAGTTTACCGTGCAAATTCCCAAATTAATCTAAGTGACTTGCTTATCTTATCAAACAATTATAGTAAACACTGTGTAAACAGATATCCTTAATTGTGTTCATTTTTCCAATGTAATTGCATTCATTCGCGCATCATATAAGTATAATAAAGGAAATTCATACATAGAATGAAAAGATGCATTAACAGAACAAACACACATAAATTGAATAATATCTCTCTTTATTGATATCTTCCAAGTGATTACAGACTCTATCCACCCTGCACACACAGTTGCAGGGGTCCGTGCACTCAACTACAGACTTCCACTCTAGGCCTCTACGCACTAAGTTGCAGAGCCTCTACCTACGCTATGACCCAAGACTTAGACTTCTTACTTCAGAGCTACAACTCTCTTACATTACTGATGATTCTAACTACTTAGAGCTTAGCTCTTTTTATGCAATCCCATGGTCTGTGGACCATGGGTAGATCTCTTACGACCAACTTTACTTTACAAAACTAAGGGCAGACAACCCTTTATGACTTATGACACCTTCACGCTCCGCGACCACAAAATGCGGAGTCTTTACAAGTTTATTGCTAAATTTGACCAAAATATGGGATTTTAGCCCCAAAACTGTCGATGGGGGATCCCGCTCCCAACACCTAGTATTACCATTTTTTTATTTATTTTTTGTTTTAATTTATAAAATTAACTGCCAATGATAACATGTCGAACCCATGTAGTTGCTTCTTGACCTCATATTGAGTAATTCCTTGTAAATTTTAATTTTAAAGCCCTCAACAAAATCATCTCTTCTCCTTTTTCTTTTGAGAGAAAGCCATTGTGGTTAAACCACTGCGTTAACCTCACCGTTCCCCTTCATCATCTGATACTGAAGGGTCATCACAAGGAGTTCATCCTAATTTCTCACAGTCACTTGAAGTAAAAGGTCTTGAACTTGGAATTATCCCAAGTATCCAATGCCTTGATTCTCGTCCTCCACCTCAAGACTCATCATCATCTCACGAATCTGATCCAGAAACTCTTGAGAGTCCACAGAGGTTTGTTTTATTGCCTCTCAATCTGCTTTTTTATCCATTGGTGATATCTCCTCAACAACCTTATAGTCCATACGACTGACCTGGTGTTCCTTTGGGGTTATCTCTATGACCATCCTGGATTCCTTCTCACCGACTGTTTCCACCCATGGATTCAGAAGGTGATTTTCTAACCTCTTCTCAAGGTCCTCCGGAAGTCTCAGCTACTCACACTCCTAGTGTTGATAATGGTTTTGAATGCAACTTTCCACTGGAAGGTTTATGTAGGAAGTGTTCCATATCAACCACCTCCTCAAAATAGTGGGCCTATGCTTCCACTTGGATATATGACCTTGACTTAACTAGTTTCAAGAAATCCTAGTGCTTCTTTATTATAGAAAAATCTAATTTGGTCATCTAATTCTATGCCTACTTCTGGTCCATTTATTCCTAATATGACCTCTCATATCCCTGTGAAAACTATCGTTACCTCAGTTCTAATTCAACCGACTATTAGATCACAACCATTACTTTCACTCCAACCTACAATCCAAGTGAAACCGATAATTTCGATTTATACGTCTATAAGTTCCTCAATTACCCCATCAAATGGACAAAATCTGCCACCACCTCATTCACAAGATGGGGGGAGTTTCCAAATATCCCTTCTGTCTCAAGTGGAACCCATGTGACTGGATCACAACCTCACATGGTTGGAGTGAGTCAACCTATTAGTGGTATTCCTAATCCTGGTAGATCATTAATCCCAATTAGGGCAAGTAATGTCCAGTAACAACATCCTTATTCGGCGCAAATACCCCACCGACAGTCTTACATTCCATATGGTTCACAATCACTTCAAAATAAACCTTATATTTCACAAGTAGGTCCTCATATGCAACTTGGTCAAAATCCTGTTTCTAGTGCATATGGTTAATTCCAAAATAGAACTTATCAGTACCAAAAAGTAATTCCTCAAGGAACTGTTCAACAAAAACCTTTATAGCAGTAGGGGTAACCTTTGCAGCAGTGTCAACAACCTTTTCACTAGCAAGGGCCTTACCAAAAATCATTGTAATAGCAGGGTCAACCCTTGCAGCAACAAAACCAACCTTTATGTCAACAAGTTCAACCCTTGCAACCACAAGATTAACCCCTTCAGCAATAGGGCGAATAGTTTTATCATCAAGGCTAGCAATTGAAACAACAACCTTATAATCCATATGTTGGGCAAAATGTTTATCCACCTTATGTTGGCATTATGATACATGTTTTTCCCTTGATGGAAACTCACCCATAGGTCAATTCAAATTTGATAAAGGGAAACTCACATTATAACAGGTCAATTCAGAGGTAACATCGAAATGGTACAGAAGATCATGAAGTTTGAACAAAGGACTACAGATCAAAATCAAGAGGTTGAAGAAAAAGGAGTTTTTAAGTCATTTTAAGATGTATACGCAGGTTCACCTTGTTAAAGTAGCGTATACAAGCGAGTTCACTGTACAAAAGGAGTATATATGTATGCACTCACTTTCACAAGAGGAAAAGCATGTATGGGTTTGAAAACCAAGGAAATTTAAGATTAAAGAATACCAAGGGTCAACACCATGGTATTAACCCACAATATTGAGCGGAGAAACAGTTATTTGATCCTGTCCAAGAATACACAGGTTCTAAGTGTTGTTTTGGTCCGAGGTATTGAGAAAGGCCAAAAACTACATAAGGAGGAGAAGATCAAAGGGCCAGGTGTGAAAGTGAAAGGGTTTTTCATGAATAATTCTATCTGAAGTATATCTTATGTTGTAAGGGCTATGGTTATGATATGATCTGAAATATCTTGTGCACCTTTTGATACAATGTTGGATCAGGATCATGAGACCTGAAATGACTTATCATTGTATGATCCAATAATTGTTGGGCTAGATCTGAATACTGATAGATGTTTTATCCTATAAATGTTATGATCTGGGTATGACTGAAGTCTAGAATGGTTGTGATGTTTTAAGTTAGTATTTTTAGGTCTATATGCTGGTTCACCTTGGTGAAGGTGCGTATACATGCTGGTTCAACTCTTCCAAGTTGCATATGCAAAAGAAAAGCCTGTTATTCAGAAATGACTGATCTATCTGATCAATAGTGTTGTTTTACTACTGTATATCAATGATGTCTGCTTAGATCTAAAAGTAGAACTTAATGCATAAGGAGATTGATTCTGATTGATTGATTGATTAAGTGAGAAGGGTGATCTTTGTTGCCATCTATTTAGATATTTTCAATTTGACAGTAGATCTTTAGAATGTTACTGGTTGGTACAATTCTGATTCAGATATTTTTATGATTCAGTAATTTTGGAGGTATACACACGTTTTATTAAAGAAAGTAGCATACACGCGTAGTTTGGCTTCACTAAAGTAGTGTATACATTCTGACATATGATTTTTAAGGTTGCAGTTGGTTCTGGATGATGATGCAGGTTTTTGGGTTCAACATAGTGTTCTAGTGACAGTGATCTCACTGTTCAGATTGACTAATTGTTGGTTGATTCAGTTATTATTGAGTTTGATATTAAATGTTACTGATGGGTCCAGTGTGAAAATTTGATGAAATTTGGCCTTCATATTATGTTGTCGTGTACTAGGAGTATCCAGTCTGAAAATTTATGAAACGTGGTCCCTAGAGGAAGAGAGAAGGTCATAGCCTTTTGTAGGCCGGTGCCTACGTACTAGTAAACATATCGGCTAGTAAAAGAGCTAGGGGGTTGTAGCTCCCTTCCAGTAGAAGTTGGAGAATGAGAGAAGGTTGTAGTCTTCTTCAGGTGGGTGCCTACGTACTGGTATGGGTTTTCACCAGTACAAGATTGTAAAAATACTTTCTTTATATTAAAAGGAAGACAGAGACAACAACAAGAAGTGGTTTTTTTCCCACATTGGATTTCCACCTTAAATCTTGGTGTTCATGTGTGTTTCTTATTTTTTTATTACAACACATAGTCACTCTTTAATAAAGTACTGATGCACTGATTAAATATCAACACATGATGAATTAAATGAATCATAAGTTCACTGGATATACATTGGTGTCATTAATAACAGTTGCATGCACACATGAGTTCACTTCACTGAAGTAGCATATATAAATCTGATTATGAAATGAAAAATTATTGAATTGTAAACACTGATTCACCCCCCCCTCTAAGTATTATATCCAACACCTTATGGTTCTCAACAGCCTATGGCAGGTCAGTATCAACCTTACCCTTGTCAAAACTGACCCTTGTGGGGGTAGAATCCACATTATGGTCAGGGTACCCCTTAGTGTAGGCAATGTCAAGCTCTTTATGGTCAAAATTTGCCACTTTGGGGGAAAAACCCATACCAACAAGGATGGAATCTGTAAAATAGGCCTTATCAAAGCCCTCCCATGTATTTCAACTTGCAATTTCCATTCCTAGCCATGTTGGGACTGTTGGATGTGTCAACGCTCACTAATGATCCAATACTTCATTCACCTTTTTGGCCTCTAGTTCCCACTAAGATTCTTAGAGATTGCCCAAAATTCAAAGAAAAAGCTAAAGAAGAACCCCAGGCCCATGTTATGACTTACCAATTATGGTGTTCATCCAATTCCTGAGTTGACAAATCTGTTCATCTAAGTCTCTTTTAGTGAACCTTGACGGGTGCTGCCGCGAAATGTTACATCGAGTTACCTCGAGGTTCCTATTTAGAATTCAATTCTTTGGCCATGACATTCCTCACTGTTACAGGGAAAAGTGTCTATTTAGAACTACTCTATCCCACTAAGGTGTGACAGCTGCCTTAGAAACAAACAGAGAAAAGCTACTTATGTTTTTCCTTTATGAATTATAGATAGAGAGGAATAGAAAGACCAACCTCTGTCTTGCGCTAATCCTTTAATTCGATCCCTCTCTTCTTTGATAGTCCCCAGCTACCTGCTCCCTTTCAAGCCTAGCTTCACAAAGTACCTGTAAGATCACAGAAGCATAGCACTATACAAAGACATGGATCTATATTCATAAACAACTTAGGATCAGATTTAAATTGACCATACAAATGTAACAAGCATCAATGATACAAAAGCATGGAGGAAAACTCAAATAGCTTTTATTGATAAACAAGAAAAGATCCAGGAGGAGTTACAACCAGTTGTTCTGACCCAGCATCAACCTCCCAGCAAAGAAGCCCCTCTTCACCTCAAACAAAGCTTAGATCACCCAACAATTTGATGTTTGTCTTTAGAAACCAACAACAATTCCTTACAATATGCAAAATTCCAGCCCCATGGATCTCTGGGATGAGGGATCCATATATAGATATCTGTAAGGGGGATGAGTCAGCTTGTGATTTGATTAGTGTCTTCTCTCTGATAGTTCTTGTTTCCACTTGGAGACTGAAGGCCTTTTACTCATCCTTGGTCGAATTTAGTGAGGCAATTGTCACAGGGGAAGATTCTGGAAGCTTCCATTGCCTCTCCACCTCGCGGAATGACACTGCCATTTGTCATTTCTCACCCATCGCACCCCACAGAAGGGACTTTTGAAATGCAACACACCCTCACAGTGTGTTTAGGTGAGATGCAACGCACTTAGCCAATGGAGCAGCTGCAATGATCCTGTTTTGACCAATTCTGAGTAGTTTCTGGTGGAGAACTTCTGGGAGAAGCTGTAATCTGTTGACCTTGTTCTTTTAGGGGTTAGAACAACACTTTTAGGGACTTAGGAGCCCTTGGTTTATGGACATTTCATGCTTGGGGTTGTAGGGCACAAAAATGTCTATAACAGTTGCCCCTTAAAGTATGAGGCCGTTAACCTTTTGGTGTCGGGTGAAATGCTTTATTATGAGGATCCGAAGTTCTTTCAATGCTGGGAGGAGACTTGTAATAAGATATAATACAATACATTATCTTCATAATATTTTCATGATCTAGCTGAGGCGGGCATTCCCATGCTCAGCTTTATAAATTCATTTTCATGTACATAGGACAGACAATCGTCTGAGTGTAGACTGATGATTCCGATAGAGCCATCATCCTATTGGTAGGATGATTATCTATGCTGCAATGATGTACACTTAATGTTTTTATTTCCCTGAATATATATCACAGCCCGGATGGATGAAACTAGATCTGGGGTCTTCAATCTCGTTTGATCTTCACTCGAAGTACAAGTCGATCCATGTGAGAAATGTTCTGAAGTCGAACATGGAAAGACATCGCTTGATTACCAATCAATGATGTAAACTGTTAACAAGCGCGAGAGGAATCACCGATAATGATAATGACCCTCAAGGTACTGCAGTACAATTCATGTGGTGTGAATAAAGGACTTGGCGTCGAACACCACGCAAAATCTTTCGGTCGAAGGCCATTGATGTAAACCTGTCGCCGGAAGTGAGAAACTTGCCATTGAGGCATGCAAGCTTCAAAGTACTGAATGGGGTGTTCCTAGATCAACTTCTTGGATAATGAGCTGATGTCGACAAGAAGTGATCCGTCACAGGAGGGCCTTAATGAATCCCACATCAATGACACGGAACGGAGCAAATGATTTTAATGGAGGTGAAAACGATCTGGTGTTATAAGGTTCAGAGTGGCGGTCATGAAAGAATGGAGTATAATGTATGGTAGTGGGTGAGACAAAGGCGAATTCACTGAATGACTTCTCTTGAACATATCGGCGACACTGATGTGATGGATTTGTAGCATTAACCCCAAATGTGGATGGTATGGCATGACCATGGTGATGTGACTGGTGAATGAAACAACCCAACCTGACTCGGACACGGAGTGGAAGTTTCATGTTCAAGAGCGACTTGCTACCAACAAAGTTTCTTTGAGTTTTCTTCCCAATTTTTCCCCAGTCATTGCTGACCAGTACCTCTTTATTTTTTTCAAGCTTGAGGAGGATAACATATGCTTTTTCTATAATTTTCCCTTTGGGCAAACCCATCGCTATGTTTTAATGAGCCTAGCGATAGTGAAACTCGTTCTCGTCTATAGACAACTTTGTCGCTATTAATCTTTTTAACGAGTTTAACGACAAAGATAACTCGGTCCTTTTCAATTTTAGAGAGTCTGAAAAGGAACGTAAAGGTAACTCCAAAATTCCTTTTTCGTCATCTAATCCCTTAAGTCCGAAAAAGTATAAAACAATACAGAAGGGATGAATTTTCGATACTTTTAACGAGCCGAACAAAACAAGCGCTCGATATTTTTGTGTAATAATCCCTCGGGTCCAAAAAGATTAAAATCTAGAGGAGGGATAGCACTTCCTGTCCCTTTAATGAGCTGGAGAGGCCAATGGCTCAGCAATCTTTTCATATTTTACGAGTCAGTTGAAAAGAGATTAAAGGAGATTCGTCTTTTGAGGAACGAGTGATAAAACGGGTAGCAGCTGATTCCAAGTAAGGTTTGGAATTTTCCAATCACGGCAGTGTCACAAGGATGGCTAGTGAAATCACTCTTCGCAGCTGTTCCTCAAAATGGGTAAACAATCAAATGGAGGTGAATGATCGGCCAATGAAAAGTGGAGGTGACGGTGCAAACATGACCAAGGCTTTAATGGCTGAAGTACTACATTCACGATGGTTATTTACTGGGGAATAATTCATTTTTTAACGAGCTCAAATGCGGGTGGAAACATTTGCTCATGTCTTATGTTTATTTTTTAACGAGCTTGAACTATGTGCTAAAACTGCTCGATTAATCCAGTCGTGTGATAAGAATGTCTCATATAAAAACGACAACTTTTAGAGATTTGCCCCACATCCTTTCTTTATGCAAGTTAGGAAACGACCAATCCTATGAGTTTAAAGGGTTAGAGGTCCTATAAATTTAAAAAATAAATAGCCGCTCTTCGCTTGCACTCCAAAAGGTTTGCATGCCCCCAGGTATAAAACAGAGTTTCAAGGTTACCCCTTCTTTAGTTCGTTAAAACATTTGTTTTACCGAGAGAGGCCTACCTCTTACAGGTTGCCCAAAGATTGCTCTATTCACAGCGAAAACAAAACACTTCTTCGGTGGTGTCTATCGAAACAAACAAAGGTGAGCGGCGATGCCCGCCAACTCACATAACTTTGAAAAGAGAATCTTGTTCTAGAATAACCCCCTCTTCCAATCACGGACGGGGGTACAGACTAGTCATATTCTCTCGCGGAAACCTACCTTATACCCGAAGTTTTCCTGCTGAAGCAGACCAGGGTGCATGCCCCCTGGGTTTCAGTCATGTCCCCCTGAATCAATCGTGCTCATCGAGTGGACGGACTGGATATTGAGACATTTCTTACGTGAAAAGACCATTTAGGGATGGTATATGGCTATTTGCTATGCGTGATCCGGGAAATGAAAGCTGGTCTACGAGTTTGACCACTCTTCCTTTGTGCGGAAAACACATCACTCTAAAGAGTGATGAGACAATGACTCTCATGCAATAAATATAGTCTCGTCCAAGGAGTAGATTGTAATCTAGGGGTCCTTGAACTACCATCACGTTCATGTGAACAGTTTTCCCTCTCAATGTTATGGGTACATTGGGAAGGATCCCTAACGGTCGACTAGTTCCTTTATCAAAGCCTGTTAGATTTCTCATCTCAGGCAAAAGCGATGGCGAACCAAGCGCTTTCCAAGTAGTTGAGGAAAGGATACTCACAGAAGCCCCCTCATCTATGATGGTACCAGCCATAACCATTCTATATATTTGAACAATAATTCGGAATGGTACACTAGTTGGTAAACGGGGTCTGCCTAGTTGATTCCAGTCGAAGGAGACAACTAGGTTGCTTGGAGGTGGGACCGAATAGACGGCCGGGTACGACTCTGACGAACTTCCTTCCTGCGGTAAAGGAACGGGTAAATTGCCCCCATGTTCGTTGGAGTCTGTGCTTATGAAAAGAATTTGGACGGTGTCATCCTTGTTCTCTTCAGTGATTGTATCATCTGAAGATGGAACCTCTGAAGGCAAAACCGGGTCAACTGCCGCCTCGACCTTTTGACTTTCATCTGGTATGGATTCAGATGGTTTATCTTCAATGATAGATGTTTCAGCCGACCACCTGAGCGGGCCAGCCAGATTTTCAACTGGTGACGGACTCGGCAAGAGTTTTTTATATCCAGGAGGAAGTCGTAACGGTGAAACCGGATGATCGTCCAAAACTCTTTTAGCCTCATCTAAGAAGGGACAACGGTGGATGGCGTGATCGCCTTCCCACAGTTTACAAGGAAATATATATTTTCCTTTTTGTCTTGGGGCTTCACTTTCACTAGTTGACGGTGTGTTTTCAACATGATCATCAGAGGTTGATGACATCGGGTTGTGCAAACGAGGAGACCAGTCCCTTAAGATCCGAGGGATGCAAGGACAATCTCTGTGATAGTGGTCTCCCTTGCAAATGACACATGGCGATTTAGGCCTGGTCGGTGCAGTGTGTGGATTTTTGTTAGACGACACTTGTTTGCCCCCATTCGCTTTTGGCTCCTTCTTCTTCTTCTCTTTCTTCTTCTTTTCCTTATTCTCCTTAGGAACTTGACTTTTGGCTTTACCAGCCCCATCAAGCGAAGAGGAAGAAGGAGAGGAAGAATTAGAGGAAGTAGAAGGTTGGTGGGTAACTCTGGACTCGTCTAATTGCTGATTCGATTGTTCAGGAATAGTGGTGTTCTGAACGACAGAGGTTGAGAAGAGCCATACTGGCAAACCAATTGTCAGTCCTGGAAGCGACAATGTGGCCATATGGGGTGCACCAACATCTCCCCAAGAGGAGAAGGGACTAGGATTTCCTCCAAGGGGAATTCCTTGGTTGGTGGACTCCATTTTCTCAACTCAAGATCAATGCAGGAAAGGGTAATGAATATTCCGTTTAAAATAAATTTTAGACGCTTTGACACAACTTGTTTTTTCAGTTTTTAAGAGTCGAGAAAAAACAAAAGATGACTCTAGTCACCTTCGATTTTTAATGAGCCTGAAGTGACAAGTGCTCAGATGGACCTTTTCCGTTAAGGAGTCTGAAAAGGAACAAAAGGGACTGCTCTGGAAATCTAGGTAGAGGGATTACCAAACCAATCGCAAAACTGCAGAATACTTTTTACGGTACAGCAGTCAATCTTGCCGAATGTTGTGTTCAGTGCATTGCGATCGATAGGGCGGCAGACACGACTTCCTATGGATAAAGGATTGAGCCTATAGGGGTCTCCCAAAATATACTCGATGGTACGTGGGAGCACAAGTTCGTACTAGCACTTATCGTCTCAAAGTGGAGGAATCACCCACCCATCAATGAGAACAACAGTTACCAGGCTTTACGATGCCGGAATACGTCTCTAGCCTAGACCTCTAAATGTTGTGCGTTAAGTTCCAAAGCGTTGTTAGATTCATTGATTTTATTTTAAGTTGATCTTGTTTATGAAGTTTGCCTTTCCGATTCACCACGAGATGTAGATGTAATTCCTAAAATGCAATCTAAAGATGATAAACAAACTTTTTATCTCTTTTGTGCAATGAAAATCCTAGCTACTAGGGAAAAGAAAGACAGAATCTTTTCACAAAGAGCAAAGAGCACACTGTAAAATGCACTTTCTTAAATCAAGCCAAACAGACTGTCTATATGCACATGCACATGCATGTATTTGTTTTCGACTTTCTTAGTATATGGATGCTAAAAAGAAAGTTGATGTACAAATTTGAATTTCTTTTCAAGCGACAAATATAAACAAGTTTTTTTTTTTAAATCAAAAATAGAGATGATTACGACACCTTACGATTTTGAAATGAACACTCGTTCTTGACACTGGAAAATTACAAATTCAGACAAAAAGCAATAGTAACAGGATAATCGACCATCAACAGCAATCAAACTTTTTCCTACGATCGAAATTGACACTTGCGACAGATTCAAATCAAAGGACGACATTACGATTATGCTACTTTTGCAAAGGATAACTATAAATGACTCAACAAACACACAAAAACATCTACAATTCCTTTGTACAAAGGAGGCGGAATAACAGCAAGGAAAAGGGGTTTCAAACAGACATATACTGATCACAGGTAGCAAAATTCAGGGACAAAACTGGAAAGAATGAAGCACAGAAGCCACAGCTGCACAAAGCTAGTCTGATCAGCGCACCTGTAACACAGAGAATCGGAAATGCAGCGCAGGTTGTCCACTCGGGAAGTGCGCTGAAATTTAGAATCTCTGAACAGTACCTGTGCTGGGCCAGAAACGAGACTCTGTTCGGGTTCCGGGTCACAGTTTGCAGTTCAGTCCTTGGTTTTCGGCCAAATAAAAAGTAATCAGTTATGCAACAATCAGGGGTAGATCTAAGGAGGATCTAAGAGCTATCACAAGGGCAATCAGATAGTTTGTGAATCAGCTGTTTAAATCATAAACAGATCCAGTGAATGGATTGAAGTGGCAGTTATCTACTTTGCATTTGTTATGGCAAATGCAGTTCGAATGCTACTTGTAAGTTTATGAAACAAACAACAAAGAACGATAAACAAACAAACTAATTAGTTCCCCAGCGGAGTCGCCATTTTGTTACAGGGAAAAGTGTCTATTTAGAACTGCTCTATCCCACTAAGGTGTGACAGCTGCCTTAGAAACAAACAGAGAAAAGCTACTTATGTTTCTCCTTTATGAATTATAGATAGAGAGGAATAGAAAGACCAACCTTTGTCTTGCGCTAATCCTTTGATTCGATCCCTCTCTTCTTTGATAGTCCCCAGCTACCTGCTCCCTTTCACGCCCAGCTTCACAAAGTACCTGTAAGATCATAGAAGCATAGCACTATACAAAGACATGGATCTATATTCATAAACAACTTTGATCAGATTTAAATTGACCATACAAATGTAACAAGCATCAATGATACAAAAGCATGGAGGAAAACTCAAATAGCTTTTATTGATAAACAAGAAAAGATCCAGGAGGAGTTACAACCAGTTGTTCTGACCCAGCATCAACCTCCCAGCAAAGAATCCCCTCTTCACCTCAAACAAAGCTTAGATCACCCAACAATCTGATGTTTGTCTTTAGAAACCAACAACAATTCCTTACAATATGCAAAATTCCAGCCCCCTGGATCTATGGGATGAGGGATCCATATTTAGATATCTGTAAGGGGGATGAGTCAGCTTGTGATTTGATTAGTGTCTTCTCTCTGATAGTTCTTGTTTCCACTTGGAGACTGAAGGCCTCTTACTCATCCTTGGTCGAATTCAGTGAGGCAAGTGTCACAGGGGAAGATTCTGGAAGCTTCCATTGCCTCTCCACCTCGCGGAATGACACTACCATTTGTCATTTCTCGCCCATCGCACCCCACAGAAGGGACTTTTGAAATGCAACACACCCTCACAGTGTATTTAGGTGAGATGCAATGCACTTAGCCAATGGAGCAGCTGCAATGATCCTGTTTTGACCAATTCTGAGCAGTTTCTGGTGGAGAACTTCTAGGAGAAGCTGTAATCTGTTGACCTTGTTCCTTTAGGGGTTAGAACAACACTTTTAGGGACTTAGGAGCCCTTGGTTTATGGACATTTCATGCTTGGGGTTGTAGGGCACAAAAATGTTTATAACACTCACTCACTTCAGATTATCGTTCGTTATGAAACTGGTACCCATTTTCCTACATCTTTGAAACAGGATACTGCTGCTCACATCTCCGATCACATCCATGAATGGAGACATTGGCGTCGCCTCATCAAGTTTGAAATACCCGATGAGATATTAACTACCAAATCATTCGTCAACAAAATTACTGCAGACATAGAAATGGGAGTTTTTGTTACTAAAGATCAAGCCATTTACCGTGCCCAATATTTAGATTTGGTATATTCCCAATCTGGCACGTTATATGATCTCTTGCTTGATGCTCTGAGGCCATCTATGGATCCATCATCTTATAAATCTCCAGATGTACCACCTGTTGATGGTATTATTGGATCAGTATCTTAAACTTCCAATAAAGCTTCTTTGAAGAAAATATACGTTTCGAATACTGCATCCAATCCTTTTTCGAAACCCTCTTCGAATCCTGGTAAAACCTCTGAGGTTAATTTCATTCAATCTACTGCGACAGACAAAGCCTCAAAAGGTAAAAAGAAGGGTAAAGGAAAAGAAAAATCTGATCTCCCAAAACATGATCCTCCTATGTCATCTATTAATGATGTCTCTAAACGTAAGCCTATGTATCCTTGCCTCATTTGTGTGGAAGATCACTATACCAAGTATTCTCCCTATCACACGAAAGTCAGTCGCTTATTGAAAGGAACTCAAGGAACTCAAGGGACACTAGCTGTACTAAAAAATCCATTTCCATCACAACATAACCAATTGGTAGAACAACCACAATCCTCTACCTCTTCAGGTTCTTAGGTTTACATGAGTGGAATAATGCCTATTTTTTTTGCCACTTGGTCGAAATATTATCAAACTTTTCAAAAGTTGATGGTGGAGAAAGAAGTTACTAATACACCTTCTACTTCTACTCCACCTAGTTCCGGTCCTCTTCACATTGAGAGACCTAGTAATGACTCTGTTATCTGGCCACCTCACAAAGGTGGTCTCTGGAAATCATCTTACAATCCAAATGTGTGAGCTTCCCAACATTACAATATTGTAGAATACTTGGCTCAACCACCTTCGGCGATGTCTGCCTTGGAAGTTCTCCAAACTTTCCCAACACAACGAAAATAATTACTGTCTTCTATAGGAGGGATCGACCCTACAGATTCAAATTTGATCACTTTTGACCTAGAAAACCATGTTCCTCGTATTCCCCGTCAAATTGCGTTTTTGATTCAAGTCATTATTAAAGGGAAGACAATTCATCGAACTGTGATTGATGAGGGTGCCTCCACATGCATCATGTTTGTTTCATGTTGGAAAGCCATTGGCTCTTCACCCCTCAACCAATCTCCAAACACCTCAGAAGACTTTGATGGCAGAGGATCTCGTCCTTATGGTATTCTCACAAGTTTTCCCATCACATTGGAAGGGAAAATTGTTGAATTGGAAGTAGAAGTCATAGATGTGAATTTGAATTATAACCTTCCGCTTGGACGAAGTTGGACCCATGCTATGTTTTGTGTGGTTTCTTCTTTGTTCCACATACTCCAATTCCCTAATGAAGGAAAAATAGTTACCGTTGACCAATTAGCCTTTTTCTCTTCCACTTCTTCAAATGGCAATGTCCCATATGTGGGAAATACTGATATTGCCTATGAGAGCATGGGGGCAGATCTTTTCAAAGATTCTACTTTAATGGGATCTTTTTCTCTCCCACCTCTGCATGTCACCTCAGTCAACATGATATCAATCTCAAGTGATCCATGGATGATATTGTTGATGCTTCTAAAATCATTGCACCAACATTGGGGATAACCACCCTGTCCGGCCCTTAATGCAGTTCCTTTTTCGTTTGGTATGGTGGCTTTGACTGGATAATATGGGACCAATTTCCCAATAAAGTGTGATTTGATGAATTGGTGTTTAATATATATATATATATATATATATATATATATATATATATATATATATATATATATATATATATATATATATATATATATATCTATATCTATATCTATATATCTATATATATATATATATATATATATATATATATATATCTATATATATATATAAGAAAATGATAGATGGTTTGGAAAATAAACTTATGAAAGTATACAAATAGATATATCTATATATATATATATATATATATATATATATATATATATATATATATATATATATATATATATATATATATATAACCTGGGTAATCCAATATCAATGTGATTTATAATTATTTTTGGTAATCAAATGCTAATGAAGATCAAACACTTGGCTATAGAAAGTTAAGCATGAATGATGATCACTTTAAACAAAGTGATATAGAACATATTGCATATCATAATAACATCAATTGTCAGCAAATGTGTTTAGAATAGCAATTCCAACTTATTCAAAAGAGATATAATGCAGAATTGTATGAATATTCACATATAACAACAATATCAAATCAAAAGACTATTTAATTGCATAACATGAAACAAAAGACATTGATAAAAGCACCATATGTATTTGAGTCCTCTTACGAAAGTAACAGTCTAGTTCGCTCTTATTATTCTGAAAACTTCAAAAGATACAGTAATGCAAGTCCTCTTGAAATCCCTTTACAACAAGTTTGAACCTTGATCCCTGTCTTCTAAAAAAGTAAATTAAGAAGTGCAGAAATGTTATATTCTTCAATCTAATTTAATACAATTTTAGGACCCTTTATAAAATGATATGAAAGGGTCTTTATAGTAAAAATAAAACAAATTGTTCGTAAAATGTGCTTGAAGTGGTTGGAACAACCTTTCCCAAAATATGGGATTTCATGTTTAAAATAGAATTGCGATAACCTTTGAAAAGATGAATTGCATCTATCATTCCTCCTGTGGCTTTAACTAACAAATATCAAGCATAGTTTGGATCTCTCGTGGATGATTCATCCTAGCATGCAACTGATCTGTGTACATTACATCCGAGAGTTCTGGCATCATGCGATCGGCTGCATCAGCAAGACATTTGATTGTCATTTTTTGGCTATGTGGTTTGACCAAATAGAACTAATGTGTATCCCAACTGAGACATTTCGTTTTTTTGAGTTGCTCCTCTCTGGTATTCAAATCTTGCATCCATTTTTTTTCCAACACTTTTGCTTTTGGAAGGTTTTCTGGGGAACACTCAAAAATTAAATTAGAGTTGTGTAAGTTATCATTTATCAACTCAATGATATTATTCCTCACTGCCCTGGCCCTTGAAGTTGCTCTTTTTGCTTTGATCAACTGTGTCTCCCATTCTGAAAATAATATCTCTTTATGAGATTCTTCAATTACCAGCAATTTAGTAGCCCTTCCATTTTCTGTGTTTTTCCAAGAGTTGTAACCTGTAATTTTTTCATCTGCATCTTCGAATTCAAACCTGGAATTAACCGCTTGATCTATTGGTGCGTTGGTTTTGATACATAATGGACAAATGAGAGATATCTTTTGGCAGAGTTGGTTAGCAGTTGAGATAAGAAATTATTTACTTCTAAGGCTTCATTTATAAACTCTTCAATTTTGGTATTGTCTTTGAATTTCTCCATTGAGAGTCGTAGCTACTTTATTTTCTGATCCTTAGATTTGAACTCTTCATGATGTGGCAGTTTTAGCTATTCAAACTCTCGAGATAGCTGTTGTTGTCTTTCAATAGCCTACTGATCAATCCTCTGTTTTTCCACCCTTAACTGTTCTTCAAGTTGTTTAATCTTTTGAT
Organism: Pinus tabuliformis; assembly: GCA_031772625.1. Lineage (NCBI taxonomy): Eukaryota > Viridiplantae > Streptophyta > Pinopsida > Pinales > Pinaceae > Pinus > Pinus tabuliformis. The sequence continues at coordinate 59,467,849 of CM062812.1, forward strand.
ATTTTTCCTTGACCAATTGATTAACTTCGGTTGCTTTATCTATTGTGGCACCTGTATACAGTCCTGCAAACTGAGATAATTTGGTCATGTCTTTAGAGGGATTGACCTCTAAGTCTTTCCATATGGCATTCATGGATTCACCTTGAGGAAATTTTGATGATACTTGGTCTATATTTCTCTTTTTCCATTGCCTTTTGACTACAACTCTGTGTTTAGGGCTATAAAACACATCCAATGGTGGAATTTCCTCTATGCTTAATGTAATCACTGATGAAGGATACTTAGGGATTACCTCAATTTATTTTAGAGATGAGTCCTTGCTGGATGGTGTTTCAATCACAGGATCATGAATCATGGGTTGTTGTCTTAAGGGGGATCCCGTTGTGATAACATTTTGGATATCACTTTGACCTTTGTTCTGTTGATCAAATTGTTCCCAATTTTTTATCAATATCGGATCAATGTGGACATCTGTGCCTATCTGTTCACTTGCCTTGTCACTTGTCTCAGTTGTACCAGAAGTTTTCTCTGTATCCTACTTCGTGCTTTGCTCTGTTTGCTGGATGACTGGTGCAATATTCAATAAGTCCAGTGGTACTGTCTGAAGCCTTTGTGTCCTATATTGGATGAATTGGTCCATTTTTGTTGATTCTAGTTTGAGTTTTCCCAGGTGGCTGACTTGTGTAAATGTCTCTGCTGATGTAAAGAAGTGATCGAATTCATCGTTATCATGGACGAATTTTTTAACCTTTACTTGAGTAGTAAAATTAAAAGAAACTTTATTCGGGTCATACTATCTTTTGGGAATAACAGCTAGGTTCAAACCCTTTGTTTTCTCGGCTTCAAGTTGGGCATGTTTATAGTCATGCAATGAATAGATGCCGTAGTGAACAGGAAAGGTAGGCCATAACTGTTTCTTGGCGTCTTTGAGATTTTTTGTAAGCCCTTTCTCAACTGTCTGATAAGCTATTTCCCTAGCCAATAGTTTGTTTGGGACATAAAGCGGAAGGACATGCAGGTTGGTAATGCTACCAAAAACCCTAATGTATGTGAACAGTTCTTCCCCAAACCAACTTCCAATTGAAGTTAAATCAATATTAGCCTCCTCAGACAGCCGAGGAGCTGGTCTATTAAAAATGGCCTAATGAATGGGTAGGATGAATCCATGAAATTTTTTGTAGAAATGCTTCTTATATTAGGTCTTCCACAGGTATTTATGGTAAATATGGATAGGGGTTGGGTCCTGGATAGTCCACTTCCATCCCATTATGGGAAAATTAGAATTCAAACAAATGGTATCGACTATGTAGGCAATCATATAAAATGGGGGAACACCTTGGGTGGTAACAAACCTATATTTCGTATAATCAAGTATTTCAACGGCCATTTTGTTTGATAGGATATTATCCCAATCCGTTATAAAAGAGTTCAATGCTACTCCTATTAATGGAACCATTTCAATGGAAAACTTAGCAAAATTGGAGCTGCCAAATGGTCTATACATCATTGCGGCAGGATAAGAATATGGAGACACTAGGGAGTCCACAAATACATACCGATGATTTGTGCTTATGTTTGTTAGGGAAGTGTCTCCATTGTCTAATGGGGTCTGACTCTATTTGATTTTCCTTAGAGAAAGCTTCAAGGAATGATTTATTGTAGTACTTCTGAGGCTTTGGAAAATGATACATTTTCTTCAAGTCTTCAGGCTTGAAGGATCCAAACATTCTTTCGTTAGCTATGAAGATTGTCCTGTCCATTATATTGATGCTTTCAATTACCCATTTTACCATGTCATTATATGGAAAAACCTTTGGGCGAGCCGCTATTTGATGAAGAAAAGAGTCGGCTAAATCACCAAGTGTGTTTTCGGACTCTGCAGTTCCATCAGCTGTTGCATGTTCCTCAGTTACCTTTGGCTTTTCCATTTCTAACATATCATATATGCCTTCCCATGAAATTTTCCCATAATCTTGACATGTGGTATTCGAGATCAACACAATTTTTTCCTGTCCTTCCACCACTGCAGGGGGAGCTTTCGTCTTTCGAGCTTTCTTTGAAATTTTGGCTGGCTGCGTTGTTCCAGATTCAAATTGAAAAAATGAAACAGGGGACAATGATACGCTAAAACTTTCAGAGCAGCTAAATGCTTGTAAAGATAGTATTGAAAGAAGTACAGACGAAAATCAGAACAGGAGCATTTGATGCAAAAGATTTCGTATTATAACTTGATATTAACACGAAGGATGAAATCTTGAAGGACCGCAATCATAGCTGTTCTTAATGATTTTCCATAACCAACGACGTGAAAATTTAATTCTCAATGAATAGATCACATCACAGGTTTGCAAAGGTCTTATTAGAATGTGTGCCATAAAATTTCTGGTTTTGCGATGAGCGATTTCAACATATTATTTTAATATGTAAATAGCAATTGCTTTATATGCGATATGCGATAGTTTTATCGTATCGCATGTTTGTCGATGGATTGTTATGAGAAGCTCTACGATTGAGATTTTTGCGGTAACTTCACATCGCAACATGAATATTAGGATTGAATTTTCCTTAGCCTTAAGCAAATGCGATTTGCGATGCTTGATTTTTTAGAGGGTTTTTTAAAGCATTTTTTATTTAAAAAGAAAGAAACAAAGAAATTTATTTCTATGTAAAGGTTTTATTTCTTTTTTACAAACTAAAGGGACCCTATTTCCTATTTAACATCTTATAATAAGATTAAGAAAAATGTGAAATGGTGGGGTTGTTGTATAGCACAACAGAGCCCTACTCTGGATCAGGCTGATTCTTTCAGTGATGCTATGCCGCTAAACCCTTTAGAACAAGCTTATCAAGAAGTTATTTTGGCTTTGACAGCTACTTCTGAAAGTCATATTTCTTTTAGTATGCACCTAGACATGTATTCAGAATCTCCTTGGCTTGGTTCTTGGGATTCTCTAGATCCCTTGAACGAGATATTTCCCACCAACGAGAGTATTGTTGAGTTTATGTCTCTTGACGAAACTCCCTGGAATGATGCTCATCATCGTTCCTCGTTTCTTCCAAGTCTTAGTGAGATTTCTTCGTGTCTTGAGACTTTTGTTTCTCGTAACCTGACACATCCCCTTAAAACACCTGTTTTGGTGCACGAAGTTCTATCTGAAGGTATATGGGAAATATCACTACTACCTTTCCCATTGACATTTCCGTTCAACCTAAAATTGTCAAAATATTTCAACTAGAAGCATCTTTTCCTTGCCACGAGCTTAAGATTTTATTGCCTTCTTTCATGAGATCTCCTCACCAAACCTTTACTGTCTTCCCATTATCACAATGCGGTATTCATCCAATGACTCATAACCCTCACTCGTCGGGGGGACATGGGGGTATGGTCATTTATGTGTGTTATTCCACTAGTTGGCCGAGTCAATTCTTACATGTCATGCCAATGGTGAAACTTCGGTTTCATTCTCTATTGATCGATTACTCGAGTCTGCAAATGGGCTCCATCTGAATCTTTTTTATACATGATTACCCGTGTAGATACTTATGTACATTAGTGTGTGAATTCATTAGTTTTAATTTTGATTTTTTGGTGTGATGGTTTTCCTTGTAGACATGTTTCCTCTACTTACCTTGAGTTCCACTCGATTCGTAGATGTCATCAAACCATTATGTCAATTTTGCTGATGGTGCTTGTTGTAGCACACATAATTTATCTTCCACAGCTTGGGCACTCTTTGCCCCTAATGGCGAGTTGATCAATTTACAAGGTATTTACCTGGGATGAACAACTAATAATATTACCTAGTACAGCGCAGTTATCGAACTATTATCAGAAGCAGTTGCTCTTAGAATCAGAAATTTGGTTGTTAAGTTAGATTCACAACTCATTGTGCTACAATCAAATGGTCATTATTCAGTAATAAATCCACAAATTATGGACATGTATCTACGTGTTCGATTACTAGAAAGAAACCTTGATTGCATTACATATCAACACATTCCACGAAATTTGAATACGTTAACAAATCTAGAAGAAAATTATGTTTTAGATATGTAAAGAGCGATCAATTTATATGTGATATGAGATAGTTTTATCGCATCCCATGTTTGTCAATGGATTGTTATAAGAATCTATACGATTGAGATTTTTGCGGTAACTTCACATCGCAACATGAATATTAGGATTGAATGTTCCTTAGCCTTAAGCAAATGCGATTTGCGATGCTTGATTTTTTAGAGGGTTTTTGAAGCATTTTTTATTTAAAAAGCAAGAAACAAAGAAATATATTTCTATGCAAAGGTTTATTGCTTTTTTACAAACTAAAGGGACCCTATTTCCTATTTAGCATCTTAGAGTAAGATTAAGAAAAATGTGAAATGGGGGGGGGGTTGTTGTATAGCACAACATATCCCTACTCTCGATTAGGTTGATTCTTTCAGTGATTCTATGCCGCTAAATCCTTTAGAACAAGCTTATCAAGAAGTTATTTTGGCTTCAGCAGCTACTTCTAAAAGTCATATTACTTTTAGTATTCACCTAGACATGTATTCACAATCTCCTTGGCTTGGTTCTTGGGATTCTCCAGATCCCTTGAGCAAGATATTTCCCACCAACGAGAGTATTGTTGAGTTTATGTCTCTTGACGAAACTCCTTGGAATGATGCTCATCATCGTTCCTCGTTTCTTCCAAATCTTAGTGAGATTTCTTCATGTCTTGAGACTTTTGTTTCTCATAACCCGACGCATCCACTTAAAACACCTGTTTTGGTGCACGAAGTTCTATCTGAAGATAATATGGGAAATATCACTACTACCTTTACCATTGACATTTCCGTTAAACCTGAAATTGTCAAAATCTTTCAACTAGAAGCATCTTTTCCTCGCCACGAGCTTAAGATTTTATTGCCTTCTTTCATGAGATATCCTCATCGAACCTTTACCGTCTTCCCATTATCACAATGCAGTATTCATCCTATGACTCATAACCCTCACTTGTTGGGGGGACATGGGGGCATGGTCATTTATGTGTGTTATTCCACTAGTTGGCCGAGTCAATTCTTACATGTCATGCCATTGGTGAAACTTTACTTTCATTCTCTATTGATCGATTACCTGAGTCTGCAAATGGGCTCCATCTGAAATTTTTTTACACGTGATTACCCATGTAGATACTTATGTACATTAGTGTGTGAATTCATTAGTTTGAATTTTGATTTTTTGGTGTGATGGTTTTCCTTGTAGACATGTTTTGTCTACTTACCTTGTGTTCCACTCGATTTGCAGATGTCATCAAACCATTATGTCGGTTTTGCTGATGGTGCTTGTTGTAGCACACATAACTTATCTTCCACAGCTTGGGCACTCTTCACCCCTAATGGCGGGTTAATCAATTTACAAGGTATTTACTTGGGATGAACAACTAATACTATTGCCTAGTACAGTGCAAGTATCGAACTATTATCAGAAGCAGTTTCTCTCGGAATCAGAAATTTGGTTGTTAAGTTAGATTCATAACTCGTTTTGCTACAATAAAATGGTCATTAGTCAGTAAGAAATCTACAAATTATGCACATGTATCTACGTGTTCGATTACTGGAAAGAAACTTTGATTGCATTACATATCAACACATTCCACGAAATTTGAATATTTTAACAAATCTAGTAGAAAATTATGTTTTAGATAGACATTTGCATCACTTGTAAAAAATAAAACAATAGAAACATGCATATGTATATATATATGTGTGTGTGTGTGTGTATCGAGTTTGTTAAAGTTTTTTACATCAGAATCTCAAAAAAAAGTTTTCTAAGGCACATGGGTTTAAAAGCCTACAACGGTGTAGATAATATGACTAGGAATAGGCTATCCACCCACATGATGCTCGTGATAGAATGAGACAGGTCTAATCACTTGGCCTAACAACTAATGAAGTCTCACGGATACTCCCATTATGTGCCTCTGGTACCACAACAACACGTCATCTATAGTAGCATACTCTGGAATACCCTGAGTAAGGGCTTCCAGGTTTCACTCCATCTCCACTACAAGGTCTGCTCCTTCGTCATATGGAGATTCTTCCTCTATTTGGCGTGCTACTCTCTAAGATATCAGAGACATCCTAATATGTCTTTCCGGTCCCACATCTACTAAATTAACATAAGTAAACTCTCAAATACTCTTAAAAAAAATCATAAAACTTGAAAAATTCCAAAAAATAAGTTTTTACCTGCATCAGTCCATTGTGCACTAGGAGGTAGAGGAAGATTTGGGTCTCCTCTAAAGTTTGTGCCCACATAAGCATAGTCATCTTCCACGATTAGATGTTGGTGCAACCAACCAAAGAACAGTGGAGGGAAATGCACCTGTTGACCTCCTCCATCTCGAGGCATAATCTCGCCCCATCTGAGTAACCTTAGATCTCTCGAAGCTGGATCATTCACCTATATCCTTTGGTAATGAAACAGAAGCACATGCTCCAAGAATAATGTGACTAAGATTGATCCATACCAAAAATTCTTTAAACGACCTCTTTTTCACCTAGTCAACTCTCTTTTCATGTTAACCAACAATCCTTCACACCAATTAAATACAGTTGGAGTGAGACAATCCACTACATATTGGAACTGAGATTTCATTTCCTCATGCAATGCTTGAGCCCCAGCTACACCGTCCATGGTATGTGAAATAGTCCTCAAGGGTAGGTTGTTGATGGTTTTATCTAAACCTTTCCACTCATGGTTGTTTCTGCATCTGAGCAATGCCTTTTGATCAGTGTGCTAGTGCTCTCTTCTTCGGTACAAGTGTTGGAGAGTTGGATCCTCTCTCCTCTCTTAGATAGTCCAGTGATGAAATAGATTTCAAATGCCTCTATTTCAACTTCTTTATCTCCAATAATGAGTATCTTGTGACTGACATCCCATAATCCTATGAGATACTCTAGCAACTCATTCTAAACTCTGAGTCTCGGGGTCTAAAAGAGCTTAAGAAATCCACAGTCCCTCAAAGCATTAATACATGCCGCACTTTGAGCAGCTTGGTGGTCTTATGCCTTGTGGCCTCTCTCTTTCCATTCGATTCCATATTCGTTGAAATCTCCTGCAAATAATCCATAAATAATATTTAGAGGTCTTTCAATGGATTAAAATTTTGAAAAAACCCATTAAAATAGAGTATTTCTTGTTTATGTTTTTCTCTATGCATAGTGAAATTGTTCAAATTGTTTTCATGCTGGCAGCACGATGGTATTTTGGGCTATGGGGTGATGAGAATGGATCCAATGATCACACTCGCATTGATCGCCCCCGATAATAAAAATGAAAAACCTCCTCTTAAACAATCAAAACTTCTATGAAATGGCATAAAAATGGTATGAAAAACAAGAGAAAGGGAAGAGCTCTTACCTGCAACTGACAGTTTGTGAAATGGTGTCCCAGATCTGCCACATCGCTTGCCTGAAGAATCAGAGAAAATAGGGTAAAATGCACTCTCCAAATTAACCAAAGTGAAATGGTAAAATGTTTTTAATTTTTGTCTATTTATATTTTTCAAATGCATTTTTACCAATATTTTATTATTTTTCTTGATATTAGTGATGTGTGGTTGTCTTTATGCAATTATAAGATCTTTTGGTGGTAATAGTGATCATTCTTAACCAATTCAATGAGTTTTGTTTTGTAGAGTTGAGGCTTCTGTGATCCATAACAAGTTTAAGATAGATTTTTCGGCGAAAATCACATGAGAAACCATTTGTCGACGCGTTTCGAACCAACAAGTGTGGTTCATCGTCAGGACAAGTTGAAAAACAGATCCAGCTTAGCTAAGCTGGATCTGTTTTTCAACTTGTCCTGACAATGAACCACACTGGTTGGTTCGAAACGCGTCGACATGGTTTCTCAGAGTTTTGTTTTATCTCTTTTTCGGAATCTTTAAAAATAAGCGAAAAAGGAACCCCCCTAGAGTCATCTTGAAGATCTTTTCTGACTCTCAAAAGATGAAAATATCGCCGAGTACTTGTCTTTTCGAACTCGTTAAATTAAATGAATTGACATCATCTCAGTATATGTTTAACTCTTCTTCAGGTTGGGATTGACTATTTACGGAAAAGGAACACCTTGGTAGACATGGTCAAGAGGTTCTATTGAATATTGTTTTCTACCTTTTCGAGTTTGGGAGACAAATTATGAAAAGGGACCTGATGGAGTTTTCTTTTTCGTCTCTTTTTTAAAATATCTAAATATGAAAAAGACACCAAGTTACTCTTCCGTTTGACTCATAAAAATTAAATGATGAAAGACTTGTCACCATGATGAGACCGATTTTCTCCTTCCTATGACTTGTAAAACTTACTAGGATGGATTCATTCAAAGAATGAACTTATACGACAAGCATATGCTATCCCCTTCAAGCTTGTGATTAAAAATAATTGGGGTAATCACTAGAAATAGTGGGGAAAAAGTGAAAGTGAAACATCTCTTGTATAGGCTCCATGTCTCTCTTAAACATGACACTCATCTTTTTCTCGTGTCGGGTTTGGGATATCCTGACTCAGTCACTTGTCCTTCCAGCTTTGGGTGATCCATTTTTCCTCTCATCTGACTATTCCATTTCATCGTCATGACCCTTGGTCCTATGTTGAGTCAAATGTTTCCACACTCCAAAGTTGTGTCGCCGATATGTTCAAGAGAAATCCTATATGCTACTTACTACCTATACATTGTCTGACATTTGCCAGAGTCCTCGATCATACTCATTTATTCCACTTTATTCCTTGTTTCGTGTTGATGACGATGGAATCATTATGGCCCTCCTTCCACGAGTCATTTCCTGTTGACTTCAGCTCATTATCCAGGAATATGACTTAGAAACTCCCATTCAGTACCTTAGAGCTTGGCATGCCTTAATGGAAAGTTCTTCGCATTTGATGACATGTTTTCATCATTGGCCATCGATCGAATGATTCCACGAGTGTTCGAATTCAGCTTCATTTTCACATTCATGGATTGTGTTGTCGTACCTTGAGAGCCATTGTCATTATTGGTGGTTTCTCTCGTGCCTGTTAACGGTTCACATCATAGGTCGGTAATCAGGGGGTTTTCTAGCATGTTCAAATTCAACACATTCATGTTATAATTTGTACTTTGATTGGGTTGGGATGGAGTGTAAGACCCTAACTTTTGTCTGATATAACTTAGGCTACGTGGAGTTATGTATTATTCATGATTTTGTACATGTTTCCTCTATACAGATGACTGTGACCATACCATGGGACCTTATATCTATAATGAGGTTGATCCTTATATATTGGGTGGTTGTGTCCATACCATGGATCTTAGACTTCCAGATGATCCTTTTCATTTGGAAGGTTGCACCCATACCGTGGATATTTTCACACAGTCTGTGGATAGATATCGAGGATATTTTCACATGGTCCGTGGATCGATACTGTGGATTCATGTTTTGATATATATGACAAAGGTATCAGATATGTATATGTATATGCATCCTTGATTTGCAAGTCTACTGATAGTGCTTGTTCTATTCCTTGCACTAGCTCGTAAAGCATCTCATCCATCACTCCTTGTTCTACCTTCATGCTTTAGGGGAAATCTATTACACAATATTTTGTCACACCTCTTGCACTTCCCTGTGTCATACCCTGGAGTGCCAAAACCTTAAAAACTATGCAGTGTACCCATCCTGATATGTAGTCCAGATCCACCTTGAAGAACTAATGAAAATTTTCCTTGAGCCTTTCCTGAGAAAAATGAGCTCAAAAACCTAATTTTTGGGTTAGAACGACTATGACACTTCCCTCTTGTGTTGATGGTAGGTTGCACCATATGAGCCTCACGCTACCAGCACAAAATTTTCCTGGATACTCACGTTGAACCATAAAATGAAAGTTTTCCCAAATTGGAGGAGAAGCTTCATGATCTTGAGGCTTCTAGAATGACAAGTTGATTGATGTTCATTGTGGATGTGGTCGAATTCTCCCAATATTGCCCTTTGATATTATCCCTATGATCTTGCTTCTTGAGATGAGGACCTTCCCATATCTTTGGTGAGATCCTAACTCTCTCTCCCTTTTTATAAATTCATCCCCCTCCATTCCCAAATGGTTAGTCTCTGATTATTTGCACCCTTATGCTCAGATAGTGCCTACACATTATTCACTTTGGCTTGGAGTAGGAGTGCTTGGAGAGCTTGAGCTTGGACTTGAATATTCACTCAAGGAGGGCTACTAACATCAAGGCTTGGGCTGTATGCTTCCTCTTTTGTTTATTAATATATACAATTGTTGGTTCACTTTCCATAAATGCTTGTTTCAATGCTTTATTTATCTTAATGCTCCTTGATCTGTTAAGTGGATTACATTTGATTATGCTTGTTTCACTTTTATGATTTGTCATGTCTTTGGCCTCTTGTGCAAGTATTCAAATGCTATGAGCAGCAAGGACTGAGCATGAGGAGAAGGTGATCAAGGTCTTCAACAAATGAATGTATTATAGCATTAGAGCAAGGTAGGTCTCCTTCCTCTTCTCTTATTTAGATTGTAATATAGGAAAATGTCTTGTATATTGTCTCGTTTGTTGCTAGACCCACTCATTGGGCTAGAGGGATCGTCTCTATCTGCAAAGAGGATTTAAATACACAACATTTGGTCAAATGAAAAGGCTTGTTAATGTTAGTAAGAATTTTGCATTGTTGATGAATATAAGATAAAGACACTGTTGAATCTAAAGATTTCACAATATGTGATTCAAAACTCAAGCATGATTTGGTTGAAATTGTTAACAATTATGACAAGATGTTTAAGGAACTTGACAGGTTGCCTCCTAAAATAGGAATCCAACATGAGATTCATTTGTAGCAGGATGCACCTATTTCAAACATTGGTGTGTATAGAATGTCATTTTTGGAGAATGTAGTAACCAAAAAGAAAATTGAAGAGTTTCTTGACAAAGGGGTCATCAAGCCTGGCACATCTCCTTGTGGGTCTCCTATTGTCTTGGTTCCAAAGAAGGACAGTACATGGAACATGTGTGTGGATTTTAGAGCTTTGAATAAGGTCACAATAAAGAATCATTATCCTCTTCCTCGCATTTATGATTTGTTAGATTAGTTAAAGGATGTTGTTTATTTCACTGAGTTAGAGTTGAGAAGTGGTTATCATCATATAAGGATTGTTGAAGATGATATTTGGAAAACTGCTTTCAAGACAAAACCAAGTTTGTTTCAATGGTTAGTTATGTCGTTTGGGATTTGCAATGCACCTGCAACATTCATGAGAGTTATGAATGATGTGTCAAGACCATTCTTTGATGATTTTCTCTTACTCTAGTTAGATGATATTCTTATTTTCAGTAATACTTGTGAAGAGCACGTCAAGCATGTGAAACAAGTTTTAGATGTCTTGAAGAAAGAGAAATTGTATTTGAAGATGTCTAAGTGTGAATTTGGGAAAACCTATTTGGTTTATTTGGGTCATATTGTATGAGGGGGTGAATTGAAGATTGATCCCTCAAATTTGATGTTATTGTGAATTGGCCTAAACCCAATGATGTAACAAAAGTTAGGAGTTTGTTGGGAGCAACCAAATATTGGAGAAAATTTATAGCTAACTTCTCACTCATTTTAGCACCATTACATTCTTTTACAAGTGTGAAACAAGTCTTTTAGTGGGGAGGAAAGAAGAAGAAAGCCTTCGACACATTGAAAGTGAAAATTAGTTCAACGCCAATTCTAGCACTTCCAGATCTTAAGCAACCATTTGAGATTCAAACCGATGCAAGTTATTATTCCTTGGGAGTAGTTTTGATGCAACATGGTAAGCCTATTTGTTATCATTTTGAAACAGTTACTAATGCAGTAATTAACTATCCAACTTATGACAAAGAGTTGTATTATTTGGTACAAAGCATGAAGAAATAGAAGCATTATTTGATGGGTAAAGAAACGATTATTCATATTGGCCATCAACCTTTGCAATATTTACAATCGCAAACCAAGATACAACAAGCTAGACATTTCAGGTGGATGGGATTCCTACAACAATTTCATTTGGTAATCATGTACAAGAAAGGTATATACAAAAAGTTGTTAATATGTTATCAAGGCCTATTGTTAATGCATCTGTCATTCTTAAGCATAACTCAATCATGAATGAAAGTTATATTGAAAACTATGCTCAAGATGACAATTTTAAATATGTTTATGCAACTTTTATTCAAGGCAATCATGTTGAAGAGTTGGATTATCATGTTCATAATTTTTTTTTATATCATCTTGGCAAGTTATGTTTTTCATAGGGTGAAAGTGTCAATGTCATAAAGGAAGCCCACACTTCTCTTATTGTTGGTCACTTTGTTGTAGGAAAAATAGTTGCACAAATTCAGAGATATTGTTATTGGCCTCACATGAATGAAAGTGTTTCAATATATGTAAGAGGATGTTCCATGTGTGATAATATCAAGCCTAGCAATAAGAAATTGGGTTTGTACACTCCACTTCCTATTCGTTCTCGTCCTTGCGAAAGTACTTCGACGGATTTTGTAGGATGACTACCAATGTCAAAGAAAAGTCATAGTTATCTATATCTTGTTGTGGATTGTTTCAGCAAAATGTGTGTGTTAATGCCATTTATGAAACGAGTTACAGCTAAACATACCACAAAGATGTTCTTCCAAAATGTATGGGTTCAATTTGGGTTGACCACTCATATTAATTTTGATTGAGATTCTCAATTTGTTGGGAAATTCTGGTCACGTTTATGGGAACTCGTAGACACCAAGTTGAAGAAGAGCACAACATTTCATCCACAAACTGATGGCCATACATAAGTGGTAAGAAAAACAATAGTGCATATCCTTTGTGGATATTGTGGTAAGCATACTAAACTTTGGGATTAGAATTTTCATTACATCCAACATGCTTATAATTGTGCCAAGCACTCATCTAAGGAAGTATCTCCATTTGAAGCTTATTTGGGTTATTTTCCAAAGTCTCCTTTGGATTTCATATTTTGTAAATATATTGCAGTAGATGGACATAGTGATGTGGACAAAGCCAATAATTCCATTGAACAAGTTCAGCGAGTGCACCAAGAGTACAAGAGAAACTTGAGAAAAGAAAAGCAAAGTACAAGCAAGGCATGACAAGGATTGATTTGATCATGATTTCCAAGTGGGAGATCAATTTTGGTTGTATATCAACAAGGAAAGGCTTCAAGGTGAAGGTAAAAAGCTCAAGGAAATCAGATATGATCCTTTCAAAATTTTGGAGAAGATTGGTAACAATTCTTTCCAATTATATTTTCCACCTTATATGCAAATTTATTCCATTGTGAATGTGGAAAACTTGAGATTGTATGAGCCTCCAATGATTGATGATCATGACGAGAATGTTCAGATTCCACCTATTGAATATTTTTCTCCTAAATATTTAAATGAGTTACAGGAAGACACAATTCTTGACATGAGAATCAAGACTTCAAGCAGAGGCAATGTGGAGTATCTTCGAGTGGGGCTCAAAGGTACCAAATGAAATAAATCAAGGTGTATTTAAATCGGGAAAGTGAGGGAGTTGTACCCTCACTTTATAAGTAAAAACAAAATGTTGGTGGTCCAAAAGCTTCCAGTGGGGAGTAATTATCTAGGGGATAAAAAATATGATAAAAAATCAAAGTTCCCAAATTGTAGATCTTATCATTCTGATTCCAACGACACTTGAAATCACTTCAATCTGACACTGCATGTGAAAGTTATCACATTATGAAGTTTTTGAAAAAAAGCTAAAAGTCAACTTGCAAGGTTGACTAGGTAGGCCATATATTATACGTGGTACTGACATCAGCAGGTGTGAAATGCAGGTGGACCAATCACGTGTTGACACGTGGCCCAGTCATACAGGTCAATTTGGAAAAATTTCATTGGTTGTTGGATTTTGTGTGGACCATTTATGAGGTGCCTCGTGGCCTCATGGAAGGGCACCACATGGACCTCCGTTTTTGTGAAAAAAAAATTTGAACGGGCCGACCACCCTCCACTGAAATAGAAACCACAACCTGCTAGTTATAAATACCACATTGAACCACTTGACGACCATTGTCACTTGTTAATACATAGTGGTAAATTTTTATTTAAATTAATGTTATGCTAACATTGGCAGAGGGGGTGAGACACATGGCCCCAGCCTCAGGTTCTGTGGGTCATGGCATAACCAACAACAAGTAGAAAGGGGTAGGGTGTTAAGCCCTAGCCCCAGTCACATATAACCGCTCGGAATCACAGGCGTAGGAATTAGAGGGCGGGGTGGGTACATGGCCTAACACTGATCCATATGACACACGACAAGAATGTTGGCAGATATTCTGGCAGGGGCCGACACATGGCACCCTACCACGCCCAACATGCAAACATATTATTAACCTTATGACTAAGACCAGAGGAAAAAGAGCAGGCATTATTGTCACGTTTATGCATCAGACAATTTTCACCTGTTGTAGATGAAATTACGCCAAAAACACGTGAAAATATTGCTCGACGGACCTGCCAAAGGATGATTTCATTGCCTAGCTAGCCAATTTTGTCATTTCGCAGGATAGATAGTAGAGAAATAGAAAAATAGGCCTAAATTCAGAAATTTTCAACCTTTTTGAGCCCAAGAAGAGCCTACACATGATTTTTTGGTGTTTTGGACACAACAACATTATTTTTGTGATTTGAGCATTGTATGTTGATTTAATTTACATTTTCAGCATATAATATAAAGGGACAACGTTGGAAGTTGGACCCAGAGATATAACCTAGGAGGGGTGAACTTTTTCATCAAATTTTTGTTTGTGTGATGTTTCATATTTTCTATTTTTCTCAGGCCTTTTGCAAAACTTGATGAAAAACACTAAGTTTATGTGCTTTTGTAAATTTATCCATTGCCCACAAGACATGAACTGGCTTGCAAAATTTTTCAAGAAACCTTCAAGTTTTTAATTTCATATCATCTAGGAGTAGAAATTAAGAGAAATTTTAGAAGAGGAAGTGGCATGGAGGAGGAAATGTCTCTTGGGCATGGAATCCCCTCGAGGCATGTTTTGGGGCTCAAAGCCCAAGTTTTGACCCAATATTGTTGTAAAGTCTTCGCGAATTGTGGGCACGGAGCACGAAATGTATGATAGAGTCATAGGGTTGTCCGCCCTAGTCTTGTAATGTAATGTCGGCCTACTCATGGTCTGAAGACCATGGGATTGTATAAATAGAGAGACGCTTTAAATGTAAAATATAACCACCCAAGTATGGAATAGAGAAGAAGTCTAAGGGATTGAAGATGAAGAGTATAAGTGAGTCTTGGGTCCTAGAGTAGGAGAAGGCTCTGCAGCTGAGTGTGCAGAGGCCTAGTAGTGATCCAGGTGGATGTTGGTGGCCACCCACCTATCCCATTTGGACCCCCCACAACTGTCTCTTTCAGTTTTTCTATTTCCTTAATTATAGCACAGTTTACTATTTTTAGCAGTTTTTTGGGTCCTAAACTTCCGGAGCCGTTTTGAGGCCCTAAACGACGTTTTTTTGGGAAATCCACCGCCAGCGATTTTTCTGACTAAAAATCGTCTTTTTTGTCATAGTCCTCGGAGAGATCTTTCCAACGGGCTATCATGTGCGTCAAACAAAGATAGTACGACCAATTCGCGACCCCGGGAAGTTGATGTACCAACTTACCCAAAAACGGGGCCCACAATTTGGTGTTTCATCTTCTAGGGTTAGGTTTTGGAATGTGAAGGGTTTTCCATTGTTTCTCAACAATAAATAGGCCCTCGAGCCTCATTGTAACACAGTTCGAAACAATTCAGAGGAATGTAGCCAACACATCTCTTCTCAGAGATAAGCTACCATCGCCCTAGCTGGGTTATTTCTATTTGTAAGCATATTTCAGTGTTCTCCATTAATGAAATGAAGTATTATTTCCGCTGCATCTCTATTTTTATGGTTATCGCATCTCTGTATTTATGGTTATCTCTGTAATCTATTGCGTTCCTGCTTAAATCCGGATCAGTGGTATCAGAGCGGTCTGCTTTTTTCTCTGTTTTTCTTTGCATGTCCCCAACGAGGTCGGGATATAAGGAGTTAGGGCTTGAATTGGTCGAACCTTTGCAAGACTAGCCTCGAAAATCTCGACGACCTCCCAAGGCAAATGAGAAGAAAGACGAGGGGGCAGGAGATCCTATCAGAATCTTGCTCGAAGAAGCCCTCAAGCAGCAAAGGAACGCGATGATGGATAGCTTTGTGTAGATCCTTCAGCGACTACCCAGAGGTGACGCATCGACTTCCAACAGCTACTCTGGAAATGTCGTTTCCACACCGTTTAAGGTACAAGTTAATTTTGAAATCCCCATATTCGAGGGTCAAATAGACGTAGATGTCGTAGATAAATGGTTAAATCTGCTAGATGGGTATTTTTCTGTTCATGAATTTTCAAGTCGGGAAAAGATTGTTTTCGCTCTTCTCAAAGCATCCCCCCACGTCAAGGATTGGTGGGAAACATACTGCGAGCAGAAAGGTGAAAGTACAGGCTCACTGTTTTCAGCCGCCCCCACTTGGAATGACTTCCGAGATGCCATCAAGGAGCAGTACTACCCTATCAAAAGCTATGAGGACAAATACATCAAATGGACCACACTGTGGCAAGGACGAGACCAAGATGTGCCGGAGTTCACAAACATTTTTCATACCCTTCGCACACAATTGGGTATCAAAGATTCTGAGCTGCATCTGGTACTCAAATACTGCGGCTGCCTACACAAATACATCCAAGAAGAGATGGAGTTCTTGAACATCTCCTCACTCGGCACAACATACCGATACGCTGTCAAAATTGAGCAAAAGTTCAAATAGAAGAAGCGAGACTTTGGATCTGTAAATCCAAAGCCCAAAGGACAAAGACAAGGCGGGGTGACCCAAGACAACCTGTCGAAGCCGCAAGAAAATAACAACAACACGAAGTCGAAGAAGGACACAGGAAAGTGGTGTGAGTTCCACAAGAGTCCCACTCATAACACAAGTGAGTGTCGGACCAAGCAGTCACTGGTGGCTGAGTTGAAGGCTTCCGAATCAGATGCATGTTCCGACTCTGAGTCAGAACCTGACAAGGGGAATGACAAAGGGAAGTAGATCATTGATGTGGATCCCAGCGCCACTGCTGCTACTGCCAAGATCCGGAAAAATGAGCCCGAAGATCTAGAGGAGGGGGAATGTCTTTTCCACTCACAGATGAGGGTGAAGGGTTCGCCGCTACAATTCATTGTCGACAGTGGCAGACAAAAGAACCTCATTTCAGCAGAGGTCGTGAAGTGGTTGGACCTACCAACTACACCACACCCACAGCCGTACAGTATCGGTTGGCTTCACGAAGGACGAGATCTCAAAGTTCGCCAGCAGTGCCGCCTTCCCTACAACATCAAGCCCTTCACAGACGAGGTATTGTGTGATGTTACATCTCTGGATGTTTGTGATGTACTATTAGGCCAACCATACTTGTGGAGGTGACATGCTGTGCATGAGCCAAGGCCTCGCGCTGTCATCATTTCTTTGGATAATTCATTATACAGGATACCGAAGGTAGCCCCACCTACCTCCACCTCTTTGATCACTGCTAAGAAAGGCAGCAAGCTCATCTCACAGACTAGGAAATTTATTTTCTGTCTGGTTCGCTCCCAAAGTAAGGGGAAGATCGTTGCTACATCCATGACCCCCGCGAAGGGTTCCTCCACATAGCAGCAGCAACAGAGGGATACAGTCGTGACAGAACACAGGAACAACTTATCCTTACATGGAGGGGTACCACACAAGTTTCAGGTCGGCGAAAAAGTTTGGTTACATTTGCAGAGGGAGCGCCTTACCAGAACCCATCAGAAACTCCGACCACTTCGACATGGTCCTTACACCAATAACAAGGCTACGGGAAACAATGCTTTGAAGCACAGCATTCCTCCATTCCTTTGCTTGCATCGAGTGTTCAATGTGGACTTTCGCCGACCATGCTCCCCACCATTTCTGGACACATCAAAGATTGTAGAACAACTCACCAGAGACCCAGCGCAGCAGAAGCTTCCTCATCTAAGGGAGGAACTCAATGCAATGGGGACCATTGCTTCCTAAGGGGGGAGGAATGATCCAGGTGGATGTTGGTGGCCACCCACCTATCCCATTTGGACCCCCACAACTGTCTCTTTCAGTTTTTTTGTTTCCTTAATTATAGCACAGTTTACTATTTTTAGCAGTTTTTCGGGTCCTAAACTTCTGGAGCCGTTTTGAGGCCCTAAACGACGTTTTTTGGGAAATCCACCGCTAGTGATTTTTCTGACTAAAAATCGTCTTTTCCGTCGTAGTCCTCGGAGAGATCTTTCCAATGGGCTATCATGCGCGTCAAACGAAGATAGTACGACCAATTCGCGACCCCGGGAAGTTGATGTACCAACTTACCCAAAAACGGGGCCCACAATTTGGCATTTCATCTTCTAGGGTTAGGTTTTGGAATGTGAAGGGTTTTCCATTGTTTCTCAACAATAAATAGGCCCTCGAGCCTCATTGTAACACAGTTCGAAACAGTTCAGAGGCATGTAGCCGACACATCTCTTCTCAGAGATAAGCTACCATCGCCCTAGCTGGGTTATTTCTATTTGTAAGCATATTTCAGTATTCTCCATTAATGAAATGAAGTATTATTTCCGCTGCATCTCTATTTTTATGGTTATTGCATCTCTGTATTTATGGTTATCTCTGTAATCTATTGCGTTCCTGCTTAAATCCAGATCAAGTAGTCTGCAATTGAGTGCGCAGACCCCTGCATCTGTGTTGGGTAGCGGATCCTCCAATAGCGGGTATTGGAGCTTAAAGCCCGAGTTTTGGGTCAATGTAATGTAAAGACTCCGCAAAATACGAGCACAAAGCACG
Source organism: Pinus tabuliformis (assembly GCA_031772625.1). Taxonomy (NCBI): domain Eukaryota; kingdom Viridiplantae; phylum Streptophyta; class Pinopsida; order Pinales; family Pinaceae; genus Pinus; species Pinus tabuliformis. The sequence continues at coordinate 59,486,792 of CM062812.1, forward strand.
AGAGTCTAGGGTAGTCCACCCTAAAATATTGTAATTTCATTTAGAATGTATCAGCCTACCCATGGTCCACGGACCATGGGAATGTATAAATAGAGCGAGGCTCTAAGGGTAGAAAGTAGTTTTTGGCTAGTTCTGATCTTAAGTGATATGGGTTTCTAAATGCAACATTCGCTCTGAGTCTGTAAGTCCAGGTCGTGGTTGGTAGTAATAAGAGTAGGCTTTGCAGTTATGTGCGCAAAGGCCTGGTAGAGTTCGCAGCTATGTGCGTGGACCTATTGTAGATCTAACCCAGAAATACTATAGATCTGATATAAAAATATGAGATAATGCAAATAACCCAGAAATAAGATGAAATGATTCTTTATTGATCAAACCCTTAAGGTAGGGCAACACCATACGTTCACTCCTTAAGGAAGGAGAACACTCCACAAGCCATATGCCTGTTCATACAATAATCCTTCTCTTCATATCTCTCCATGTGGAGTCTCTAGCCTCTATATAGGCCTCATACATACAATACCATGGGTCATTACCATGCTTCCTTCATACCATCAACTAATACCATGGGCCCATTACATTATTATTAACTACTTGTGGTCCCTTACATGACATGGGTTAACCACCTTATTTATTACTATGGCCCATCCCATTATTACATTATTACCTTGGGCACCTCCCTTGGTACCCCATATTACCCCCCTAGGTACATAACATTCCACCCCGCTAAGCATGTTTCGTCCCCGAAACATGGGAAGAACACAAATAATAAGATCTACTCAAAAGAGTAGTCCACTGATACCATGCACGCGCATCTAGCCATCCAAGAGAAAGGTGAACCCTCGATCTCGCTAGTGCCTCGCTCGCTTGAGATCGAAGTTGACCGTGGAATCTCTTCTGTGTTGATGTGCAGTGGGTGGATCTTCTCTCCTCGCAATCTGTCATGTGACAACTTGGTTTCCATCTTGATGGTTGTCTCGCTGGGTGATGTGGGTGATGATATGTTGAAGTTTTAACCCACGATGGCTTTTTCTTGACTTCACTCGGCTGTGGTGCCTGTTGTGGTGTCTTCTTTTTCAATATGACTTCAACCACTGAACCCTCCTCTGATGTATCATCACCTGTAATCGTTTCTTCTGCAGCCTCTGTTTGTGTTTGATTATTGATCATCAGGGGCTCATCATCTGATATGTCAGTCCCTTGAACATCTTCTGCTTCAGCCTCCGTGTGCTTTACCTGTTTATGGATGGAAATATCCTGTAATGTAATTTTCTTCTTTTTATACCAAAGCTTCAGGAATTTCTTCTACACATTAATATTGAGAGTACCCACGGATTCCATCCAAGGATATCCCAAAACAACCTCCATATTATTCATCTCTGAAGCATAAAAATCACCATGTAACACATATTTATCCATAGAAATCTTCAAATCCTTGTACACTTGAACATCCTCATGATCAACCTGTGTATGTTCAATTTGTTTGGCTGGGACTTGCAATTTTTTTGCCAAATTAACACTGATAAAATTATGTTTACAACTAGGATTGATAGAGACAATGATCTTCTCTTTCTGAATCAATCCATGAATCTGCAATGAGGATATACCAGTAGGAATTAACCCCTTATGTGTCTCCTTCTTTTCTGTAAAAATAAAATCTTTGCTAGGTTGTGTCTGTCTGTGTGAGCTTATCCACAAGATTAGTTTTACGGTCAAAGTGGTCCATAAGATCTTTTGTGAATGTGTCCCAAGTCAAGGGCCTTCGATATTAACGTCGATGCCATTGCCACCATTGCTGTCTTTCATTGTCCAAGTATAGTATTCCTACACTCAACTGAGTCTCATCATCCATGATGTAATTCAATCTAAAATATTTCTCCATTTGTGCTAGCCATTTGGCTGGATGAGAGCCATCAAATTTATACAAGTCCTGAAAATTCTGACCTAGGGCCGCCATCCAGGCACTAGAATTTCAGATCTGCGCTGCTACTCTCCCGCCGTCACCCAAAATTTCTGCAAAAAGAGCTGATTTTAAATCAGCGATATCTCCCTCATCCGGACTCCGATTCGACTGATTTTTTTTTTGAAATCATGTGTTTTTTCACAAAGATTCTAGATCTACCATTAGATCTTACAGATATAGCACTAGGACTTCTAGATCTGTGCCGCAAACTCGCTGTCCCGAAAATTGTCAGCAACCCCACTGATTTTTAAATCAGCGATATCTCCTTCATCCGGACTTCGATTCAACTGATTTTTTTTTTTGAATTTGGGTATTTTTTCACAAGGAATACAGATATGCAATTAGATTCTACAGATCTGGCACCAAAATGTACAGATCTGATCTGCAAATTCGCCGCCGAAAAATCCCTGCAAAAAATAAAAAAAAATTCTCCACTTTGGTGCCCAAGAAAGTGCTCTGATACCAATTGTTGTAGATCTAACCCAGAAATACTATAGATCTGATATAAAAATATGAGATAATGCAAATAACCCATAAATAAGATGAAATGATTCGTTATTGATCAAACCCTTAAGGTAGGGCAACACCATACATTCACTCCTTAAGGAAGGAGAACACTCCACAAGCCATATGCCTGTTCATACAATAATCCTTCTCTTCATATCTCTCCATGTGGAGTCTCTAGCCTCTATATAGGCCTCATACATACAATACCATGGGTCATTACCATGGTTCCCTCATACCATCAACTAATACCATGGGCCCATTACATTATTATTAACTACTTGTGGTCCCTTACATGACATGGGTTAACCACCTTATTTATTACTATGGCCCATCCCATTATTACATTATTACCTTGGGCACCTCCCTTGGTACCCCATATTACCCCTCCTAGGTAAAATACGAGCAAAATATGAGCACAGAGCATGAGAGTCTAGGGTAGTCCACCCTAAAATATTGTAATTTCATTTAGAATGTATCAGCCTACCCATGGTCCACGGACCATGGGAATGTATAAATAGAGTGAGGCTCTAAGGGTAGAAAGTAGTTTTTGGCTAGTTCTGATCTTAAGTGATATGGGTTTCTAAATGCAACATTCGCTCTGAGTCTGTAAGTCCAGGTCATGGTTGGTAGTAATAAGAGTAGGCTTTGCAGCTATGTGCGCGGACCCCTGCAGCTGTGTGTGTAGGGTAGGAAGTGGATTGTAATTGGAAAAAGCCTTAATAAAGATAGGCTGGTTTTGGAACATCGTGTATCTGTTTCTATATTTCTGTTTATGCATCTGTTACAGTTTATGATTGTGCGCATGTCTGTTTATGTTGAATGGTAAATGAAAGTATTGGGCCCACTTAATTTAATTCAAGATCTATAATAATAATAAGCACAATAAAGGGTAAAGAACATTCGTGCTCTTCATTTAAGCCGCGTGAAGGTAGTTGCACTGGATAGACAGCTGCGTGGAAGTAGTGCAGTGCGTAGAGTGGGATCGCGAGCCTTCCAAGACCCATCAAGACATCCCAAGGGTGCGGAAACCTAGTTCCAGCACCCTCCCATACTACCTCGGGTGAGACCTCAGTCCGCGCTCTGTGGACTGTTGCTGAAAGGGCTGGTAGTTTAGGGATTTGTTTGGCTAACTCGTGACTAAACTTGGGTTAGGCCCCAACAAGCCAATAAATGGTTCCGTTGCCAGGACCAGGATCTACCTAAGGGATGTCTGATGTCGGAACACTAGAACCCTACAAAGAAGGAAATTGAAGAGTGGTTATATTAGAGGCTTCATGAATTCGTGGTAAAAGAAAACAAAACTCCGTAGATATCTGAGAAGGGGTGGCTAGATCGCTATGTATATATATAAATCCATGAGATCTTCTTCGTGACCTTCTCTTTAGAGTTGTATGATTGGATCGCGAGGTTAGTCGATAGCCAGGGAAGGTATAAGATCGATCATCTGATAGTGTGGACTTCGGAGCTAGTGAGCAAGCAAGAGACATCAGAAGATAAGATCACGTGGGCCGTGGACCATTGGCTTGACTGGATAATAGGAGGGTTTATCACTGAGTTCATGATAGACATGACTGTGAGTTATAGCAAAGCAGAATGACATTTTCTCAAGGGATCGCGAGTTAGGTACATCAAATCCCTGAATACTCGGAATAAGATGTTGTTATGTGAAAAGAGGGTTATGTGAATACATTAATGATTGCAACGATGCGGAGCGGAAAGATCTGGAAAGGGATCGAAGGGTTAGGAAACAATCCTTTAATTTCACCCCCGTGAGTGAGCGAGGAAGAGCGTGCTCATGTTTCCCCAAGAAGTGCAGTCAATTTGATAAAGCAACGCATTCCAGTTATCACCTCCACTTACGCCTTCACCCGCTTCACTAATTTCACCTCCATCTTCACCCACCCCAGCTCCACCAACCGCACAGTTCAACATGGCGAGCGCAATCAAGCTACCCATATTCAGAGGGGTAGTGAATGAGGATCTGGATCAATTCTGGTTCATGGTAAGAGTAGTATGGGAAGCACATGGGGTCACGGATGACAACATTAAGAATGCCACCTTGGTAAGTGCACGACAGGATCGTACGTTGACATGGTATATCAAGCTCTCGAATGATCACCCAAATGTAGGAGTAGTGGAGATACAGAATGCCCTGAACAGAGAATTTAGCCGACCAAAGTCAAAGACATAGTCAATCATCGGATTTAAATAGATCGCAATGCTTCCAGGCGAGACCCCGGGACTAAAGAGTACGATCCACAAGGCTAATATGACGCTAACAGATGCGCAACACCGCACGTGGTTTGTGGTGTCTTTGGAACCACACCTGAGGACGACGTTGTCACAGTAGAAGATTTCGACCAAGGCAAAAGCATTGGAGATGGAAATGAAGCTGCACGAAACACTGATACAGGATCTGGCATTGGGATTCCAATAGATCGACGTGCAATTACAGAACCTATGCTTGGAAATGCAGAGTTTGAAGCAGGATAGGGTGCCATGGCTAGAGGTGCACGAAGAAGTGTGGTGCATAAAATGTAAAGTCGAGGGCCATGACAAGGATCACTGTCCAGTATTTGCGAACTACTTGGCAGGAGGGGGACCAATGCCATTGAGACCAAAGGCACAGGCAAGGCCAAGTGTGACACCCACGCTCTGGTGCGTGATCTATCAGGTGGGAGGAAAGCACATGACAGATAACTATCATTTGTTACAGAAGTACACATAGACCCCCCAGCAGTTGTTTTGCAATTTTTGTAGATCGGTGGGCCATAACGAGCATACTTTTCGTAGCTACGAGTTAATGATGGAGTGAACCCCAACATATAGAATGCAGAAAGAAACGCAAGGCCTTGACCTAGCCGCGGGGATGGTGCACGCTGGATTCCAAGGGCGAGGTCGAGGACGACGAGGAATGTGGCCAAGAAGGGCCATGGAAAAATAATCTGTTACAATTGTGGAGGACCAGGGAACTATGCTCACGATTGAACCAATCCAACAAGACTATCTTGTTCATACTATGCTCAATTCAATCATGAAGCAGTAGATTGTCCTACATTGATCACACAGATGTGCGAGAAAGGGGTACTATAGCCTACTCTGACTCAGAATATCCAAATGATGAGGTCTGAACAACACAAATAAGACCCCAATGTGAACATGGTGCTCAGAAGCAGAGCAACCATAGGGGAAGATAAGGGGAAGTAGCCTAAGGAAGAAATATGGGTTCGCAAGGCTCTTACAAAGGAACCTGAGTTTGACTTGGAACACACTAAGGAGACATTTATGTAAGCTAAGAAGAGCTTCACAGAGGCCTCTACTTTAGGTAGTAAGGATCAACCAGAGTTGGGAATGGATCCTTCTATGCTTACTACCCTTTTAAAGACATGCATGAAGCTGCTGCGCGACAATAATGTAGTTAAAGGACTACAAGACCTGATCACTAGGTGCACAGGGCTGGGTGAACTACGCATAGTCTGGAAACTGGGAAGGCATGCATTATGCACTGGGAGGGAAATGATATTGACAACGCAAATTGGCGAGTATGAAATGGATCAAGTAATCCTAGACTTGGGTTCGGACGCAAATGTGTTAGCAAAGCAGACATGGGAACACATGGGCAGGCCTGCATTAGAGTGGTCCCCGATTCAATTATGGATGGCGAACCAACAAAAGATCTTGCCCATGGGAAGGTTGCAAGGAGTAACAGTGGACATCGAAGGTGCGAGCACATAGACGGACTTTTAGGTGATATAGATTGTGGATGACAGTAACCCTTACCTTGAAGAAGCAGAAGATGATATTCGAGAAAAAGTCTCTACGTGTAGTAGTTTCACTAGATCCAGCCGAAGGAGAGCACTACACTGAACCCGTGCATGATGATGGAAGTGATGATGAGCTAGATTGTATCTACAAGATAACTACGCGAGACCACGATTCAGTAAATCCGACTGTAGATGGAAGGGTCTCATGGGAGCGCGTAGGTTCCTGCACTTCAGATTTAGACAAAGAAGATGAATGCTGGCACAATCGGTTGAATGAAGTGACAACGCTAAATTGCAATATGATGACTAAATCACTGTGTTGTATAACAACCTAGGCTTGAGATCTACTGACATATGATGGGTTGACAGCGGTGGATGAATTCTTGAGCAAGTTTGAGAATGCAGTACCGGAGCACCAGTGGTTTGATGTGTTGAAGTGGGTGCTGCGTGTGACACCTGGCGTTGGTGGGAAACACAAGAAGGAAATTTTGAGAACTGGCATGGTTGCAGGAGGATGATGTGGCTACGGTTTGGGAACCCGAAACTATGAATAGCAGATAAATACGATGGACACGATGACCCACACACGCACCTTGCAAAATGGACCAAGGCCTATGGAGAAGAGCCTCAGCCTGAATGGATACACTTATTCTACCATACCCTGGATGTCATACCCAGGAACTAGTATACCGAGACATAACTCCGACATGGTACGGGTGAATGGGATGTCTTACGCGAGCGATTTTTGTTAACATTCACATTTGAAGACCCATGGTCAGACACTGTTGACGATGCGCTGCAAGCCGTGAAAGCCACCATCTTCAAAATACCATAAGAACCACAGGAAGTAGTTCAACCAGTATGGTCGACCCAATTAAGCCATGCCCTAGAATGTTATAACGTACAAGTAGAGGAGGATGATGATGACCCCCGAAATATTAATATTCGAGAAACTGAAGGGAGTCGCGCAGTTCGAGGACCATCAATTGAGGACACCGACATCACTGCGTCGTTGAAAAAAAGTAGGTAAACATTTGTACAGATGAGAAGCTGAAGTACGCGATGCTTGGGGACTATTGGGACAATGCTACGGTAGATAAGGTCATCGTGTTACTCCGCGAATATCAAGATTAGTTCCTGACTAAAATCACGGATTTAAAGGGGATCATTGGCGACTTAGGAATGATGAATATTACTCTGAAACCGGATGCCAAGCCAATTAAGCAGCGACCTTACCATTTAAATCCGATGTATAAAGAAAAGGTCCGTGAAGAGTTGGACAAAATGCTTGCAGCAGGAATTGTTGAGCCATGGAAGAATCTAACTGGGTGAGTCCTATGGTAGTGCAGGAGAAAAACTAGAAGGGCGAAATTCGAATCTCCATGGACCTCAGGAAGCTTAATGATGCTTGTGTTCACGATCCATTGCCGACACCATTTACAGATGAAGTATTGGAGAATGTTGGCTATAGGAAGCCTAATCATTCACAGATAGGTTCTCAGGGTATCATCAGATCAAGATCATGCCAGAAGTTAGGAGCAAGACAACCTTCGCAATCGAATGGGGCTATTTTCAGTACACTATTATGCCTTTTAGATTGAAGAACGTGCTAGTGATATTTTCGCATGTAGTGGTGGCCGTGTTCAAGAAATTCATCCACAAATTTTTGGAGGTCTATCTAGATGGTTGGACTGTATTTGGGTTGGTTAAAACCATATAGCGAGCTTATGGTTGATGCTAGATACCTACCAACGACACCAGATTGCGCTGAATCTTAAGAAGTGCACCTTCCTCATCCCCTTTGGGAATCTACTTGGCCATGTGGTCTGCAAACAAGGCTTGATGGTGGACCCTACAAATATTGCCATTATTCTCAACCTGGAAGTGTAGCGAAGTGTCAAACAACTACACACCACGTTGGGGCATACTGGTTACTATAGAAAGTTGATTAAAAGTTATGCACAAATCATGGCACCATGCAACAGTTGTTGAAAAATGACACTACATATTGTTGGAATGATGAATGCAAGAAAAATTTGGATGTTCTCAAGGAAAAAATGGCATCTGCTCCCATTTTGGTCTTCCCAAAATGGGACATCAAATTTCATGTACATGTTGATGTGTCATGTATCACATTGGGTGCTATACTTACGTAGGAAGGCGTGGATCACCTGATCGCATTCGCAAGTCAGCAGCTGTCCAAAGCCGAAAAGAACTATTCTACGACTGAGCGTGAAGGATTGGTGATGGTATACGTGCTCCAGAAATACTACCACTTTCTACTTGGTGGGAACTTCAAGATGTATACCGATCATTCTGCGTTGAAATACTTGGTGAACAAGCCTGTGTTGGGGGGGCGCATATGCATATGGTTGTTACTATTTCAGGAATATGACTTCGAGGTCATAGTAAAGTCAGGATGCCTAAATGCAAGACTAGATCACCTATCACGAATTGAGACTGGCGAGGAACCAACAAATTTGGACGAAGGACTACTTGATGCAAAAATCTATGCATTACGTGTCTAAGACAGCCACTTTGAAGACATTATCTATTTTTTAACTACCGGGACTGCGCCACTAGAATATTCTATCCAATAGAAGAAGGAATTGGTAGTACGCGTGGTAGAATTTTCTGTCATCGCGGGGCACCTCTTCAAAATGGGAAACGATGAGATATTACGAAGATATGTACCTGAATTTGAATGGGGACAGATCCTCACGGAAGCACATGGAGGGGCTGTAGGAGGACACTATGTAGAATGGGTGACAACAAAGAAGATTCTTTGCGTTGGGCTATGGTGGCCAACCCTACATCAAGATTCGAAAGCATACTGTCGGGCCTGCGACGTATGTCAAAGAACTGGGAAACCATCATGAAGTGACAAGATGCCACTCAATCCATAGATGACACTGCAACCATTCAAAAAATGGGCGATAGGATTTTTGGGACCAATCAAACCTCAAGAGAAGATGGGTGCATGCTACATCATCACCACAATGGAGTACCTGACCAGATGGGCAGAAGCAATGCCGGTTAAGGACTGCATGGCTGCCACAACTGTGAAATTTTTATTTGACAATGTGTTGACATAGTTTGGATGCCTGAAAATTGTAATGAGTCATCGTGGAACACACTTCCTCAATGAAAATTTCAGCGCCCTCACCAAGGAGTTCTAGGTGTATCATTAGCAAATTACGTCGTACCATCCGCAAGCTAATGGGATAGCAGAAGTATTCAACAAGATTCTGGAGACTACATTGACTAAATTATGTAACACACAACAAAACGAATGGGACTTGTGCATACTTTCCATATTATGGGCATACAGAACCACATGCAAGAAATTGACGGGTCAGACACCTTTCAGGTTAGTGTACGGCACAAAAGCTGTCATTCCAATGGAATACATTGTACCTAGTTTGCGGATAGCAATGATGACAGGCATGGCAGATGGCAAAGCCTTGGAAAAAAGGCTCGCTCAATTGGAAGAACTTGAGGAAGAACAGTTTCTGATGGGATTCCATCAGCAGGTATAGAAACAACGCGAGAAAGCTTGACACGATCGCCATATCAAGTTGCGCACATTCAAGACAAACGATTTAGTGTTGCTGTATGACAGCAAGTTCGAAAATTTCCTGGAAAATTTAGAATGCATTGGTTGGGACCATATGTGGTAAAGGAGGTCATAGACGGAGGTGTGGTCCAGCTTGTCAAACTTAATGGAGAGCCCTTCCCAGGAAAAGTAAATAGTAGTCACCTGAAGCCCTACACGGGTGAGACGGTTTTCTGACTAACTGACCGAAGTATAGTCTTCATGACCCAAGGAGCTGGACAGCGGTGCGGGACTATAAACACAGGTACTAGAAGCCAGCCTCACAGTAGAGAATCAAGGCAGATGTAGATAATTCCGAAGGAGACAGGGAGCAAATCCAGACAACGACAGCATGGGGAGTTGTGGACCATCACGACGCATAAGCATAACTGGATGAACTTCACACCAGTCGAGTGACTTAGGACGAGTAACGATGATTGTGTTGGGGGCCTGTTGGGTAGAAAATCCCACAATAGTGGGTTTTGGGGCTTAAAGCCCGAGTTTTGGGTCAATGTAATGTAAAGACCTCGCAAAATGCGGGTGCAGAGTGCGAGAGTCTAGGGTAGTCCACCCTAAAATATTGTAATTTAATTTAGAATGTATCGGCATACCCATGGTCTGTGTACCATGGGAATGTATAAATAGAGTGAGTCTCTAATGGTAGAAAGTAGTTTTTGACTAGTTCTGATCTTAAGTGATATGGGTTTCTGAATGCAACATTCGCTTTGAGTCTGTAAGTCCGGGTCGTGGTTGGTAGTAGTAAGAGTAGGCTCTGTAGCTGTGTGCGTAGAGTTCTGGTAGAGTCCGCAACTATGTGCGTGGACCCCTGCAGCTGTGTGCGTAGGGTAGGAAGTGGATTGTAACTAGAAAAAGCCTTAATAAAGATATGTTGGTTTTGGAACATCGCGTATCTGTTTCTATATTTTTGTTTATGCATCTGTTACAGTTTATGATTGTGTGCATGTCTGTTTATGTTGAATGGTAAATGAAAGTATTGGGCCCACTTAATTTAATTCAAGATCTATAATAATAGTAAGCACAGTAAATGGTAAAGAACATTCACGCTCTCCATTTAAGCTGCGTGAAGGTAGTTTCACTGGACAGACAGCTGTGCGAAAGTAGCGCAGTGCGTAGAGTGGGATCAGGAGCCTTCCAAGACCCATCAAGACATCCCAAGGGTGCGGAAACCTGGTTCCAGCACCCTCCCATACTACCTCAAGTGAGACCTTAGTCCACGCTCCGTGGACTGTTGCCAAAAGGGCCAGTAGTTTAGGGATTTGTTTGGCTAACTTGCGACTAAACCTGGGTCATGCCCCAACAAGCCAACAAGCTGAGTGCGTAGGGTGGAGTTGAGTCTATAACTAAGGAAGAGAATAATAAAGAGAATTTTTATCTTAATTCTGTGTATCTTTCTTGAGTTATTACCTGTTTGATGTAAATTTCAATTATACTGTTTATTTACTGCGCGCACTTGTATGGATGATTTATGTTGCTAAGTAGAACTTAACGCATGCAAGTAAGCTAAGTTAATCAACTAACAATGGAATACTAGTAAGGGCTTGGGTAATAACAGTGTTTAGCCCCCGAGTAGGGATGTGCAAAGGTATCATCTCAGGCTACAAGGTACGGGTAAGTGCGCGTAGTGACGGCCGTGCAAGGTCGAACCGCGGACCACTTGAACTCATCAGATATCTCTAGGGTGTAGAAACCTGGTTCTAGCACCCTCCCATACTAATTCGGGTGACACCTCAATCTGTGCTCCACAGACTATTGCCGAAAGGGCTAGTAGTACTGGGATTTGTTTAGCTAAATCACCTCTGAACCTGGGTTAGGCCCCTACAAGCCAATAAATGGTTTCGTTGTCGGGACTTGGATCTGCATAAGAGATGTTTGATGTCGTGTCATTGGAATCCAACAAAGAAAGAAACTTAAGGGTGCTTGGACAGAAAAATTCACGTATTCGCGGTGCAAGAAAACAAGAATTCACGAGTATCAAAGGAACAGTGGTTAGAGTGCTACTTATATACGGAAATCCACAAAATTTTCTTTGCATCCTTCCCCTCTGAGTTGTATGAGTGGATCGTGAAGCTAGAAGACAATCAAGGAAGGTGTAGGCTTGAAAAACCGATTGTGTGGACTCCAGAGTTGGTGTGCATACTAGAAGCATCAGAAGATAAGATCGTGTGCACTGTGGACCATTGGCTTGATTTAATTATAGGAGGGTTTATCACTGAATTCGTGGTAGATACTTCAGTCAACTACAGTGAGGTAAAACGATGCTTCCTCAAAGGATCGCGAGGTAAGTAAGCTAAATCTTTGAACTCTTGGATTAAAATGCTATTGTGTGAAAAGTGGGTTATGCGAATAAATTGATTTTTGGGGCTACACGAAGTGGGAGGATGATCCAGATTTAAACAGGAACGCAATAGATTACAGAGATAACCATAAATACAGAGATGCGATAACCATAAATACAGAGATGCAGCGGAAATAATACTTCATTTCATTAATGGAAAATACTGAAATATGCTTACAACCAGAAATGGAAATAAACTAGCTAGGGCGATGGTAGCTTATCTCTGAGAAGAGATGTGCGGCTACATGCCTCTGAACTGTTCTGAACTGTGTTACAATGAGGCTCGAAGGCCTATTTATTGTTGAGAAACAATGGAAAACCCTTCACATCCTGAAACCTAACCCTAGAAGATGAAACGCCAAATTGTGGGCCCCATTTGGGTAAATTGGTACATCAATTTCCCGGGGTCGTAACTTTGGCATACGATCTCCGTTTGACGTGTATGATAGCTCGTTAGAAAGATCTATCTGAGTACTACCACTTTGGGAGGCAACAACAGTCCATGGACCCATGTTGCCCCATATTCCCAAAAAAACTTCGTTTAGGGCCTCAAAACGGCTCCGAAAGTTCAGGACCCAAAAAACTGCTAAAAATAGTAAACTGTGCTACAATTTAGGAAACTAAAAAAGCTGAAAGAGACAGTTGTGGTGGTCCAAATGGGATAGGTGGGTGGCCACCAACATTCCCCTGGATCATTCCTCCCCCCTTAGGAAGCAATGGTCCCCATTGCGTTGAGTTCCTCCATCTGTTGAACTTGTCCTGCAGTCTCTGATGTGTCCAGTGATGGTGGGAAGCATGGTCGACGATGGTCCACATTGAACATTTGGTGCAGGCGAAGGAATGGAGGAATGATGTGCTCCAAAGCATTGTTCCCAATAGCCTTGGTACTGCTGTAAGGACCATGTTGGAGTGATCTGAGCTTCTGATGGGTTCTGGTAAGGCGTTCTTTCTGTCGATGCAACCAGACTTTGTTGCCCACTTGAAACTTGTGTGGTACCCATGTGGGTGAGGAGAAGTTGTTCCTGTGTTTTGTCATGACCATATCCCTTTGCTACTGCTGCTGCATGGAGGAACCCTTTGTAGGGGTCAGGGATGTAGCAACGATCTTCCCCTTACTTTGGGAGTGAACCAGACAGATGAATTTCCTGGCTTGTGATATGAGCTTGCTGCCTTTTTTGGTAGTGATCAAAGATGTGGCGGTAGGTGGGGCTACCTCCGGTATCCTGTATAATGAATTATTCAAAGAAATAATGACAGCACGAGGCCTGGACTCATACACAGCATGTCGCCTCCACAAGTATGGTTGGCCTAATAATACATCACAAACATCCAGAGGTGTAACATCACACAATACCTCGTCTGTGAAGGGCTTGATGCTGTAGGGAAGGCGGCACTGCTGGCGAACTTTGAGATCTCGTCCTTCATGAAGCCACCCGATACTGTACGGCTATGGGTGTGGTGTAGTCGGTAGGCCCAACCGCTTCACGACCTCTGCTGAAACAAGGTTCTTTTGGCTGCCACTGTCGACAATGAATTGTAGCGGCGAACCCTTCACCCACATCTGCGAGTGGAAAAGACACTCCCCCTCTTCTGGATCTGCAGGGTCATTCTTTTGGATCTTGGCAGTGGCAACAGTGGCGCTGGGATCCGCATCAATGATCTGCTTCCCTTTGCCATTCCCCTTGTCAAGTTCTGGCTCAGGGTCAGAACATGCATCTGATTCGGAAGCCTTCAACTCGGCCACCAGCGACTGCTTGGTCCGACACTCACTTGTGTTATGAGTGGGACTCTTGTGGAACTCACACCACTTTCCTGTGTCCTTCTTCAACTTCGTGGTGTTGTTCTTTTCTTGCGGCTTCGACGGGTTGTCTTGGGTCACCCCACCTTGGCTTTGTCCTTTGGGCTTCGGATTTGCAGATCCAAAGTCTCGCTTCTTCTGTTTGAACTTTTGCTCGATTTTGACAGCATATCGGTATGCTGTGCCGAGTGAGGAGATGTTCAAGAACCCCATCTCTTCCTGGATGTATCGGTGTAGGCAGCCGCGGTATTTGAGTACCAAATGCAGCTCAGAATCTTTGATACCCAACTGTGTGCGAAGGGTATGAAAAAATTTTGTGAACTCTGGCACATCTTGGTCTCGTCCCTGCCGCAGTGTGGTCCATTTGATGTATTTGTCCTCATAGCTTTCGACAGGGTAGTACTGTTCCTTGATGGCATCCCAGAATGAATTCTAGGTGGGTGCGGCTGAAAATAGTGAGCCAGTACTTTCATCCTTCTGCTCGCAGTAGGTTTCCCACCAGTCCTTGACGTGGGGGGTTGCTTTGAGAAGAGCGAAAACAATCTTTTCCGGACTCAAAAATTCATGAACAGAAAAATAACCCTTTAGCAGATTTAACCATTTATCTACGGCATTTGCATCTATCTGACCCTCGAATATGGGGATTTCAAAATTAACTTGTACCTTAAAGGGCATGGCGTTTCCAGAGTAGCTGCTGGAAGCCGATGCGTCGCTTCTGGGTAGCCGCTGAAGGATCTGCGCAAAGCTATCCATCATCGCGTTCCTTTGCCGCTCGAGCGCTTCTTTGAGCAAGATTTTGATAGGATCTCCTGCCCCCTCATCTTTCTTCTCATCCGCCATGGGAGGCCATCGGGATTTCCAAGGCTGGCCTTGCAAAGGTTCGACCAGTTCAAGCCCTAACTCCTTATATCCCGACCTCATTGGGGACATGCAAAGAAAAAACAGAGAAAAAGCAGACCGCTCTGATACCACTGATCCGGATTTAAACATGAACGCAATAGATTACAGAGATAACCATAAATACAGAGATGCGATAACCATAAATACAGAGATGCAGCGGAAATAATACTTCATTTCATTAATGGAAAATACTGAAATATGCTTACAACTAGAAATGGAAATAAACTAGCTAGGGCGATGGTAGCTTATCTTTGAAAAGAGATGTGCGGCTACATGCCTCTGAACTGTTCTGAACTGTGTTACAATGAGGCTCGAAGGCCTATTTATTGTTGAGAAACATTGGAAAACCCTTCACATCCCGAAACCTAACCCTAGAAGATGAAATGCCAAATTGTGGGCCCCGTTTGGGTAAATTGGTACATCAATTTCCTGGGGTCGTAACTTTGGCATACGATCTCCGTTTGACGTGTATGATAGCTCGTTAGAAAGATCTATCTGAGTACTACCTCTTTGGGAGGTCCATGGACCCATGTTGCCCCAGATTCCCAAAAAAACGTTGTTTAGGGCCTCAAAATGGCTCTGGAAGTTCAGGACCCGAAAAACTGCTAAAAATAGTAAACTGTGCTACAATTTAGGAAACTAAAAAAGCTGAAAGAGACAGTTGTGGGGGTCCAAATGGGATAGGCTGGTGGCCACCAACATCCCCCTGGATCAGAGGATTTATAGAAATGAAGGTAGTGCAGAGATAGAGGCTAGCCCCTTGATTTTACCTCGACAAGAAAGCGAGGAAGAGCTTGTGAAAGTTTCACCAAGAAGTGTGACTAGTCCGATAAGACAACAAATTCCCAACATACCACCTCCATGTACACCACCACCAGTTTCACCATCTTCACCCCCATCTCCGCCACCACCACAGTTCAATATGGCGAGCGCGATAAAATTTCTGGTGTTCAAAGGAGTAGGGAACGAAGATTTGGACCAATTTTGGTTCGTGGTAAAGGCTGTATGGGAAGCAAAAGGAGTTGTGGATGACAACATAAAGAAGGAAACGCTGGTAAGCACGCTACAGGATCATGCATTGACATGGTACATTAAGCATTCTTATGACAATCCAAATGCCAAGATTGCGGATATTCAAGCTACGCTGAACAGGGAATTTAGCAAGCAAAAATTAGATGCACAGTTGATTATCAGATTTAAGGAAATCATGATGCTTCTAGGTGAGACCCCTTGGGAGTTGGATCAAAGACTGAAGGGTATGATTCGCGAATCCAACATGACCTTGACGAATGGGTATCACTGCGCATGGCTTGTAGCGTCAGTAAAGCCACATTTAAGGATGGTGTTGTCGTAGCAGAATTTATCCACCTAGGTTGAAGCCTTGGAGATTTCAATGAGATTGCACAAGACCCCAATACAAGATACTAGCCTGGGAGTCCAACAAATCCACATGCAACTGAAAATTTTTTGTCTAGAGATGCAAAGTTTGAAACAAGATAGGACAACTCGCCTACAGGCGTGCGAGGAGGTATGGTGCATAAAGTGCAAAGGTTAGGGGCATGACAAGGACCATTTTCTAGTCTTTGCAAACTACCTAGTGGGAGGAGGGCCAATGCCATTAAGACCAGAGGCACAAGCAGGACCAAGTGCGGCACCTGCATTATGGTGCACGATTTTTCAGAAGGAGGGAAGCATGCTACATATAACTGCCACCTATTACAGACGTCCTAACATTTTTTCTGTAACTTTTGTAGGTCAGTAGGCCATGATGAGCACACCTGTAGAAGTTATGAATGGATGATGGATTGGACTCCTACCTACAGAGTTTAGATTGAAATGCGAGCCCTCGATAAAAATGCAGGGATGGTGCACACTGGATTTCAAGGGCGTGAACGAGGACAACTAATTTGTTACAATTGCTGAGGGCCAGGGCATTATGCCTGTGATTGTACAAATCCGACAAGAGAATCATGTTTATATTGTACCCAGTTTGATCATGAGACAGATGTTGAGAATAGAAACAAGAAATGCTAAAAATAGCAATTCTATAAATAGAATTTTGGGATACATTCCAATTTTATTTAGTCCCTGAACTAAAATTGAGGATTAAAATTCGAATTTGATCTTAGCAGCTGTTCGTAAAATAATTAATTAATTCATCTTGAGTTAATTAGTTGTAGGAAATAAAACATGAAGTCTATGTGAAGACATGCAATAGTTTCTCCATTGATTGAGGAAGTTATCCCTTGATTAAGGAGATCAGGATGAGTTGTACTTTGAGTTTTAATTAGTTAGCTCAGTTATCTGAGTTAAGTCCAATTAGATTAGTTCCAACAGTTTGTGGAACTAATTGTGAGTTCAGTTAGTTAATGCATGCATGCATGTAACTGCTGCACTTCAGATAATTGAATATTCTCTCATAAATAACTCATGCATGTCAGTTTAGTCAGAGACCCAGTTGAGATCAGGTGATGGGACAGTGTACTATCAGTTGCAGGAATATTCCATGGAGGATATCTCTTGCATGCGTAAGGAATTCATTCCTTAGCGATTATGCAGTTACTTTGATTTTGATGAGAGTGTGATGAGGCCAATTCACACAGGTGGCAACATTGGACCCCAAGAGAAACAATACAAGGAAATAGGAGGCTTGGAGGGCTGAGGGAAGGCATATGTTGTATCTATTCAGTCTATGAGCTATATTGTTCAATTGTACTGAGAGTTGGATAGATTGTGAGCTAAAGATTTTTGTAATCCGGACATATTTCCACTTGTATGATATTATAGAGATCGGGGTTTTTAGCCTAGGCTTTCCCCAGAGTATTCTTCTGTGTTCATGTGTGATTTCTTTCTCATTCTGAGTTATATGTTTTCTATTTGATCTTTCTCATAATCAATTAAGCTTTTGCAAGTTTGTTGTAGAAGTAGATCTTGTATTTTTCTTTATTATATTGCATAATTTGTTGATCTATAGTGGGAAATTATACATGGTATCAGAGCCAATTTGATCAAATCGAAGAACAATATACAAAGAAGGGAGAAGTTCAAAGGTTGAATTTCCTGAATGTAGAAATCGAGTTCTTATCACATCTCGATTTCACCAATGGAATTCAACGGTTTAAGACTTGAGTATGCCCTTGATGGCAGCTCAAATTATATAGCCTAGAAGGATCACATGGAAGAAGTATTAGAGGAAAACTATCTAAAGGACTTCATTGATCAAGAAGTCCCCAAGCCGGCAGCGGCTAATGCTACAAAATTCGTGGAATGGAAGAAATGTGTGGCTAGAGCGAGGAGTATCATTTTGGGGGGAGTTCAAGATCACATAGTATCAAGTCTCCATGGGAAGGAGACACCGTTTTCAATGTGGAAAACATTGAAAGATCTATATCAGAACAACAACGATCAGAGGAAGCTGGTGCTGAAAGACAAGCTTCGAAAAATCAAGTGTGAAAAGGGTGACATGATCTCTACATATCTGAACAACCACCTATAGGGATGAGCTTGGAAGTGTAGGGATCACAACAGCCGATGATGACATGGTGAGTCTAGCTCTCCTTGGTCTTCCTAAGAGCTGGCATAGCTACGAAGACTCGATAAATGGAAGAGAAAAACTGCCATATTGAGAATGGCTTTGGTCAGATCTGATGCATGAGGAGATAAGAAGAAGCACCAGAGATGGATCCTCATCAAAGCAAGATGATGAAGAAAATCTAGCCTTAGCGTGTAAGGTGAGGAAAGGGAAAGGGTAGGCATCCCATTACAAATCCAATTCTTCCCATGGTGGTAAGAAGTTTGACAAATCGAAAGTGCGATGCTTTCATTGTCATGAGGTGGGCCATTATGCTACGAATTGTCCACAGAAGAAATCCAAGAAGGTATCCTTGAAGGGATCAGATGGTGAGGCACTGGCCTCATAGTTTGAGTTGGATTTCTCTCTCATTGCATGCATGGTTTCATCGATGGTGGGATGTGTTTGGTACCTGGACAGTGGAGCTTCGTTCCACATGACCGATGACAAGAATATTTTCAGTACCTTGGAAGAGAAGGATCTCTAGATGCAGATTGAGATGGGAGATGATGGAAAGTACTGTGTTTCAGGTGAAGGTATGGTTGTGTTTCGGAGGGAGCATGGAGCTCCTCTCACCCTGCTTGATGTAAAGTATGTACCAGGTCTAAAGAAGAATCTTGTGTCCGTTGCTATGCTAGAAGATAAAGGCTATGATGTAGTGTTTAGTAAAGGAAAGGTATTCCTGAGGCATATCGGCATTGTACATACCAAGAGGATCAGGATTCGAGTAAAGAATCTCTACAAGTTGAAGGTAGACGACTGTGCTACTTTGAGTTCCAAAGCTGAGTTGCTGCAGAGCCAAGATGTTGGCAAGCTATGGCATAGAATATTGGGCCACTTGCACCATGGAGCCTTGAAGCTCATGCAACAGATTTCTACCGGACTTCCCAAGGGAAGACTGGAGCAAACAGATACATGCAAAGGTTGTACCTTGGGTAAGTATGCGAAATCTTCCTTTCAGGATCGAGATAGTAGAGCTGGAGCAATCCTAGAGCGAGTTCACACAGATGTTTGTGGACCATTCTCTACAGCCTCCACCACTAAACAAAGGTATTATGTTATTTTTATTGATGATTTTTCTCATAGATGTTGGATCTACTTTATGCAAAAGAAGGATCAGACCTTCTTGAGGTTTTGTGAGTTTAAAGCCTTGGAAGAGAAAGAATCTGGAAAGAAAATAAGGGCCTTGCGTAGTGACAATGGTGGAGATTATGTCTCCCAACAGTTTAAGTAATTCTGCATTGCAGAAGGAATTAAACGGGAGTTGACAGGACCCCATAACCCATAGCAGAATGGGGTGGTTGAAAGGAAGAATAGATCGATTGTGGGAGCAACTCGAGTGATGTTGCATGACTAAAGCCTACCACTTCATTTGTGGGTTGAGGCATGCAATACAACAATATACTTGCAAAATAGAACCCCGCACCGTATACTAGGAATGAAGACACCTATTGAGGCCTTTTCTGGGAAGTGACCAAATGTGAGTCACTTCAGGATCTTTGGATCATCGGTTTATTTCCATGTGACCGAAGATGCCCGGAAGAATCTAGATCCAACAGATGAGTTGGGAATACTTGTGGGGTACACTGATACACCCCACAACTATCTGGTGTTCCTACCTACCAGTTAGAGGACAGTGGTACACAAAGATCTGAAGTTCAACAAGAAGAAAGCCATGCGAGTATTACTTGAGAGGGATCTCAAGTTTCATGCAGAGGAGGAACTTTTAGTTCCTAAGGAGAAGGAGCCTCAGATTGATGTGTAGCAGCCACATGTAGAGGATCCAGGAGTTGAGACATCCACTCATGATGAGTCTTCCAGAGATGGATGGAAACGCTCAAGGGAAGCTGACAGGTTGATGTTGGATGCACGAGAGAATGTGGGACAACCATCTTCTCAGCACAGACAGAGGAGGTCACCCGAGTGGTACATTGGTTACATGGCCCTGGTTGGGGAGTGTGTAGAGTTCGAACCTTCTTCATTCGAGGAGGTAGTGCAACAACCAGTCTGGGTTGATGTAATGGTGGAGGAGTACGACTCCATTGTTCAGAACTGTGTTTGGGATGTTGTCCCAAGACCTCAAGACAAGTCAGTGGTGAGTTCCAGATGGCTTTACAAGGTAAAGCAGGCAACTGATGGCAGTGTTGAGAAACATAAGGCAAGGTTTGTTGCCCGTGGTTTCTCACAGGTTGAGGGGATCGACTATGATGATACTTTTGCTCCTGTAGCAAGGTACTCATTTATCAGATCAATGTTTGCAGTATCAGCTCAGATGGGTTGGAAGATCCATCAGATGGATGTGAAGACAACATTCCTCAATGGGAAGATTGAGGAAGAGGTGTACATTGAGCAGCCAGAAGGTTTCGAGACCTTCAATCGTGAGTCGCATGTGTTCCAACTTAAGAGGGCTTTGTATGGGTTGAAGCAAGCATCTCGTGCTTGGTACACCAGGATCAACAGCTATTTCACCGGGTTGGGCTTCACCAAGAGTGAAGCAAATGCGAACCTTTACCACATCATGGTAGAAGGTAAGACATTAATCATTGTTCTTTATGTCGATGATCTGATTTTGACAGGTGATGATTAGTTGATCAAGTCTTGCAAGGAGGACCTTGCAAGAGAGTTCGAGATGAAAGACATGGGTCTTATGCACTACTTTCTAGGAATGCAAGTGTGGCAGAAGGATGGGGAATTTTTTGCGTCTCAAGGCGAGTATGCCAATGAGATACTCAGGCGGTTCCACATGGAGAAGTGCAAGCCCATGAAGACTCCTCTAGCTGGTAACTAGAGGAAGGAGGATGCTACTTCAGGTGAGGTAGTAGCTACTACTGTTTGTCGGCAGCTTGTGGGTTCACTAATGTATTTAGTGAACACATGACCAAAATTATGCTTTGCAGTGAACCAGCTGAGTCAAGCTATGGTTCAACCTACCAAGCTGTTTTGGAAGGTAGCGAAGCATGTGCAGAGATACCTCAGAGGCACATCTCAGTATGGATTATGGTACAGAAAAACAGAGGGAGTCAAGCTTCAGGGCTTCATAGATGCAGATTGAGCAGGGAGTCCATCAGACCGGAAGAGCACTTCTAGAGGAATATTCAACCTTGGTTCAGCTGCAGTTTCTTGGTACAACAGGAAATAGAGGTCAGTTGCACTTAGCTTAGCAGAGGCTGAATACATGGTTGCCAATTAGGCAGCATGCAAGGCCATTTGGATGTGGAAGATTCTAGTGGGATTGTTTGGTGAGAGGATAGATCCAACTGTGATCTACTGCGATAATCAAAGTTGTATCAAACTCTCAGAGAATATAGTTTTTCATGACAGGTCCAAGCACATTGATATCCAATACCATCATCTTCGGGACTGTGTGGTGAAGAGGATCATGTTGTTGTTGTATGTTTCAATCGAGGAATAGGATGCAGATATTTTGACTAAGGCACTATCAAAATGCAAGTTCAAGTTCCACAGAGACAGGATTGAGGTTACTAATAATCCCTTTCTTATTGAGAGGGAGTGTTAAAAATAACAACAAGAAATGCTAAAAATAGCACTACTATAAATAGCATTTCGAGATACATTCCAATTTTAGTTAGTCCCTGAACTAAAATTGAGAATTAAAATTCGAATTTTATCTTAGCAGCTGTTTGCAAAATAATTAATTAATTAATATTGAGGCAATTAGTTGTAGGAAATCAAAAATGAAGTCTATGTGAAGACATGCAACAGTTTCTCCATTGATTGAGGAAGTTGTCCCTTGATTAAGGAGATTAGGATGAGTTGTACTTTGAGTTGTAATTAGTTAGCTCGGTTATCTGAGTTAAGTCCAATTAGATTAGTTCCAATAGTTTGTGGAACTGATTGTGACTTCAGTTAGTTAATGCGTGCATGCATGTAACTGTTGCACTTCAGATAACTGAATATTCTCTCATAAATAACTCATGCATGTCAGTTCAATCAGAGACCCAGTTGAGATCAAGTGATGGGACAATGTACTATCTGTTGCAGGAATATTCCATGGAGGATATCTCTTGCATGCAGAAGGAATTTATTCCTTGGAGATTGCGCAGTTACTTTTGAGTTTGATGAGTTTGTGATGAGGCCAATTCACACAGGTGGCGGCATTGGACCCCAACAGAAACTGAGGAAGGAAATAAGAGGCTTGGAGGGCTGAGGGAAGGCATATGTTGTGTCTATTCAGTATGTGAGTTGTATTGCTCGATTGTATTGAGAAATGGATAGCTTGTGAGTTAAAGCTTTGTGTAATCCAAACATATTTCCACTTGTATGATATTACAAAGATCAGGGTTTTTAGCTGAGGCTTTCCCTAGAGTAGTCTTTTGTGTTCACGTGTGATTTCTCTCATTCTCAGTCATATGTGTTCTATTTGATCTTGCTCATAGTCAATTAAGCTTTCGCAAGTTTGTTGTAGAAGTAGATCTTGTATTTTTCTTTAGTATATTGCATAATCTGTTGATCTACAGTGGGAAATTCTACAATGGAGGACTGCCCTACACTGATAGCAAGGTTGTGCGATAAAGGAATGGTCCAGCCTCCCCCGACACGAAACCTGCAAATGATGAGGTCTGAGCCACGCAAGGAGGACCCGAATGTAAACATTGTGCTTCGAAGCGGTATCACTACAGGAGATGAAAAGGTAAGTAGCCAAAAGAAAGTGCTTGGGTTTGCAAGGCTCCAACAAAGGAACCAAAGTTTGATTTGGAGCGCACGAAGGAGACATTCATTGAAGCTTAGAAGAGCTTCATGGAGGCCTCTACTTCAAGCAGTAAAGATAAACTAGAACTGGAGATGGACCCATCAATGCTTACTACCTTTCTGGATGTTAGCTACCTATACCAATAGGTTTCATATTTCATGATTGGCAAGGGAAGGTCCAAATATGCTCTGCTTTGATCATGCAAAGATGACATATTTCCAAGGAAGTACAAGGTGTGTAAATAGATTAATGCATCCCAATTTTGATGGATGGTCCAACAGTCTAATCTGGATCATGCCATGTTTTGAATTTCCAGTTGTAGATTAGAGAAAGAAGTCTGTCCAAACTGTTAAATCTTGGCAGACAAGTAGCTTAGGTAGAGAAAATAGGCTCCCAACAGCTTAATCTGGGACCTTGGAAGAAATAAGGGTAGAAGTGGATGCAAAAACAAAAGAAAAGCCAAAGAAAAGAAAAGGCAAGTAAGGGTCTGCAAGTCCAAGTGCACCCTCCAAGAAGAAATAAAAAATGCTAGGCAAGTAGCTGGGTAAGTAGTTGGGGTTGCAGAAAGGTTATCTTTACCATTGCAAATGTGTTAACTATGTTTACCAGAGCAAAGTCAATCAGTTGGCAAGGCGTTCTTCTTCATCAAGTTGCAGCAGAAAGCATGACTGACTTCCCTTTTCCCTTTTCCATGTCATTTACTAACATTCCCTCATCACTTGTGATTCATGGAAGAATTATGGTTTCTTGGTGGTTCTTAATCTTTTTTAGAAGCCACATTTCTTGTCTAAAATCTTTTCATTTTGATCTACTCCCTAAACTAAGTGAGTTTCAAGTAAACTTAGTGTTTTCCCCCTCCATTCACTCCCCCCATCCATATTAACTCTAACTCTATTATGTAAATCCCCTATATTGCCTTTCCCCTACTAGTATTAACACCATGGTGTATAAACCCCAAATTTTGTATAAATATCCCTCCCCTTGGCATTATAGCCATATGTTCTCTAAAAGGGATCAAATGACACCTGGTCATGTTGATAAACCTAAACCTAGCCTTCCTCCCCCTTTCTGAATCCATTGTTAAACCCATTGCACCCCATTTGCAAATATAAACCCTATACAAGCCCCTTTTTGACCCATAACCCCTTTGAAATCATGAAAAATCCAAAAAAACCCACTTCCGCCGCTTAAACCAAAGTCTCGGCGCATATATTTGTTTTTCGAAATATATTGAAAAACCTTACCAAACCACCATACCCCGATGGTCTTCAGCCTAAGCGCGCATCCCGAAAATAAATGTTAAATAATACCGCCCCCGCCATACCCACCGATCACTTCGTTGATCCGGCAGCCGTCCGATCGGAGCTTGAACATCCAACGGCTCTTATCGCATCGGAGCGGCTCCGACGTCCGCCGTTTACCCGCCGTACCCACCGATCACCTCACTGCCCCGACAGCCGTTGGATCTGGCCCTCCAGATCCGACGGTCCTCATTGATATCGGAGTGGGTCTCACATCCGACCGATATCGTCCGATGTCCGTAAAAAGGTTACGTCACGCGGCAGCCACGCGTCCCCGCCACAGCCCGTCGGAGGTACGTCTGACAGATACCTCCCCCGTACCATGAGCGGTGCGATATGAAACCACTGGCGGTTTCCGGTTTCTGTTTCCCCGCCTATACTACATCACCTCCACGTCATCCCACGTCACTGCCACGATGCCGTCACGTCAACCTTTGCGCTCAACCATTGGCCGATCTGTCATGCCACTTCATCATCCCCCTGGACCAATCAGAGCCCGCCACCTGGCCTGATGACGTCATGCTGACGTCATCCGACCCTGACCCCACCTACGACGTCATGCTGACGTCAGCAGAAAAACGCGCCAAAAGTCCAAAAAACCAATATTATAGTGAAATTTCGCGTTTTTTTCCATTTTTTCTTCCAAAAGAGTTTGTTGCGCCTGCATGCAATTTTTACGTCCACAGTCCACCAACCTGCAGAACCTGACCAGGAGACCTCCGGAGCACCAATCCTGCCTGCATATACGACCTCTGCTTGCTGTTTGCCAGGTATTTCTCGTTATCTTCCCTCCGTACGCCTGGAATTGTCTATAAATCACTCAGAAAGATTAAAGGATGCTAAAACTCATAAATTCACCGGCGAGTTCCCCCTGCAGAGCCTCTATTGTCAACTACAAGGTCGAAAAACACTAGCCGAGCCTTAATTCCCGAGTTCCTATCAGAAACTGTCAACTGCTCGCGCAATCGTGAGACAGTGGGTTATTCATTAAGAACCTACCACGAGAGACAGAGTGAGGCCAAGCATTGGTCTTATCTACACTCTAAACAGTATTTCAATTGCTGCTTATTAGAACCACTCTCTATTCCTCATAAATTCACCTCCCTGGTAAAAAGAAATTCCTCAGCACTGTCTTGCTCAGTTAAAACCACTTAGCACTCAACCCAAAATCCTCTTTTACAATGGAGACACCTGTAGTACTAAATGTTCAACCTCTGAATGCCCCTCAAAAGAACTTGAAATGGCAAACCTTGGCAGATATGGATTACCAAATTACAGAAGAGAAGCTTATGAGCAGCAAATTCCACATTCATCTGTTGAATGAGTTGAAAGCCAAGCATGAAAATGGGACAGATATATTGGGCTTATGGGACTCTTTCCTCCCTATTTTTAAGCTCCCTCAGGTCAACCAGTTCCCTGAACTAATCCACCTCTGTGCTGAACAATATGATGTTTCTCAGAGAGCTGTTGTTGACCCATCTGGTTCAGTACTTTTCTATGTTACCCCTCAAGCTATCAGAGACATGCTTTGCTTCAACCCTCAGAAGAAGCTGGTTCCTTTATCACTGGTAAACTTGATAAAACAAGGGGATAAACTCACAGATGCTCAAATTGTCAAATTTAATCAATTATACATCAAAACTAACATTGTGATGGGCCCTCCAATTCTTCATGTATACCTCAATGAGCTGGGCAGAGACCTTGCAGATATGATTTCTCCCATCTTGGGATATAGTTCAATTGAGCATATTGATGCAACTATGCTGGTATTGATGCTCATGTTTGCTCCTGGCAAGTCACCAATCTGCTATGACTACGCCACCTACATATCAGACAAGATTCATGAGCAATTGATTAATTTAAGGAGAGATAGGATGTTCATATACACCTCCTACATTTACCATTTGATCTTGTACCATCAACATGAGAAGTTTCACTTTTCAATCAAAAGAATGGATTCCCAAGGCAATCCCAGATCAGTGGTCTACTGGTCATCTGTCTTCCACATTACACCTGAGTCTCCATACACTTACTGTGAATTCATGGATCTGTTCATCCATCCAACTATGGCAATGCTGATGAGCTCACCTCCTCCGAGACTCACTGATGACATGCAGAGAATTCTTCAGCTGTCCAAAGTTTATAGCATTGGGGATTGGTACTTCTACCAAAACCACACTGTCATCAGGATATATGGATGTGATCTACCTCCTTTCAAATTACCCAAGTATGTGCCTATGAGGTTATTTGCCCTAGAGTACTTTAGGCAATTTGGCAGAGTTGATGTGCTTCATTTTTCAGGAAAAGGAAAAAAGGCACAGTTGAAGGTCAAAAGCCAACTTGGCCATTTTATCTATAATGAGAGGGAGCAAGGATGGAGGGAAGCAGAGAGAATGCTTGAGGCCCTTGGCCTGCAAACCAGTTTCATATGGGTACCCTATGACCCTAATCATTTCATATCCATGAGGAGGCTCAAATATAAGTTATCTGCCTATGATCACCATAGCATCCCTCACATTGAAAAATATGCAAACCAAGACAAATGGAGGAGAGGGACCTTAGAAGAGCCCTTGTCACAAGAAGAGCTGAACAAGAGGGCGCTAAGGAATCTAAAGAAGTTGGCTGACCTTGAGCTTTGTTCACAGGTATTCACACTTCCAAGCACACAAACGGGAGCAGCTGAATCCTCCTCAACTGCCAAGCAGCAAACTACCAAGGCCACTGAGAATATATCCAGCAGAGGCAAAGAAAAGGAAATGGAGACAGAGTAGACAGATAAAGAAGAACAGCAGCATGCAGAGCAACAACAGCAACAAGATCTGTAGTAAGAAGAAGGGCAACATGACAGACAGCAGCCCTTACAGCAGGAGAGAGTAATTGATACTCCAACTTCCACTGAGCAACAGGCTCAAAACATAGTGCCTCCTAGGCCAGAAGTCACCACTGATGCCTCGGTCCTCCAAACTCCACAGAAGGAGGACTTAAGCAGAAAAAGGGATAGAGAAACTTCTCTCACTTCATCTATCAACCAGGGAGAGAAGAGACAAAGATTAAATGACTTTTCTGAGGATGATGCAGAAATAAGACAAGCATTGGGTATGGGCCCACCCAGCAGAGAAGCTTCAGCAAGTTCCTTCCAGCAGGAACAGGACAGGACTATGGGAGGGGAGGTCAGCTCCTCCAGCCAACAAAAAGAAGGTCAAATAAGCATCAAACAACAATTTATAGACATCAAAAGGAGGAATGATCCTATCAAAATACAGTTGTACAATCACCTGCTAAACATGGCTCCCACCAATCAGCAAAGACTTATGTCTGCCTTTGATGTAGGTGAGGGCAAAATGATCATGAGTCATTTTATGCCCACAGCATTGCATCCCCAATCTGCCTCAGATTACCTCAGGACCAACCTGGAAGTCATGGCCAAATACATACACCCAATGGACAAAATTGAACTGCATAAACAGACTGGTGAGATGGTGTATGCCTCCTTGGCAGATGAAACATTAGAAAATTACAAACTAAAGAGCAGCCTTAATGCCATAGCCTCTCAACTGGAATTGGAGAAGGCATCATCCCAGGCGAAGGACAATAGAATAAGGTCCCTGGAAGACATAATCGTTGAAATTGGGCATGATCCCAAAGATATTTTAGGGATACAGGAAATCTTGAAGTTGAGGGATGCTGACATGGCTGCCATGAGGAAGAAAATCAAAATCCCAGCCACCATGCACCCTCAGACAGATGAGGTAGCCCAACAAAGGCAGGAGAAAGATACCACAGATCTGTTGATCTCCATTTATAAAGAGCTTGTTCAAGCACAAGAGAAATTAGGAGAATCAGAGGCTGCAAAGGCAGCATTGCAAGCAGCACTAAAACAAAGAGAAGAGGGTCAGACCTCTCAGCCTCCTCCTCAAATCATAAATCTTGAGGAAACTGCTCCTATCACTGCTCCTCCTCCTCAACAGACTGAACAGACAGCAACATCTACTTCAGCAGTGCCAACAACTACAGAGCAGGCCCAAAGCCTGGATATGCAAAAGCTGAAGAATGAAATCCAAATCCTGGAAGCTCAAATGACAGAGTTAAATGAGACCAGGGATAAGTTGGCCAAGGTGAATGACAGACATGATAAATCAAAGAGAGAAGTGGCAGAAAAGGGCAGGGAAATCAAAGCCCTCAAAGACAAGATCAAAGAGCTAGAGAATGAGCTCAAGTTAGACAAGGTGGTGGCTGAGCTTAAAATAGTGTTGTGGGCTAACATTGGTCCATCTATCAATGTGCAATGGCCATATATTGAGACAATCCATGAGCAATTAGAGCTCATCCCAAAGGCACAGAAGGAGATTTACAGATCAAGAGCTTCATTGGGCAATATGCCTGAAGTGGCCACCAGAATGATCAATGTACTTAACCATAGAACAAGTTCTCAGTTGGCTACCATGGGAATTACAAACAGAAGATTATCTAAACTATCCAAATGGTCAAAAGGGTTCTCACACTGAGAAACTTAGTGCAGACATTGGAGAGAAGAACCCAGGATATGCAGACTGAGGTGAACAAGTTTTTGGAAAAGTTTCAAGTGTTAGAAAGCAGAGGACTCCCTGGCTTACTGAACATCGTAGGGAGATTGTTCACACATGACCAGTATGCTAAAAGGGTCAATACATTTGCCACTAGCCAGATCAGTGATAAGCCCAGCACCTCAGAGGAAACAGGGCCAGCCACAGGACAGTCTCTTTACAACAGGGTCGAGAATCTGTTTTTTATAATGAATGAGATCAATCACCTGTTTGGGGTGGCTCCCAATTTCTTCAAGTACACAGAGGCAGAGGAGACAATGGATGCTATTCTCAGGCATCAACTCCCTACGCAAGAATGGTGGACAAACGCAATACAGAAGATTTTGTAAACAGGGAGTCACTTAACAATTTTGTTTCTTAAAAATATCAGTGGTCATGCAAAGCAAAGTTTAACAAAATCAGCATGCACGGCGGATTAAAGCTGAGCCAACTCAGCAGATGGATCGGCCAACAAAGCAGAGATAGAAGACTACAGTTGACAGGGCCGAGAAAATACAACGCAACAAGAAATAAAGGCGCATTTATCAGCATTAAAGCTAAGCGTTGCAACCGACTCAATGACCTCCAAAGGTCAAAATTATCCTCTGACAGACATAAAGGGCACTTATGCTGCATTTAAAGTTGTAATAACTTCTTCTCTACTTTCTGAACAAATTTTTGAAGATATTTTCTCTCTCAGATGACTCAATGCCTGAGATATTTTGTATACGCATTCCTATAAAGCCCCCTTCGCATGAGCTTGCAAGGGTTGTTGTTGATTTCTCCAAAAGAAATTCTTATGCTGTAATCCTTTCAGAAGTTTAATAAAGAAAGTGATGGAATTTCTCGGATTTCTGAAGTGTTGAATGCGTACTGGTGTCTGTTGGAAACTGCTGGATTCCTGTGTATTTCACCATACAATAAGTCTTTGTAACTCTCTCTGTTATGTATTTTGTTTGTTAAAATCCATATGTTTTCTCACTTTAAATATCTAGCAACAAGGAAAAAGAATAACTTTCAGGATTTATTCAATGAATACCCTAAGTTCAATCTGCATTGTTAATGAATGTTTTCCTCAGATGCAATCTTGATAAGTGTAATTCTTAATTGCTGCACTTTCAGAATACATCTTTCACAGTAGCCTTTGTCACAGGAATTCAAGTTTGCTCCTGCGCAGCGTGTTACACTTTCACCTCACCAGCTTAATAGAAAATTCTTAATTGCTTTCTATTGGTTGACATACATCACCATTTAAGCTAAGTTTGTTTGTCTAAAATACAAAATAGGCCCTGCAGTTTGAACACCACCAATCCAGCGTATCAAATCATTTCACAACTCCAGACTCCATTGCCCAATGGTATTTCACTATCTAAACACTATATCATAAGACCTGAAAGAAATCCTTCAACCAAAACATAAACCAAAACCTGAGCATAATAGCTAGCCTAAAAACACCATCATAACATAGACAAATCATAAAGAGAGAGCCCTCTCTGATCACAGTTTGGCTAGAAGCTGTGATCCAAAGATTGGTTAGTGGTTACCCCGGCCGTATTCCCTTGGGAGTCATAGGGAACAACCTGGGTGTTAACACTGGAGACATGCATGAAGCTACTGCGTGATAGAAAAGCGGTGAAGGGACTGTAAGAACTCATCACTAGGTTCACTGGGTTAGGAGAATTACACGTAGTCCGGAAGATCGGGAAACACACAACGCGAATAGGAAGGGAGATGAGATTGACTGCACAAATAGGGGAATATGAAATGAATCAAGTGATTCTCGATTTAGGATTGGACGTGAACGTATTGCCAAAGTAGACATGGGAGCGCATGGGCAGGCCCACATTGCAATTGCCTCCTATTCAATTGTGAATGGATAACCAACAGACGATCCTAAGGATGGGAAGATTTCAGGGAATAATGTTAGATATCAAAGGTGTGAGTGCACTTGCAAATTTTGAAGTGATAGAGATTGTCGATGACTTCAATCTCGATCCTGCACTACTGGGAATAAATTGGGCCATTGATATGAATAGAGTGATAAATTTAAAGAAGTGCAAGAT
Source organism: Pinus tabuliformis (assembly GCA_031772625.1). Lineage (NCBI taxonomy): Eukaryota > Viridiplantae > Streptophyta > Pinopsida > Pinales > Pinaceae > Pinus > Pinus tabuliformis. Next base: position 59,517,880 of record CM062812.1, read on the forward strand.
GATTTTTGAGAAAAAGTTACTACGCATAGTGGTACCTTTAGAACCTACGGAAGGATCGCGCTACATAGAGCTAATGCGCGATGATGACCTAGACTATATCTACAAGATAACCACTCGGGAACAGGATTGGGTGAATCCTAAAGTGGATGGCAGGATTTCATGGGAGTATGAAAGCTCCTGCACCTCAAATTCGAATGAGGAAATAAAACGATGGTAGAACTGGTTACACGAGGTAACCACGCTCAATTGTAACATGATGTTAAGATCACTGCATTGTGTGACAACAGAGGTAGGAGATCTGCCTATGTATGATGGGTTGAGCGAAGTGGATGATTTGCTGAACAAGTTTGAGAGAGAAGTGCCTGAACAACAGCGTTTTGATGCTATAAAATGGGTACTGCACGCTGCGCCCGCAAGATGGTGGGGTATGCATCAAAGAAGTTTTTAGGACTGGCGGGGATGAAGAAGGATGATGCGCCTACGATTTGGGAAACCGCAGATGCAGCTAACATACAAGTATGACGGATAGGATGATCCACGTGTACACCTCGCAAAATGGACCAAGGTCTACGAGGGAGAGCCACAACCTGAATGGGTGCATTTGTTCTGTCATACCCTGGATGTCATACCCATGAATTGGTATACTGAGATGGAGCTCCACCATGGAATGAGCGAATGGGATATCTTGTACGAAGGATTCCTCTTAACCTTCACATTTGAGGATCATTGGTGGGATACTGTTGATGATGTGTTGCAAGTAGTAAAAGCAGCTATCTTCAAAATACCCCAGGAGCCAATTGAAGTGCTTCAGCTGGAATGGGCGACACAGCTGAGTTGCGCGCTAGAGTGTTACAATGTAAATATTGAGGAGGATGATGAGGATCCATGGAATATTGACATTCCAGAAACTGAAGGCTGTCGTGAGGTTCAAGGACCATTGATTAAGGATCTTGACATCACTGCACTGCTAAAAATGAAGCAGGTAAACATTGGAATGGAAGTAGAACCAAAGTATGCAACGCTCGGTGACTATTGGGATGATGCCATGGTGGATAAGGTCACTGAGTTACTCCGCGAGTACCAAGACTTATTCCCGACCAAGATTACGGACTTAAAAGGGATCGTTGGCGACTTAGGAATGATGAAGATCACCCTAAAACCCGACGCGAAGCCGGTCAAGTAGAGGCCTTACCGCATGAATCCAAAGAATAAGGAAAAGGTCCACGTAGAACTAGAAAAAATGCTCTTGGCTGGAATTATTGAGCCAGTGGAAGAATCCGACTGGGTGAGCCCTATGGTAGTGCAGGAGAGAAAGGAAAAGGGTGAAATAAGAATATGTGTGGACCTCAGGAAGTTGAATGACCCCTGTGTACACGACCCCTTCCCGACACCATTCACAGATGAAGTATTGGAAAATGTTGGCGGACAAGAAGCATACTCGTTCACGGATGGGTTCTTAGGGTACCACCAGATCAAAATCACGCCAGAAGATAGGAGCATGACAACCTTCGCAAAGGAATGGGGCTGGTTTCAATACATCGTTATGCCATTTGGGTTGAAGAACACGCCAGCCATCTTTTTGCGTATCATTGTTGCTGCATCCAAAGAATACATCCACAAGTTCCTGGAGGTCTATTTGGATGATTGGACTATCTTCAGATTGGTTAAGCACCACACAGCAAGCTTACGCTTGGTGCTGGATACTTGCTGATGACACCAGATTGCACTGAACCTTAAGAAGTGCACATTCCTTGTTCCCTTTGGGAACTTGTTGGGACATGTGGTCTACAAACAAGGATTGATGGTGGACCCCGCGAAGATTGCAGTGATTATAAATTTGGAAGCACTGCAAAGTGTTAAATAGTTGCACGCTACCTTGGGACACACAAAGGTACTATAGGAAGTTTATCAAAAGCTATGCCCAATTCACCGCGCCAATGGAAAAACTCTTGCAAAATTATGTCACATTTTGTTGGAATGGCGATTTCATGAAGAGCCTGGATGTCCTAAAGAGGAAATTGGCCTTCGCTCCAATCCTGGTCTTCCCAAAATGGGATGTGGAGTTTCACGTCCATGTTGACGCATCGTGTATCACGTTGGGAGTAGTGCTAACACAAGAGGGTGGAGAGGGCTTGGATCATCCTATGGCATTTTCAAGTCATAGATTATCCAAATCCGAGAAGAACTATTCCACAACTGAGTGCGAGGTGTTGGTGATGGTGTACGCACTCCAAAAAGACCGACATTATTTGCTAGGTAGACAATTAAAAATGTATACAAACTATTCCGCGCTAAAGTACTTGGTCAATAAGCCTGTGTTAGGAGGGGCAGATATGTAGGTGGCTCTTATTGTTCCAAGAGTATGACTATGAGGTCATGGTCAAACGTGGATGCCTGAACACAAGACCGGATCACTTGTGACGTATTGAGACAGACGAATAACCTACTAGTTTGGAGGAAGGATTACCTGACGCACAGCTCTTTGTGGTGCACATCGCAGATGGGCACTTCGAAGATATAATCCACTTTCTGACAACAGGGGCTATGCTGAAGGAATACTCCATCCAGGAGAAGAAGTAATTGGTAGTGCACACGACAATTTTTTTGTCATCGCAGGGAAACTATACAAAATGGGAAATGATGAGATATTGCGAAGATATGTACCTGAATTTGAAAGGAGTCAGATCCTCGCGGAAGCACATGGGGGCACTGCAGGAGGACACTATTTAAGACGTGTTACTCAAGGATAATTTTAGGGGCGAATGTTCGCCCTTTGGCGAAATTAAGGGGTTTTAAATTTTTAGTGGACGCATATTTTGTATCATAGTACATTTTTACAAATCACCTCAAATAGCCCACCTTATTTTAAGGGAGAGGGTAAAAAAGGTAAATTTAGCCCTTGAAATTAGGACTTACAACCTTCCATTCGCCCATTTTCAAGAATAGGTTTTATTTAAGTGAATCCATTCGCCCATTTTCAAGAATAGGTTTTATTTAAGTGAATCCTATGGGCCAAATACCATATTTATAAAAGAGGTATGGTAAATTAATAAAAATATAAATAAATGAGAGGTATGGTAAATAAATAAAACATTTTTTATATTTACTCCATAAGTCACCTTATATACATGTAAGGGTGTAAACAAATAAAAATATAAGTAAAGTGGAGGTATGGTAAATAAATAAAACGTATTTTTATACTTACTCAAAAGGTATGGTAAATAAATAAAAATATAAATAAACTAGACGTATCGTAAATAAATAAAACCTCTTTTTATATTTAGTCCATAACCCTCGTTCTATTTATGAAGGCTCAAGAAAGAGGTTTTATTTAAGTGAATCCTATGGGCCAAATACCATATTTTTAAAAGAGGTATGGTAAATTAATAAAAATATGAATAAACGAGAGGTATGGTAAACAAATAAAACATTTTTTTATATTTACTCCATAAGTCACCTTATATTTACGAACACTCAAAAAATGGGTTATATTTAGGTGAAACCTATGGCCAAAATACTATGGGACAAATACCATGGACTAGATTGCTATTAATACCATGCAAAAAACCATTATTAACCCTAATATTAGAATTAATAAAAATAAAAATGGCACATGGCATTGACCCATGGTATTCACCAAAATGGCACATGGTATTGACCCATGGTATTCACTTGGAATGTAGCATATTTAAATGGGGGAATTAAACCAACATGTAGCCTATGCTAAGATTCACTAGGACTTTACAAAGTTTTATTATTTAGTGAAAGAGTCGCGAAGATCTTACAAGATTTTATAATTGAGTAAAATATTCACCATGCCTGGTGAGAGATTCGCCAAAAAAATTATATATACATATTATATTATTGATAAAATCGCCTTCCATTTTTCCTATATACCATGGAGATTCGCCCATTTATTATATTTATAAATTTAGGGGGGGGGTTCTTAAAATTTTCCCTGGTGTGACTGCACAGAATATTCTTCACATAGGGTTGTGGTGACCAACACTTCACTAGTATTCAAAAGCACACTATAAGGCCTATGATATACGTCAAAGGACTGGAAAACCATCGCGGAGGGACGAGATGCCATTGAATCCACAAATGACACTGCAACCGTTTGAGAAATGGGAAATTGACTTTGTGGGACCTATCAAACCTCAAGGAAAGATGAGCGCATGCTACATCATCACTGAGATGGAGTACCTGACACGATGGGTGGAAGCGCAGCCGGTCAAAGACTCCACGGTCGCCACGATTGCGAAGTTTTTTTTTGAAAATGTGTTGACTCGATTTGGCTATCCAAAAATCTTAATGAGTGATCGTGGAACACATTTCCTGAATGAAACCATTAGCACACTCATAGAAGAGTTCCTGGTGTATCATCAGAAAAGTACACCATATCACCCGAAAGCCAATGGGACTGTAGAAGATTTCAACAAAATACTAGAGACTGCGCTGACCAAAGTGTCCAATGCGTAACGAAGTGATTACGCGTACCTGCAGTGCTATGGGATTACAGGATAATGTGTAAGAAACTGACCAGACAAACACCTTTCTGGTTAGTTTATGGCATGGAAGCTGTCATGCCGATGGAATATATCTTACCTAGTCTATGCATAGCAACGCTTACTAGGATGACGTACCGCAAAGCTCTGGAGGAAAAGCTCGCACAATTGGAAGAACTTGAGGAGGAACGGTTCTTGGTTGGTTTCCATCAGAAAGTACAAAAGCAGCATGAAAAGGCCTGGCACGATCGCCATATTAAGTTGTGCACCCTCATGGTAAACAACTTAGTGCTATTTTATGACAGTAAGTTCGAAAATTTTCCAAGAAAATTCAAAATGCATTGGCTGGGACCATACATGGTTAAGGAGGTTATAGACGGAGGCGTAATCCAGCTAGTCAAACTAAATGGAGAACCCTTCCCAGGCAATGTGAATGGCATCCACTTGAAGCACTACACGGGTGGGTTGGCTATCTGACTAGCCGACCGAAGCACAATCTTTGCGCTCTGAGGAGTCGGACAAAGGCGCGGGACTATAAACATATGCAACAGATACCGGTACATATGTATGGAAACAATTCAGACACAAAGGTCTCAGAATAGAGGATGCAATAGATTTAGCAAGCAGTGACTCAGTGCACTGCCGACATCAGGATAGTTTGAGGACAGTTGGAGGAACTCCATGCCAAGATCGTCGTGCCGACAGAGTGACTCGAGGGCGAGTGATGATGTTTGTGTTGAGGGCCTGTTGGGCATGGAATCCCCCCGAGGCATGTTTTGGGGCTCCAAGCCCAAGTTTTGACCCAATATTGTTGTAAAGTCTCTGTGAATTGTGGGCGCAGAGCATGAAATGTATGATAGAGTCACAGGGTTGTTCGCCCTAGTCTTGTAATTTAATGTCGGCATACCATGGTCTGCGGATGATGGGATTATAAATAGAGCGAGGCTCTAAATGTAAAAGATAACCAACCAAGTATAAAATAGCGAAGAAGTCTAAGGGATTGAAGGGGAAGAGTCTAAGTGAGTCTTGGGTCGTAGAGTAGGAGAAGGCTCTGCAGTTGAGTGTGTAGAGGCCTAGTAGTCCGCAGCTAAGTGCGCAGACCCCTGCAGCTAAGTGCATATGGTGGAGTCGAGTCTGTAACCAAGGAAGAGAATAATAAATAGAAGTTTTGTCTTAATTCCGTGTATCTATTCCTAAGTTATTACTTGTTTTATATAAATTGCAGTTATACTGTTTATTTACTGTGCACACTTGTATCAATGATTTATGTTGCTAAGTATAACTTAACGCAAGCAAGTAAGCTAAGTTAATCAACTAACAATGGAATACTAGTAATGGCTTGGGTAATAATATCATTTGGCCCCCAAATAGGGCTGCGCAAAGGCAACATCTCAGGCTGCGAGGTACATGTAAGTGCGCGTAGCGACGGGCGCGCAAGGTCAAACCGCGAACCACTTGAACTCATCAGACATCTCCAGGTTGCGGAAACTTGGTTCTAGCATCCTCCCATACTACTTCCGGTGAGACCTCAGCCTACGCTCCACAGGCTATTGCCCAAAGGGCCAATAGTACTAGGATTTGTTTGGCTAAATCACCTTTGAACCTGGGTTAGGCCCTTACAAGCCAACAATGTCCAACAAGGGGTTTTGTTGGAAGGAGAAAATAAAACCCTAACTAAGTGAGAGATTAGGAGAAACCTTAACAGGTAACTGGACTATTATTTGATTTAAAATTTGCAAAGATAATAATTAGAGGAAGTAACAGATGTGGGTGATATAACTATAACTAACGAAGAGCTATAAATAATTTGTAGAGTTCCCAGAAGAAGTGGCAAAGAACCCTTCCAACAAGAGAAGTTTCTAAAGAAGAAAACATAGTTTTGGTTGGAGAGTGAAGGGAATAGTGGAGGTCCCCAAGAGAAGAGAACCATAGGAATTCTCAAGACGTGAGAAAGGTAAAACAAAGGCTAGAGGAGATAAAGGGGTGATCAAAAGGTTCCAGAGGAGGGAACCATGGGACACCAATAACTAGGTAGAGGTGAGGTGTTCAGGTAACACGAAATGGAGAAGACTTGTTACGGGGTCTTGCCTACATGTCACAGTGGGAAGGTGAAAGCTCACATGAAGGGAGGAAAAGAGATGGCTAATGATGGCCATTGTCAGGGTTCAAAGAGAATCCATAATAGAGGATCAAAGGATGCCAAGAAGAGGAATGAAATGAAGGATAAATTAACTCAAGAAGAATTTGATAAGGAGATAGATGAGTTGAAAGAGAGGCTCAATTTTTTGGAGATTATACTGGAATGAGAAGACTAGAGATAGAGATTGGACTTAAGGAGGAGGTTCAAGTTTCTTGTCAAATGGAAGGGTTTCAAGAAGAAGATCCCTAAGAGGCCAGGGAAGGAGTTGAAGCACCTATTTAATACTTCAAAAAGAGAGGAAGAGCTTAGAGTAGTTGAGCTTACGACTGAAGCAATTCACACTTGTGAACTAGTGAGAGCTGACATCCACAGAGAAGAGGTTAACATGAGACTATCTAATATTCTTGAGGATTATGTTCAAATTTCAAAGAAATAGATGGAACTGTCAATAAAGGATGTTTATGGGACGTTGGAGGAAGGTCAACAAGAAGATCCAGTAGCAAAACTACCAGAGGTGGCTAGATGGCCTTTTGTATTTAAATTTGGTGAGTTTTATGTGAAGGCTAGTTGGATACATGGACGAGATGTCCAACATAGAGGTGAAGGTACATGGAATGTCTCGTAAAGCTAAGAGTGAGAAAATAAGGAATGTTTCAAACAATTGTTAGAGACTACCCTTATGGTAAATGAGAACAATAATGCTGAGGAAAAAGAGAAGCCATCAAAATATATTATACGAAGGATTGAAGGTGATGATGAGGATGAAGAGAAGATATTTTCCAAGTATCTCATGGGCAATGACGAATGTCCAACACAACAAGTGGCACTAGGAGCATATGCAGAGGCTCAATAGCCTCATGTTTTTGAAATTGATGTGTTTTTTTCATGTGCAGGTCATGAAGATCATGAAGGAAGACAATAATTTAAAACAATCATAAAGAATGGGAGGATATAAATGAACCTTTAGGAGATAAAGGAAACAATATAATCTCAAGAGGGACATCTCTACAATTGTACAAGAAAGATCCTGGACACAACTTAAGTGAAGATCTCATGGAACATGATGCAAAAATTGAGTTGTTTGAAGAAGTTTAGTCAGTGTTTGACAAAAGAGAATGGAAGACAGAGGATGAGAATGCAACTTCATTTCAAATTGGTTTTTCTAATTTGTATGAGGAATTTAATTCCCTAGATAAAATGATAACTAATTTGAAGATGTACATCCAACAAACTAAGCTGGATTTGGAAGAAACTGCAGTTGAAAAATGTGGACAACAAGAGTTGGATAAAGGGATTGTAACCCTCTAGTGAAAAGAAGATCATGAGGGGAAAATGAATCCAGGAGAGAATTCAAATAAACATGGGAATTTAGGTGCAGAAATTTCAAATGAAGTTTGAGAGCCATACATTTTTAAATAGAATAAATGGAATGTGGATACAAGTTTCAATAATAATGAGGTAGGAAAACCACACATAGTTGTCACGTTATCATATGACTTATGATGGCCAAGGAGTTTTATGACATGATCCTTTTGTACTCTTCCATGGTGACTAAAAACTTCCTATGATTACCCTTTTAATAATGAAACCTCATGACTTTAGACATTTGGACTCTTAGCAAAATAGACAAACTTTACATGACACTTAATCTAAATCTAGACCTTTTTAAACCATAATAGTCAGGTCATCATGACTAATATTTACAAGTTTACCTCAGACAAATAGAAAGACTAATGTGACCAAGATTCCTATAACATAGGTCCCTAACATAGGCTCCAATGGGGATGACATCTTCCCTGTGAGGTGCCAAGAACATCGTAGACTAGTAGCCTTATCCATCGGGTGCTCTATTGACTTCCAAATTTGACTCAAAACTGACTAAGTGATCCAAGTGGCTCTAGACACATGCAAAAGTGCCAGAGGACTCAGAAAGGGTCAAAATTAAAAGTGGCCAGATTGCTCCCAAACCATCACCAGATCGAAGTGCTCGTTGTCCTAATTCCACCGGTGTGAACGACACTCAAATACGAGCTCATATGAGGGAGAACAAGCCAGTCAAAGTTTTGGTCAAAGTTGGGGAATGGGCCAGGTTTAAGTTTCCTACAAATTCACCGTTAACCGGCATGGGAACCTAGCTCCCAAAATGAGAAAATTTGTTGGATACTTAATTTGTCTAATATCCCTTATATTAGACAAAATGAAAAAATGGCCTATTATTAAAAAAATAAATAAATTATTAAATAGGTGGCGGGCAATGACCCCCGCCACCTCCATCGAACCCAACAACATATATTAAGAAAAACAAAATTGTTATTAAAAAATGGTCGACGGTCCATGACCCCTGCCGGCCCCCAACCAACACCTCGACAATATATTACATAATATATAATTATATTGGGGTGGACGGGCCACCTCTGGTGGACTCGACCCATGCCCCCATCCCCATACTACATTTAACATACGGAGGCTGGCGGATATCGAACTCGCACCAACCACATGGGCCGGTCCACCACCATGCGCGACCCCATTCCATACAACGGTCACACCTCACAGCAATACAACAACCCACATGGTAATGTAACGGCCACACCAAAACACTTTGTTGCATTCAATGGACCGTATTTCACACCAACCCAAACCATAACGGTTCAAACGTGCCAAAAAAAGTTAATATATATATATATAACCGTTACCAAAATTAAAAACCGCGCCAAAACCTGCATGTAATTTTGGAGTGGTCAGGATTTGATCCCCCTGATGTCGGCGCGCCTAATATATCCGCCTAACCAATGTGCCAACGACTTCTTTTGGAAAGTACACCAACGAAATAATACTTAAACCCTCATTTCCTCAGTACACGGGGGCCAATGAAGAGCATGAAAATCAAGACAAGATTTTTTAATTAATTTGCAGGTGGAACCATGATTGAGCCCAATTTTCAGGAGGGAAAAATTTTGCCAGTGTCCAAATTGGACAAACTTTATGTCGATCCTACACCTCTCAGTGACATGAACTTGATAGTGTAGAAAGAATTTTGATATGAGTAGTAGATCTTTAGATGATACAGAGGAGGGAATTTTTTAGGAATCTAGGTGGAATCTAGAAGATTCCTGTAGCCCCATATTTTAACTTTGTCAAAATTCAGAAATTTGACAATCAATTTTACACTATTCAATGCCACGAATCTAATGGTGTAATCAGATTTTCCATTTGATCATTCCACTTTTTGGCCACTTTTTAAAGTGGAGTGCAAGTGTCAACATTCAATGTGCGAGCATTCATTTCCATGAGATTCAATGCCACAAGATTGATGGTACAACCAGATCCAACAGTTTATCAACCTCTTCTTTAGATAACTCCTTGATGTGAGGTATATGCAGAGTGATCATGTACTTCTTGGTCTCTTTGCTTGAGATGCATTGTGCTTTATAGATCCTTTTTTGATGTTTGTTGTGGGATCTTGTTTTGTTATTGATGTGAGATGTACTTATTGTCATGTTTTGATTGAGAACCCTTTGTCGCCATGTATGTTTGAATTGAGATCCCTTTGATGCCATGTTGGCTAGATGCTCATTATTATCATATGTGAAATCATGTCATGCTGATAGGAGTCATTTTTGGAATGAGAGTTCTTGCAGTGGAACATCTGTTGGTGTGACTCCTGGGTGAGGGCATATTCCTTGTATGATAGAGAAAACACATGCATGTACATCATCACTCTTTCCAACACTTAATGCAGCAGCCTACACCATCTTGACACCGGGGCCTGGAGACGTAGTCCCTCCTAGACGAACTCCATTATCAACGTCTTGTGTTTTATGTTGTTGATTCTTGTCATGTTCCTTATTCTTTACAACATGCATATATGTTCCTTTATGCTCTTTTAAATGCAATTATAATCACATCACGAAAGTAAAAGATCTTGGTTAAATCTGGGAGTTGAGTCAATTCGGATCAAGTTTGGTATCAGAGCGGTCCTCGCGTGGATGTGAATTGTGAGAGTGAATAATGGAATGTGCAATGATGGAGGATGACAAAGCGATGTACAAGACCATGCTCATAGTGTCCCAAAAGTTGAAAATAATGTATGAAGCTCTACAAGAAGAGACATAGGAAAAGAAACGAATGCAACTTCAATTGCGAGTCACAGAAGAGGCCCTGGAAGAACTGAAGCACAACAACTAGAGTCTTCAAGCAGATAACGTTGAATTGAAAATGCTTCTACAAGAAGAGAAAGAGGAGAAACATAGTTTGATACAACAATTGCAAGCTAAGGAAGAGGCCTTGGAAAAGTTGCAGCGTGACCCATGTAAGGTAAAAAGTAATTCTCCAAATTCATGTATGTTTCCTAATGATGATTTCACTATTTTTTAAAATCATACCACAGGAATTGGCTCCAAACCATTGAAGAAAATGGGGTATGAAGGAAAATGCTTGGGCATTAATGGCCAAGGCATTATCAACCCCATCAAAGTAGAGGAATTACCCCATCAGGTAGGACTTGGGTATGTCAGAAAGGAAGTTGGGGAGTGCACCGAGATAACTAGTGAACCACCAACAACAGATGATGAGAAGCCCTCATCAGTTCTTTCCAACTCAACAGTGGAGGTAAAAGATGTTGATTTGCTTTCAGTTTCATCTTCACATAGTATGATTTGTGTTGGAGATTTGGAGATCCCAATTATAGGGACAAACATGAGGATCCTTATGAGGATGAGGTACAAGGAGGAAAAAGAACTTGGTGTTAATAACCAAGGAATAGCTCATCCATTGGAAGTTGTGTAGAGACCTCGATTTGTAGGCTTGGGATACACCAAAGGAGAATGCTCGAAAGGTGTCAGATGCTTCCAAGACATTGATGAAATCGTCAAGGGAAGAGAATGATGGGAATACATCACCATCATCCCATGATAGTGTCCATTACAGGGAAAGAGTTGAGGCAAGCTCTCATCACCATAATGACATCAGAGACAACAAGGAAAGGTATAAACAGTATCGATATTCGAATGTTCATTTTGATTATAATCATGTTGTTAAAGATGGACATAAATAATGGAATTGAAAAACATGTAACTTTTGTGGATTCCATAAATGCATTTACTAAGTGTTGGAAAAGAAAAGCAGCACACAAAAGGATGAGGCGTGAAAGGCCTTCTCCACCGCAGAAGAAGAAGGTAAATTAGATTTGCAGAATGAAGACCTATTGCAGTCATTGCGATAGAGGTGGCCACCAAAGAGCCACATGTTGGAGGCTCCATCCAGAGAAGCGCCTTAAAGACAAAGCGTCGGTGCATGAACTAGGTGAAACAATTGTTCAACAAGCGAAACCACCATAGGGGAATGACCAGTTCACACTGATAAGTGAAAGATGGCTTCTAGATATGTTATCTTGTCATGGTCATGCTTTTGTAAATCATTTTTTTCATTTTAAAATGTAAAAGTGATGATGTGTTTTCCATCACCTATCAAGCAACAATGATGTTTGGTCTTATTTTGTGTTGCATTTTAAATTGTGAAAGTGATGTTGTGCTTCCATCACTTGTCAAAGAAACAATAGTGGTTGGACTTATTTTTGTAAATCATGTGCTACAGTGATGATGTGTTTTCCATCACTTGTGGAAGCAACAATGATATGTTGGACTTGTTTTGGTAGCTGGGGTATTGTTTCCATTTTGATGTAAACTTGACCATTGAGTATGTGTTATAAACTCGTGGCAAGTATGGGTGCTTGGGTCATTAATTGGTCTTGTAAGTTAAACATGTAATTTTCAGAATTGTACAACAGGTTTGCAAAGGGTGGTAGGTGTCAACTCATCGCTTATGGCTCCAAAGGACAAAGGTGAAGGAGAAGGAAGGGTGACTTATTAGACATTTGTAATTGCAGACAAGGTATAGAGAAGTTGCAGGTTAATTTTCATGCTTTTGGAGGACCAAAAGCTCCTCAGTTGGGAGGATTGATCCAGGTGGCTCCTGATACATGTAGAAGTCCCAGAGGACTCAGAAAGGGTCAAAATTCAAAGGGGCCAGATTGCTTCCAAACCAGCACTAGATTGAAGTGCTCATCGCCTTGATTCCAACGGTGCAAATGACACTCATATCTGAGTTCGTATGAGGGAGAACGAGCCAGTCAAAGTTTTGGTAAAAGTTGGGAAGTGGGCCAGGTTTAAGTGTCCTACAAATTCACCGTCAACCGGCGTGGGAACCTAGCTCCCGAAAACGGGCAAATTTGTTGGATACTTAATTTGTTTAATATCCCTTATATTAGAAAAAATTTAAAAAATGGCCTATTATAAAAATAAAAATATTAAATAGGTGGCGGGCCATGACCCCTACCACCTCCATCGAACCCAATAACCTATATTTAAAAAAAAAATCGTTATTAAAAAATGGTTGATGGGCCATAACCCCTTAAACCCCCAACCAACACCCCAACCACATATTACATAATATCTAATTATATTGGGGTGGGTGGGCCACCTCCGGTGGACCCGACCCATGCCCCCATCCCCACACTACTTTCAACATACGGAGGCTGGTGGTATCGAACCCACACCAACCATGTGGGCCAACCCGCCACCATGTGACGGCCCCATTCCATACAATGGTCACACCTCACAACAATACAACAACTCGCATGGTAATGTAACGACCACACCAAAACACTCCCCCGCATTCAATGGACCATATTTCACACCAACCGAAACCATAACGGTTCAAACGCACCCAAAAACTGTTTATATATATATAACCGTTACAGAAGTTACAAAACGTGTCAAAACCTGCATGTAATTTTGCAGGGGTCGGGATTTAATCCCCTGACCTCGGTGCGCCTAATATATCCGCCTAACCAACGTGCCATGGACTTCTGTTGGAAAGTCTGCCAACGAAATAATACTTAAATACTCATTTCCTCAGTGCACAAGGGCCAAGGTAGAGCATGGAAATAGAGACAGTATTTTTTAATTAATTTGCAGGTGGAAGCATGAGGCTAGAGAAGAGGGAGGCGAAACCATGATTGAGCCCAATTTTCAAGAGGAAAATTTTTTTCCAGTGTCCAAATTGGACAAACTTTATGTCGATCCTACACCTCTCAACGACACGAACCTGATGGCATAGACATAATTTTGATCTAAGTAGAAGATCTTCAGATGACCTGGAGGAGGGAATATTTGAGGAATCTAGGGGGAATCTAAAATATTCCTATAGCCCCATATTTTCAATTAGTTAGAATTTAGAAATTTGACAGACGATTTTACACTATTCAACACCACAAATTTGATGGTGTAATCAGATTTTCCATTTGATCATTCCATTTTTTAGCCACATTTTAAAGTTGGGTGCAGGTGTCAACATTCAATGTGCGAGAAGTGATTTCCATGAGATTTGATGCCACGAGATTGATGGTACAACCAGATCCAGCAATTTATCATCCTCTTCTTCAAATAACTCCTTGATGTGAGGTATATGTAGTGTGATCATGTACTTGTTTGTCTCTTTTCTTGAGATGCATTGTGCTTTATAGATGCCTATTTGATGTTTGATGTGGGATATTGTTTTGTTCTTGATGTGAGATGTACTTATTGTCATGTTTTGATTGAGATCCCTTTATCGTCATGTTGATGGGATACTCATGTGTCGCCATGTATGTTTGAATTGAGATCCCTTTGGTGCCATGTTGGCGGGATGCTCATTATTATCATATGCGAAATCATGTCATGCTGATAGGAGTCCTTTTTTTAAATGAGAGTTCCTGCAGCGAAACATCTCTTGGAGCCACTCCTGCATGAGGGCATATTCCTGGTATGATAGAGAAAACACATGCACGTACATAATCACTCTTTCCAGCACTTAATGCATCAATCTACACCATCTTGACAACAGGGCCTAGAGATGTAGTCCCTCTTGGATGAACTCCGTTATCAACGTCTTGTGCTTTATGTTGCTGATTCTTGTCATGTTCCTTATTCTTTACAACATGCATATATGCTCCTTTATGCCATTTTAAATACAATTCTAATTGTTATCACTCCAGGAAACTCTCCGAGGTTGTAAATCAGAGATGCTTGGTAACATATAAATTTTAATATTGTTCTCTGAAATATTGGAATGAAAGATGGTTTGGATCAAGTCGGATAACCATTTCAGCTCTATTCACACTCAAGGCATGCATGAACACCCCCAATAACACAAGGCTTTAGACTACTAATGCTCAATAGTTTGTAGATTTAATGGATAGATGGAGAACACTGACTATGCCAGCAGGTTGCATACATGGACCTATACGAATGGCTAGCTACAGGCAGCAAATGAACTTACTGACTATACCGGTAGATGCGTATATAATCACACATATAAATGGCTAGCCATAGGCAGCAAAGAAGCTTGCAAATATAATATATCAAAGCAGAGATAAGATGACAGTTATCTGGCCTCAAACGCACAGAAAACCTGAACAAACTGTTCAAGTGCAAGCATAGAACAGAAGAGAAATGGACATTAAACATGTAGCAGCAAAAGAAGCTTGTATTACTAAAGACTACAGATGAGAAGCTTGAGAAAACAGGGGAGGAATAATCTCCAAAAGTTGAACCCTTGTTACATCTTGTTTTCAGCTATTTATAGCTTGTTTACAATGGTACTCAGCCTTTTGAGGCTTCAGGTGTCTTAATCTATCCTTCTGTCTTGTTTAACTGATTGATTCCCTCAATAGGTAGGCATGGCTTGGTGATTTTCCTCTTCTGACAGAGAAAAAACCATACTCAGATATTTTGGGTGGCCTGCTGTGATGCATAGGAGCTCCCTCGTGCCAAAGATGCCCCATTATGTTCGTTAGGATGATTGCTGCACTGGAAGGGCTGTTAATGCTCCATGATTTTATTTGATTTGGGTTGACGAGTGTAGTGGCCCTTCCCCTTCCCTTTCTGGGTTCTGTTTGCCGGCCGCTGTCCCTCCGCCGAATCCTTCTTCTGGTATATAACATAACTGCACGGTTCCTTCAAGGATGGCTTGCCGCTTGAACCTGCAATTGAGTGGCTGCCGTTATTATGAAATCCCTGCACCGGTCCCTTTCAGGCAATAGCTGTGAATGTTTCTTTTCTGTTATTGTGTCTGTCTGGGTCATAAACAGCGAAAACGTTGCGACACTGCTAAATCCCGCCCATTTCTGTTTCACTTGGACTTCAAACATCCTCAAACATGGCATAACTTTCTATCGAGTCCGCCTTTCGGGTCACAGTCGCATATCGCAGCCGGCCGATCCCTTGCTTTTCTTTATATTTGGAAATTCATGAACAATGCTGCAAAACATGAGGAAATCGACTTTGGCAGACCTGAAAATATATGTATTTCACTTCCCGGACCCTTTCGGGTCCGGGCTTCATCGTTATCGGCATTCGCTAAGTCGAGCAGGAGGGGACACCTAAAAATGAAATGTAAAAAGAGTTTTGATCTCTGACGGAGGACTGACAAGACCGACTCTAACATTGGCTCCAATGGGAATGGTAGCTCCTTGGAGGTGCCAAGAACGATAGATCTCTGGAAGAGCTAGACAGTGCCTTCGTCCATTAGGCTATGGAGTCATTATTTCGACAAACAACACAAGACCCTAACTCAATTTATGTGACTGAAACTTGATGCAAAACAACTCGATTATGAAACTGAAATGACTGAAAAACTGACTCGACAAACTGAACTCAAAACTGAAATCTTTCTTCAGAATTATAGCCTTCACTTCAGGCCCCAGACTGAAGAAAAGATCACGGCACATACTTGCAATGAAACTGAAATAAAATGGTATTTACAATGACAATGATAACAGTAGAAATAACTCAGAAAAGGTACCACTTGAGTAGCCGACCATTGACCAGCCCTCCGGGACAATCTTCCCCATTCATCTCCTTCAGAAGAAAGGCATTCTGACCCCGATACACTGCAATCTTAAAAGGACCTTTCCAGAGATTTTCAAACTTACTGTGCTTGCCCTTTTCCTCATTCCTTGCATCCCACTTTAACACCACATCATCCAACTGAAATTTGTCCGCATTTCCTTTTCTATCATAAATCCTTTTAATTCTCTCCTGCAACTTGAATGTGTTTTGAAAAACATCTTCCCGTGTCTGCTGCAAGTGGATCATTTGATTTAGTCTTCTCTGCATTGGGTCATCTTCACTACCAGCCTCCTGAAGAAGTTTGACTACCGGAGCTGCAAGAGAGGTAGGGAACACTGTATCAACTCCATAAACTAGCTCAAAGGGGGACATACCAATGGATTTCTTCTGACTCACTCGATCTGCCCAAAGTGCATGAACCAACTTCTTATGCCAACTTTTCTTGTTTATTTCCAGCATCTTCTTAATGATATTAACCAAATATTTGTTGGAAGACTCTGCCAATCCATTGCCTTGTGGATGATAGGTGGTTGAGTGCCCCAAAGTAATGCGATATTTATTACAAAACTCAACCATCCTTTTTGACTTGAAAGTTGCTGCGTTATCAGTGATTAACTTACTCGGGCAACCAAAACGAGACAAAATATTATTCTCAAGGAATGAAATTATTACCGCATCTGTAGCTTGCCTAGTAGGAATTGCTTCGATCCACTTCGTGAAATAATCTGTCGCCGTGAGGATCCATCGATGCTGACCTGAAGAAGAAGGATGAATTTCACCAATGAAATCCAACCCCCACTGCTGAAAAGGAGCACTCACCTCAATGGGCTTAAGCAGCAAGGGCTGTAATTTCTGCTTTCCTTCAAAAATCTGACAGTTATGACAGCTCTTGACAGTTTTGAACACATCAGCAAACAATGTCGGCCAATAGTATCTGGCTCTCAGAATTTTATTTTCCGTTGTTTCCCAAAAAAGGTGACTGCCACAATATCCTTTATGGAAATCCTCCATGACCTGCTTCGCTTCTTCTTCCACCAAACAATTTAACAAAACGCCACCAGGATCTTTCCAATAAAGTGCAGAATTCAAAATACAAAACTTAGCAGCCTTTAACTTAAGAGTTCTCACTTTGTTTCTAGCCATACCAGGCAGCGTAGACAAATTCTGAAGTACATATATGATATCTGAATACCATGGAGAAAGAACAAAGATTTCAGCTACTTGAATGGATGAACTTTCCTCCTTCTCATCGGACATAGCAGCAATCAGATTTATGTCTAAGACATGCAGATTTGATTCAGCCATTAACTTTGCTAATCCCTATCCTTTAACAAGCTTCATGGGCCTTATCTCCACATCATACTCCAGCAAACCTGCAATCCACTTGCCACATCTTCCTTCAGGATCTGTCTGGACCAAAACATGTTTGACAGCAACGTTAGGAACATAAGCTAAAATATGGGAATGCAGAATATACACGTGGAAATCTTTCAGTGCTTTTACAAGTGCTAGAGCTTACTTCTCAATAATGTTGTATTTCAAAGAAGCATCTCTTATAGTCCGGCTGAAGAAAGCAATGGGTCTTTCATAGTCATCTTTTTTCTACATTAATACAACTACCATCATATGCTCCGAAGCAAATGAAAAAAATATAAAATCCTGAGTATAATCCAGGTTGATTAGAACCGGGGCTGAAGAAAGAGCCAATTTTACTAAATTAAAAGATTTTACAGCCTCTTCTGTCCATGTCACTTGGCTGCCCTTCTTAAGCATGTTTGTAATCTCCCTTAGATGTTCAGCAAGATTAGGAACAAAGCGGCACAGAAAATTCATCTTACCATTAAACGATTGAATCTCCTTCTTATTCCGGGGCATGCCAATTTGCTGAATAGCTTCCACATGTGTTGGATCAATACGAATTCCATCCTTTCAGATAATGTGCCCAAGTAATTTTCTGTCATCCATGGCAAACAAGCTCTTCTTAGGATTCAGCGACACACCATATTTTCTGCACTTTTGAAATACAATTTTTAAATGATACAAGTGTTATTCATTTGATTTGGAAAACACGGTCAAATCATCAAGGTACACAACCAAGAAGACATCCTTCTCATTTTCGAAAGCAAAGTCCATTGCCCGCTGAAAAGTGGCACCCGCGTTCTTCAAACCGAAAGGCATTTTGGCATAATGAAAGGTTCCCCACGGAGTGGTGAACGCTGTTTTGTCTCGGTCATCTTCATTGACTAAAATTTGGTTATATCCAGAATAACCATCGAGTAGTGACATGCGATATGCTCTAACTACTCACTGAAGTATGTGATCCATTTTTGGCAATGGATAATTATCATTCAATGAAACTTTGTTGAGATTCCGAAAATCAATTCACAAACGAATCTCACCTGTCTTCTTTCGTATGGGTACCAAATTAGATATCCAATCAGAAAAACGGATGGGAACAATGATTCCTAATTTGTACAACCGATTGATCTCCTTCTCAATTGATGGCATCAATTTTGGATTAAGCATTCTTAACTTCTGTCTGAAAGGTTTCTGATTAGGCTTAATAGGAATTGTGTGCTGAATTATATTGGTAGCATATGTTTTTAAATCAAAATAGTCCCAAGCAAACACATCGGAAAAAGATGACAATAAACTGATATATTTGGCCTTTACCTTTGGTGGCAATGTTTTGGACAGCTTTACCATCTTCGGATGTTCAGTTGTTCCAATGTTCACCTCTTCGACTCCCTTCTCTGTTGGCTGCACTGTTGGTTTGCGGGCTACGTCATCATGATCAAAGAGTTCTTCCAAAGGTATCAAGCCTTTAGGAATCACATTATCCTTGAGCTGTAACACTTCCATTTGATTGATCTGCACATCATCTTTTCCATCATCATGTTGTACATCAATTGAGGTATCTTTGAACTTACCTTTGTTTTGCATAAAATCATCAATCTCCTCATCATCTTGGAAAACTTGCCAATATCTCTGATTGTCCAGGACAGTCGGACGATGTTTCACATGGATTTCAAATTCATTACTTGAATTCATAGGAATCTTCAAATTACTTGCTGCCTTAGCAAGTGCATCAACAATACTATTTTGAATACGAGGCACACACGTCAAGGTGTAATCTGAAAACAGCTTCAAAATGTCTAGAACAGCGTTCTAATATGCTCGCATCCTAGGATGCTTTGCTTGATATTTTCCTTTAACTTGCTTAATCACCAATTCGGAGTTGCCATATATAGCAATCCTCTTAGCATTCAGCTTTCTTAGGATCTTTAGGCTAGCGATCAAAGCCTCATACTCAGCTTCATTGTTTGAGCAATCAAAAGCAAGTTTGTAAGAACATACCCACACATTACTCGACACTTTATTTGGAGCAGAAAAAGGACTGCGTACCCAAATTCCAATTTCAGCACCATCATTTCCCACTGCTCCATTGAAATCCATAGTCCACAGGCCATCTTCCTCTTCTTCTAAGTGTTGAAACTCTATTTATTGTATTTTTTCTGCTTGCTGTCCATTACCCTTTTCTGATCGCTGAATGGTATTGCCCCATTCTTGACTTTCTTTCTTCAAAACTTCTCTGAAATTCTCTGCTATTTCTGGAATATCATCTGCTGCAACTAAATAACTATAAATCTCATCGAAACTATCTGAATACAAAACAAAAGACTCTAAATCTGTATGTACATAATTAATCGGATGATTAATTGGTTTCCCCTTGCTTGTAATCATGTATTTCATTTTCTGCTCCCGATAAAGTTTTCTCATTTGACCAAACACAAGAATTGTTGCATAGGAGAAATCAAGTTGCATAGTTCCTTTAATCTTTGCTCCTAAAGATCGAGAAAGGAGCATTCCAAATCTAGGAGGTATATCCGCCACCACCACATCCATCAAAACGTTCTTTGTGGGAATCTGATCCAAACTGACCACCAAGTCTTTAATAAGCCCAATACATCTCACCCTACTGGAATCAAACAAATAGAGATCATGGTACTTCTTGATAATGTCCAAACCCAACTTTTCCATGATAGCCTTCGACATAAGATTGTGGGAGGCACCGGAATCAAACATAGCATTATGCAACACAAACTCATGCACTCTAAAACTGATATAAAAAGGAGGCACCTCACTGTCAGGAGACTCACCATTCAATGTTGGTCCAAAAATCAGTTCAGGTTGATCATCTTCCACACTCACTATATCAAACATTGGATCAAAATTCAAAATTTTGGAAACCTGACCTCTACAACTGCTGTTCCTCATCAGTTCTGTCAAAGGAATGGATACCTTCAATTTAGAAATTTCATTTTCTAAACTAAAAGCAGAAGTCTTCTCTACCTCTTTGGCTGGAACCTCTTTCTTCTTAGCTTTATCTTTTGATACAATTGGCTGATTGACTCTTTCATTTGCTAATGGAGATTTTCTAGGAGTTGGATCAGCAACTTCTTTTCCTTTATTTGGTGCAACAGGTGGCTCATTCTTAGATTCTGGACCTTCCTTTCTCTTCTGGATTGGATTGATGGGGACATTTCTATTTCTTAATGAATAATGACACTGTTGGGTGGAAAAGGCATGCATATATCCTCTCTGATACTCATCCGACTCCTCTTCAAGAGCTGTGTCATTTTCCAAGATAAAAGCTGCGTCTTGCTATATAGCTGAACTTTCTGCATACTCATCATCTTCAGTGATAAAAGTGGGCATATCATCAAGGGTAAAGAAGTGATTTTCTTCCCCTATTACATGGTATTCATCATCAGATTCGGGACCAACAAAATTCTTTTGAAGAGGTGTCTTTACTTGCCGCTGTTGTGATGCCGGTTCTTGTGCTCGTTGCTCACGCTGTTTGATCCTGAATTGAGGTTGCTGCTATCCACGGAAATTAGGATTCTGGATCTGCGGTTTAGGCTTATCAAGTGTCAACCTTTCAATCATATTTTCTACCTTGCGGAGCACCTAATCTAAGGTAGAAGCTTCTTCGTTTATTGAAACTCTCTTCTTGGTTTTCAATCTAGCTCTCTTATCATTCAAATTTGCCTCAACACTAACGGCAATTTTCTGCATTTCTTCTAAGGTAGTTGGATCTCTCTCTCTTAATTGATAATCCATGTCTAGATCAAAACCATCAGGGAACTTTAGCAAAGCTGACTTTCTAGTTGGCCTTAAATCATCAAGAATTGCATTATAAACCGCATTGAATCTAGTACAATAGTCTTGCATGGACTCACCAACATTCCACTTGATCTTGGTATATTCAGAAGTGATCTGAAGAGGATCTTTCTTGACTTCCCAACGATCCAAAAATTGTCTTTGAAGCTCTTCTAATGCGGGAATACTTTTGGTTGTCAAAGCTCTGAACCATTTTCTCACCTCACCTGCGAAAGTCTACACGAATAATCTCATGGTCATGTTTTCTGCATCAATCTCATGAAGCTCAAAGAAATCTGTCATCTTATCCACATGTTGCTAAGTTGTGGTACTTTGAGGAGTGCCATCAAACAAAGGAATTTTACTCTGATAATCTACGGGCATGTCACCCAAAACCTGAGGCAACGCGAGAGGTGCAAACCGAGCAGCCATTGCTCTTGGTAGATTTGCAATCGGCCTTGGAGATGTTCGGGGAGAAGGTGCACCTGATGTGTGAGGTGAATGAGGAGGTGTATGCGGAGGTGAAGCAATTTTGGATGTAGAAGGAGTAGATGGAGGTGAATTTACAACAGACTTTTGATCAGCAATAGTAGGCTGCAGGGGAAGGGTGGGAATGAAAGGCGGCTCCATGGGAACCCTTGAGCTAGATGGAGATGCGGAAGCTCCAAGAGTTGCAGATGCAGTTTCTAGGAAATCAATAATATTTGCAGCCTCAATGTAAATTTGGAGCTGTCTTAGAATGAAATTTTCAATGGACTTATTTGATTTTTCAATTTCTAGAGCAGCAAGAAAGTCCAGATTCGGGACGATAGACTCAAGAGCGTTTTCAGATTTGGTTTTAAACAATGACAATTCAAACTTTTCATCAAAATCAATATCTTCAAGATACTTAAAAATTGCAGGGCAAGAACGGGATTTGAACATGGGAGTCACAGAGCTCTCTTGACGAACAATTCTTGAAATCATATTGGGATTTTCATAAAAAGGGGGAGGATTTGGATCTGGATTAGCTCTGGTATATCTATTTGAAGCCAACGTGTTAATTTCAAGAAATCAAAGGAACACAAACAACTTGTTCAGCCTTTCAAATTCTAAACTTATCATCCAAAAGCTTAGAATTATCAAAGGTACTGGGGCGATTTACAGGTCGAGTGTCATGATTACAAGCTAGACCGGAGATTGATTGAAGTAGCGTTTATCTACTTGCGCTAATGCAAAGCAAAAGCGTTTCGAAGGCTTCCTAGCATAACTTCAGGCTCCATCTGTATCTTACAAAACCAATGACATCAACAAGCAAACCATTTTCATCCCCAGTATGGTCGCCACTATGTTAGGACCTAGATTTGCCTCAGGCTAAAAAGACAAGGTTCTAGGTCCACATCAAACCATGCTTAGCCTCATAGCTAGCCCTACGAGGATAGGAGAGGGCTCTCTCTGGGTCAATCTCAGCGAAAGATAATCAATGGGGCTGGAGATGACTGATTTAGCAACTGATTTTAGGCTAGGTATTAAGTGCAAAGGTTTTGATTTGAGTTTTTGAGGGTTTTGTTTTGGAAACAAGGAAAGACAAATTAGACTTGGGGATGAGGCATAGTTTCTGCAGAGTTCTGATTGAGGCAAGGAAGGCAATCGTTTTGATGCTTTAAATTGAGTGAATGAATAGATCGAACTGTTGAGGAGCTAAGGAGATGAAGAGAGTCTCAAGAATTCTCCTTAAACAGATGAAAACATGGAAATTTAAACTAATGCAAAGGCATAGCATAATAGTTAATGGATTCCACCTTAATCACTCATTTGTTCAAATTCACAAGAAAAGACAGGAAAATGATACACATAACACTAATGAACTTACAATTACTTAGAGAATCACACCATCGAAGACATAAAGCCACATGGATCCCAAACAGTGCTGCAAAACACTGGTCTTTCCTTAGCCAAAATGCAGAGATAGAATGTACAATGATATGCCAAAAGCAATCCTAAGTGTCCAACCCTAAAAATGACTTAGGAATCACATGATATAGACTAGACAAACCCATTCCCTTGCCTCTAGAGGTCGAGCTCATCATTCTATGAGCTGTTTCAACCAATTCTAAACAAAGCACTAAAATCTAGGCAATCAAAACAACTTGCCTCTATAAGGTAGGAAACTGATTCATTCATTAACTTTTAACTTTTTAGTGAATGAATCCTCTAGAAAAAGTAAATAAATGCCAAATTTACATCATGTTTATCCAATTACATCAACATAGATAAAAAATTACATCATAAAGAAAAACTAGTCAAACTGGCCGAATTTCTGAGCTGGAAGGTGAAAAATTGAGCAAAAATCCTCTGTGCGCCACGCGTAATCTGTATGCGTCATGCCAGTTTGGGGCTGATTTTGAGGCACTTCCTGAAGTTGAAATTGAGTCCAAGTGTGCTTGTTGGAAATCCTTTCCTATCTACTTTCCAACCCAAGTAGAATTTATGGATTTGGATGTCATTTTCCCCTCCAAAACTTCAATCTCCCAAGATTTCTTTCTGTGTGTCAAAATAGGGGCAGAGAGGTCATTCTTTGAGTGTTTTTGACCTCCTGAGAAATAAAAAATTGCCCAAAATTCTTGGCCATGCACTAGAAGTCATGATTTTTCATGCCAAATCCAAAAATACAAACTTTTTGCAGTTTGGAGCTCTCTATAAAAAGCACGCGCTAGGTGGCGTGGCGCACAGGGAGAAAAACCCTGTTTTTTGTACAAAAAATTTCCAAAGTGTCAAAAATGCCCAAAATTTCTTGAAATTTGGGCTGGATCTTCTTAATTAAGTGTTATTCTAGGCTAAAGAGGCTTCGGCCAGTATCCGAAGATGATCAAGCTCCCTTTGCCTCTTTTGCTTCCTTATTGCCTTCCTCAATTTTGCCTTTAAACTCCTGATTCGTGCCTTGCAGACCTTGTTCCGTGCCATGTAGTGGAAATCCATGTGTCTCAGAAATGCATGATCCTTATCGGCCTTGT
Organism: Pinus tabuliformis; assembly: GCA_031772625.1. Classification (NCBI taxonomy): domain Eukaryota; kingdom Viridiplantae; phylum Streptophyta; class Pinopsida; order Pinales; family Pinaceae; genus Pinus; species Pinus tabuliformis. The sequence goes on from CM062812.1 coordinate 59,542,571, forward strand.
CCAATAGCCTCTCTAAGTGCATGTTAACTGTCTTGAGATTAGCCTCCCGATCCTCATTAATCTCTTGCTCCAATGACGTGAGCTCAATTCTTCTCCTTTGTGCAACCTGGCGCTTCTCGTGGATGTTCTGTAGCTCCGTGATTGCTTTCTGATCTTCAATTTGTTTGTTCCTCTTCTCCAAATATTTCATGGTCCACTTAGCTCTCTCCAAGTCAAGGGATAAGGCTTGGATATATGTTTTCTGCTCCTGGATGATCTCCCTAAGCTTGGCACATTGTGGGCCTGTATCTGTATCATCATCATGAATGAGAATGAAGTCGGTCTCTCTTTCACCTGAAGGCCTCTCATCCTGCATTGGCCTCTTACCTTTGTCCTGTACCAATGATGCTGATGGAAGAAGCGAGGCCCCTTCCACCCTGGGTGGAGATAACACTTGCTTTGCCGTTGCAAACAAATGTCCGGTACCTGTCTGATATGTGATGAATACCGGCACACTAGCGGTTGTTGGAAATAATACTGAGAGGGGGGAGGGTGAATCAGTATTATTAGATCAATAAAACTTTTTCAATACTCAGAAACATATACACTACTTCAGTTAAGTGAACCAGCGTGTACACGCTACTGTGTCTAAAGCAACCAACGTATAACCAGAAATCTTATGATTCAGTTAGTTTATCTTCAGTAAATGCATCATGACATTATTAACCATATTAAAAGTAAACAGGTGCAGTATAACAGAACATATCATCACACAAAAGCCTCACACATGAACACCATGATATAAGGTGGAAACCCAATGTGGGTGAAAACCACCTGCTGCAAGTCGTCTCTATCTTTCTTTAATAAGAAACTTTAGTTTACAATCTTTTGTACTGGTGCAGCCTTATACCAGTATGCAGGCTACAACCTGCAGAAGGCTACAACCTTCTCTCGTTTTCCAAACTCTCCTGGAAGGGAGCTCCAACCCCCTTTGCTCTTGTACTAGATAAGATACTAGTACGTAGGTGCTGGCCTAAAATCTTCTTTCCTTCAGGTACCACTTTTCATCAATTTTCAGACTGGATACTCCTGAAGCACAACATTTCAATCTGAAGACCACGATTCATTCACTTTTCATAACAAATCATAGAAGAACAAAACAACCAATACTAGCATCATCAATCTTTGAATCACTGAACCTCTGAAACCCTGTCAACACCCAGTCACCAGAACACAGAGCAGACTACAGAACCCTGCAATAACAGACAGACCCAACCGCAACCCAAAAATTAAGCTTCAAAAGATATACGCTACTTCAATGAAACAAACCCGCGTATACACGCGCTTTTACCGAAGCCAACCTGTGTACAGATCTAAAAATAATTTCTCATAACTTGCAGCTGTACCAGACATCAGTCATACTCAGAACATAACATTGCGTCAGTATGCAGATCTAAAAATATGCGTAATCAACCATATACCGATAGTTCATTTCAAACAATTTGATCCCGATCTATCCTTCCATCAGCCGATGTGATCTCTCCTTAGCTCAGATCAAGCAATGTATCATCAACCCAGAACCTGCATACTAGATCTCTTTCTTCATTAGATATTCAAGACTTTTTCAAATACAATTGCCTAATGATCTTCTTCTCCTTATATAGCCTTAGGCCCTTCTCAATACCACGGTCCAAAACCATAGTAATACAATACCATCAACTTCAAAACTTGGGATCAACACGACTATCGAGATACCTTGGTCCAAAAACATAGGCTCAAGTACCAAGGACTAACTACCACGGACCAAAGGGAAGCTTCTCGACATGTACGCTCTTTTCTGTTCATGAAACTGCGTGTATACGTGACTTTGTATATAGCGAGCCTGTGTATCCGCGACTTAGTATATAGCGTACCAGCGTGTATACGCATCTTGGGCTTAATGAACCTGCGTATATGAAATTTCTCTTCATTCTTGTAGTCTGGACTGAGATCTGTCATCAAAGAGAGTTGCCATCAAGGACAACACCTGTACCGTAGCGCCACACCTGTGCCAAAATGCCAACAATCTCCCCCTTTGGACTTGATGGCAACCCTAAGATCCTTAGAATCATTCTCCCCCTTTGTCATCAAGGGTAAAGGGCTGTGCTCCCCCTGAGAACATGCTGATATCTCTGCTCTGCTGTGCTGAACATGCTCCCCCTGACTATAGGCAAGATCTGCAAAAGATGTTCTTCAAAAAGAACCAAGACTTATACATCATAAAGGACCTTCCTATCACCAAAAGACTCAATACATACATCCATACTCCCAACCAAGAGGAGATACATCAGAAATTTACATATAACAACAAATTACATTACATCATTCATCCTAGGCATAGTGGGGAAACCAACATAGGCCGTTACATGACCTTAACATCATAAAAGAGATATCACAAAAGAGATACATGACATAGAGACGAAAAATCTAGACCAAGACTTATGAAAGTCACCAGCAGCGTCTGATAATCATCTTTTAGATCAGCAACCAAGATTTCCTTCTGTGCTCCTTCTCCTGAAACCAACAACAGTTGTGAACTAGAACCAAAAACATCTAAATGCCAACAATGCTTTATTAGACTTTAAGCTGATCCCCCTGAAACTATGCCTGCTGCACCCCCTGAAACTGTGCCTGAAGGACTCTAGCATACCCATCTCAGACCTTCTCCAACCAGAGTCTGCCCTTACTGTTCAGAACTCCATATACGCGACTTCACCTGCATAAATCAGCGTATGTACGCGGATATCCCTTATACAACACGCGTACACCAACTTTTCTTTAGAACAGACAAGCTTCAACAGGAGGATGAAGCATCAACTACTCCCAGCTTTTGTCTGAGATATTCAAAAGTCTCCCTGGGCAGTGGTTTTGTGAGAATATCAGCAACTTGTTCTTTAGAAGAAACATACTCCAACTTGACCTTTTGTTCAAGCACTTGTTCCCGGAGGAAGTGATACTTGATCGGTATGTGCTTGGTCTTTGAATGCATGACTGGATTCTTTGAGATGTTGATTGCACTTGTATTATCACATAGGATAGAGACTGGTGGAGTGCAAGTGATTTGAAAATCCGGCAAGGTCTGCATCATCCAAAGAAGTTGTGTGCAACAAGATGCCGCAGCCACATATTCTGCTTCAGCTGTAGATAAAGCGATCGAACTCTATTTCTTGCTGAACCAAGATACTAATCTAGAACCCATGAAGAAAGCACCACCACTTGTGCTTTTCCTGTCATCCACACTTCCGCCCCAATCTGCATCTGTGTAAGCATGAAGAGTGAGATCTGTATCTCTAGGATACCATAAGCCATAGTTTTGAGTCCCTTGAAGATACTTGAAGATCCTTTTGACTGCCTGAAGATGAGTTTCCTTTGGGTTGGCTTGAAATCTTCCAACAATTCCTACTGCATGCATAATATCTGGTCGGGTACCTGTCAAATAAAGCAAACTCCCAATCATGGATCTATAAGTTGGTTGGTGAACTGTTGCTGATTCATCATTTGCACTGAGGCTGCATCCTATAACCATGGGGGTACAAACTGGCTTTGAATCTTCCATGCCATACTTCTTCAAGATCTGCTTGAGGTACTTGGTTTGAGACAAGAAAATACCTCCTTCATTTCGTTGGATTTGCAATCCAAGAAAGTATGTCAATTCTCCAAGTAATGACATTTCAAATTCTTTCTGCATAACCAAGGAAAAGTTTCGACTCATAGCCTCTTCATTGCTGCCAAAGATAATATCATCTACATACACAACAAGTATTAGCAATTTGTTATTTTCAACTTTCATATAGAGATTGCTATCTGCTGATCCTTTTGAAAAACCTTGTTGGTGAAGATATTTGTCCAAACGATAGTACCAAGCCCTTGGAGCTTGTTTGAGACCATAGAGAGCCTTTTTCAATCTGCATACAAGGTTTGGATCATTCCCAAGAATGAAACCATCTGGCTGCTCAATATATACTTCTTCTTCTAAGTCTCCATTCAGAAAGGCTGATTTCACGTCCATTTGAAATACCTTGAAGTTTTGAAAGCTTGAGAGAGCAAGGAACATTTAGATGGCCTCAAGTCTTGCAACAGGAGAAAAGGTCTCTTCAAAATCTATTCCTTCTTGCTGCGCATACCCATTACAAACAAGTCTGGCCTTGTTTCTAATTACTTCTCCATTTTCATTCAATTTATTTTTGAAGACCCATTTTGTCCCTATGACATTCTTATCTTTTGGTCTAGGAACCAATTCCCAAGTGTTGTTCTTTTCGATCTGCTCAAGTTCTTCATCCATTGCTTTGACCCAACATTCATCTTTGCATGCCTCTTTCACATTTTGTGGTTCAGTGGAAGAGAGTAATGCCAAATAGCTTGAAGCTTTTGCAATTGTTCTTCTTGTTTGTACTCCTGCTTCTTTCTGCCCCACAATCTGAGATTTTGGATGATTCTTCTAAACAAATCTGGATGGAGTATTCTCTTCTATTCTTGTCTGCTCCTCTGGTTCTTCTTGAGGTTATTCTTCATCATTCTGTCTTTGAGGATAGCCTTCATCTTCTTCGATGTCTTCATGATCAACTTGCCTAGGAATGTATCCCTTCTCATCAACAACAACATCAATGCTTTCAACAATTCTGCCAAGTCTTTTATTGTAGCACTTGTATGCTTTGCTATGTGGAGAATAACCAAGAAGAATACCTTCATCTGCTCTTGGTTCAAGTTTTCCAAGTTGCTCATCAGTATTCTTAATATAACATTTGCTCCCAAAGATTTTGAAGTGCTTCACCGAAGGAGTCTTACCACACCAGAGCTCATGAGGAGTTTGAGTGCTGTTTACTCGGACATTTGTTTTGTTGAGAATAATAACCGCAGCATGTGAAGCTTCACCCCAGAAAGTTGCGGGAGTACCTGACTCATCAAGCATAGCACGAGCCATTTGTTGGATTGTTTTGTTCGTTCTTTCCACAACTCCATTTTGCCGAGGAGTTCTAGCTGTAGAGAATTCTCTTCTTATCCCATGTTCTTCACAGAAATCGAAAAATTCATTCGAGGTAAACTCCCCACCTCCGTCAGATCTGAGGCACTTAATTTTGTGTCCTGATTCATTTTCATCCAAGGCTTTGAAGGATTTGAATTTTTCGAATGCTTCATCTTTGTGCTTCATAAGTCCTAACCAGACAAACCCGGAGAAATCGTCAATGAATAATATCAAATATTCTTCTCCTCGAGGTGTTCTTTTTCTGAATGGACCACATGTATCTGTATGTACTAGCTCAAGAGGCATGCTAGCTGATCCTTCCTTCTCAGGAAAATTAGTTCTGGTTTGCTTTCCAAACTGACATGATTTGCATATGGTGTTGTCTGGAATTTTGATATCTGGAAGATCACGAACTGCCTGATATTTGCATGCTTTCCTTATTTGTGGAAAGCTTAGATGCCCCAACCTCTGATGCCATAGCCAATGTTCATCATCCTTGCTCAAATAGCATTGTTGTTGTCTTTCTTCAAATATGTATAGATTATTTGGAGTCCTTCTTCCTTTGATCACTGTTTCACCTGTATCAAGATCACGAACACAACATCCATTTGATCTAAATATTACCTCTGTTCCTTGATCGCACATCTGACTGACACTTAGAAGATTATGCTTCAATCCATCAACATACAAAACATTTCCAGCTTTGACCTTCTTTTTCAACGGAGCAACGCCTTTTCCTTTTATGGCTGCAGATATATCATTTCCAAAGGAAACTTTCTTTCCCTTTTCTAATGTGGTATATGATTCAAGTTTTTCTTTGTCCCCTGTCATATGCTTCGAACATCCGCTGTCAATGTACCATAGACTTTCTTGACCTTCTGCATAAAAGGCTATCCCACATATTTCTGGTTGCGGTTCCTTTATTCTCCATGTTCTGACATTTGAGGTTTGTTCCTTCTGAGTTGTCTTCCAGAACCTGCTCCTGCATTCAGAGTCTTCATGACCAAAGTTATTACAAATAGAGCATTCAACTTCATTTTCAAGAACCGAAAAGTTGTTATAAGTCCTTTTCATGGTTCCAGTCATACTTCTTTGCTTTTGAGCTTCTCTAGTCATGATTGTCTTGTAGGCAACACATTGAGCTGCTTTGTGACCGAAGTTATGGCAAGAAAAACATTGGCCATTAAAGAAATTTCTGCGGTAATCAGATCTATCATCCAACCGATTGTAGCTTCTATTGACATCCATTCTTGGGGCAAATTGGGAAGATTTTACCTGTGGCTGATTGTAGCTTCTGTTTGTCCTTAAGGCAGCTTGTCCCTGAGTTTCTTGATAGTCTTTATTTGTTCTTGAGGTAAACTGTCCCTGATTCACCTGATGACTTTTATTTGGTCTTTGCTCGCTTCTCCTTGCTGCATCAAGATAACTTTTAGAGGTAGAAGCTTGAGATGTTTCTCCATTATATCCCAGACCTGTCTTGATCAGAGGAGAACGCTGCACATTGATAATCTCATCCAAGGTTTCAGATCCTTTAACAAATTTAAGATTAATCGCTTTTGTTTTCTCAATCTCCTTTCTAAGACAAACAATCTCACATTCCAATTTTTCAAGATGTTTTTCCTTTTCCGCCAGTTGACATTGTAGAGAATCAATAATAGCATTTTTCTCTTCTAAGCAAACTTTGAGATTATTCATTTCTTCACAAAAGCCTTCTACATCTATAGCATCCATGTAGTCATCATCTTCAAAAGCCATTAAAAGTTTATATCTATTACCCTGTTCATCTTCGTCACTATTTGAAAGACCATCACTATCTTCATGAGTGTAATAGCTTTTCTTATTTTCTTTCTGTTTCTTGTTCCATTTAACAAGTTCCTTTCTCTTGTCATTCTTATCTTTGTGAGGACATTTGGTAGCATAATGACCTACTCTTCCACAAGCAAAGCATTTAAAAGGTAACTTACCTCTGAACCTTCGAGAACCCCTTTGAAGATTTCTGACAAAATTTGATTCTTCTTCTTCATCTTCTGGCACGTGACTTGCTTCATAATAATCTTCTTTGCCTGAAGCCTTGAAAGCAGCTTCTCTTCTGTCTGATGGACCTCCTTTTCTCATTTCATAAGCAGTTAGAATTCCGTGAAGCTGAGACATAGTAAGAATTCGTAGATTTTCCTTTTCTTCTATTGCAGACACTTTAGATTCAAATTTGGGGGACAATGATCTTGGAACCTTTTCAACCACAATAGCCTCTTTTATTTCTTCACCCAAGTTTTTCATGCAATTAACAATCTCATCTACCCTAAGGAAATAGTTAGCCACACTTTCATCATTATACATTCTGAGAGTCTCATACTTAATCCTGAGAGTTTGAAGTTTAGCATGCTTTACCTGTTCGTCTCCTTCATAGTTCGTGACAATTTTGTCCCATATTTCTTTTGTGGATTTATAGTGCATTACCTTCATGAATTCTGATTGGGATATACATCCTAATAGAGTACTGACTGCTTTCGCATTTGTTTCATATTTCTTTTTCTCGGCTGGATCTGTAGGAGTAGCTGAAGGAAAAGTGTAGCCTGTCTCTACGATGTCCCAAACTTCTGTACCAAGAGATTGAAGATAGGCAGTAACTCTTACCTTCCAATAATTGAAGTTTGTCCCATCAAAAACCGGTGGCCTGATTGATGCTTCTCTCTCATAGTTGCTCATGATGAACGATCTACCTTCAAGCGATCAAGCTTCTCTGAAGGACCTGCTCTGATACCAATTGTTGGAAATAATACTGAGAGGGGGGGGGGGGTGAATCAGTATTATCAGATCAATAAAACTTTTTCAATACTCAGAAACATATACGCTAATTCAGTTAAGTGAACCAGCGTGTACACGCTACTGTGTCTAAAGCAACCAGCGTATAACCAGAAATCTTATGATTTAGTTAGTTTATCTTCAGTAAATGCATCATGACATTATTATCCATATTAAAAGTAAACAGGTGCAGTATAACAGAACAGATCATCACACAAAAGCCTCACACATGAACACCATGATATAAGGTGGAAACCCAATGTGCGTGAAAACCACCTGCTGCAAGTTGTCTCTATCTTTCTTTAATAAGAAACTTCAGTTTACAATCTTTTGTATTGGTGCAGCCTTATACCAGTACGCAGGCTACAACCTGCAGAAGGCTACAACCTTCTCTCGTTTTCCAAACTCTCCTGGAAGGGAGCTCCAACCCCCTTTGCTCTTGTACTAGCTAAGATACTAGTACGTAGGTGCTGGCCTACAATCTTCTTTGCTTCAGGTACCACTTTTCATCAATTTTCAGACTGGATACTCCTGAAGCACAACATTTCAATCTGAAGACCACGATTCATTCACTGTTCATAACAAATCATAGAAGCACAAAACAACCAATACTAGCATCATCAATCTTTGAATCACTGAACCACTGAAACCCTGTCGACACCCAGTCACTAGAACACGGAGCAGACTACAGAACCCTGCAATAACAGACAGACCCAACTGCAACCCAAAAATTAAGCTTCAAAATATATACGCTACTTCAATGAAACAAACCCGCGTATACACGCGCTTTTACCGAAGCCAACCTGTGTACAAATCTAAAAATAATTTCTCATAACTTGCTGCTGTACCAAACATCAGTCATACTCAGAACATAACATTGTGTCAGTATGCAGATCTAAAAATATGCGTAATCAACCATATACCTATAGTTCATTTCAAACAATTTGATCCCGATCTATCCTTCCATCAACCGATGTGATCTCTCCTTAGCTCAGATCAAGCAATGTATCATCAACCCAGAACCTGCATACTAGATCTCTTTCTTCATTAGATATTCAATACTTTTTCAAATACAATTGCCTAATGATCTTCTTCTCCTTATATAGCCTTAGACCTTTCCCAATACCACGGTCCAAAACCATAGTAATATAATACCATCAACTTCAAAACTCGGGATCAACACGACTGTCGAGATACCTTGGTCCAAAAACATAGGCTCAAGTACCGAGGACTAACTACCACGGACCAAAGGGAAGCTTCTCGACATGTACGCTCTTTTCTGTTCATGAAACTGCGTGTATACGCGACTTTGTATATAGCGAGCCTGTGTATCCGCGACTTAGTATATAGCGTACCAGTGTGTATACGCATCTTGGGCTTAATGAACCTACGTATATGAAATTTCTCTTCATTCTTGTAGTCTGGACTGAGATCTGTCATCAAAGAGAGTTTCCATCAAGGACAACACCTGTGCCAAAATGCCAACAATCTCCCCCATTGGACTTGATGGCAACCCCAAGATCCTTAGAATCATTCTCCCCCTTTGTCATCAAGGGAAAAGGGCTGTGCTCCCCCTGAGAACATGCTGATATCTCTGCTCTGCTGTGCTGAACATGCTCCCCCTGACTGTAGGCAAGATCTGCAAAAGATGTTCTTCAAAAAGAACCAAGACTTATACATCATAAAGGACCTTCCTATCACCAAAAGACTCAATACATACATCCACACTCCCAACCAAGAGGAGATACATCATAAATTTACATATAACAACCAATTACATTACATCATTCATCCCAGGCATAGTGGGGAAACCAACATAGGCCGTTACATGACCTTGACATCATAAAAGAGATATCACAAAAGAGATACATGACATAGAGACGAAAAATCTAGACCAAGACTTATGAAAGTCACCAGCAGCATCTGATAATCATCTTTTAGATCAGCAACCAAGATTTCCTTCTGTGCTCCTTCTCCTGAAACCAACAACAGTTGTGAACTAGAACCAAAAACATCTAAATGCCAACAATGCTTTATTAGACTTTAAGCTGCTCCCCCTGAAACTATGCCTGCTGCACCCCCTGAAACTGTGCCTGAAGGACTCTGGCATACCCATCTCAGACCTTCTCCAACCAGAGTCTGCCCTTACTGTTCAGAACTCCATATACGCGACTTCACCTGCATAAATCAGCGTATGTACGCGGATATCCCTTATACAACACGCGTACACCAGCTTTTCTTTAGAACAGACAAGCTTCAACAGCAGGATGAAGCATCAACACTCCCAGCTTTTGTCTGAGATATTCAAAAGTCTCCCTGGGCAGTGGTTTTGTGAGAATATCAACAACTTGTTCTTTAGAAGAAACATACTCCAACTTGACCTTTTGTTCAAGCACTTGTTCCCGGAGGAAGTGATACCTGATTGGTATGTGCTTGGTCTTTGAATGCATGATTGGATTCTTTGAGATGCTGATTGCACTTGTATTATCACATAAGATAGAGACTGGTGGAGTGCAAGTGATTTGAAAATCCTGCAAGGTTTGCATCATCCAAAGAAGTTGTGTGCAACAAGATGCCGCAGCCACATATTCTGCTTCAGCTGTAGATAAAGCGATCGAACTTTGTTTCTTGCTGAACCAAGATACTAATCTAGAACCCATGAAGAAAGCACCACCACTTGTGCTTTTCCTGTCATCCACACTTCTGGCCCAATGTGCATCTATGTAAGCATGAAGAGTGAGATCTGTATCTCTAGGATAGCATAAGCCATAGTTTTGAGTCCCTCGAAGATACTTGAAGATCCTTTTGACTTCCTGAAGATGAGTTTCCTTTGGGTTGGCTTGAAATCTTCCAACAATTCCTACTGCATGCATAATATCTGGTCGGGTACCTGTCAAATAAAGCAAACTCCCAATCATGGATCTATAAGTTGGTTGGTGAACTACTGCTGATTCATCATTTGCACTGAGGCTGCATCCTGTAACCATGGGGGTACAAACTGGCTTTGAATCTTCCATGCCATACTTCTTCAAGATCTGCTTGAGGTACTTGGTTTGAGACAAGAAAATACCTCCTTCATTTTGTTGAATTTGTAATCCAAGAAAGTATGTCAATTCTCCAAGTAATGACATTTCAAATTATTTCTGCATAACCAAGGCAAAGTTTCGACTCATAGCCTCTTCATTGCTACCAAAGATAATATCATCTACATACACAACAAGTATTAGCAATTTGTTATTTTCAACTTTCATATAGAGATTGCCATCTGCTGATCCTTTTGAAAAACCTTGTTGGTGAAGATATTTGTCCAAACGATAGTACCAAGCCCTTGGAGCTTGTTTGAGACCATAGAGAGCCTTTTTCAATCTGCATACAAGGTTTGGATCATTCCCAAGAATGAAACCATCTGGCTGCTCAGTATATACTTCTTCTTCTAAGTCTTCATTCGGAAAGGCTGATTTCACGTCCATTTGAAATACCTTGAAGTTTTGAAAGCTTGAGAGAGCAAGGAACATTCGGATGGCCTCAAGTCTTGCAACAGGAGCAAAGGTCTCTTCAAAATCTATTCCTTCTTGCTGTGCATACCCTTTACAAACAAGTCTGGCCTTGTTTCTAATTACTTCTCCATTTTCATTCAATTTATTTTTGAAGACCCATTTTGTCCCTATGACATTCTTATCTTTTGGTCTAGGAACCAATTCCCAAGTGTTGTTCTTTTCGATCTGCTCAAGTTCTTCATCCATTGCTTTGACCCAACATTCATCTTTGCATGCCTCTTTCACATTTTGTGGTTCAGTGGAAGAGAGTAATGCCAAATAGCTTGAAGCTTCTGCAATTGTTCTTCTTGTTTGTACTCCTGCTTCTTTCTGCCCCACAATCTGAGATTCTGGATGATTCTTCTGAACATATCTGGGTGGAGTCTTCTCTTCTATTCTTGTCTGCTCCTCTGGTTCTTCTTGAGGTTCTTCTTCATCATTATGTCTTTGAGGATAGCCTTCATCTTCTTCGATGTCTTCATGATGAACTTGCCTAGGAATGTATCCCTTCTCATCAACCACAACATTAATGCTGTCAACAATTCTGCCAAGTCTTTTATTGCAGCACTTGTATGCTTTGCTATGTGGAGAATAACCAAGAAGAATGCCCTTATCTGCTCTTGGTTCAAGTTTGCCAAGTTTCTCATCAGTATTCTTAATATAACATTTGCTCCCAAAGATTTTGAAGTGCTTCAACGAAGGAGTCTTACCACACCAGAGCTCATGAGGAGTTTGAGTGCTGTTTACTCGGACATTTGTTTTGTTGAGACTAATAACCGCAGCATGTGCAGCTTCACCCCAGAAAGTTGCGGGAGTACCTGATTCATCAAGCATAGCACGAGCCATTTGTTGGATTGTTCTGTTCATTCTTTCCACAACTCCATTTTGCTGAGGAGTTCTAGCTGTAGAGAATTCTCTTCTTATCCCATGTTCTTCACAGAAATCGAAAAATTCATTCGAGGTAAACTCCCCACCTCCGTCAGATTTGAGGCACTTAATTTTGTGTCCTGGTTCATTTTCATCCAAGGCTTTGAAGGATTTGAATTTTTCGAATGCTTCATCTTTGTGCTTCATAAGTCCTAACCAGACAAACCTAGAGAAATCGTCAATGAATAATATCAAATATTATTCTCCTCGAGGTGTTCTTTTTCTGAATGGACCACATGTATCTGTATGTACTAGCTCAAGAGGCATGCTAGCTGATCCTTCCTTCTCAGGAAAATTAGTTCTGGTTTTCTTTCCAAACTGACATGATTTGCATATGGTGTTGTCTAGAATTTTGATATCTGGAAGATCACGAACTGCCTGATATTTGCATGCTTTCCTTATTTGTGGAAAGCTTAGATGCCCCAACCTCCGATGCCATAGCCAGTGTTCATCATCCTTGCTCAAATAGCATTGTTGTTGTCTTTCTTCAAATATGTATAGATTATTTGGAGTCCTTCTTCCTTTGATCACTGTTTCACCTGTATCAAGATCACGAACACAACATCCATTTGATCTAAATATTACCTCTATTCCTTGATCGCACATCTGACTGACACTCAGAAGATTATGCTTCAATCCATCAACATACAAAACATTTCCAGCTTTGACCTTCTTTTTCAACGGAGCAACGCCTTTTCCTTTTATGGCTGCAGAGATATCGTTTCCAAAAGAAACTTTCTTTCCCTTTTCTAATGTGGTATATGATTCAAGTTTTTCTTTGTCCCCTGTCATATGCTTTGAACATCCGCTGTCAATGTACCATAGACTTTCTTGACCTTCTGCATAAAAGGCTATCCCACATCTTTCTGGTTGTGGTTCCTTTATTCTCCATGTTCTGACATTTGAGGTTTGTTCCTTCTGAGTTGTCTTCCAGAACCTGCTCCTGCATTCAGAGTCTTCATGACCAAAGTTATTACAAATAGAGCATTCAACTTCATTTTCAAGAACCGAAAAGTTGTTATAAGATCTTTTCATGGTTCCAGTCATACTTCTTTGCTTTTGAGCTTCTCTAGTCATGATTGTCTTGTAGGCAACACATTGAGCTGCTTTGTGACCGAAGTTATGGCAAGAAAAACAATGGCCATTAAAGAAATTTCTGCGGTAATCAGATCTATCATCCAACCGATTGTAGCTTCTATTGACATCCATTCTTGGGGCAAATTGGGAAGATTTTACCTGTGGCTGATTGTAGCTTCTGTTTGTCCTTAAGGCAGCTTGTCCCCGAGTTTCTTGATAGTCTTTATTTGTTCTTGAGGTAAACTGTCCCTGATTCACCTGATGACTTTTATCTGGTCTTTGCTCGCTTCTCCTTGCTGCATCAAGATAACTTTTAGAGGTAGAAGCTTGAGATGTTTCTCCATTATATCCCAGACCTGTCTTGATCAGAGGAGAACGCTGCACATTGATAATCTCATCCAAGGTTTCAGATCCTTTAACAAATTTAAGATTAATCGCTTTTGTTTTCTCAATCTCCTTTCTAAGACAAACAATCTCACATTCCAAATTTTCAAGATGTTTTTCCTTTTCCGCCAGTTGACATTGTAGAGAATCAATAATAGCATTTTTCTCTTCTAAGCAAACTTTGAGATTATTCATTTCTTCACAAAAGCCTTCTACATCTGTAGCATCCATGTAGTCATCATCTTCAAAATCCATTAAAAGTTTATATCTATTACCCTGTTCATCTTCGTCACTATTTGAATGACCATCACTATCTTCATGAGTGTGATAGCTTTTCTTATTTTCTTTCTGTTTCTTGTTCCATTTAACAGGTTCCTTTCCCTTGTCATTCTTATCTTTGTGAGGACATTTGGCAGCATAATGACCTACTCTTCCACAAGCAAAGCATTTAAAAGGTAACTTACCTCTGAACCTTCGAGAACCCCTTTGAAGATTTCTGACAAAATTTGATTCTTCTTCTTCATCTTCTGGCACGTGACTTGCTTCATAATAATCGTCTTTGCCTGAAGCCTTGAAAGCAGCTTCTCTTCTGTCTGATGGACCTCCTTTTCTCATTTCATAAGCAGTTAGAATTCCGTGAAGCTGAGACATAGTAAGAATTCGTAGATTTTCCTTTTCTTCTATTGCAGACACTTTAGATTCAAATTTGGGGGACAATGATCTTGGAACCTTTTCAACCACAATAGCCTCTTTTATTTCTTCACCCAAGTTTTTCATGCAATTAACAATCTCATCTACCCTAAGGAAATAGTTAGCCACACTTTCATCATTATACATTCTGAGAGTCTCATACTTAATCCTGAGAGTTTTAAGTTTAGCATGCTTTACCTGTTCGTCTCCTTCATAGTTCGTGACAATTTTGTCCCATATTTCTTTTGCGGATTTATAGTGCATTACCTTCATGAATTCCGATTGGGATATACATCCTAATAGAGTACTGACTGCTTTCGCATTTGTTTCATATTTCTTTTTCTCGGCTGGATCTGTAGGAGTAGCTGAAGGAAAAGTGTAGCCTGTCTCTACGATGTCCCAAACTTCTGTACCAAGAGATTGAAGATAGGCAGTAACTCTTACCTTCCAATAATTGAAGTTTGTCTCATCAAAAACCGGTGGCCTAATTGATGCTTCTCTCTCATAGTTTCTCATGATGAACGATCTACCTTCAAGCGATCAAGCTTCTCTGAAGGACCTGCTCTGATACCAATTGTTGGAAATAATACTGAGAGGGGGGGTGAATCAGTATTATCAGATCAATAAAACTTTTTCAATACTCAGAAACATATACGCTACTTCAGTTAAGTGAACCAGCGTGTACACGCTACTGTGTCTAAAGCAACCAGCGTATAACCAGAAATCTTATGATTCAGTTAGTTCATCTTCAGTAAATGCATCATGACATTATTAACCATATTAAAAGTAAACAGGTGCAATATAACAGAACAGATCATCACACAAAAGCCTCCCACATGAACACCATGATATAAGGTGGAAACCCAATGTGGGTGAAAAACACCTGTTGCAAGTCGTCTCTATCTTTCTTTAATAAGAAACTTCAGTTTACAATCTTTTGTACTGGTGCAGCCTTATACCAGTACGCAGGCTACAACCTTCTCTCATTTTCCAAACTCTCCTGGAAGGGAGCTCCAACCCCCTTTGCTCTTGTACTAGCTAAGATACTAGTACGTAGGTGCTGGCCTACAATCTTCTTTCCTTCAGGTACCACTTTTCATCAATTTTCAGACTGGATACTCCTGAAGCACAACATTTCAATTTGAAGACCACGATTCATTCACTTTTCATAACAAATCATAGAAGCACAAAACAACCAATACTAGCATCATCAATCTTTGAATCACTGAACCACTGAAACCCTGTCAACACCTAGTCACCAGAACACAGAGCAGACTACAGAACCCTACAATCACATGCAGACCCAACTGCAACCCAAAAATTAAGCTTCAAAAGATATACACTACTTCAATGAAACAAACCCGCATATACACGCGCTTTTACCGAAGCCAACCTGCATACAGATCTAAAAATAATTTCTCATAACTTGCAGCTGTACCAGACATCAGTCATACTCAGAACATAACATTGCGTCAGTATGCAGATCTAAAAATATGCGTAATCAACCATATACCGATAGTTCATTTCAAACAATTTGATCCCGATCTATCCTTCCATCAACCGATGTGATCTCTCCTTAGCTCAGATCAAGCAATGTATCATCAACCCAGAACCTGCATACTAGATCTCTTTCTTAAATAGATATTCAAGACTTTTTCAAATACAATTGCCTAATGATCTTCTTCTCCTTATATAGCCTTAGGCCCTTCTCAATACCACGGTCCAAAACCATAGTAATACAATACCATCAACTTCAAAACTCGGGATCAACACGACTGTCGAGATAAATTGGTCCAAAAACATAGGCTCAAGTACCGAGGACTAACTACCACGGACCAAATGGAAGCTTCTCGACATGTACGCTCTTTTCTGTTCATGAAACTGCGTGTATACGCGACTTTGTATATAGAGAGCCTGCATATACGTGACTTAGTATATAGCGTACCAGCGTGTATACGCATCTTGGGCTTAATGAACCTGCGTATATGAAATTTCTCTTCATTCTTGTAGTCTGGACTGAGATCTGTCATCAAAGAGAGTTGCCATCAAGGACAACACCTGTACCGTAGCACCACACCTGTGCCAAAATGCCAACAACGGTCTCATGGCACTCATACTGATGAGAAGGTCCACCTTCATGCTTAACCTCTGATAATCCTTGTGAAGCTCTGAAGAAGTCACGGGAGATGAAATCATCCCAAGTGATGTCCTGTAATTCAAGCTGATGGACCACCAAAATCTTAATAAGAGCAAAATGATAGACACTGTTAAGTTGCTATTGTGGGGTTTTATGCTGCACAAGGGTAGTCATCCTCTCTATGTTCCGGCAAATGAAATACGAAATGTTCATCATCCGTACCCTAGTGAAATGCATGAGTAACCTGATGTGATAAGCATAGAGACGAGAGAACCGTCCCTCACAGCTGAAATATTTCATGATCAATTTTGTTAGTGGAGCATATTCATCTTTCAGATATCAGAATAGGAACACTCTCTTGAGCTGCCTCAAGAAACCATGTTTAATGTATGGCTCATAATGTTGCCAATCAATCTTCTGCTTCTTGTTCCATGGTTCACCAATGTTTGGTATGCCGGTTGCTAATGAGACAGATTCTGGTGTAAGTGTGAAGGTGACACCAGCTAAGATAGCTTGATCTCCATGTAAGTGTAGCACAAAAAGACGAGCCAGATCATGATGAAATTGAACACTAGCCACCTTTTGACAAAACTCATAGCATGACTGATGCTGAAAACAAAACATGGAAAGAGGGCAGGCCTCCAATTCTGTAAGGGTGGTTGGTTATTCTCTAACATGTTTTCCACCTTTATGAGGCCTTCGGGGTACCTGTTCTTCCAAGGGTGAGTCATTTTGCATTTCCACTTCATAGTTGGATGAATGCTCAGATGTCATGACTGTTATTTTTCAAACTACCTTGAAGATGAAGATGCTGGTGTATGAAAACTGTTTAGACTTCTCTTTTAGTAATGTGTGCCAACTCTGCCACTAAAGGGGAAAAATAATGAAACCGGGATTGTTAGGAAAGGGAGATAATATCAAGGGATTAGGAATTAGGTGTGGGAATAGGGTTTTAGGGTTTTTCACATTTGACAATTTTGGGAAAGGGAATTTAGGACAGGGGTTTAATAACCTTAGGGGATGGGGAACAATGGGGTCAAGGAAAAAATGGAATTAAGGACAAAAGAAATAATGGAAAAGAGTAACCTTGGTGGCAAACATGTTTTAAAACCCTAGGTAGCAGTTTAGATGTGAGGCATTCAAAATGATAGGGTTTGATTGTTTATTTGGAAGCTCAACACATCAACCATAACATACACCATAAACTTGAATGTTGAACAGTGAAGAAGGAACTCAACCTACTTGAATTCAAAAGAAAATGGCACGATTTTGGCATTTGGAGGACGTTCTAGAAATTTTGGGCCAAACAGCTGAGTGCACCGCGCCGCTCACCCAATGCTCCGAGCCGTCCCAGTGCACCGCGCCCGTTCAAAATTACACCGGGCAATTTCTCCCAGTACATTGCACCTCCCCAGTGTGCCGCGCCACCTTCTCTGTGCACCGTGCCGACCAAATTTCCTCCAACTTCCCCCAAATCACGCACTAACTCTACAAATTTGCTTTGAGTGGCTTCTCTTTGGTCTTGGCATACAAATGACCTTGATCTTCATGAAAAAGTCTTTATAAAGACATGGGTTTGATTTTTGACTCTCCAAGACCCATCTTTATAATGTTTTGGCATTGGCACTTTTTTATTTTAATACAACTCTGTTTTTTGAATTTCATTTTGATTTTTTGACTGAAACTATGAAATTCTTGGGAAATTTTTGCAGGGATAGCTGACATGGAATTTGGCAAAGGAGACCACGGCTGCACCTGAAGATTTCAAAAACTGAAAACGTTGAAAATTATTACAAAGGACAAAATGTTGACTTTTCTTCAAAACAGAGTTTTGAAGAACAGTCGTAATCCATTGATATAATGATGAAATTCGTGAAATAGAAAACATGTGTAGAACCTCCCTGTGGCCTGCTGGCATTTGAACACTTTAATCACTCAATTTTTGAAATCGTAGACCTATTATTGACATGACTCGTTGCATCTAGAGATCAAACATTGACTGTCATGGACTTTAATAAACATCGATGAAAAAACCTAAGCCAGTAGGTATAAGACATGAGGGGAATGAATGACAAAGCCCTTACATCATATTTATGGCATGCTCCTAGCGGAATGCAAGTGATCGAGCAGGAGGGGACACCTAAAAATCAAATGCAAAAAGAGTTTTGATCTTTGACGGAGGACTGACAAGACCGACTCTAACACAGAGCACGAAGTAGAGGATGAGTTATAGGGCTGCCTGCCCTAAAATATTGTAATGTAATGAAATGTCATGTTGGCCTACCCATGGTCCGTGGACCATGGGAGTGTATAAATAGAGCGAGGCTCTATGTGTAAAAAAGGCGAATTAGCGAGAAAGAATGAGGAATCAATAGGAGAATTTTGAGTTGTAGATCTAAGTCTTGGGTCGTAGAGTAGGAAAAGGATCTGCAGCTGAGTGCACAAAGGCCTAGTAGAGTCCGCAGCTGAGTGTGCAGACCCCTGCAGCTGAGTGCGCAGGGTGGTGTCGAGTCTGTAAACAGGATTGAAGATTAATAAAGAAAGGTTGATTCTTAATATTGTGTATCTATGTTTCCTCTTACTTTTATGCATTTATACTAGTTGATGATTGCACACACTTATATGAATGTTGAATGATAAATAAGAATATTGGACTCACAAAGATAAGTTAAGTACTATAATAATAATGCAGCAAGTGTAAGGACTCAGGGTAATACTTTCTTCGCACTACAAACAGAGCTGCACGAAGGAAAATTCATGGTTGCAAGGGATATATAGTTGCGCGAAGCAGCGTGTGTGAAGGGTCAAATCTGCAAACGTCCCAAAAATCATCAAGACATCCCTAGGGTGCAGAAACCTAGTTCCAACACCCTCCCATACTACCTCGGGTCCACACACTGCGCACTGTTGCCGAAAAGGCCGGTAGTTTCGAGATTTGTTTGGCTAAATCACCTCTGAACCTAGGTCAGGCCCCAACAATCCAATAGTGTACGTGTTGTATGTCGGGTGCAGGTGTATGTGTATGTGTTTCATGCGGGGTGTAGGTGTATGTATTGTGTTGTTTTGTACACTGGGAATAGGTGTATTTGTTATTTTTTGTAGGGTGTAAGTGTATGTTTTTTGTTGTACATTGGATGTAGTTATATGTGTTGTGTTGCATGTCGAGTGTAGATGCATGTATTGTGGGTTGTTGTATGTCGTGTGTGGTTGCATGTGTTGTGATGTAGACTATGTGTATGTGTAGATGGTTGAAGATAAGAAAAGGCACTAGATGCTTGCTGGGTGTGGTAACCGAATTCAGTGTGTGTACATAAAGGACAAAGGTAGAATCGAAGGACCAATAAAGAATAGGTATCAATATTTCATTTCAGTGTTATTACGCATGTGATCTATGATTCTGGTTTATGATGTTTACATGTGATCTATGACTATGGTTTATGATGATTTCATGTGATTTATGATTTTGATCTATGATGGTTGTGTTTTGAGCTAACCAAAAGTGATATGTTTATACATGATTATTTGATCAAAGAGCTAGTTTGAATTGTTGTGTCAAGAAGTAAACATAATTGCAAGTGTACCTTGTTGGTGGGACACTAATGAGGTATGATTTGAAATTATTTCAATTTATTTTAAATCTAATGGAAGTTATGTGTTTGGTATAGGAAAGCATGAAAATGCCTAGTTTGGGAGGTTGAAACTGAATGCAAGGATTAGTAGCAACAACAAAAAGAATCGGAACAGGCAACAATATGTTGGTAAATCACTTTAGGAGTAGGTTTGTTGTGGGACACTGGTACCCAATAATTTCCATTGGTTTCAATGAGAATTGTATGACCGGTATGATGGTTTTGAGGTAGGGATATGCCTTGGTTTTTGGACCTTCTGATGCAAGGAAACCTTTCCAAGGGATGGATCACCCGGGATAGGGGATGTCAGGGAACTTGGAAGGTGAGTGACTGCATGGAAGGGGGTGATAAATTTTCCTAAGGGACTATGTAGCAGAGAAGGGAAGGACAATAATATATTGATTTTGGTCATTAGTATTTCCAGATGGAATCATATGCACATTGGGAGTGTGCTCTGGAATAATGAATCGACATTTGTTCACCGAGGGGAAATGTAGTGTGTTAGCGCTTGGAATTCACCTAGGCTGAGATAGACAAACTCTCAAGGCTACATCAAACCATTTCACCTCGTAGCTAGCCCTACGAGGTATGAGAAGGCTCTCTCGGGTCAGATTCGGTAGATCTTTCAATATGATAAGCTGACCAATTAGGGATAAAGATTTTAGGCTAGTAAATTGATAAGGGAGGTTGATTTAAAGATTTTTGGGGTTTTTGGTGGCAATTTGGAGGGAGTGCAATTCAGGGTGCGGGGATTGGGCTCAGTTTTTGCAGGGGGATCTTTGGGGCAAGGTAGGAGTGAGTGCTGATGCCTTAATCTGAGATGGAGGATCAGGAATGATAGAGGAGGAGCTAAAGAGGGCAAACAACAACTTTGAATCCTCTTTAGACAGTGGAAAACATATATATTGAACAAAATTAAAAGCTGAGCATGGCATGCATGAATTCCAACTTTATCACTTCATCTGTTCAATTAGCAGCAAAGAAAGAGATGGAACACATAAACACACTTACAATAACATGTAGAGAACACACCATCAACACAACAATCCACAAGCATCCACAATGATGTCTGCAAAACCCTGGCCTTCCTTTTCCTTAAATTGCAGTAATAGATGTACAATATGCAATAATACTTCTCCCACAAGAGTCCAACCATGAAAATGAGCAACAAAAGGCATAATATAGACCATATAACTCCTTTCCCCACCTCTAGGGGTCGAGCTCAGCTTCCTAGGAGCAGTTTGAACTGATTCTAAACTAAGCACTAGATAATAGGTAGTCAAACAACTTGCCTCTATTACTTAACTAACTCATCCATGCATTAATTATTCACTTTTTACATCAAGAAAGCTTCTAGAAGGGTAAAGAGAGATAAAATCTATCAATGTTCCATGAAAATTATACATTCATCCATCATCTACAAGTAAAAATCATCAACCAAGGTGAAAACAATTTTTTCTGCCCTGAAAAGTCAAAACTGCCAAATTCAGCTCGAGTGGTCGCACCCCCTGCTCGAGTGGTCGCGCCCCTTTGAAGCAACTTTTGAGTGGGTTCCACTGGTCCAAATCAGGTGCAAGATGGCTCATTGGAAAGCTTGGTCTATCTACTTTCCATCCCAAGTGGAATTTCTGGATTTGGAGTTGATTTGACCCCTCAAAAGTCAATTCTCCCAAGGTCACTTTCTGCAACTCAAAAAGTGGGCAGAAAGTCATTATTTTGATGTATTTTGAGCTTTTGGAGGCTCAAATCTCAAAATCAGGCTTCTCCCAAGTATAGGTAATTTTAGTCTTTGCATACCCTTTCCAAAAATGTAAACTTTTTGCAATTCCGAGCAATCCTCACGAGTGGTCGCGCAGGGGGTGAGACCACTCCACAGGCAAAAACCTGTAAATTTCCAAAAAATTTCCAAAATGCCCCAAAACTCTCAAAATTTTTTGATTTTGCTACTGGATGAAGGCTAATGAGTACCATGGTGAGTGAGGGATGCCTCAGCCAAGATACGGAGTGGGTTTGTCCTTTTCTTCTTCTTCTGGGCCTCTGACAGCTTCCTTTGGAGAATTTTCATTTTAGCCTTGCAAACATGCAATCTTGCCCAATAGTGTGTTTTCATGTTGCGTAGCAGCTCTTTGTCATGATTTGCCTTCTCCAACAATCTCTCCAGGTGTGCATTCACACGGATAAGCATGGACTCCCGGTCAGCAGGCAATGGGTCACCGGGCCTCCTACGGTTCAAAGTTCGATCATTGCGGATCCTCCATAGCTCATCAAGTTCTTTTTCTTCTTCTAATTGTTTGGTGCGCTGTTCTAGATAAGTGATGGTCCATTGAGCCATTTGGAGCTTTTGCTGCAACACGAGGTTCTCCTCCTCTCTCTGCCTGATAATCTCATAAAAATCTGAAGAAGGAGAGCGGGCATCACGACCAATGAAATCATCATGTGTATCACTAGCTCTCTCATCCTCAATCATGGGCTGCTTGCCCTCCCGTACTGCCTCTGCTGATGAAGAATGCGAGGCCCCTTCCACCTGGTGTGGAGATAACACTCGCTGATCTGAAGAAGATGACGAGACCCCTTCCACCTGCTGTGGAGAAAATACTCGTCGAGCTGCTGCAAATAAGGTCCTAGGACCTCTCTGATAGGTGACCCGAGGTGAAGAAGCCACATGTCTCGGAACAATAATCTCGGGCTGGTGTGATGGACCTCCCACCTCATGAATGACCTCTGGCTGTGGCTGTGGCTGTGGCTGTGGCTGTGTGAAGAACTCACGGGAGATAAAATCTGCCCAAGAAATGCCCTGCTGACTCAGCTGATGGGAAACAACCAGCTGGATGAGACCATGATGACACAAGCTCCTGAGCTGCTGAGCTGGGGACTGCCTCTGAAACATAGAGACCATCCTCTGAATGTCATGAAAGAGATAAGCCGGGATGTTCATCATCCTCACCCTGGTGAAGTGCATCAGCATGCGGATGTGACAAGCAAATACCCGTGAGAATATCCCCTCGCATGTGAAATAGTGCATGATAAGCCGCATGATAGGAGCATACTCCTCTCGGAGGAATCTGAAAGGAAAGTTCCCTGACAAGTTGTGTATGTATGTTGGCCTGACATATGGCTCAAAGTAAACAAAATCTAGCCACTTGCGCTTTGGCCACACCTCACCCACATTGGGTATCCCGGTAGCCTGTGAGATGGCCTCTGGAGAAAGCACAAAATTCACCCCTGCAAGGGTGACTTGCCCATCATGAAGGTGTAGGACAAATAGCCGGGCCAGCTCTCTATGATGCCGAATCTGTGACAGCCTCTCGCAAAACTGATAGCAAGCCATGTGTTGAAAACAAGCCACTGCCAATGGGCAAGCCTGCAACTCTGCCAATGATGTGGGCTCTTCCCTCTTGTGATGACCACCCTTACCTCCTTTGCGAGGCCTCCGCTGTGTCTCAATCTCAGTGGATGAAGATCGGTCATCACCTTGCTCATTAGTCTCAGTGGTTGACATGGTGTTATTGAGCAAGGTGGAATAAATAAATCAAGATGACTGCTGCCCCGCCTGCAAAATGCTGTGAAGTATGTTGTTTTCAAGGGGAAAAATCATGAGGGAAATGTTAGGGGAGGGAATTTACATAAGGAAAGGGAAAATATATATATAAACAACAGGGAATTTCGAAGGAAACAATCACACAATGTTAAACATGTCATTCTATCTCTCATCATTTGCAAATTAATACTTTATTAGGGAAAATTTGTATTTTGAGCACCAAGGGAAAGGACAATAAAAATCTCCATCATGGAGGAAATAATGGCATGGGCACAGGGGAATAGGGTAGCATCAATGATGTACAAGTAACAGGCTGCTCCTTTGCTTATTTTGTCTTTTAATGCCTTTCATAAGCATACTCTGTTTTTTCACATGTAAAAATGGCCATTTGATGCTAATGGAAAACAGGGGTTTTGGGTATTTGATTACAAGGGGAAGAGAAGGGTTGCTGTGATTA
Organism: Pinus tabuliformis; assembly: GCA_031772625.1. NCBI lineage: Eukaryota > Viridiplantae > Streptophyta > Pinopsida > Pinales > Pinaceae > Pinus > Pinus tabuliformis. The sequence continues at coordinate 59,566,729 of CM062812.1, forward strand.
TTTTGCAATGGAAGGGAGAGGGATTGTATCAAGGGAATTAGGGGAATGAGGGGATATAGGGAATTAGGGTTAGGGAGTAATGAAACCTATTAACAAAGTCTGCCAACCAATTTTCACAACAGCACTCTTTCAATAGTGCTGGCAGCTTCATAATTGCATTTGTCATGAGTGAATTAAGGTTTCATTGCATGTTTTGACAATAGGGAAGGAGATTCAATTGCATAGGGAGTTTGAAGAAGGGATAGGCAATTGAATTGGGTTTTTCATGAGGGGAATAGGTAGGAAAACAGAGTCTGGGGAAAGGGAGATGATACCATGTTAATGCACAAACCCTAGCACAGCAAAACTGCTCCTTTTTGATAGCTAGCAGCTGGTACATTTGATAAACTTTGTCATGATTTTCACACAGCTTCTAACCTTTGATATTTACAGCAAGATGACATTTTTCTTTTGTTTTTTATAAGGCTATGCAAGTTATATTTTTTACTCTGTTTTTGTGTGATTATAAGCATGCCTTGTCATCATTTTCTTTTCTTTTTACTATATTTGTTTTCATTCTTTTGCTGTGCAATTTACATATATAATTTGTTGTGTGTAATAGTGTAGGGTTTGAGCATGATGCATGGTAGAAAACTAGGGTTTGAAATAAGGTTTAGGAGGGGTTAGGGTTTCATGGAATTTGGGGTAGGGTTTTAGCGCTTCTTTGCAAATGAGATTAATGAAAATGACACTCTAACACATGTGAATTTATAATGGGAAAATAATGGAAGGGAATAAAGGAAAAATTACCTTGAAAAACAAACAATACAACCTAACATAAGCTTGCAAAGACATCAAGTCACTTAACCTATTTTTCATTAATTTCTTGCATGATATTTATGACCATAACCCTCCTTTGGATCCATGACACAATTCAAAACTTGATAAAGGAGGCATACCTTGTAGAATCCATGAGCGAATTTGAGAGAAAATTGAAGTTTGGGTGAGTTTTTGTGAAGGCGGAACGAGTGGTCGCGCCCCTCCTTGGAGTGGTCGCGCACCCTTGGAGTGGTCGCGCCCTTGTAAATTTACACAGCAAAAATTGCGCTGAGTGGTCGCGCCCCACCCAAGTGGTCGCGCACCCTGCCTGAGTGGTCGCGCACCAGGCAAATACCCAATTTTGCTGCAAATCGCCTTCTTCGACCTCTCAAGTGTGTTTGCTTGCTCTCAAATGCATAATGAGGCTCCTTAGAGGGAAATTTGGCCTTTATATGCCCAAATTTGAAAAAATTAACTTACCAAACCAACTTTGTAATGTTTTTGCTTTGGCATTCATTTTAACACTGTTTTTGAGTTCATTTTGTCCTGATTTTGGCCTTTTGAATGTTTTAACTCCGTTCTTTTTGCAGGTTAGCCATCTGAGGGATGCTAGTGAGGAGACCAGGGTTATTGCCGACATTTTGGAGAATTTTGAAAATTTTCTTTATTTTTGCAAATTTCACATGACCTTGGGTTTAAAAACAGAGTTTTTAAAACCAAGGTATAAATGATCTGTAGCTGATGAGAAATATCAATGGAACATATGTACATACCTCCTTCTGGCTTGCTGGGCACTCATGGACCTTTGACTCATGATCTTGCAGTGATTTTTGACTTAAAACCCTAGACCTAAGACTTGGGATCTCAAGACCAAAATAAACAAGTATAACACAAACTCATTAAATGACATGACCTGCTCCATCAAAACCAAGAAGGGAACAAAAGACCAGCTCCTCCATCAGTGTTATGGCATGCCTAATGGGATGCAAGACTGGCACTGATGAGACACCTACTTATGCAAAATGCAAAGAGCTTTTGATCACTGATGGAGGGCTCAAGACCGACACTAACATAGTGTAGGAATCATAGCGTTGGACATTGGATGCAGATTTAATGTTGACAGTGGATTATGGAATTCCTAGGAAGGAGGTGAATCCTAGTATTACTTTGAGGGTGGAGGTGTGAGACTTTGGATTCCCTTGTTGTTGATACGGGTATCATATCCTTTTACTTTTTGGTTGAGAAAATGTGTATATTATTGCAAATACTATATCGAGATGGATTTATAAAGTTCCATGAATATTATGGTTATTTGTTGGTTGAAGAAAATATGTATGAGTATATATGTGGTTGTTATTGTAAATAATGTAATGAGTTGTGTTATAAAGCTCTAGTACACGGTATGATTGTCATCATTTCAATAGAGGTCATTGTAAATATTGCAACGAGCTAAGTTATAAGATCCATGGGAAGTATGTTTTTCTTTTCAACGGTCTTGTTGGTTGTAGGTGTCATTGAACACCAAGGATGGTGTTCCCCCAAGGGGGAGGGTTATGTAACAACCTTGATTAAAAATGCATGTAATAAAGTTAATAAAGAAAAAATATAACCAAGGTCATGAGACATGTATTCCAAGCTAAATGTTGGGAAAAACATCCTAGTGGGTGTTCATTTGGTTTCTTATGGCTAAGGAAATTGGCAAAGGCTTTAAAAAGGAAAGATGCATTAATTGGCATTTTATTTATGAAAATAAACGAAATTAGGAGAAACGAAGGTGAGAGGTCACATGTTGCATGTGACAAGGAAAATGAATGAAAATAATAGAAAATGAAGAAAATAGAGGCCTCATTAATAAAAAGGCTTCTGAGGATCAGTTTGTAGTTTTTTGTCAATTCAATTTTGGAGCTCTCTCTCTAGTCTCTCTACTCCTTGTTGGCATTATGACTAATGTGTTGTCATTGATGCAAACCTACTTGAGTTGTATTTTGATGGAACCTACTTAATAAGGATGCCAACATGATGGTAGCAATATGAGTATTCAAGCCAATAAAGATGTGACAGAAAAGGAATATTAGTTCAGAGATAGAGGAATGATAAAGATGAAGTTTGAAGAAGTATATGCTGGTTCTATGAAGAAACGTTGCATACACACGCATGTGTGGAGAAGAAAAGGTGGGTACAGTTTACACACCATGGTATTCTAAATACCAAGGGTCTTTACCATGGTATTGACCCCAACAATGAATATTTGACCCCTACAAAGAATGCCATCGACATTAGTGTGGTTTTGGCCTGTGGTATTGGATAAGGGCTAAGATAAATAAGGAGATGAAGATTAAAGTGTTTGTGTGTGCAAGTAATGAAGAATTCTAGTTAGATTTGAAGCAAGTGTGCATGTAATGGAATATTAAAGAATTGTTTGATCTGAAACTAAGTATGCACCCGAGAATTTGATGATGGATCAGATCCAATATATATGAAATGACTATATTGATAATAGGTTGATTTGATCTGTAATATTTATGTTTGACGCATGTTTTATTATGTATGCTGAGAGATGGGTTTGTTCTGAAGGTTTGATGTGTAGCGAAGCTATAAGTTAATAATTTCGTATTTTTACACGGGTTTGATAACCTGTAAGGTGCATAGATACATGGGTTTAATGCTGGTAAGTCGCACATTAATTCAACTTTGTACGTGGGTTTGATTCCTGAAAAGTGGGTATACACGCGAAAGTGTTTTGTTGAAAGTGTGTATATAAGCTAGGTTTTTGTTGAATAAGATGTACGAATAGTATAATTAGTCTTGTTTTGTTTCTATTGTCTGTCAATGAAGCCTTACTTAATGATCTGGGTATAATGGTGATGATTGAAGATGAATTGTTTGATTAAAGAGTGACGATGTTGCTAACTATATGTGATTGAAGATCTGCAATGCTTCTGTGATTATTTCAGAATGATTCAATGATTCATGGTGCAACTCAGTGCTTGTTTCAAAAAAACAATGATTTAGTTTCAAGGTTCAATGTTTTGAGATATGTAAGTGAGTATGCTTCAGGGAAGTCGTGCATACACTCGGATTTGCTAAAGTAAAGTAGCGTATATATTATGACATTTTATTGATCAGGGTTTTCAGTTGGTTCAGTGGGTTGATGCAGTGTTTAGCTTCAATATTGGTATTATGATTACAGTAATCTAACTACCTTCATTGTTTGAGAATAAGTTGATTGATTTGGTTCTTAGTTGGTTTAGTGACTAGTTGATTCAATTGGTTCAATGATTGAGTAATTTGTTGTAGTGATCAGTTTTAGTTTTGATATTTGATATTGGGCTTAAATGATTGTAGTGGTCCAGTCTGAAAATTTATGAAACGTGGCCTACAGATTTGATGTTTTGGTTCAAGTGGATCCAGTGTGAAAATTTATGAAATGTGTTCCACGGTGGTGTTGAGGGTTGGAGACTTTAGTAAGGGAGTCGAAGCTTCCTTCTAGTGGTAATTGGTAAATCAAATAAAGGGTTTGGAGCTCCCTTCCGATGGGTGTCAGTAAATGAGATCAGGGGGTTGGAGCTCCCTTCAAGTGGGTGCTAGAGAACAAGAGAAGGTTGTAGCCTTCGGCAGGTGGGTGTCTGCATGTTGGTATGAGTCTGTGCCAATACGAGATTGTAAGATGTTTTCTTTATAATAAAATATAAAGACATAGATGACAAAAATGGTGTTTTTTTCCCACATTGGGATTCCACCTAAAAATCCTAGTGATCATGTGTTTTGATGTGTTGCTTATGTGTGATGGTTTATTCTGTTCTTATTGCACATGGTTATTTTTTTAATTAATCCTTAATGAAGTATTGATACGCTGGTTCAGGTTAAATAGATGATGGATTAACTGAAAAGTTAGTTAACTCGATATATTCTAGTTGTCTGCATAATAGTTACGTACATACACGGGTTTGCTTCATTATAGCCACATACAGAAATATGGATAAGAAAAGGAAACTTCAAGTGAGTTTTAAAATATTGATTCACCCCCCCTCCCTTCCCCCTCTAAGTATTTTTCCGAACACTCTCTCGTACTCTTGGATACTTAGAGAATTCTTGGAGAACTCTAGAATTGAATCAAGAAAGGTAAAGGAAAAGAAAAGAAGGCAAAGGGAATTAAAGATCAAGAAAGGAAGAGCAAGGTCAAGTGGCTACATCAGGATTACTTGCAGGTATCAGTTTGCATGCGTGATTTCCTTGCTATATTTGGCATGCATGGTACATTCATGTGTGTATTTGGTTCTCTTGTTGTCATTGGCATGTGTTTTTCTAGGTGTGGTAGTGATTTTTAGCCTTGCCTCACCAATTCCAAATAGCCATGGTGTTATGGCCTATCATTTATTTTGTTAAGCTAGATTGTTAGATGGTTTCGATTCTGAGTGAGGTGGTCTTGAAAGAATAACACAATGCCTAGGAATCCTTGGATTAGAGAAGGTGGGATTGCGGTAAAGTCATATTTTGTGTACCTTGGTGGGCCTAGGAATCCTTGAACCGTTGAATGGCAGGATACACACTAAAGCCTAGAGGTGTGTGCCCTCCATCAAGCCTAGGAATATTTGATCGGTGAATGGTGGGATATGTAGTAAATCTTGGAGAGTGGAGTCTCAATTAGGCTTAGGAATCCTTTACCGATGAATGAAGGGATATACGGTAAAGCCTAAAGACTAGGAGACATGCAAATTCCTCATGGTGTAGGTGGAGAGATCAAGTGGGGATTGCGGTAAATCCTGAGGAAACCTAGATTAGTTTTGTTGTGAGTCCCACATTCATGCTTGGAATATGGCATAGGGGTGATTGGCTGAGAGAAAGATTTGGTTCAACCCAATCTATGTTCGAGTGGTTCGTGAAAGTCCTTGGCTTGGTTGGCTTTTGCATATATCAATAAGAGATATTTTCTTTTTGCGTTCTATGTGTAAATGTAGTTGTTATTATGTGGCTTTAATGGTTGTTCTATCATTGTTATTTTGTTGATTGTTTGTTGGTTATAATCATGTTTAATGACATATCTTTGTCATGGCTCTTACCATGTTTTGATTAATGAATGAAATATTGATGAATGTATGACCTAATAGATGTTATTTTAGCTATTATGAGAATGTTCTAGACCTTATTTGTTATTTTCATATAAGTATTAGACCCCTATGTTTAGATGTGTATTTATGGCTGTAGATTTCATGTTCATCATATGTTTGATGAAATATTTGTCATGGATAGGCATTGTTAGGTCAATTTCTTGTCTAAGATTTGTATGGAAGGTAATTCATGGTTCTATAAAGTTTCATTAAGTTATGGGAAAAGGTATGGATCCTAGCCTAAAAAAGTGGCTTAAATCCCACGGTCATAGGAAAAAAATTGGGTGAAAAAGACTGCATTCACTCCCTTTTAGGCATCATGTATGTGACTAGATGGTTTTAGTCAAAATAAAGAATTATTGTGCCAATGTCTAGGATATTAGGGAACTGAAAAAAGAGCTTTAATTCAGGGTGTGCACCCCTAAAAGGGTGGTTTAGCCCTTGGGGGTCCTATAACACCTAATAAGGAAGTCATTAAGGGTTTTGGTTTGTTGATTCCACTTCCTTAAGGTGATCTAGGAGGTTGAATCATATCATAGTAACTCTTCATCACATGTTTACCTCGGTAGGCCGGTAACTTGGGTAAATGTGGGAGGAGGACGTTACAATGTAGTACCAACCATTCCCTTTCTTGGTTTAACATAACTGACTTTTCTATTTCACAATTGTTTCGATCTAGGAAAAGGGTATATGTAATTGTGAGTTAAAGACATTTCGTATTAGTTTTCATTTCTAGTGTTGCTATGATACCGACAGGCCCATTTAGTACCCTGATGTAGTCACTTCAGGAATACAAGAAATGATTTGCTGCTAGTGAGCCTATTCAATACCCCAACGAAGTTACTTCACCTCTCTGCATAATAAGACTTCCTAGTTTCACCCTTTATTTATTTTACTTGTGGAATGGTGCTTAGATACTTATTATTTCATGGGGTGAAAGAGGGATCCTGACTTATTGAGAGCAGAAGAAGTTTTCCCTTCAAAGAAGGTTATATATACCTCTGATATAGGTTTTCTCACCATTGGTTTTTCCCCTTACCCTTCTCTACTTGATTGGATTAGCATGGAAAACACCAAGTAGTTCAACACTAAGTGAAGGAATAAGAATTTTAAATAGATGTGGGTGTAATGGTTCCACTCAAAGATTTCTTATTGAGCGGATCGTATTATCCTCTAGACATTACTTGACTCGAGGCACATCCCAAAGAAGGAAGAAGAACTAACAAATAACCAAGAGTTGTGGTTGTCTCAATCCTTATTTGTCTCTCCACATAGTCCTTTTGAGCCATACGTTCATCCATACACACAAGTATTATTTATGTACATTGACCAATAAACAAAAGGGGAACAAGACATGACCAAAACAAACAACAAATACAAGGAACAAGAATTGTACAAAAGGAACACAACCCAACGCTTCTACTAGAAGTAATGTTTAAGGTCTCGACCATTGACAGGAAGCGATTCAATCTTCCCCTCTAAATATTTCAACTTGCAATAATTGTGGCCAAGCTCTTCAATGATGGTATATGGTCTAATCCACAGAGGTTGAAACTTGGTGTACTTCCCTTTCTCTTCGTGGGATCTTTCCCACTTTAGTATTAAGTCACCCACATTAAATATTTTGTTCTGTGTGGAATTTTTATCAAACCAATGCTTGATACGTTTCTGATGGATGGCAAAATTTTCTTTCGTTTTGATCTTTTCTTCCTCAAGCTTAAGAAGAATATCTATCCGACTTTGAAAAAGAAGACAAGGTTTGCCATGAGATTCTTACGAAACATGCAAGGCAGGAAGGTAAATGTTCGGCTAAAGGATAGCCCTATTTTCCATATACAAGGAAGCATGGAGATGTTTTCATAGTAGGTTTAGGAGTGACACGGTCAGCCCATAATGCATTCACCAAAACATTGTGCCAATTCTTTTGCTCAGTGAAGGCAATTTTCTTGATAATGTGGATAAAGTTATTTTTTATGGATTCATCCAAACCGTTACCATGTGGGTAATAGTTAGATGCATTATTTAAAACAATATTGTATTCTAATGAAAATTCATAAAGCTTTAACGAAGAAAAATAAGTTACATTATCGAAGACAAGCGATGTAGGAAGGTCAGACCTGCTTATGATATTTTGTTTGAGGAATTGGATGACTTCTTGATCATTTACTTGCCTTAATGGCACTGATTTGTGTTGAGAAGTGTATCAAGAAATTCTCAATTTGACTTTGCCTTGGTCAAATTGAGAAAATTCAAATTTCCACATTTAAAGACAAGTTGGAGGTAGTTAATTGAGGTGACATGGCTCTTGTCACTCAGTTAGCTCAGTAAATTCGAGTTTGAGGGCTGTAGAAAATCTGATGGTAGGTTAACCCAGTAATGCAATATAAATCAAAGCATAATACTATAACCTACTTCTACTATCAATTTGTAAAAGCTTAAAGATCGAGCTAAACAATATAACTAGAATAAGAAGAATCAATGGCACAATACACATGAAAATACTTTGGGGAAAGCCTCAGCTAAAATCCCCACACTATTGTATTATCATACATGGTGGAAATACATAAGAATTATACAAGGCCTTAGCTCTCAGTAAAGTCCTCACAGATGCTCACAGGCAATCTTGGCTTCTCTCCAGCCTTCCTCTCTACCCTCCAAGCTCCTATTTCCTTGCACTGTTCCTTGTGGATGATTCACCTCTTACCTAGTGGATGATCTCCTTCAAAACTGCACAATCTTCAAGGATTAAATCCTTGAATGCATGCTTAAGTTTTCTCTTTGAGAAAGCCCATACAACTGATAGTACATTATGCTTGAATTTAATCTCAACTAGGTCTTTCTCAGAATAAACATGCATGAGTTTCTGATGAGGGAATCTTTAGTTAACTAGAGTAGCACTAGTTGAGTGCATGCATGCATCAACTAACTGTTAACTCTCTATTAGTTAAACAATTTGGAACTAATTTAACTAGAATTAACTCAGTAAACTGAGTTAACTAATTACAACTCAAATATAACTCAATCTTATCTCCTTAATTTAAGGGATAACTCTTGCATGACTTCAGAAAGACTTCTAACTTTAATTTCTCCAACTAATTAGTTTAAAATAAATTAATTAATTATTTCCAAGCAACTGTTAAGACTAAATTCGATTTTAATTCACAATTTAATTCAAGGAAAAATTGAATTGGAATATTCTTGTTTCCATATTTCAACACTCCCTCTCAACAAGAAAGGGATTATCTACCACCCCGATCCTTTCTCTATGGAAATCGAATTTACACTTTGGCAATGCCTTTGTCAAAATTTTAGCGTCTTTCTCCTCTGTCGAAATATGCTACAGCAACATGATATGTGGAAAGCCACGAGCAACAAAACTTGACTTATGCTTCTCCACACTACCATCAGTAGCTTGCTTTACCTTGTAAAGCCAATGAGAACTCACAATTGACTTGTTCTCCGATCTCAGAACCACGTCCCAAACACTGTTACAAACTATGGAGTCATACTCCTCTAGCATAGCATCAACCCAAATCGGCTGCTACACTGCTTCCTCAAAGGAAGATGGCTTGGTCTCAACACATTCCCCAGCAAGGGCCATGTATCCAGTGTACTTCTTAGGTGACCTCATTTATCTGTTCTGAGAATATGATGCTCCCACATTCTCGCTCACATCCTTCAACAATCTATTAGCTTCTCTTGTGCGCTTCCGTCCATCTTTGGAAGACTCTGCTTAAGTGGATGTCTCCACTCATGGCACCTCTGCATGCGGCTACTTCACATCAGTCTGAGGCTCCTCCTCCTTAGGAACCAACAGTTCCTCCACAGCCTGTAGTTGTAGCTCCCTCTCAAGGAAAACTCACATGGCCTTCTGCTCATCAAACTTGAGATCTCTACGAACCACTATCCTCTGACTGGTAGGCAAGTACACTTGATAGTTGTGAGGTGTATCAGTGTACCCCAAAAATAACCCCAAATCTGCTATCGGCTCAAGCTTATTCCATGCATCCTTTGTCACATGGCAATATGCCGATGAGCCAAAGATCTTGAAGTGACTCACATTTGGTCTCTTACCGAAGAAAGCTTCCTCTGGTGTCCTCATCCCAAGTATGCGATGCAGGCTTCTATTATGCAAATAGACTGTTGTGTTGCATGCCTCAGCCCACAAGTGAAGTGGTAGGCCTTGGTCATGCAACATTACCCATGCTTCCCCTACAATATTTCTGTTCTTCCTCTCGGCCACCCCATTATGCTATGGGTTATGAGGTGCCATCAACTCTTGTTTAATTCCTTCCACTGCACAGAAGTCCTTAAACTCTTGAGAGGCATATTCTCCACCATTGTCACTTCTCAAGGCCTTGATCTTCTTCCCTGAGTCTTTCTCGACCAAAGATTTGAACTCACAAGACTTTGTGAAACTTTGGTCCTTATTCTACATGAAATAAATCCAACATTTATGAGAATAGTCATCAATGAAAATCACAGAATACCTTTGCTTCATTGTGGATGCCATCAAGAATGGTCCACACAAATCAGTATGAACTCGCTCTAAGATAGCCTCTGCTTGACTGTCTCGATCATGAAAGGAAGACTTGGTGTACTTTCCTAAGGTACAACCTTTGCATGTGTCAACTTGCTCAAGTTTACCTTTGGGAAGTCCTGTAGATATTTGCTGCATTATCTTCAAAGCCCCATGATGCAAATGGCCCAACCGCCTATGCCACAACTCACCAATGTCTTGGATTTGCACCAATTCTACTTTCGTACTCAACGCTGCATAATCATCTACCTCTAGTTTATAGAGATTCTTCACTCGAATCCCTATCCTCTTGGTTTGACCCATGGCTATGTGTCCTAGGAACACCTTTCCTTTATTGAAGACAACATTGTAGCCTTTGTCCTCCAACATTGTGACCGATACCAACTTCCTCTTTAGTCCATGCATATACTTCACATCTGTCAAGGTGATAGGAGCTCCACGCTCCCTCTAAAAAGCAACCACACCCACTCTTGAAACACTATACCTTCCGTCGTCACCCATCTCTATGCACATCTTGAGGTCTTTGTAGAAATTTTGAATAATATGACACATATTCATAGAGATTATCCTGATCATACAATTATAAGTGGAACATGTATAATACATAATCTCCTCTACGTTGATCATCAATTTACAGAAGCAGAAACATTCACAGGCACACATAGAGGCATCAATCAAACTCATTAACACAGTATGTATCTCGGGGAAAGCATCTCGCTAAAAACCCCACACTATCTGTATATTATATTGATTGAATCATGTAACATTACACAGCATAATACTTCTCACAAGCATCTCCACCTATTACACACAATACAGCTGAGATCTGATCTCCAAATCTATTCCACTGCTTGCTTGCCTCCACTGCTCAATACCTACTCAAGAACTGATGAGAATGGCTTCCCAAACTCATATTTCACCTCAAAATAATCACTCACACTTTGTTGGACGTGAGCAAAGGCTACAATACTGGGCAAATACGTGAGCAAACTCATTGGCATACTCAATCCCTTGATTGTGCAAGATCTGGTGCACAACTATAGTCACAACTGATAGCAATCTGATTCTCTACCACTTGTCCCTGTTGAACTGAACATGCACTAACATGCAACTGAGTTAACTAATGTATTCTATAGTTGTATTATGATTTAATAACTTGTGATTTAATTAATAACTAATTCACCCAACTCATCTCTAGTCTATTGAGTAGTTAGACTAAATACAACCAGTTTAACAAAGCTAAACTGAACACAACTCCATCAACTGCACCTCCAGTCCACTAAACTCAACTCACTTGAGTTCTAACTGAAGTCCTGCATGCAAATATTAGTCATCCCATAGGTAACCACGTATTTCCCTCTGGGATCTACATGTACCACATCCGTAGCTCATCCTGAAGTGCTCCAAGAGAATAAGATCAAGTTTATAGTCCAAATATTATTATGAGACAATAATATTTGACTTTTCTATTTTTGATAGCCAGTCTAAAAATAGACTTTGATCACTCACACTGTGATCAAAAATAGAAGTCCATCTATTTTTCCCAATTTGACCAATCATCCATAAACAGCAACCTACAATCCATAGACATGATCCATATGTCTAAAAATAGACTTGCGCCAAAAAATAGCCTGCGGGCCCACTTAGTGAAGGCGACTCTTTTCACTAAGATCCATCATCTTGTTGCAGTCTCAACAAGCATTTCCTATTGCACACTTTTCAACACTCCCTCTCAACAAGAAAGGCTTCCTCTCAAACCCGATCCTGTAACTCTGGAATGTTCTCCATGCAACACATCTGGCCGGTCCACTTGCTCTGTCATCAAAGTCTCTGACTGCTATTGCCTCTGTCGACTGAAACTCTGCATCTCTGTGCTCTTCAGTACCTGACTGCTCTAGCCTCTGTCACTTTGATCTCTGACTGCATCTGTGCTGCTGCTGGTTCTATCTCCCAGCATTGCATCCGCACTGCACCTCCCAACTGACCTCCCTGTTGGGATAAAAACACCCTCTAATGTTGAAGCTGTACCCACTGCTGACAAGTGCTCCTTCTCTGACATCTACGCTACTGCAACATCTCCATGCATCTCGCACCATTTCACACCTCTCTGTGCCACCTAGCACTGTGCAAAACACTTGTGCCTCTCGCATTGCTACAGCCTGCTAGCTATGCGTTGTCCTGGGATTCCCTGCATTGTCGCTCTCTTTGCCGCTCCATCCGCATCTGTCTCTACCCAATCAGTCAGTTCCTGCTACTACACATCGGGGCTCCCGTAGCAAGGTCTCATCCAAGAGGTTGGGTACCTCAAGGATCCTGCCCCTCGTCCTTGGGACAATCAATCCACATCACCCCACCTCCTACCTGGAGGTATGGCTGCATGCGATCCCTCAGCCCACCTGGCTTGAAGTTTCCCTCTACTGGAGGTCTCTGGATGAGGAGATGTCTCTACTCGATCTCCTCTCAGCTTCCCCTATTGTGGCTCCTCCACAATCTCCTGAAGCTGCTGCACCAATCGTGGCTCCTCCACAATTGTCTAAGACTTCTTCTGGCTCTGCATGTTGAGAGGTAATATATGCTCCCTCTCAACCACCAAGTCTCTATCAGTTGCCTCGCTGCTCAAGGATTTGCATGCATCTTGAACCTCAAGAGCATACAGGTTCTTGACCCGTGAACCATTCTGCTTCACCTGTCTAGTGATGATGTGTCTAACGAAAACCTTTCCCTTACTAAAGACCACATCATAGCCTCTGTCTTCCAACATCGCGATCGACACCAAGTTTCTCTTCAGTCCTGGTACATACTTGACATCGGTCAAGGTAAGGCGAGCTCCATGCTCCCTCTGAAAAATAACCGTGACTACACCTGAGACACTATACTTCTCATCATTACCCATCCCTATGAGTATCTGGAGATCTTTCTCCTCTAAAGTACTGAACAAACTTTTGTCACCGGTCATGTGGAAAGAAGCTCCACTGTCAAGAAGCCAACCACTTCCCACCATGGATGAAACCATGCATGTGAAGAGTGTGAAATCCAACTCAAACTGTGAAGCAAGTGCCTCACCTTCAGATCCTTCCCCGGATCCCTTCTTGGACTTCTTCTTTGGGCAATTAGTAGCATAATGACCCAACTCATGACAACGAAAGCATCTCACCTTCGCCTTGTCAACCTTCTTCCCATCATTGGAAGAACTGGATTCAGAAAGAGAACCCTTCTCCTTCCCCTTCTTCACCTTACTCGCTAAGGCACAGTTCTCCTCATCCTGCATGGATGAAGAACCGTCTCTGGTGCTCCATCTAATCTCCTCCTGCATCAAATCTGACCATAGTCGTTCCCAATTTGGCAGTTTCTCCCTTCCATTCACTGAGTCCTGGTAGCTATGCCAACTCTTAGGAAGGTCAAGGAGTCCTAGACTCACCATCCTCATCCGACAGTCACCCCCACACTTCCCAACTCATCCCGACATTGGGTGAACTTCGTGAGATACTGGGGCATACTGTCTCCATTCTCACACTGAATGTTTCTGAGTTTTGCTCTTGCTTTGGAATTAAATTCAAATTCCACCAGCACAAAACTCAACTGCTTCCGATCTAAAATTCGTGAGAACAAAGTATTTCTTGTACAGAGATCGACTGTATGGGCATTCACCGGATATCTCACCTTCCAAAAGAAGGATGAATCCAGAGGCTACCTGGCCCGATTACAGACTCTGCCTGAAGAAATAAATTGTAAACACTTTCTGAATAGTAGATCTGATGATCAATCCTCGCTTTGATATCCTGTAGAACTTTTCTACAAATCAAGTAGCTCTGATACCATGTAGGAACTTTTTCTACAAATTATCTAGCTCTGATACCATGTAGAAATTTTGAATAATATGACACATATTCATAGAGATTATCCTGATCATACAATTATAAGCGGAACATGTATAATACATAATCTCCTCTACGTTGATCATCAATTTACAGAAGCAGAAACATTCACATGCACACATAGAGGCATCAATCAAACTCATTAACATAGTATGTATCCCGGGGAAAGCATCTCGCTAAAAACCCCTCACTATCTGTATATTATATTGATTGAATCATGTAACATTACACAGCATAATACTTCTCACAAGTATCTCCACCTGTTACACACAATACAGCTCAGATCTGATCTCCAAATCTATTCCACTGCTTGCCTACCTCCATTGCTCAATACCTGCTCAAGAACTGATGAGAATGGCTTCCCAAACTCGTATTTCACCTCAAAATAATCACTCACACTTTTTTGGACGTGAGAAAAGGCTACAATACTGGGCAAATACGTGAGCAAACTCATTGGCATACTCAATCCCTTGATTGTGCAAGATTTGGTGCACAACTATAGTCACAACTGATAGCAATCTGATTCTCTACCACCCGTCCCTGTTGAACTGAACATGCACTGACATGCAACTGAGTTAACTGATGTATTCTATAGTTGTATTATGATTTAATAACTTGTGAATTAATTAATAACTAATTCACCCAACTCATCTCTAGTCTATTGATCAGTTAGACTAAATACAACCAGTTTAACAAAGCTAAACTGAACACAACTCCATCAACTGCACCTCCAGTCCACTAAACTCAACTCACTTGAGTTCTAACTGAAGTCCTGCATGCAAATATTAGTCATCCCATAGGTAACCACGTATTTCCCTCTGGGATCTGCATGTACCACATCCGTAGCTCATCCTGAAGTGCTCCAAGAGAATAAGATCAAGTTTATAGTCCAAATATTATTATGAGACAATAATATTTGACTTTTCTATTTTTGACAGCCAGTCTAAAAATAGACTTTGATCACTCACACTGTGATCAAAAATAGAAGTCCATCTATTTTTCCCAACTTGACCAATCATCCATAAACAGCAACCTGCAATCCATAGACATGATCCATATGTCTAAAAATAGACATAGTCTAAAAATAGACTTGCGCCAAAAAATAGCCTGCGGGCCCACTTAGTGAAGGTGACTCTTTTCACTAAGCTCCATCATCTTGTTGCACTCTCAACAAGCATTTCCTGTTGCACACTTTTCAACAGTCTTTCTTCTCCAAGGCACTGAATAAAATTTTTTCACCGATCATGTGGAATGAGGCTCCACTGTCAAGATACCAGACACAACCCATCATCAATGACATCATGCATGCAATGAGGGTAAAGTCCATTTCGAACTAAGAGGCTAATTCCTCACCTTCCATTCCATCCGAGGATCCATTCTTGGACTTCTTTGATGGGAAATCAGTCACATAATGTCCCATCTTGTGACAATTAAAGCATCTTACTTTAGACATGTCACCCTTCTTCCCTCCATGAGAAGAATTCAATTTGAAATGGGAAGCCTTCCCCTTCCCTTTCCTTGCCTTACTTGCTAAGGCCAGATTTTCTTCATCATCATTCTTGGATGAAGAACCATCTCGTGTGCTCCTATTGATCTCCTCCTGCATAAGATATGACCACACTCGTTCCCAATCCAACAGTTTCTCCCTTCTATTCACAGAGTCCTGGTAGCTATTCCAACTCTTTGTAAGGCCAAGGAGAGAGAGACTCACCATATCATCATCGGCAGTAGTTATTCCCACACTGCCAAGATCATCTCTGCAGGTGGTGAGCTTGTTCGGATATGTGGAAATAGTATTGCCCTTCTCCATCTTGATTCTTCGAAGCTTATCCTTGAGCGCCAATTTCCTTTGGTTGCTACTATTCTGGTAGAGGTCCTTCAATTTCTTCCACATTGAAAATGGAGTATCCTTCCCATGGGGACTCGAGACAATATGGTCTCGAACTCCCTCAAGGATGATCCGTCTTGCCTTTTCCACACACTTATTCCACTCAACCAACTCTTGTGCATTAGTTGAAGTTGGCTTTGGGATTTCTTGATCAATGAATTCCTTCAAGCCATTGTCTTCTAATACAACCTCCATTCTATCTTTCCATGCTATGTAATTTGAGCTACCTTCCAAGGCATATTTGAATCTCAAGCCATATAATGCCATTGGCCAACCTTGAAGTATGATATGAATTCGATTTGCACCCACAACCCCGAACTTCAAACTTCGAATTCTCTTCTCAGTATACTGTTCACAGCTCCGATACGATGTAGAAAATTCTACAAATATAGCTTCGATACCATGTAGATAATCTCTACAAATCTAGCTCTGATACCATGTAGAAAATCTGATGGTAGGTTAACTCGATAATGCAACATAAATCAAAGTAGAATACTATAACCTACTTCTACTATCAATTTACGAAAGCTTAAATATCAATCTGAACAATATAATGAGAAGAAGAAGAACCAATGGCACAATACACATGAAAATACTTTGGGGAAAGCCTCAGCTAAAAACCCCACACTATTGTATTATCATACATCGTGGAAATACATAGGAATTATACAAAGCCTTAGCTCTCATAGCTAGCCAGCTCTCAATACAATCCTCACAGATTCTCACAGGCAATCTTGGCTTCTCTTTAGCCTTCATCTCTGCCCTCCAAGCTCCTATTCCTTGCGTTTTTCCTTGTGGATGATTCACCTCTTACTTAGTGGATGATCTCCTCCAAAATTATGCAATCTTCAAGGATTAAATCCTTGACTGCATGCATGAGTTTTCTCTTTGAGAAAACACATATTTTTGATAATACACCATCCTTGATTTTAATCTCAACTGGGTCTTTCTCATAATAGAATGCATGAGTTTCTGATGAGGGAATTTTAGTTAAGTGGAGTAGCACTAGTTGAGTGCATGCATGCATCAGCTGACTGTTAACTCTCTATTAGTTCCTCAAACAGTTTGGAACTAATTTAACTGGACTTAACTCAGTAAATTGAGTTAACTAATCACAACTCAAATATAACTCAATCTTATCTCCTTAACTTAAGGGATAACTCTTGCATGACTTCATAAAGACTTCTAACTTGAATTTCTCCAACTAATTAATTTAAAATAAATTAATTAATTATTTCCAAGCAACTATTAAGACTAAATTCGATTTTAATTCACAATTTAATTCAAGGACAAATTAAATTGGAATATTCTTGTTACCATATTTCAAAAAGGGCTTGGATTTTAGTTATGCATGTGTGACTGCTAATTTGTAGAAATACACTTCAGTTATTTCAAGTTTTATTCAGTTAAAATAGTTCTAACTATTGATAGAACTAGTTCGAGATCAGTTGTGTAATGGGACAATAATCTAACTCAGAGATCATCTAGTTAACTGATCAATCAACCAAAAATAGTTGATGCATGCAAGGAATTTGAATTTCTTAGCTATTGTGGAGATTCCAAGGACATGTAACATCGGTTGTAGACTAGTTTTGAGTTTACAGGTCTTGCATGTAATCGGTCGTCAATCCTTAGGAATTGCGCAATCAATTGGAGGAAAAATCCTAAAAAATAAGGGCCCAATTCCTTAGGATTTGTGCAAGGAAATAGGGTCTCATGCTGTCGCAGAAATCAACTAAGTATGTGTCATAGCTTCTCATTGAGCAGAGAGATAGGTTATTCACTTACAGGTTGTAGTGGGCAATAAATTGTAATAAATTCTCTATTCATCTGATTAATACAAAGAGGCTTGAGGGTTTTTCCCCAATTGGGCTCCCCTAGGAAAATATTGTGCATGTGTGGTTTTTCTTATTGCACGTTTGTCAATGTTGTTCTAAATTGTGAATTAATTTCTGCAATTCAGTAGAGTAGAATTGTATCTCTTGAATTTAGATTAAATTTCTTGAGTATTTTCAATTCTATTACCATATTTCTACATGGTATCGAAGAAAGATTCACATTAGAACAAGAATTTCGAAGTTTTCTCTCAAGAGGTTCGAATTGTCACTTTCAGTGTAGCAGGATCTCTTTAGAATTGGGAGAATGGCCTTCAATGGACTGAGATTACAGTATGCCTTGAAAGGAAGCTCAAATTTCATTGCATGGAAGGATCACATGGAGGAGATGCCTGATGAAAATGGATTGCTGGAGTATGTCAAGACAAACATTCTAAAACTAAGATTAGTTAATGCACATAACCTAGCCCAATGGAAGAAAGATGTAGCCACAATGAGGAGAATAATCACGGAGGGAGTGCGAGACAACATTGTCTCAAATATCCATGGGAAATAAACTCCTTTCACAATGTGGAAGGCACTAACTGAATTATTCTAGAATAATAGTGACCATAGAAAATTGTCCCTTAAATACAAACTTCGAAACATTAAGATGCAAAATAATGACAATATTCCATAGTATCTCACCACATTTACACAAGCTCGGGATGAGCTTGGAAGGGTTGGTGTGAATTTTGCAGAAGATGACTTGGTGAGATTAGTTGATCTAGGCCTTCCCAAAAGCTGTCATAGCTACCAAGACTCGATGAATGGGAGGGAGAAATTACCGAATTGGGAATGATTATGGTCTGATTTGGTACAAGAAGAGATTAGGTGGAATACCAAAGATGGAATCTCATCTGAGGGAGAGGATGAAGAAAATTTTACATTGGTTGGAAAGGGCCAGAAGGGAAAATTGAATAAATCTCAAAACGAACTAGAATCCATCCAAGGGGAGAAGAAAGTATTGTCCAAAATAAAATGCTTTAATTTTCATGAATTCGGGCACTATGCTACAAATTTTCCACACAAAAAATCTGGCAAGAAGAACTTAGAAAGAGTAGCAGGTGAAGAATTGGCTTCACAATTTGAGGTAGAATTCTTCCTTATTGCAAGCATAACAAGCACCATAATGGGGAATGTGTGATACTTGGACTCAGGTGCCTCATTCCACATGATAGGGTGTAGAGATTTTTTCAGTGACTTCGAGGAGAAATATCTCCATATGCATATCGATATTGGGGAAAATGAAAGGCATAATGCTACTGAGATTGGTATAGTAACCTTTAAGAGGGATTTGAGATCCCCTCTTCGCCTCAAAGATGTCATGTTTGTACCAAGCCTGAAGAAGAACCTCATCTTTGTAGTAGTTTTGGAAGATAATTGCAATGACATGATCTTCATCATAGGGAAATCCTTTCTAAGACACTGTAAGGTAAATTTACTAAGCAAACTAACACATGTGTTTTACTTATCAATCCAGGTTTGTAGACTTGGAAGCATGTCCAAAATATATGGATTTCAGGGGAAATCGAATTAGGAAGGCAAGAATATAAAGTTAAAGGAAGTGAATATTACAAATATAATCTAATTTTTAAAAGACTAAAAAGTTTCTTGTTCAAGATGCAGCAAGCAAGAGAAGAGGCTCCTAACTTAGGAGATCCTGGTTGTCCTTCCTCACAGTATTGTCCCCAAGAAGAGAAACTAAAGAGCAATGGTCTGTAATGTCTAGCTATCAAGAGAAGGGGCTCCTAACTTAGGAGATATTGGTTTTCCTTCCTCACAGATCTACTCCAATATCATTACCATTGCATCAAATAAAACTGAAATTCAATAAATAATACAAGAAATGCAAAAAGGATGATTTTAGCTATGATTCATAACTTGATAGAAAGAGAATTTAACTTAAATTCTTGTTTATCCTTTCATATGCAAATTTTATTTTAAACTATCATCATCCCAAAATCACACAAGAAACATCACACATCTAAATAACTGAAGCATAAATATGAAACAAGAAATACTGAAATTAAAATTATACTAATGTAATCAAAGTGTACTTAGTTTGGTATGGGGTCCCTCCAACCTTGTCTTGTACATCAAAGGAACTCTCAGCTACAACTAACTTATGAAAATATCCACAACATGAACAACAACTTAGAAAATTAGTAAGTATTCTTCAAATTTTCAAAAGGTCTCCAATGGCCTGAATACAAATTACATACATGAATGGTTCATAAACTCAGTTTAAATAAGAAATCAACAAACTTAGTTGCAATAGATCTAACATTATTCATATATCCTAATCCATCCATCTAGGTCGAACTCATTAATTCTAGTTCATAAAATTAGGCAAAATCCCAAAAAATAATATTATGTCCCTTTTTAATAGGGATTTCTGAATGACAGGTCAAGTTTGGCTAGCATTGACTGTGCTTGTGTTTGATCAGTTTGACCAAACCAATAGGTGTTCATCCATCCATGGTTCCCAAGCTTTCCAAATATGCACTCAGCTCTCGCCTAGGTGTCCTGCACATATGACTTTAACAAAGCTATTACGAGAATTTTTAGTGTAATCTAAATTTACTCTTAAAATCCAATTTTTACAAAAATCTCTAAAAATTGAAAAAATTAATTTAGTTACTTGAATATGAAAAATACGAGTGAAATGAAGCATATGCAAGTGAAATATGATGGAATATGGTGTTAAATGGATGGGTTTAGGATAGGCAAAAAAGACCAAAATTAAGGGCCAACATCTCCCCCTTGTTGATACTCAAGCATGTCCTCATGTTTGCTTCCTCTGTTTGGACCCTCTGAGTGATGTTGCCCCTGTTGTAGCTGAACCTGTAGCTTCTTCTTGTGTAGCTCGAAGAAAAATATCAATGCCCTCATGCTCCTCTGCTTTGTAGATGGCAGCTTTTACTTTTTGTTTTTCATATTTATATTGCCATAACTTCTTCTCTTTTAGCCATCTATATGCTTGTTTAGAAATGAGCATGTTCTGTGTTTCAAGCTTTTTGATTTTCTTGTTCAATTTCTTTTTTTCTTGGACTATGTTGTTGTTGTTTTCCTTGTACATTTTGTTCTCTCTCTTCAAGTGTCTTTCCATGATTTTACTATCCTCTAGCTCACTAGTCAACTCTGCGATTTTCTTCAAATATTCCTTAGTGTGCAATTCTTTGGATTCTTCCCTTGCCTCTTTAGCATATGAATGAGATGAGGTAGCTCCAACCCAAGCATCCTCAAAATAATAGTCTTTTTCAATGGGATCTTCCTCCTTCAATCTCTATATGATCTCATCAATTTGTTTTGATGTTTGTGGAGGTTCGGTTTCAACAGTCTCAATTTTTGGGTCTTTCCCTTGATTGTTTGGCTCTTCTTGTGACTTTCTTCTCGATCTCCTAGGAGTGGAAAAAAAAATATTTCTTTCTCAATCATAACACCATCCTGCTTCTTTTTCAACTTGTCCTTGGATATAAAGGAGAATTCATGATACTTTTTGTGACATGTAATTGTTCAAGCCTTTCCTCATTCCCTGTTAATTGGTCTTCAAAGTGATTTTTGGTCAAAAAATCATTCCAAAGTATCCCTTTGTTTCTTTCCTGATACTCAACAAGGATCTTAATAAACCCATAGTGATAGAAACTAGCCTCTTTAGCTTCAGTTTTGTTTTTAACAATTTCTACCATTTTAGTCAAGCTCTTTCAGAAGAAGGAATATTGATTTTACAGTCTCTTTCAATATGTTGAAGCAATTTTATATGGTAAAGGTAGACTATATTATGCCTATTGTCACAAGTAAAATATTTCTGGATGATTACAATTAATTCTGACCAAGGATATTTGAACCAATCCTTTATAATTCCTTTTGTCCTATCAAAGGTCGCTTTCCTTCATTTTTCTAGGAAAAATGCCCATCCTTTCTCCTTAAAATGTAAACCTTTATGATATTCTTCTACTATTAGAGGAAGTTCTAATGCTTGAGATATGAAAGTTGGATTCACTAGTATAGGAAGTTCACCCACTTTAGTTTACCTATTTTCAAAATTTTCTATGAATTCTTGTGTAATTTTGTCATTGTGGCCATTAAACTTCCTAAGGAACTCCAGTAGTCCTGCTTGAAACAATGTTTCCACAAATTCTTTACTCCAATTTTCTACTTTGAATTCTTTGGGTTCCATTTTTGTTTCCATTTGCATATGCTTTGTATACCAATTTATATAACCTTTCCCAGTAAATAATCTCATTATGAAGATAATAATTTTTTTTTTTTTTTTTTTTTTTTTTTTTTTTTTTAAATTCATGCAATTACAATATTGGTAAATGCACTTACCATATCGCCTTAGCTTTTTAAAACAAATGAGATTATTTCCTTTGCCTATAAATCTTCAATTTTCTTGACTTCTACTGCAAATAGTATCAACACAAGGTTCTATGTTTATAAATCTTGATTGAAGAAAGATTCTGACTGTGTAAAAAGACCCAAAGAAAAATCTCCATTGTAAGAAAATCTCTCACTGTTTTTGCAAATCGTATTTCCTCATAAAATTTATGAAAAATCCTCCTCTATTTTAGAAATTGCGTACTGTGTTTTTGAAATAACATTCACTGTGCAATGTTTTTGACAAAAATTGCATGAGGAAATCATGGTTTTGATACCTGAACTACAAGAAGAGTTTGTAGAAAAACTCATAGAAACCTCTTGTTAATGATTTGTCTTCCCTGTGTAAACATATAGTTTCAATTAAACTCATTTCTAATATCTCGAGAAATCGTGGATTCTACAGGTGGCAGAGGATTTTGAAGATGACAAATCATTAAAAATCTGGAACTGAAGTCGTATTTTTCTCCCATTGTGACACATCTTAAACAAATATGGAGTTTAACTTCTTTGAAATCATTCTAGTTGTTTAAGGAGTCTTTGGTGCTTACCTTATCACTGAGAGTTACTGCGTTAATTGAGGAGTTCTCTGCGTATTTTGTGGATTTTGTTGGAGCTTGGCGCAAAGAGAATCCCAATTTCTTTCTTCTTCCTCAAATGACCATGTTCCTTTAAATTCTCTTACGTAGCATAGGGTTTTCCTTTCCTTATTTCTCCACGCTGCTCAGGACTCTTCTTCTCCTTATTTCACCACGCCGCTCTTCATTTTTTCAATTAGCTCTCTCACACAGTCTCTCCATGACACATGGTTTACTCTCTATGCATTTATCTTTACTCTCTATGTTTTTTCTTTGGTTAGAGCTTCATTACACTGTGGGTGAATGCGTAATACTTCTCTCTGTCTCTGAGCTGAGGTTGGCTATGAAGATGAAGGAGAATACGTAGAGTCTTTGTCTCTATCCCTTTGAAATGGTTTTGACCATTTCATTGTTTTAGTTGTCTTGTCCATTTTGTATTTGGGCTGCCACTTGTGTCAATGCATCACGATTCATCATGGTTCATTTACTTATGACCATGCTACCTTTTGTACACCCTTCGACACTTGTTTTATATCACTAAGGTCACATCATAGTTTTCATGTTTAGAGTTTTTAATACTCATAACCATTAAGACCATAGTTTACGACTTCATATTGTATGAAACCTTAGCTTATGATTTCATATTGCATGCAACCTTAGCTCATAATTGTTTTCTTGTCCATCATACTTATATACATGTTGCATATTCATGTTTTTATCATTGTAACTTTTGTCCTTTTTCATGATATCCTTATGTATTTGATTTTGAAATGACCATAGTTTTAGGTCATTTCAAATCAAATTTTCTTCATATTTTTACAATGATACTAACTTCTTGTTCTTCTTTTGTAGATGCATAAACTAATCCTTCAATTGTATAGACAATTTCTCCATGATGCAGCAAAAAAATTTCACAAGGAGATGTGGACAATAATATTAGTCATAAATTGCAAGTGATTGATTGAGTAATGAGATATGAATGTATGGTTTGGTGATGAAATGAAATGTGAATGAATGGTTAAGTGATGAAATGAATAAATATGTAGGATAATATATAATGTACATGGCTAGAAGTATTGCATATTCAAATTTTAAACTAAGTTATCAATATTTAGAAAAAGTTTCAAAATCAAAGGCTTTAAGAATGATTTTAAACTTACAGTAATTTTCCCTTTTACTTGATAGTTCCTTGTTAATGCTTTGATTCTTTTGTCAACACTTGAACTTTTCAAAATGAAATATTTGTCGATACTGGACAGTAAATAGATGCTTGTAGTTGCTTCTCAAGTCCCTTTGATGTTGATTTGAAACAGGTCCCTTCTGTATATGATTTTAATATTATTTGAAACAAGTCCCTTACTAATAAATGTTTATTTTGTTTGAAACAGGTCCCTGTTGTTGAGGTATAAAAGGTGTCTTTTGAACTCCTATTTATCCTACATTAATTATCAATCCAGGTACGATTTTTTATTTCAAGAGTGTACTCAGTCTGAGGCGGCAATTTATTTCAAGAGTAATGTTTTCTAATTTGCAGTACAGTGCTAAATACAAGAGTAAACGGATGCTTGAAATAAAATCTAATTGCAATCAAAAGAAACTTAATGCTCTGAAACTTAAATCATTCACTCAGAAAACTACAACAATTTATTAGTTAAGGATGCAGTAGTGATAACTCTTTTCTCTATCAACTGATATAAATGAAATCAAATATAAACAAGATCCACAATCTGAGAATTTAGGTAGTGATAGCCAATGTCCTTTACAGTTGTTGATCTTACACTCCACACTAAAGCAATTAACTGGAAATGATAGATCACTAATGTTGTTAACAGAAATGTAGTAAAAATGCTCACTGCAAAATACTTAAAAGCAAAACCAAATACTTGCAGGAAAGAAATAACACCTATCTAGTTATGAATGAACAACAATGCTAACTTAATAGAAATGAACAACAATGCTAAATGGAAATGAACAACAACGCTATCTTAATGTAAATGAACAACAAAGCCAAATGAACAACAATCTGTAATGAACGGCAGAGTCCGAAGTGAACAACGAAGCTTTATAACCAGAATGAATAACATAACAATTTAAGTGTAATGAATAGTAATCTTGTTATGGTGGAAAAATAGCAACGCGATCCAATTACAATTTCATGAAAATGTAAAGGAACAGGAAATTAGAAAGCAATGCGATTCAAAGCAATGAAAAGTAAATCAAACCATCACACAACTAGAACTGTAAAATAATGGTATAGGTGGCAAGTGGATCCACCAGGGCTGGGACCTTAGCCGCTAGTGAAGCACCACTGGGCTAACTTAGTAAGAAGGAATGGAACGGCAACTGATTTATGTATTAATCATGTATAAAAAGTTTACAAGCAATCGTACTCTGTTTTAACCACAAGAGTCGATGATCAAAGTAACACCACAACAGTAAGTTCTACAAAATGATAATACATGCCCCCTGGGCTACAAGCGCTGTCCATTTTTATAATGGCCAGGCAGATATATCAAGAGTATAGATAAGTTTTGAAGCAGCGATCCCTTAGGATCAAAGGATCCTGAGGGATTCGCTCTATCTTTGATCTCCAGTTTATCGTTTTGTCTTCTTGTGCTAATGCCGCACTTTCCCTTTCTTCTCCTAGACTATGCGCTTCGACCTTGATCTCCTTTTCTGGATACATCTTCCTGGAGAAGGGACAGGAGTTGCTTCTGCTTTGTCTTTTCCTCTCGAATAGTGGTTTTCCATTTCCTTCATTTTCTGTATAGGAAAAGACAATACTCAGTTATTTTGTATCAATCACAAATCTCCTTAATTCTACCATAATTCTTTAACATATTACCATTTTAGAATGTAAAGGAGTTATGATTCAAAGGAAAAGATAAAGAAATAAATGGCGAATACATACCTTTTCCATCGCTCAACACACCCCTTTGCTTACCGTTTTTCATGCCCTCATGAAAACCATGTAATTTACATGCAAGGCAGTTAGGGAATATGCTGGAGAGGGAATTTCATGAAGTAGTCTAAAACCATGATGTGTAGCTAAAACTTCAAAAATTCGCCCTATTTTCCCTTCAGGTAATTCATAGATGGCCTTATATTCTACTGCAGGATACCAGATAATAAGGGTTCAAAATCTACAACCTAGCCAATACGGTCCTTCCCTTAAGATGAGGTTACTATATGTGACGAGGCGATCGACAGCTAACTTAAAATTTTTGTAATTGAATGGCTCTCTATCTTGAATATTCTGATTGGAGGTCTTCCATCGAAGTTTAGCCGCTGCTATGGCATGGCCTTTGATAGACAGGAAATATTCTACCCCTTGCTGGACAATGTCTTTGTGGATGGGTCCCAATGTCTGGATCACACCCTCATTTTTCATTAGGCTTTTATGCTTAGTCCACAGTTGTAATGGGTTTTTCGATTCACCCCTAACCCAAAGGTCTAACCCATTTTCTTGTCTCTGAAAGGTGTTATGGGCCTTGAGCCACTTTAACTGGTTGGCAGCTAACAAAATGAATGCTTGAAATTGGATATCTCCCATAAAAGGACTGAGATTCTTCTCCATTTCCTCTTCCAAGATAAAATTATGCAAATAAAATTCACAGAGTAAATGCTAAACTTTGACTCCATAATGTTTACAACAATTTATAAAATCATCAATAGTTTTTAATTCTATAGGATTTCCTTCCTTAACAGCTTTAATTTTTAATTGCAAATATCTTTCTAATAAAAACAAAGCATAATTCTTGGCAGGGGCCCTACATGCTAGGACATTTGTATATAGAGAACAGAGAATATCCATTTGACTCCTGACTGTGTTTAGTCTATTTGTTACCTTTTCAACTTTTTCCTCTGCCCTCCAACATTTATCGAAGGCCTCGCTCTCCGATGCATTGATGTTCTGTTAAGTTATGGTATGTTCTATGCTTATAATAGTTTACTTCTTTTTCTTATTATATTCCATTGATTAGCAATCACATGTACATAAAGTAAAGTGCAGATAGAACATTAAACGATCGACAAAAAACAAGCCAAGACAAGAGACACGAGATGTGGCGGCTAGCCAGGGACAAACCCCACAATGTGTGGGGAAACCCTTTGATCAAATCTTCTTTTATCTTCAATAATTCAGTAGAGAGAAATAGTACAATAAATCTGATTCATATTAGCAGTAGCAAACCCTAGATCAGTAGCATCAGCATTAGCGGCTTCATTATCAAACTAGGGCAGACCATATCTCACAAACTGACAGTCAGATTGACTTCATTCCACCACCAAAAGTTTCGGCTTCCAGAGGAGGTTCAGATGAACCTACAGCACAATTCAGATGAGGAGATCTTCTAGGCCACGCAAGTCAATCTTTACTTCTGCAGTTGCAGCTTCAGTTTCAGCAGTTTCCATCTTCAAACTAGGGCAGTCGATATCTTGCAAACCGTTCATCGGATTGACTTCATTCCACCACCAAAAGTTGCAGCTTTCAAAGGCGGTTCAGATGAAACTACAACACAGTTCCAAAGAGAAGATCTTCTAGGCCATGCAAGTCAATCTTTACTTCTGCAGTTGCAGCTTCAGTTTTAGCAGTTTCCGGCTTCACATGTGTGAGAGAGAGAGACCCATTTCAGCGCAATAGAGAAGAGACTCATATTTGCGCAGTAGAGAGAGAGATATGTGATGAGATGAGTGAGTCTAAATGAGGAAAAGTCCTCTTATATTTATACACAACGTTGGTGGGTGAATAGATGCGACTGTTGGGCTTCTGAGCCTACATGAGTTGTAGGTCGGCTTGATAATAATTCCATAATCAAAATAAATTCATATCTCCATGAATACTTATCGGAATTGGATGATCTTTATATCAATACTACACCTCTCAATGAGAGGAATCTAATAAAAATATTATTAGCCATGAATAAGATGACCCACATGAAGTTTTGCCCTGGTTGCCAATTTTAACATGTTCTTTAATTGCTGATGTAGCTCTTGGTATTTCTTCTTAGGAACAGTTTCTTCTTCAAGCTTTTATATAGTCTGCTGAGCCTATGCCAGCTCCTCTTGGAATTTTACTACCCTAGGGTCATTGTCCATCGAAACCTTTTGGGTTGAAGATCTACTTGGATCTTCTTATTGCGACATCTATTTCCTTTAGTTTGTGTCTCCATAAACTATCTGGTCAGTCGTGACACTAGAGGACAGTGCCTCTGTCTCGTCATCCTTATCACAGACTAGTGTATCTTCTATTTGGACCACTGCATCTGTAACAGTCGCATGCTATTCCTTGCTGTCCTGAATGGATATGGGCTTGACTTGAGTCCCCGTGGCCTTTATTTTATGGGGTTTCGTTCGGGTGGCTGCATCTCTTGTTCTTGGAGTTCTTTTTTATATTTTCCCCATTTTTAGGGCCCTTATCTATTGTCTGATTTGTTTTATTACATTTAGTAGCCTTTGTTGTTCCTTTCACAACCTCTTGATTTCATTCATCTTCTTCTTACTTTTCCTGGGAGGAATAGTTGTTTCCTTGACTGGACTTGGCTACTCAGCTGGGTTTTATTCTTCAGGGACTGTGCCCTCACCCTAGCTTATTTCCATATTTTTTGTTTGGAACACTTCTTTAGTGTTCTCGTCATCCTGATTAGGTACTTCAGGGGAGGTAACCCTGGTTTGATCTGCCACTTCCTGAGTGACTTCTGCTTCTTCTTCTTCCTCGTCATTCATTTCCTCGGATGCACTCTTACTGTGAGTAGAGTATTCTTGTGATTGTGCTTCTTCTTCTTCCTCGTCATTCATCTCCTCGGATGCACTCTTATTGTGAGCAAAGTGTTCCTGTGATTGTCCTGCCTCAATATTGAGGTTGAGCGGGCTCTGGGGTTGAATATAATCCCCCATATTGGCCAAAATTTAGGCTAATTCATCTTCCTGCAATGGACTTTGTAGTGGACTTGCACCAGAGCACTCAGTTTCTTCTTCCAATTCCTCTTCCAATTCTTCTTCCAATTCTTCTTCCACGTTTTCCCCTCCTTTGAGTTGTGGGGGTTGCTCATCCTCAAAGCCCTGTATTTCTAAGGGTTGGCTACTATTACCTTGGAGATTTCCCAAAATTCCCCTACTTCTCCTCAATCTGGAGGGTTGTCTACGTTCTGTGGTCTAGTTGATGTGTTGGTGGTTCTTTTTCTTTTGAGGTCTGGTAAGGCCAATCCCTCGTCTATTGAAAATACCAATTCTTCCCAACTAGTCTGCTGCTGAGAAAGACTATAACTGACTATTAATCAAATTAAACCATAATGACTTACTACAATTTCTGTATGACGTGAATGCTCCAAGCAGCGCCATGCAATAAAAAATTTAAATATGCAGGCAAATTTACAGCACATTTTTGTCTTAATACTGCTAATAATTTGAGATGGCGTGGTCTTACAACATCCTTTCTCCCATCACATGTGATGTAGCTTTGCACTATTCTAGCTAATTCTGCCCATGGTTCTCCTAGGGTTTCAGGCAGGACTCCTTTTCCTTTGACGGTAAGGTTCTATCCTTCATCCCAAAAGATAGCTATGGTGTCTTGAAGTCTTACTTTTTTCTAGGTCCATATTGGTCCAACAGCTGGTAGTCTAGATACTTCACCAATTACCGTATCTGTTACTGTTATTTTCCTTCCCCTCACCATGGAACGATCTTCCACTGTTTCATGGGACTACTGTAGTCGGGCAAGGTAGGAAATCCATCCTGCTCTCTCTAGAATTTCTTGTGCAGTGTCGGAAATTGTTAGCACCTGTGGTTCGTTGCGTACTGGTCTGCCTCCCATTTTGTCTAAGCTTAGCACACTGTTAATTTTTACAGAGAAAAACATAGAAATGAAAATGGAACAATAAAGTTGTGCATATTAGAAAATATCCATACCGTTAAACTTGCTATTTCCGAGATCTGATGGAATTGTAGTACCTCCAAATAGGGAATTGAAAATTATGATGGTGTATTTTGGACGTCACTTGCGCCCCCTGGAAATATGATAGGTCGTCCTCGACCGCCAAATGGAGGAGCAATGTACTGGATGGTGATTGTACAATAAAAAAGAAGGAATGGTGTATAGATCCATGACATGATTGAAAATAGTAGCAAGTTACTGAAATCGAGGCTTATGATGAAAATCGTGAATAGATATGGAAATGCTATGAAACGATGTGAACAATAGGGAAGAGGACAACTGTCATACGTAAAAATGCTTATGCGGTCATTATCCACTTTAACAATTATGATTGATTTTCAAACAATATTTCATGTGTAAGAGGTTTGACAGGGTTTTAAAACATAATCTCATTTGAAATCAAGATAAATATATAAGAAAAGGGTTTATAATGGCTATTAATGTGTAAGAAATATGACTTCAATACCATCAGCAGAGCTCTATTGCCCACAGGTGTTCATAACCTTGACAAAGTTGAATTTTCACCCTTGGAGCCATAATCCTTTCTGTATGCCTAGGAAAGTGCTTTGTGATGTCAGAATGGAGGTCATTGTATTGGCTTGGTAACCAGATGAATCACAATGCCATTCACTTGGAAGAAGTGAAAGGTGGGTAGGCCGGCTCGTGATGAGACCTCCTGTTCCAAGGGCTTTTTTTATTTCCTAATGTGCCTCTTGGATCATATCCTTGGTGTGGTGGCCATAGTAGGAATGCCACTTCAATACTTCCTTATGATCATGGTAGGCTCGCTCTTGATGAGACCCCCTATCCTTCATCTGACAAATCATAGAATTGTTAATAATCATATATATATATATATATATATATATATATATATATATATATATATATATATATATATATATATATATATATATATATATATATATAGATATAGATATATAGCACTTTCCTATTTATATAGCACTTTCCTATTTATATACAGAGGATGGCTCAACACTCCTTAAGAGTAGGGATGGTGGAAGAAGTCTGAACATATCAATAGAGGAAAATATGCCCTTATTCTTATTCAATAATAATGATCAAAGAGAATTATGAAGATTAGGGAAGAACCAACATGATAAAAGTAATCAATCAAATTAGTTTTAGTGAAAATAAAGACAACAAAGTGATATAAATAGTTGTGTCCTTTCCTCTTTTTTCTTATCGATACAAAGAAATTTCTCTAAAGATAACGATTTTTCTTTGGTTCGCTAATTTCAGTATCCTCTAGTTTTTGTATCCTTGCATAAATTTATATCTGTGCCTTGAAGGGATCATGAATAGTGAACCATCATTCACAAAAATTCTCTAAATGATGTTCTTTAAGAAGCACACATACAAAAAATGCACTCAAAAAGTGTTGTTCCTTAGATGGAATAGCCGCTGCTCCTTTAGAGGAATAGAAAAAAGAACATTTGCACGCAAAACTGTAGTTCCTTTAAGAGGAACAACAAACAAAATAAAAAAATACACTCAAAACTGTTGTTCCTTAAGAGGAACAATAGTTGTTCCTTAAGCGAAACAACAAATAAAGCAAGCACGAAATAAAATACCGATCCTTTGGCGGAAAAACCTAAGAACATTCCAAATCGAAATTGCTGTTCCTTCAGAAGGAATGGCAAAAAATAAAAAAAATGCGAAGGGGGCTGTTTCTTTAAAAGTAACAACAAAAACAATCTGGCGGAAGAAACAATCTAGAAGAAGTGTTGTTCCTTTAGGAGGAACAACAAAAATGCAAGCGGAAGTGTTGTTCCTTAAGAGGAACAGTTGTTGTTCCTTAAAAGGGACGACAACTATTCTTTTAAAAGGGACAACAAAAATAAGCTCACCGAAGTGTTGTTCCTTTAAAAGGAACAATGAAAATAAAAACGCAAAAAAGTTTTGTTCTTTAAGAGGAATGATTGTTGTTCCTTTAAAAGTAACAACAACTGTTCCTTTAAGAGGAATAGCAAAAATAAGCATGCAGAAGTGTTGTTCCTTTAAAAGGAACAATAAAAATACGCAGAAGTGTTGTTCCTTTAAAAGGAACATCAAAAATAAACACGCAAATGTGTTATTCCTTAAGAGGAACGATTGTTGTTCCTTTAAGAGGAATGGCTGATGTTCCTTTAAGAGGAATAACTGCTATTCCTTTAAGAGGAACAACAACTATTCCTTTAAAAGGAACAACAAAAATAAACGAGGGTGCGGAAATGCTGTTGCTTTAGAGGAACAACAAAAAGTGTGAAATACGTAGAAATGTTGTTCCTAAAGAGGAACGGTTGTTGTTCCTTTAGAGGAACAATAGTTGTTCCTTTAAAAGGAATAGCAAACAAATGTAAGCACTCAAAATTGTTGTTCCTTAAGAAGAACAACACGAAAAATATAGGCATGCAAAATTGTTGTTCCTTAAGAGGAACAACAGTGACAATCTAAAAAAAATAGTTTGTACAGGAAAAATTAAATAGAAAAAGTTATATAAAAAATTCAAAAACAAAAGAATTATTCGATGAACTACTGCTGAGGAGGGATTATCTTCCTCAGCAAGAATCTGCATAGTGGAATCTTCCCGTAATTGCTGGTAAAAGGATTCCGGAGTGAGCGGTTTATGGTAAAGTCGCACTCGATGACCGTTTACTTTGAACGAATGTCCAAATCCATCAATGGTAGTTAATGTAATGGTGCCATTGCCTTGCACTTTTTGTATCTCATAAGGTCCAAGCCATCGTGTCTAGAGTTTTCCTGGGAAATCCTAAAACCTGGAATCGTATAGGAGTGCCCAATCTCCTTCATGGAAGATTTTCTTTTTGATATGGGCATCGTGTCATTTTGCTCTCTATTTTTGAATTAATACAATGTGTTGAAGAGCTAATAGTCTAATTTCATCTAGCTCGTTTATTTGTTGTAATCTGCTAGTCTGGGCTTCATTTAAATTCAAACCCACCTCCTATGTTGTTCTTAATGTTTGTATTTTGAATTCTATTGGAAAGATGGGTTCTTTTCCAAATACTAGCTGATATGGTGAATGGTTGGTGGTATTTCTCCATGTTATTCGGCATGCCCATAAGGCCTCCAGCAATCTTGAATCCCAATCACGCCTGTGTGGTACAACTGTTTTTGTTAGTATTGCTTCTATCACTTTTTTCATGCTCTCTACCTGGCCATTTGCATGTGGGTGATACGGGGTGGTAATTTTGTGCCGAATGTGGTAATTTTTTAATGTTTTAGCAATTTTATTACCTACAAATTGCGGTCCTCCATCCATGATTATGTCCCTCGGGAGGCCATATTGCACAAATATTTGGAAAAGGAAATGTATTACAGAATCCTCTATAGCTCTTAGAAGTGCCTCTACTTCTACCCATTTGGTAACATACTCTGTTGCTACTATAATGTATGTTTTCTGATTTGATGATGGGTTAATCAGACCAATAAAATCGAGCACCCAATGCTCAAATGGCTCGATTACTAACTATGGATTTAAAGGTATTTCGTCGGACTATCCAGGGTGTCCCGATCTTTGGCAACTATCACAGGCTTGCACAAATTTTTTAGCATCTTTAAAGATTGTAGGTCAGTAATAGCCTATTTGTAAAACCTTGTGACTAGTCCTGCGGTCTACGAAATGTCTACCACACAGTCCGTCATGGAAAGCTTTCAGAATGTCAAATATTTCATCTTCGCGGACACATATTTTGATGTGCATATTTGCCCCTGTATGAAATAGGTAGCCCCCAATCCAAGAGAATCGGGTACCACGTTGTACTATATGTTTTCGTTCGTTGGGAATTAAATGCATGGGTAATTTACCTACTGCTAAATAATTTGCAACATTAGCATACCATGGTGTCCTGACAGTAACAACAAACAAATGTTCATCTGGGAATTGATCTTCGACTGCTGCTGCGTCCGCTGGATTTGGCATTCGTGAGAGAAAATCAGCGACAGGATTCTCTTTTCCAGGTCGATCCTTTATTGTGATGTCAAATTCCTGCAATAAAATCAACCATATTGTTACTCTACCATTTGTAATAGGTTTATTTGCTAAGTATTTTATGGTAGAGTGATCTGTATATAAAACTATAGGATACCCAGTTATATAATGTCTAAACTTATTTACAACATGTATTACAGCTAGAAACTCTTTTTTAGTTACAGTATAATTTAGTTTAGCAGGAGATAGATTCTTGCTAATATAATAAATTGCATATGGATTTTTATCTTCTTCCTGCCCAAGGACTGCTCCAATAGCTGTGTCTGAAGCATCAGATGAAATTTGGAATGGAAAATCCCAATTTGGCCCCCTTAGCACTGGGGTTGTCAATACAAGAATTTTCAGATCCTCGAAAGCATGGTCACACTTATCTGTCCAAATAAAATCAACATTCCTAGTTAGTGCGTATAGAGGTGCAACTATTTGAAACCCACAAAACTGTGTACCTCTGTTTGTGTGGTAGGAGTAGGTATTAACAAAATTATCTAAATTTTAGCTGGATCTACCTGTATTCTAGCTGCTGAGATATAATGACCTAAGATGAGTCCTTCAGTCATCATCATATGACATTTTTCATGGTTCAAGCAAAGCTTGGTGGCAATACATCTTTGCAGCACCTTTTCCAATGTGTCTAATGTTGGCTCAAAATCATCTCCATACGGTGTGAAATCATCCATATATACTTCAAGCCCTTCATTTATTAAATCTGAAAAGATGTTGAGGATGGCCCTCTGAAACGTGGTAGGGGCATTGCATAGGCCAAAGGGTAAGACTCTGTAAGAAAATGTTCCCCAAGGACAAGTAAAAGTAGTTTTATCCTGATCTTCAAGGGCAATCTCAATTTGATTGTATCCACTGAAGCCATCTAGGAAAGAAAAGAATTTCTTTCCTGTCAATGTGTCTAATACCTGATTAATGAATGGAAGGGGAAAGTGGTCTTTCTGGGTTGCTTTGTTTAATTCTTTGTAATCTACACATATCCTCCACTTTCCATTCTTCTTTGGCACCACTACTAGTGGAGAGACCCACTTGCTGTAAGATATTGGGTAAATAAAGTTTACATCTAAAAGTTTTTGTAATTCATCTTTCACAATATCCTTAAGATGATGGTTTAGTCCCTGTTGGGGTTAGCAAACAGGTCTAGTATCCCTTTTTGTATAAATGTGGTGGGTACACATCTAGGGATCAATTCCTTTCGTGTCTAGGTAATCCAATGCAAAAGCTTCCTTGTATTTTCTCAGTAGTTGGACCAGCTTTTATTCTTTTTTAGGAGTTAGGTTTTTGTTAATGTTCAAGGTTTTTCCTAGCTCAATCTCTATAGTTTTGCTATTTGAAACAGAGGTAGTAGGTATTGATTGATCATGAGTGTCTTTGAGGGGATCTTCTTCTAGTTCATTATCAAATGCTTCCTCTATCATGTGACATTGTACATGGGATTTGGTTTCTGGTTGGTTAATGAAATTGTTAATGATGTCGTCCTCTGTTTGGTCTTTAAATTCGAGGGCATATTCTATGGTTAAAGGCGATCTAATGTTTTCTGTGAGATATGATACAGGTTGTTTGTTAGTTTTCATTATTGTTATGCTTGGCTGTGCTAGAGGGTATAAAGCTAAATTCTTGACATTACTCCCTCTAGTTATAGTCATACTGCCTTGTCGGCAGCCAATGTAAGCATCAGTAGTTGCTAGCCAAGGTCTACCTAAGATTAAAGGGTGTCCATCTAGCCGGTTTTTGGGATTAATTATCAGAAAGTCTGCAGGGTATTCCTAGGATTCTACAAAGGCCATTACATCATGTAGTGTGCCTTCTAGTTTGACTACTGATCGGTCAACCAGCTCCAATAAGGTTGTGGTTGGATCTAATGATGTAATACCAAGCTTTTGACAAGTGGTGGTTGTTAGGATATTGATTGCAGCTCCTAAATCAACTAAGGCATTTGGAAAGGAGTGTCCATTGATTTGCACTATAACTATAGGATTTCCTGGGTCCTCATATTTTACGGGTGCCTCTCTTCCTGATAGTAAGTCAGATAGGGTGCCGACTACTTGGATGGTTGGGTTAGTTGTTATTCTCCTCTTTGGATTTTTTATACATAACTCTTTGATGGTTTTTGCGTAGATTGGGATATCTTGGATAGCCTGGAGGAGTGGGATCTTTATACACAAATTTCTTATTTCTCCCAGAAGATCAAAGTCAAGATGTTCTATTGGGGGCGGTATGATTAGTCATTCACAGAATGGGGGAGAAGAATTGATTGCTTGGTCACGAGTTTGTTGTCTAACCACATCCTCCTCTTGTAATAGTTGTTCTAAAGGTAATGGATTTTAAACTTGAGCAATTTTATCTCCCTCAGTTTCTATTATGCGCCCAGACCTTAATTGAAGGTCATTGCACTCCCTTAACTCGGTTCCTAGTTCTAGTGCTTTGATTATTTGAACATATTGAACGGGTCTATTATTAGGGTTCGGTTTGGGTTGGGCTGGGAGTTGTGGTCTTAAGTTGGTCTGGGGATTTTGTTGCAATGTATATGGTGCTGGCAGTGTAGGTTGAGGGAGAGGAATCGTTCTGGCTGGTTGATTCACAGGTTTTTTCCAGTTCAACTGCCATGTTTGACTCTGCGAGGTGGATGGTGACCATTGTGTCAGATATGCATTATTTTTCCAAAATGGTGGATAGTAAGGGAAGTTTGGCCAACTGATTTGATTTGTTTGATTTGGACATGGTGATGTAGGAAATGGCTATTGTGACTAGCTGGGGAAAGGTGGTTGATTTTGCACATTCCATTATATTGCTAAGCATTATACCGAGGAGACTAAAAAGAAGAGGATGGATCAACAGGCATACATGTTTTTCATGGCTGTCATTGATGGTGCTGATTGAGCAGGTACACGGGTTCTATTTCTTCTTCCACTTCCTTATAGACTACTTTTAGACCCGGGAGTGAGGGACAATTTTCTGTGGAGTGGTCTTTTGTGCAAATGGCGCAGACATGGACTGCATCTAGTGGGCACTCTTTATGGCTGTGTTTCTTTCTACATCTAGGGCAGAATATTGCCAAATTTAGCTCTGCTTTTTCTTGCTTTTGTTTTGCTTGCATAATGTCGAGTTTTGTTGTCAAAGTCCCTAGAATATCGGTTTTGAAGTCTTCCAGTAGATTCCCAATTTCTGTTCGGGTTACACCTCCACTAGAGATCTTGTTGTCTCTTGTGATTGTGTCACGTTCTGCTAGTTTTAGCCTTGTACTGCCTCTCCAACTCGTGATACATAAATCAATAATGTCAGCAAAACTTTCCTGATATATGTCACCTTTTCCCATAATGTTTAATGTTTCAACCCATTGTTCCTTCATCCCTTTAATTAATGTAGTTTTTAACACATTATCAGGTAAGGGTAAAGATGCATAAGGTGATCTCTGAAGATTGTATTGGAAGCATTCTACATATTCCTCCAATGTTTCATTAGGTTTGGCTGTCATTTGAAATATTTCATCCTTTAATTCTCTAGACCTACAATAATCCTGATATTTCTTTAGAAAAGCACCTTTCATCTGATCCCAGTCATTTACAACACCTCCACCTAACCCCATAAACCACCGTAAAGTTTCTCCTTTTAATGTGGAGGGAAATAGTTTTAGTTTTTGGGGATCGCTGGTATAGTCATATCCTTGACATAATACATCGAATTCAAACAAAAATGCATCTGGATCTTCCGATGTTAGGCCATGGAATGTAGGAATATGCTGGAGAGGAATGGCCTTCATAGGTGCATTAATTGCAGTGTCCACAATGGGATATTGCAGTGTGGAGGTTTGAGGAGTTTGCTGGTTCTGGGCCATTTGATCAAATATGTGCCAATATCCTTCTGGGATTTCTAGGGAGTTATTCCTAGGCTAACTAGAAGGAGTAGGAATGGCCTTAACATCACTTCCTTAGTCTGGGATAATGAGTGTTCCTTGCTGAACTATTATCTGGGGGGATTTTGGTTCTTCAGGTTTGTTTTGGATGATCTTGACAACACTTCCCTTATTTGGGGTGCTTAGTGTTTGAACTACACCAAGAGGGGATCTTGGTTCTTCTATTTCCCCCATTTCTCCTCCTCCTTCACAGAGATTACTAGAGTTCCCTTCTTGTAAAGAAATTTGGCGAGAATTCTCAATTTCTTGAAAATCTTGCTCAGTTTATTTTGTTTGGCTATGTACCTCAGCAAAGGCTACAGATGGTGATTCTGTGGCCCAAAGGGAGCTAGTAGGTTGTCTAGAAGCAACATTTCTAGGGCCTACTAATGGCTGAGATTCTGTTTTCTTGAGGATATCGTCTATAAAGGTCGATCGGCCAAGGGTCAACGGTCCCTTAGCTTTATCAGGTTTGGGTAGTGGTTTTGAATTCTTTTCAGGCTTTTTCTGCTTAGTCATGTACACAACTCAAATACTTATTTATACCCAAAGTAATCAACAAATTTGCAGGAAAGCGGGCGGGGGAGCAGGGTTATTACATGCTCCGTACGCAGGTTCTTACCTTCTTTTTTTAATACCCAATTCTCTCCTAGTAGGCACTTATCAAATGCACACTACTCTTCTTAAAAAACAAATCGCTACACTCTCCCTGGAAACAACGCCAAAATGTTGAGGTATAAAAAGTGTCTTTTGAACTCCTATTTATCCTACATTAATTATCAATCTAGGTACGATTTTTTATTTCAAGAGTGTACTCAGTCTGAGATGGCAATTTATTTCAAGAGTAATGTTTTCTAATTTGCAGTACAGTGCTAAATACAAGATTAAATGGATGCTTGAAATAAAATCTAATTGCAATCAAAAGAAACTTAATGCTCTGAAACTTAAATCATTCACTCAGAAAACTACATCAATTTATCAGTCAAGGATGCAGTAGTGATAACTCTTTCCTCTATCAACTGATATAAATGAAGTCAAATATAAACAATATCCACAGTCTGAGAATTTAGGCAGTGATAGCCAATGTCATTTACAGTTGTTGATATTACACTCCACAATAAAGAAATTAACAGGAAATGATAGATCACTAATGTTGTTAACAGAAATGTAGTAAAAACGCCCACTTCAAAATACTTAAAAGCAAAACCAAATACTTGTAGGAAAGAAATAACACCTATCTAGTTATGAATGAAAAACAATGCTAACTTAATAGAAATGAACAACAATGCTAAATGGAAATGAAGAGAAACGTTATCTTAATGTAAATGAACAGCAAAGCCAAATGAATAGCAATCTGTAATGAATGGCAGACTTTGAAGTGAACAACGAAGATTTATAACCATAATGAATAGCATAACAATTTAAGTGTAATGAATAGTAATCTTGTTATGGTGGAAAAATAGCAACGCAATCCAATTACAATTTCATGAAAATGTAAAGGAACAGGAAATTAGAAAGCAATGCGATTCAAAGCAATGAAAAGTAAATCAAACCATCACACAACTGGAACTGTAAAATAATGGTACAGGTAGCAAGTGGATCCACCAGGGTCGGGCCCTTAGCCGCTAGTGAAGCACCGCCGGGCTAACTCAGTAGGAAGGAATGGAACGGCAATTGATTTATGTATTAATCATGTATAAAAAGTTTACAAGAAATCGTACTCTGTTTTAACCACAAGAGTCGATGATCAAAGTAACAGCACAACAGTAAGTTCTGCAAAATGATAAAACATGCCCCCTGGGCTACAAGCGCTGTCCCTTTTTATAATGGCCAGGCGGATATATCAAGAGTACAGATAAGTTTTGAAGCAGTGATCCCTCAGTATCAAAGGATCTTTGATCCCCAATTTATTGTTTTGTCTTCTTGCGCTAATGCCACACTTTCCCTTTCTTCTCCTGGACTATGTGCTCCGATCTTGATCTCCTTGTCTAGATACGACTTCCTGGGGAAGGGACAGCAGTTGCTTCTTCTTTGTCTTTTCCTCCCGAATAGTGGTTTTCCATTTCCTTCATTTTCTGTATAGGAAAAGAAAATAATCAGTTATTTTGTATCAATCACAAATCTCCTTAATTCTACCATAATTCTTTAACATATTACCATTTTAGAACGTAAAGGAGTTATGATTCAAAGGAAAAGATAAAGAAATAAATGGCTAATACATACCTTTTCCATCGCTCAACACCTGCTATAGTACAACTATTGCTTGATATTAAACCATTGCATGGTTTGTTGATTTATTATGAATCTTTCCCTTTGCAATCTTAAGACTTGTCCTCAAGTCTTTAAGTTTTTGGAGGATGATCTTGTAATATAAAAATGAAAAACATAAAAGAGAGAATTCATATTGGCCAAACATGTTGGTTTTACTATATGAATTCGAGTTCGTATTGTACCAGTATCCTGGACTTTCACAACCAAACTCCTTTATTATTTTAACTTTTTTTTTTAATCTTATTCTTCTAGAAATAAGGAATGCATATTACTATGTTGTTCCAATACTTCCATATTGTCTTCTGCTGAGACTCTATTCAGAAAGTATTCTTTATTGATAGGTTTGTTGTAAACTTTGAGTCTATGACCATTAACTAGAAATGAAATTGTTGCTTCATCGATTGCTTTTATCTTAATTGCTCCATTGTCAAAGATTTATTCTATTTCATATGGCCCAAGTCAATGAGTAGTGAACTTAGTTTTGAAATATTTGTACTTGGAGTAAAAAATAAGTGCCCAGTATCCCTTATGATTTGTTTTTCTTGATAAATCTGTCATGCCATTTGATTCTCTGTTGTTGTACTAGTGAGGTATTTTCAACTACATATTGTCTAATCTCATCTGGTTCATTGAGTTGCATAAGCCTCTGTTGTTGATCTTCTGACAGATCCAATCCTCATTCTATTGCAAGTTTGAATGTATGAATTTGAAATTCGTTTGGTAACACAACTTCTTTACCATATACCAATTGATATGGGCTGAATCTAGTAGTGTTTTTCCATTTAATTATGTATGCCCATAATGCTTCTTTCAATTTGTCTGACCAATCTTTTTTATTCATTTGTACTTTATTTTTCATGATGTTTTCCAAGACCTTATTAGTAGATTCCACTTATCCATTTTCTTCTGGATGATAAGAAGTAGACTTTCTATGCTTGATTTTGTATTTTCTTGTAAGATCTTTGACAAGCTTAGAAGTGAATTGTGTTCCTTGGCCTATAACAATCTATCTGGGAACTCCAAATCTTACAAATATTTCTTCAAAAAGGAAAGAAACCATTGTTTCTTCTGTTGCTCTTGCCACTGCTTTTGCTTCAACCCATTTTGTAACATATTCTATACATACTAAGATATACTTATTTCCATTTGAAGGTGGGTTAATTGGTCCCACAAAGTCTCGAGCCCATTTTTCAAATGGTTTTATAAGTACTTATGGTTTTAGTGGCATCTCATCTCATACTACAGGTCTTCCAGTTCTTTGACAGCTATCACATCTTTTACAAAAGGTCTTTGAGTCTTTGAAAATTGTAGGCCAGTAGTAGACAAGTTTGAACACCTTGTATGTTGTCGGTATATCTGCAAAATGGCCACCACATGGTTCATCATGACATGCTTTTAGAATACCAAGAATTTCATCTTCTCTAACACATTTTCTTATTAAAAGATCAGGACTAGTATAAAAGAGGTCACCGTTGACCTAAGTATATCTAGCACTCTGTTTAATTATTTTCATTTTCTGCTTGCTAGTGAAATGGGATGGTAATATTCGAGATGAAAAATAATTTTCTATATTTGAAAACCAT
This sequence comes from Pinus tabuliformis, assembly GCA_031772625.1. Lineage (NCBI taxonomy): Eukaryota > Viridiplantae > Streptophyta > Pinopsida > Pinales > Pinaceae > Pinus > Pinus tabuliformis. The sequence continues at coordinate 59,608,465 of CM062812.1, forward strand.
GGGGTTCTAGCTATTATAGAAAATAGATGCTCATTAAGAAAGTTGTCTAAAATAGGGATAATATCATCAGGAGAATTAAGTCTTGACACAAAATCTGCCACTTGATTATCTTTTCCTGGTCGATCTAGAACAATGATATTGAATTCTTGCATTAGTAACAACCATCTAGTAATTCTTCCATTAGTTATTGTTTTTTCATTAGATATTTAATGGCTAAATGATCTATATGAATAAATACTTGATAGAATGTTATGTAATGCCTAAATTTATTGACTACATGGACAACAACTAACATTTCAATTTGAATTATTGTGTAGTTTAATTTTGCCGAAGTTAAATTTTTGCTTATGAAATAGATGGCATAGTTAAACTGGTTTTCTTTTTGTCCTAGAGATGCCCCTATAGCTGTGTCTGATGCATTGGTGGATATGTGGAATGGAAATGACCAATTTGTGCATCTAAGAATGGGTGCTATAGAAAATTTTTCTTTCAGTTCTTCAAATGCATTTTGACAATTTGTAGTCCATTGAAACTCAATGTATTTTGCAAGTAATTTGAATAAGGGTAAAGCTATATTGCTGAAGTTTTCAATAAATCTTCTGTAGTAGCCTGCATATCCCAAGAAACTTCTTGTTTCTTTATGTGTTTTTGGTTGCATTAAGTTTACAATGAATTGTAACTTTGTTGGGTCTACCTTAATTCCAAAAGAAGAAATGTGGTGTCCCAACACTATCCCTTTAGTTAACATCATAAAACATTTTTCATTGCTGAGGGATAAGTATGTCGCTATGCATATTTTTAGAAAATTTTCAAGATTATTTAAACAATCATCAAATGTACTTCCATAAATAGTAAAATCATCCATGTAGACTTCAACACATTCATGTATAATATCTACAAAGATATCTATTACTGCTCTTTGAAATGTAGCAGGTGCATCACATAGTCAAAAAGTAAAAAATTATAAGCATGTGTTCCCCATGGACAAGTAAATGTAGTTTATCATGATCTTCTAATGCTATCTTGATCTGATTGTATCCACTAAATCCATCAAGAAAGGAAAATAACCTTTTCCCTGCTAATGAGTCTAGTACTTGATCAATGAATGGTAGTGGGAAATGATCTTTCAATGTTGCTTTGTTTAGTTCCATATAGTCTACACATATTCTCCATTTTCCATTTTTCTTTGGTACCACAACTAAAGAAGAAATCCATTAACTCTCAGAGAGAGGGAAGATAAATCCTACTTGTAATATTTTCTGCAACTCTTCTTTCACTATCTCCTCTATCATTGGATTCATTCTTCTTTGTGGTTGTCTTATTGGTTTGATTGTTTCATCTGTGTAAATGTGATGGATACGTGTTTTTGGATGGATTCCTTGCATGTTTGTATAATCCCAAGCAAAATATTTTGAATATTTATGTAATAATGAAATTACCTGTTGTTCCTGTGATGATTGTAGATTATTACCAATATTTAAATTTTTGTCGGGATTGATTTGAATGATTTTTCTTTGATAATTGGTAATTGAGTTAACAGGAAAAATGCCTTCAAATGAATTTTGTAATGATTGACTAGTACAATTTTCTTGAAAACATTGATTTAATAGATGATTTTCAGCTTCATATTGTGTTATTCTTAGCTCCATAGAAATATCAGGTTCTGTGATAAAAAGGTCTAGTAAATCCTCATTTTATTCTTCTTCTCTAAAACTAAAAGCTTGATTGATACTTAAAACAGGTAGAGTTTCTTCCTGTTGATCATCAATCCATGATAGTAAAGAAGGTGATTGAGTAAGAAGATAGAGTTTGATATGTTTCCTTTTATCTCCATGTGCTATGATCATGCTTCCTTATTTGCATCCAATGCGGAAATTTGTTGTGGCTAACCATGGTCTGCCAAGAATAAAGGATGGCGTCCTAGATTAGTTTTTGGTTGCAAAATTAGAAAGTCTACTGGATATTCCCCTGAATCCAAAGAAACAATGATGTCTTCTAGTATTCCTTCCGGTACTACTTTAGATCTATCTGCTAGTTCTAAAATTGTAGTAGTAGGTTGGATATTTGGAAATTTTAAATACTTCATAGTTTCTATTGTCATGACATTTACAGCAGCTCCTAAATCAATTAATTTTTTAGGAACTGAAAATTATTGATTCAAATGGTAATCATAGGTATCCCTAGATCAATATATTTTTCAATTGTTGTTTTTGCAGACATGAGACTAGCTAGTTTGCCAATGACCTGGATTGTAGGTGGATCTCTTTTCTTTTTGTCAGTTTTCTTAATGCATAATTCCTTTATTATTTTTTTATATATTGGAATATATTTGATAGCTTGAAACAAAGGAATTTTGACATAAGAATTATTTAATTCATCTATGATATCAAATTCAGGAAGAGAAATTGAAGCTTTCTGATCAACTAACCTTTTTGGGAAAGGTGGTGTCCGAGTCATAATAGTTTTGCTTCTCTGAATTTGATTCCTTGGATTAGATTTTTCAGATTGTTCTCCTTATTCAATTTGTTCTTCTATGATTAGTGGAGAGTCTTTTTGGAGAACTTTTCCTGACCTCAAGTGGATGTCTTGAATAGGAAGAATAGAATATGTAGGAAATAATGTTGTTTCTTCCACATTATAAGCTGGCCTCTCCACTCTGTTACTCAAATTTGCTACTGGTTGAGCTAGTAATTGAGTTGGTCTGGGTGGTGGTTGGTTAGAAGGAAGCTGAAGCTGCTGAGGTTGAGTTAGTGCAGGCATTGATTGTTGTGTGAATGGATTTGATTGAGGGGATTGTTGGAATTGCTGATATGGAAATGATTGTTGAGGATATGGTTGTTGATATGACTGATAAGATTGATATTGTTGAGGGTAAAATTGTTGGGGAGGTTGAGCTCCATAAGAATATCCTCACCAACTTTGTGAAGGTTGGTTTTGGTTTTGCTAAGGAGGCCAAACCTACCATGGCATAGGAGTATTCCATGAATTTTGATACTGAAAATTCTGGGGAATTTGTTGAGGAAACTGTTGAGATGTACCTGCAAAATGTGGTTTCCAAGCTCTTCTCGGTGCCATATAATAAAATCCTTGAGTTTCTTCTAATTGACCTACTTGCAACTCTTTTAATGTTGGACAATTGTCTGTAACATGATTTTCTGTACAAAGTCCACAAACATGTATATTATCCAAAAGACATCCTCATAAAAGGTGCTTCTTCCTACACTTAGAATAAAATATTTGCATTGTTTGTTCTTCTTCTTGTTGTTTCTTGTTTGATTTTAATACATCAACTTGTGTTCCTAAGGTGCTCAAAATATCTGTTTTAAAGTTTTCTAACAAACTCCCTATTTCTGCTCTTGTTACTCCTCCTGTTGCTGATTTAGAAGCTCTAGAAGTTATACCTCTTTTTCCTGTTTTGGATCTACCTCTAGAGTACTTTTGACATAATTCAGCAATTTCATCAAATGGTAAGTATGAAATATCTCCTTTACCCATTACATTGAGAATATCAAGATAATCATCTCTTATTCCTTTAAGAAAAATTATTCTAGTGGTATCAGGTTTTAGATAATGTTGTTTGAATTTTTGCAGGTTGTAAAGAAATTGTTCCAAGTATTCTTCCAAACTCTCATCTTCTTGTTGAGGCATTCTAAAAATATCTTCTTTTGAATCTCTAGGCCTGCAATAGGCTTGATATTTCTTAAGAAAAAATTTCTTCATTTCTTCCCAAGAAGTAATAGGGTGCTCTCGTAATCCCATAAACCATTTTAAGGCAACTGCTTTAAGGATAGTAGGAAAAAGACAAAGCTTATGTGTATCATCATTATAACCATAATTTCTACATAAGATATCAAATTCAAACATGAATGAATCAGGATCTTTAGACGACATTCCATAGAAATTTGATAAAACTGAAGGTGGAATATTCTTCATTTTTACCTCTTCTCCTGGAATTTCTCTAGTATCTACAATTGGAAATCAAAAAGTAGCTTCTTCATCATTTTCTATTTCTACATCTTGTATTCTCTTATGATCATATTATCTTTTGACATCTTCTTATATTTTCCTTTCTACTTCTCTTCTTGCCTCTTCTTATGTTCTTCTTTGCCATTATTTTTGTTGATTTTCATATTGTAACCTTTGTTCTGGAGTGAGGATATTTGATCCTTTCCCTTCTTCTGCCATATCTTTTTCAAAAATTTAAATGTTTCAGTAACAACTTGAGATTCAACTTGTTTTATTTGTTCAAATATAGGTTGATCTATTTGTTCAAGAATAGGCTGATCAATTGGTTTTCTTGTCTCTCTTTGTTTTCCTATGGAAGATGTTCCTATATGTTTATGTTTTCTCTTCACTTCATAAGCTAACAAAGTTTGTCTTTCAACAAGAGTTAACCTTTGTCCTGAATGTTGTTTTTCCTCTAACTCTTCCAAAGTTGGTTTTCTAGCAATTGGTGTAGTTAATTCAAATGGAGGTAGTCCTGCTTCTACCAGTGGTTTAGTAATTGGGGGGTCTTGTTTTATGTATCTACCTTTTTCATCTCTTTGTCTAGGCATAAATGACCATAATGAAAAATCCTATTTACTTTTTATGTTTTTGTTTTGTTTTTTATGTTTTTGTTTAAAGCTTCCTATTTTAATTATCTTTGAATAAGCTTCCCTGGCAACGACACCAAAAATGTAAGGTCAATTTACTAAGTAAACTAACACGTGTTTTACTATCAATCAGTGTTTGTAGACTCAGAAGCATGTTTAAAATATATGGATTTGACGTGAAACCAAATTAGGAAGGAAAGGCTATAAAGTTAAAGGAAGTGCATATTACAAATATAATCTAAGCTTTAAAAGACTAACAAGTTTCTTGTTCAAGATGCAACAAGCAAGAGAAGAGGCTCCTAACTTAGCAGATAATGGTTGTCCTTCCTCACAGTACTATCCCTAAGAAGAGAAACTAAAGAGAAATGGTTTGTAATGTGTAGATAGCAAGAGAAGAGGCTCCTCTCAGATCTACTCCAATATCATTACCATTGCATAAAATAGAATTGAAATTCAAGAAATAATACAAGAAATGCAAATGGATGATTTTAGCTATGATTCATAACTTGATAGAAAGAGAATTTAACGTAAATTCTTGGTTGTCCTTTCATATGCAAATTTTATTTTAAACTATCATCATCCCAAAATCACACAAGAAACATCACAGATCTAAATAACTAAAGCATCAATCTGAAACGAGAAATACTGAAATTAAAATTATACTAATGTAATAAAAGTGTACTTAGCTTGGTATGGGGGCCCTCCAACCTTGCCTTGTACACCTAAGGAACTCTCAGTTATAGCTAACTTATGAAAAAATCCACAACATGAACAACAACTTAGAACAGTAGAAATTATCCTTCAAATTTTCAAAAGATCTCCAATAGTCTAAATACAAATTACATACATGAATGGTTCATAAACTCAATTTAAATAAGAAAATTATCAACCAAATTAGCTACAATAGCTCTAACAATATTCATCTATCCTAATCCATCCATACAAGTCGAACTCATTAAGTCTAGTTCACGAAATTAGGCAAAATCCCAAAAAATAATATTTTACCCCTCTTTAATAGGGATTTCTAAATGACAAGTCAAGTTTGACCAATGTCGATTGGGCCCGTGTTTGCTCAATTTGACTGAATAAATAGGTGTTCATCCATCTATGGTTCCAAAGCTTTCCAAATATGCACTGAGCTCTTGCCCAAATGTCCTACACATATGACTTTAAAAGAGTTGTTACAGGAATTTTTAGTGCAGTCCAACTTTACTCCTAAAACCCATTTTTTTTACAAAAATCTCTAAAAATTGAAAAACTTAATTTAGTTACCTGAATATGCGAAATAAGAGTGAAATGAAGCATATGTCAGTGAAATATGATGGAATATGGTGGTAAATTGATGGGTTTAGGATAGGCAAAAATGACCGAAATTGAGGGCCAACAGACACATAGCTACTGGGAAGGTGAAGCAGATCAGGGTTCATGTGAAGAACCTGTATAAGCTTGATGTGGAAGATTGTACTGCATTAAGCAGTAAGGAAAAGAAAGTGCAAAGACATGATGTCGTTGCACATTTGCATAGGATATTGGGCTATTTTCACCATGGCACCCTTAAAATTATGCGACAAATAACCACTGGACTCCCTGAGGGATCACTTGAGCAGTAGGATGTCTGCAAGGGTTGTATTAGGAAAGTATGAAAAATATACATTCCATGATTGAGACATCAAAGAAAATTTAGTCTTTGGGAGATTCCACTCTAATGTTTATGGACCCTTCTCGACAGCCTCCACTACCAAACATAAGTACCATGATATTTTTATTGATGATTTCTCAAGAAAGTGTTGGATCTTCTTCATGCGGAAGAAGGATGAGAAATTCTCAAAAATTTTAGAATTCAAGGCACTAGTTGAGAATGAGACCGACAAGAAGGTGAAGGCTCTCAAGAGAAAAAGTGGAGATGAGTATGTTTTGAACGACTTCAAGGAATTTTGTGCCACAGAAGCAATTTGAAGAGAATTGACAGCTACCCATAACCCACAGTAGAATGGTGTAGCTGAGAGGAAGAACCAGAGCATTTTGGGAACTGTGATAGCTATGCTACATGACCAAGGCATGCCACTGCATTTGTGGGTAGAAGAATGTAACATAATATTCTACTTGTAGAACCAGATTCTTGGTACAATTACACCGGAGGAGGATTTCTTGAAGAGAAATAAATATGTGTCTCATTTTATAATTTTTGGTGTCTCTATTTACTACCATGTCTCTTAATATTCGAGGAAGAAACTTGAGTCAACAATAGAGTGGGAGTTTTTGTGGGTTACACCAAAACTCCACACAATTATTGGGTGTACTTACCTTCCGTCAGAATGACAGTTGTGCAAAGGGATGTAAATTTCGATGAGGTGAAAGTGATGCAATGCTCTCTTGAGAGGGAGCTTCATATCCCACCTGAAGAGGATATTTTAGCTCCAAACAAGGAGCCTTAGGAAGTTGTGGAGCATACACAAATGGAGGATCAGAGAGGAGGCAGAGTGGATACATCCACTCAAGCATAATCATATATATATATATAATCAAGAAAAATAACCATGGAAGATCATAGATTAGTGTAGCATTCAGTGGAGAATGTGGGAGCTCCTTCAATTTTTCATAGGAAAAGGAGGTCACCTGAGAGGTACAATGGCTACATGGGTTTCATGACTGATCTTGTAGAGACTAAGCCAACCCCTTTTGAGGAAGCAGTTGAGCAACCAGTTTGGGTTGATGTAATGGTGGAAGAATATGAATCTATCATGAAGAACAGTGTTTGGGAAGTGGTCTCAAAACCAACAGATAAATAAATTGTGTGTTCAAGATGGATCTTCAAGTTTAAGTGTGCAACAGATGGAAGCATAGAGAAGTATAAGTCCAAATTTGTGGTCAAATGATTCTCTCAAGTTGAGGGAACTAAATATGAGGAAACCTTTACTCCCATAGCAAGGTATTCATCCATTAGAACAATTCTTGCACTGGTTGCATAGATGGGGCGGAAGATCCACCAGATGGATGTAAAAGAAACATTTCTCAATGGTGTTATCGAGGAGGAAGTGTACATAGAGAAACCATAAGGTTTTGAGACATTTGATTGGGAGCCTCATGTATGCAGACTCAAGCAAACTTTGTACATTCTCAAACATGCAACCCGAGCTTGGTACACTCAGATTGATAGTTATCTCACTAGTTTGGGCTTCACCAAAAGTGAAGTGGATGCGAACCTGTGTCATATTTTAATAGAAGGTAAATTTCTTATCATTTTTTTATATGTTGATGATTTAATATTAACAGGTGATGAGCAGCTAATCAAATATTGCAAGGAGGACCTTATAAGGGAATTTGAGATGAAAGACATGGGTCTCATGCACTACTTCCATGGGCTAGAAGTATGGAAAGGTGATGGGGAATCGTTTGTATCAAGGCAAGTATGCCACTGAAATAATGTAGAGATTTCGCATGGAGATTTGTAAGCCAATGGAGACACCTCAAGTGACCAACCGGAGGAAGGACAATGCCACCTCAGGTGAAGAGGTTGATTGTTGGGTCCCTATAATACTAGTGATTACCCCATTACTATTGTAGTTATACCCCTTATTTATATTGTTGTGCCCCTATTACCCCCATATTGTTATTTCTGTGCCCCATAGAATCCCTCTATTGTTATTTTTGTGGCTTTATATTATTATTGTTAGGTCGGCTGGATTATATTGTGACTCCTTAGACCCCTATATATAGAAAGGAGGTTTTGTCATTTGTATCATCCAAGAATTGTTCATTTATGTAATGTAAAGGAGGTTTCCCCCTCGAAGAGGCTGAATTCTAAGGCGTTGATCTATCTTTTCTATCTTTTCTTGAGCTGGTTTCATAACATTTGGTATCAGAGCTTTGGATTCTAGGGTTTCGCTGCTCCAAACAGGTCATCGTGGCATTTTCGCTATAACTTTTTTTCTGTGACGTTTCAGAAGTCGCAAAAAAAACCCATTTGAGAAGAAATTGCGCTGAACCTTGGGTCCAAATTTCAGAGCTTTTTGCGCGATATTTGCGGAGATATGATCTGAGGAAGTTGGTCTTTTTGCAGACTCCTGAATTACATTCAAAACAGGTGACCTGGGGAAAATCGTCATAACTTTCTCTCTGGGGATCGGATTGAAATTTGTAAGAAGGTACAGAAAGAGGACGGACTGTAGTTTCTTGTATGTGTGTTTCAGATTCAAAGGTTGAAACAGTGACTCGTGGCACGTCGTACAAGTTCGCTCTACTGAACCAGTCTAAAAACAGGTCACTGTGGGAGATTTCACATAACTCTTCCTTGGAGAATCCAATTTGGCTCAGACTTGTGGCATTGGAAAGAGGACGAAGAAGGCTACTACAGGTAGCAATTTCAGAATTAGATGATCCAAAATTACAGAGATACATCAGATTCAATATCAGGCTTCTATAAAGTGAAAAAAGGTGTGTAGTTTTTTTTTTAATTTTTGTGTAAGCTTGGTTTAACGGAATTCAAAGGGCATAGTAAAGCATTATTATCGGTAACTGATGCCCCGAGGAAAGAAAATGCAAACACCTAGTAAGGAACCTGAAAGCTCTAGCATGACTCATGAAGAAGAGGAAGAAATGCTACATGATATATCAAAATTACAAGAACAAGTGCAACAAATGTCACGCTCACAAAAGCTAACAGAAGCTAAGATAAGTGGCGTGGAATCTAAGATAAATGGCGTGGAATCTAAGATAAATGGTGTGGAATCTAAGATAAAGGGCATGGAAGCTAAGATGGATGATTCGAAGATATATTTGAAGAGAGACATGGTAGATTTGAAGATAGATATGAAGACAGACATGGAAGAATTGAAGAAGTTGCTACAAGAAAGGGTCACTAATGGTGAAAAGGTAGTAAAGGAAACTCATGATGAGAACAAAAGAAATGTTAATCATGATTCCATAGATGCTAATGTTGGATCGAAGAATCACCATATTCCAAAAATCGATATGAGGAAGTTTGATGGCAAGGATCCCGCCACATGGATATTACAGATGGAGCAATTCTTCGATCTCAATAATGTGCAAAACACACAAAAGGTACGTATGGCAACTGTATATTTGGAACCAAATCAGTTTGTATGGTATCAATGGCTTTGCTCTCGTAAACAATTTATCACTTGGGCAATTTTTACGGAAGAATTGATAGCACATTATGAGGATACAAAAAGCAACACTTTTTTTAGCCAATTGATAAGTCTCAAACAAAAGGGTTCAATAATGGAGCACATTGAGGAGTTCCAAAAATTGAACATAAGGGTAAAAGATATTCCAGAGGAGCATAGGATTGATGTGTTCATAGGGTCTTTAAAGGATAATATCCAACATGATGTTCGCCTTTGGGAACCTGATTCATTAGAGAAGGCATTCAGGTTAGCAAGAAAAATGGAAAGCAAAATTATGGCAACCAGGAAGCATACCACTCACAACTATAAAGACGGAAGTGTTGTTGCCCCTAGTCTTCCACAACCTATAAGGTTGACACCACAACAATTGGAAGAAAAAAGAGCAAAAGGGCTTTGTTACAGTTGTGATAGCAAATACACTAAAGGTCATAAGTGTGCTGAGAAGAAATTATTCTACATAGATTGTGAAGAGGAAGAAGAAAAGGAGCAAGAAAGGTCAAAAGAAGAAGATATACTCCAGGAACAAAGCCTAGATGAAGAACAAATAAATCCGACCATATCTTGTAATGCATTGGCGGGAATTACCACTCCTCAAACCATCAAGATAGAAGGACAAATCAAGAAGAAAAAGGTAATAGTGTTGATTGATTCAGGAAGCACCCACAATTTTATTCATTGTAGGGTAGCAAAAGAATTGAATTGCTTCCTATATCCAGCACCAGAGTGTCAAGTGATGATTGCAAATGGAGGAACAATAAATTGCTCTGGAAAGTGCCATAATATCAAGCTATCCATGGGAGAATATGTATTGACTAGCCCAATGCTTTCCATTCCAATGGGAGGTGCTGATGTTGTACTAGGAGTCCAATGGCTACAATCCTTGGGTACAATAGCTTTTAATTTTCAAGAACTTTTCATCAAATTTTCTACGGAAGGAAAGGAAGTTGAATTAAGGGGTATTGCAGGGAAACCAGGAAAGATAATCAGCTCTAATGGTATGACAAAGCTTCTAAAAAAGGAGCAAAGAGGTGTAATTGCACAATTATGTTCGCTAGATGTTTCCACATTGGAATCATCTATTTCTCCAGATCTCCAAAAAGTCTTGGACAATCATTCCAAGGTATTTGAGACTCCCAAGGGTCTCCCACCTATGCGTGATCATGATCATGCTATTCATCTGATTCCAGGAAGTGTTCCTCCAAACATCAGGCCGTACAGATATCCCTATGTCCAAAAAAGTGAAATTGAACGTATGGTTGCAGAAATGCTAGAGGCTGGTATAATTCAACCGAGTCAAAGTTCTTTCTCAGCTCCAGTAGTATTGGTGCACAAGAAGGATGGATCATGGCGCATGTGTCCAGATTATAGGGAGCTCAACAAGCTCACTATTAAAGATAAGTTCCCCATTCCTGTTATTGATGAATTACTGGATGAATTGCATGGATCAATTTACTTCACCAAGTTGGATCTTCGTTCGGGATATCATCAAATCAGAATGAAGATTGAAGACATTCCGAAAACGGCATTTAGAACTCATGAGGGTCATTATGAATTTTTGGTCATGCCTTTTGGCCTTACCAATGCACCTTCAACATTTCAAGGTTTGATGAATTCAATTTTCAAACCATTCCTTAGAAAATTTGTGTTAGTATTTTTTGATGATATACTAATCTACAGCAAGTCTTGGAAGGATCATGTTGAACATGTTGACAGGGTGCTACAACTATTGGAGGAGAAACAATTATATGCAAAAAGATCCAAATGTTTCTTTGGAGTCCAGGAGGTGGAATATTTGGGTCATATTGTATCTCATGAAGGAGTTAAGGTAGACCCTAGCAAAATTAAAGCCATTAAGGAATGGAAAATCCCCACATCCATAAAGCATCTGCGAGGATTTCTTGGGTTGACAGGGTATTATCGCAAGTTTGTTAAGAATTATGGGAGAATAGCAGCACCTCTAACAACATTATTGAAGAAAGATTCATTTTCATGGACTCCGGAAGCAACAAAGGCCTTTGAACATCTTAAAGAGGCAATGTGCCAAGCACCGGTCTTAGCTACACCGGACTTCACAAAAACCTTTATTGTGGAATGTGATGCTTCAGGAAATGGAATTGGTGTTGTTCTAATGCAAGATGAAAGACCCATTGCTTTTGAAAGTCGTCCAATCAAGGGAAAGTTTTTAAGCAAAGCTATTTATGAGAAGGAAATGTTGGCAATACTCCATGCACTTAAGAAATGGCGACCCTACCTAATGGGAAGACACTTCAAGGTAAAAACGGATCATGATAGCCTTAAATACTTTTTAGAACAAAGATTATCCTCTGAAGAGCAACAAAAGTGGGTCACAAAGATGTTGGGTTATGACTTTGAAATCATCTACAAAAAAGGGAAGCAAAATGTGGTGGCAGATGCACTCTCAAGAAAGGATGAGGATGTGGAAGCATTGTTGTGTGCCATTTCTATTATCCAACCAGATTGGATAAACGAAGCAAGGGAGGAATGGAAGAATGACGAAGAAGTGTGGGCACTTATTCGAAAGCTACAACAAGATTCCAGTACTTCTGATACATTTAGCTGGCAAAATGATTCGTTATGGTACAAAGATCGCTTATACCTCTGTAAGAATTCCCAGCTAAAACAAAAGATTCTTATGGAATTGCACACTTCTCCCTTAGGAGGGCACTCAGGATTTTTAAAAACTTACCACAGGGTTAAGAAGGAATTTTTTTGGGATGGCCTTAAATCAGATATTCAAAAGTTTGTGGCGGAATGTTTGGTTTGCCAGCAAAATAAAGTTGAAACAATTAAGACACCGGGTCTATTACAACCTTTATCCATTCCAAGCCAACGTTGGGAGGAGGTTTCAATGGATTTTATCACAGGTTTACCCAAGTCTGAGGGAAAGAGTGTCATCATGGTGGTAGTTGACAGACTTACCAAGTATGCACACTTTTGTGCATTATCACATCCATTTAAAGCCAGTACAGTTTCTACTGCATTTATGGAAACAGTTCAAAAGCTACATGGAAACCCAAAGATTATTGTAAGTGACAGAGATCCCATTTTCACTGGAAATTTTTGGACAGAATTATTTTCTTGTCTTGGTACTCAGTTAGCTCATAGCTCATCTTATCATCCTCAATCTGATGGGCAAACTGAGATAGTAAACAAATGTTTGGAAGGATATCTTCGTTGCTTTGTATCTGATAAACAGACACAATGGGTCAAATGGTTGCCTCTGGCTGAATGGTGGTATAACACTTCCTTCCATACAGCAACAAAAATGACCCCATTTATGGCACTTTATGGGTATCAACCACCATCCATCACATCATATTTAAGAGAAAATTCTAAGGTTCAGGCAGTGGAACATCACATCGAACATCAACAACAAGTCCTCCAACTCTTAAAGGATAACCTCGTGTTGGCACAAAATAGAATGAAACAACAGGCAGATCAACATCGCAGTGAAAGAAGTTTTGATGTAGGTGATTGGGTATTCCTACGGCTACAACCATATAAGCAAATGTCCCTAAAGCAAGCTAAGAAGGATAATAAATTATCACCAAAGTATTATGGTCCGTACAAGGTGTTGCAAAAGATTGGTACTATGGCATACAAATTGGAGCTTCCTGCAGCTTCTCGATTGCACCCAGTTTTCCATGTTTCATGTTTAAAGAAGGTTATAGGTGACAAGCTCCCAATTCAAACAATATTGCCAGAACTTGACGAGGAAGGAAAAATTATATTGGAACCGGAAGCAGTCACAGAAACAAGAACTCGACAGCTACGAAATCGATCAATTTCAGAGTATCTTATCAAGTGGAAGAACTTATCCGCTGAAGATTCCACATGGGAGGATGAGAATTTTATGCAGAAGTATCCAGAACTACTCAAGCGTTGAGGACAACACTTTTTTGAAGGAGAGGGGCATGTTGGGTCCCTATAATACTAGTGATTACCCCATTACTATTGTAGTTATACCCCTTATTTATATTGTTGTGCCCCTATTACCCCCATATTGTTATTTATGTGCCCCATAGAATCCCTCTATTGTTATTTTTGTGGCTTTATATTATTATTGTTAGGTCGGCTGGATTATATTGTGACTCCTTAGACTCCTATATATAGAAAGGAGGTTTTTTCATTTGTATCATCCAAGAATTGTTCATTTATGTAATGTAAAGGAGGTTGCCCCCTCGAAGAGGCTGAATTCTAAGGCGTTGATCTATCTTTTCTATCTTTTCTTGAGCTGGTTTCATAACATTGATGCTACCATTTACCAACAGTTGGTGGGTTCATTGATGTGCCTTGTGAACACATGACTATATATGTGTTATGCAATCAACCAACTGAGCCAAGCTATGGTTAGGATGACAAAGTTGTATTGGAAGGTAGCAAAGCATGTCTTACGGTACCTCAGAGGCACTACCCATTCTGGATTATAGTACAAATGGATAGATGTAGTGAAGTTGTGTGGCTTCTTAAATGTAGATTGGGTGGGGAGTCCATCTAAATGAAAGAGTACATTAGGTGTAATATTCAATGTTGGGTCTGCAATAATTTCCTGGCACAGCGGGAAGCAGAGGTCTGTGGTGCTCAAATCAGCAGAAGTTGAATACATAGCTACAAATCAAGTAGCATGTGAGTTGATCTAGATGAGAAAGATTCTTGTGAGAATTTCTGGTCAGGAGATGGATCCAACTATGATTTATTGTGATAATCAAAGTTGCATCAACCTCTATGAGAATCTGGTATTTCATTATCAATCCAAGAATATAGATATCTGGTATCATCATTTATGGGACTATGTGCAAAGGAGGATAATGTTGCTACATTACATTCTGATAAAGGAACAAGATGTTGACATCTTGACAAAGGCTTTGTCAAGAGGGAAGTTTTAATTCCACAGGTGCAAGATAGGGGTGGTTAAAAATCCCTTTCTTTCTAAGAGGGAGTATTGAGAAGTGTAGCAGGAAAGTCTCAAATTGACTTTCCCTTGGTCAAATTGAGAAAATTCAAATTTCCACATCAGTAGACAGCTTGGAGTTAGTTAACTGAGATGATGTGGCTCTTATCACTTATTTAGCTTAGTAAATTCAAGTTTGAGGGCTTGGAGTTTAGTTATGCATGTGATTTCTAATTTATAGCAATCCAGTTCGATTATTTCCAACTTTGTTGAGTTAAATTAGTTCTAATTATTGATAGAACTAATTGGAGATCAGTTGTGCAGCGGGATAGCATAACTTAGAGATCATCCAATTAACTGATCAATCAACCAAAAATAGCTCATGCATGCATGAAACGCTCAGCTGTGGTGGATATTCCAAGGTAATGTAACATAAGTTGTAGACTATTTTTGAATGTACAAGTGTTGCATGCAATCGATTATCTCATGACGGGATGACATCAAACCCAAAAACTCCCTAGTCTAAGATGATGCACTAATATCCATGGACTAAGCTATGGATAGGTGATAGGCTGGGAAAGATGGCTCAGTTATTATGCATTGTGCAATTCAAGTTGACAGGGACAAAGACTGATCACTAAGACTGCGCAGAGCGTAGCTCAGGCTTGACTGAAGAACTCCTAAGCACAGTCTTCACTGGCGGGAAAAATTGCGTAGAGGCCACTGGGAGACATGATTTATCAGTTGAGACCATTAGTGGTCTGCAAGATGGGACCCTGGGATGTAGGTCTACGCAATTTTTAGAGGCAAGCCAAGACTCAGTAGCAGAGGGGCCTGGAGGACATATCTGCTTAGTTTTTTAGATTAGTGAGTCTTTGTTAAAGGAGGACACTGGGGGACACTTCCATGTAGTTTGTGGAGGAAAGACAAGCCAGGTTCTCTGCACATTGCAGGGTTCCAGCAGGCAAGAAAGGAAGCTTGATGACTAATCTTGCGAAATGCGCAATTTAGGTTGGGACAGGAGATGCTACTGCAAAATACTGGGGATGAAGGTAGTCTGCTCAACTCTGGAATTGAATTGTGCAACTTCCTTGGGGATAATGACTGCACATGACATAGTTCTAGGCAGTAGGGTTCCATCACTAAGGGCTGAGATTGTGCAATGTGTAGTTCAGTCGGGGTCTGGTGAAAGATAGTTGCTTGGTCGGGAGGATTTTCAGAAAAATGGCTAAGTGTGGGGGTCATGTAAACTTGTGAGGAACTTGAGATTGTGATCACACACTTAGCATAATTTGATGACACAACAATATAGACCACTGAAACAACAAGGCAAAGCATTGCCATATATGAGACTGTCTAGAACAAAAAGCGATGAGTGTGACACTTGGGATAGGCCTTAGGATGACTGTGACGACACGTGTGCGACAATGCCTAAAACTTTGTGTATGAGTGTGACAGGTGTTTACATGGCTAGGATAACTCGAATACACACAAAGAAACCTTTGAGGTCACCAAAAAGGTTCGCAAACATGACATAACAACCAAACATGCCAAAAGATGATAATTGATTCAACAAGCGAAAGGGAAAAAGACACTTAGATGAAAAACATGGAATGATTGCCAGTGCTTGCAACCATGCATGGCATTGAATACATAATAATATGACAATGATAAGTAGTCCTTCATGCTACACTAAGAGGTTTATTTCAAAAAGATGTGCTTTGTTTTCCATACCTGCCCTCCAAAGGGTTATGCATCAGGGGTTGGGTGCCTTGGTCTCCTTATCTTTTCTCCTCAACTCCTTGAGAGTCATCTAGCATGTCATCCTTATTAGTGGTCAATGAGAGACAAAATTGCATAGTTTAAGAAGGCAATGATTGTTGCAGGATAAGTCCCTGGGAGGACACGTCCATGCAGTTTCAGGATGCAAGGTGGACTGGGCATTTGAGATGCCTCAGGGACAAAACTGAGCAGTTTCTTGAGAGTGGGTTCTAACTGAGGGAAGGAAACTGGAGGAAGCCACTGTGCAGTTTTGGATGCCAAGGGAGGTTTGGCTTTCTACACATTGCGTAGTTCCAGTAGGCAAGGGAGAAAGCTTGAGGGTTGCAAATGCAAACTGTACAGTTCATGAAAGCTGGATGAGGCTAGGTTGGTATGGGAACTCTAGAAATTGGTTAAGTGTGGGATCAATGGAACCGATGTGAACAGTGATAGAACTTGACTACGATCACACACTTGAATTCTTTGTGATATAACATAGATGATTCAAAACATATAAAAATATGCTTCGCTTAATGCAACAACCTTTGTGGAAAATTATGACAACTGTGGCTTCGATGATAAACTTTGGGAGGATAAAGGCGATAGTTGTGCATTGTGCAAGAGTGTGTGAAATGAGTGCGAAACACGTCTATGTGATGAGAACAACCCATTCTCACAAATATTTCCTGTTGAAGAAAAACAAACTTCCATTTGCATGACAAACGATAATCCCCGTGCCCGAAGATGACGCATGCTATATAAAGATGGAAGCATGAACGAATCTTACGATTGAAGAAGGGAGCTTGAAATCATCAGCTTACCAATAACATACTAAGGAAAGATCGATCACAAGATCACTTTTGGAGTGTGTTGCAGTTGCTAGTACACTTGGCGACATACTGGTTGAATTCCATCTTCTCTGTCTTGGTTCGTTTTAGTGCAAGGCCTTGGTCCTTTAGGGAGTATTGATTCATTGTGGAGATTACTTTGGCTTCTCTACTTACCCCATTGTTTTGGGAAAATTTAATGTTTCTTCAAATTCCTAACCCTCTAGACCTAGTAGCTAGTCTAGAAACAACAGACAAAGTAATTCATCACTTTTCCTATAATTAACAGATAAGAGAAAGAAGAACAAAGGTACCAACCTGCAACTTTCACTCAATCCCTCTCTCCTTTGACTGATTTTTCCACTCCTTTCCATACTTAACTCACTTGGAAAGTACCTGCACACAAGCCGAGACAGAAACCCATCAAAGCATACAATAATGATCTGTTAACTAAACATATCATAGAATCCAGAATACGATATACATCATATAAACACATGAATGGAAAAAGCTTAGAATTATTTATTAATAGAAGGAAAGATTACAACCCATGTAGATGCATGCTTGATTCAGTGTCATCCTTCCAGCTTCAAACCCTTCTCTCCTCATGAAGCAACAATTTGAAATCATTACAATACTCTTACTAATCTCATTCAAACAACATTTCCTTAGCTCAAGAAGTTCCAACCTAGACCAGTATTTGAGTGCTTGGTTAATTTATAGCTGAATGGAGGAGGTTAAGCCATTAATGGCCCTAGTGAATGCTCTGCCAAAATTGGGAGGTGGTTCCATGGAGGAAGGGATAATGGATTAAGGTTCATTCATCCTCTTCCTCATCCAAAAGCGAGCTCAATCCATCTGGAAACTTCCAAAAGCATCCATTGGATGAGGAATCCAATGGATTCATTTCAAAAATTCGATGAATCTCATTCAGCGCAGGTGAAACAAAGGCCAACTATGTTGTAGTGCACCCAAACAGTGCAATCCCTGCATTGCAATGCAGCCTGATAAAGGGCCACCTGCGCTAATCTCCTTAGGGGCATTTTTTGGATGAATGGTGACATGGAAAATCTTGGAAGGCAAGCATGATGTAGGTTAACTTCATTAGGCAATAGAAACAACTAAATTAGGGATTGATGGACCCTAATAATACGGATCTAGAAGCTGGGGTTGATGTGCCCAAATTGACCTGTAACAGTTGCCCCCTAAAGCATGAAGTCGAAAATAAACATGTCGAGTGAGATGCTTTACCACTTGGAGAGAAGGTTTCGAAACTGAAGGAGACCTGCATCAGTTATAATACATATATCATGATACTTTGATTTTTCTCACAAATTAGCTGAGGGAAGGCATACCCATGCTCAGCTTATAAACTTTCATTATACGTACAAATATAGTTTTCTACAGATATAGACTCATGAACGGTTCGCCATAAATGTAAGGCCATTGTACATTTGATTTAGTACTCCTGAAAATATATCATAGCCTAGATGGATGAAACTAGATCCAGGGTCTTCAATTTCGTCCAATCTTTCACTCAAATACAATTCTAACCATGTGAATAGATGATCTGAAGTCGAACATGGAGAGACATCGTCTGATTACCAACCAATGATGTAAGTTGTTAACAGACACAAGAGGAATCACTGATAATGGTAATGACCCTAAAGGTACTGCAGTTATTTCACATGGTGTGAATAAATGATTTGAAGTCGAACACCATACAAAGTCTTTCAGTCGAAGGCCAATGATGCCAACCTATCGCCGGAAGTGAGAAACCTGCCATTAATGTATGCAAGCCTCAAGGTACTGAAGGGGTTTTTCTAAGTCAACTTCTTGGATGATGTACTGATTTCGACAAGAAGCGACTCATCGCAGGAGGGCCTTGATGTATCCCACATCAGTGACACGAAACAAGGTAAATGATTTTTGGAGATGAAACATCGACTCACAACACAAGGTTCAAGAATGGCAGACATGAAAATAAAGGCTTATTATATTGTAAATGATGAAGTTTTGAACTGAATGACTTCTCTTGAACATATTAGCGACACTAAAGTGAATTGGTAGCATTGACCCAAAACAAAGTGATGGATGGTATGATAGACAAACGGTGTGATATCCATCAAGCTGAATGACCCAATCCACATAGTCACGGTGATGAGGTGAAAGTGTCATGTTCAAGAGCGACCTGCTACCATAAAGTATTCCCGGATTTTTCCAATTTTCCCCAGTCATTTCTAACCAGTACCTCTTTATTTTTAATCAAGATTAAGGAGGATAACATATGCTTGTTGTATAATTTCACCCTTTGGGTGAATCCATCTCTATTTGATGTTTTAATGAGTCTAGCGAAGGTCAAACTCGGTCTTGTCTAGATGGACAAGTTTGTCGCTATATAATGTTTTTAACGAGTTTAATGACAAAGATAGCTCGGTCCTTTTCACATTTAGAGAGTCTAAAAAGGGACTAAAAGGAAACTACACAAGTTCTTTTTTTGTAAATTTGTCTCTCAAGCCCGAAAAAGCATAAAACAATACAAGAGAGAAATTGATTCCAATCCTTTAACGAGCTGGAATAGACAAGCGCTCGGCAATCTTTTCATGTTTACAGAGTTTGAAAAGAGCTTAAAGAGGACTCCAAGGGGGTTCCTTTTTCATTTTTAACGAAGCTCGAAAAAGCGATAAAAGTTTGCTTTGTGTTCAAAGATGTTCAATTTACACGTAAGCATGTCATAACTGCTTGCCAATTGTTAATCCTACTCAAGATACCATCAAAAGATTAAAAGATACATGTTTATGGATTAAATATATGAAAGCCAATGTTTACTCGATTAATATGCAAGAAATAAACATAAAAACGGGTTCTTACCATTCATTTTCTCCATCTCGTTTTTACCTTTTGTTCTCTGGAGCAGTTTTTCCCGAAGTTCACCAGTTGATTATGGAGGATTGAAGGGATCATTCTTTATGCTGTATGGACAAGGTAGGAACTAACTCTGTTCTTTTTCATTTCATTTATCTCATGTTTTAGTCAAGAACATTTTAGGGTTTTGAGGTCCCTAGGGTTTCTTTTTCCAATTCAGTAATTTTTAAATGGTAATCATATGGAGAGAATGAGAGCATGAAGAAAAAGATATCATAGCCTTGAGTAATCAGGGAACAGTCGAGGCCCTAAGAAATTGTGGATTACTCAAGTATTTTTAGTTATCCAACATGTGACAATAGATGGATCTTCTATGGTTCCTTGTTCAATCATGGGATCTGATCGATCAATCTTTTCACATTCGAGACGAAGAGATCCTTTTTACCATCGATGATATATACTTCCTAACTGGACTGTCGAGGCAGGGTACCCCCATTTCATTAACAGGTCTTGTTCATGGAGGTAGAGCAGTGAAATATTATGTGCAACAGTTCTGTAGGCAAGGTGCCCAGCCTAGCAGAGACAGAAGGATACTTATCAAGGATGTTAGTGATTTGCTGCTAAGGACGATACTTTTTACCATTGCAAGATTTACTGGCAACTCTAGACTTCATTTTTCCAACAAATCATATATGTAATATGCCTTAGAATGTTTAGAGCCGAAAGTGTTCAACTGGTGTGGGGTTGTCCTTTCATCTATGAAAGAGAAACTGACCAAGGTGAAAAAATGAAAAATCAAGAATTTTGGCTATGGATCAATCGTGATTTCTTTTGCCTTGGAGAGAATACCTCTCTTGCAGCCACAACTCATTTCACTGGCTGTATCTGGACCAAGAAACCCACGGATGCAGAGGTGGACAGATCTAATGGCTAGGCATGGTGCCCATTCTTCATTGTATTTACCCCTACATTCTTTGAATGGTTCAATCGACAAGAGATGACCTTCGAAGAATATCCATATTCAAGAACGGATTTTTGTGGCGATCCAAATTTACCACTACCAGCTGGAGCAATGTGGGGTGCTATTGGTAAATTGTTTAACCAAGTGTTTTTAATTTTTAAAGTTTTTGCATTTTTTGTGCTTTTGATTAACTCCAAGACTAAAAAAAATCAATTTTTTATGTATACAGATATCGGACCTGTTCAACCTGCGGGAGACCCATGAGATGTAGATGGACCAACACAAAGACTTGTATGGAGAGCAGTTCTCTGAGACTTGGATTTGGCTGAGACTGTGGCTGAATTGCAAGATCACATAGAGGGATTAACCCTGGGAATTTCAGATTTCCGGATCAAGGAGCTACTTAAGCGACTGCAACTGTTGGCTTATTGGGCCCTGACCTAGGTTCGGAAGAGTTATTAACCAAACAAATCCCATAGCTACCGGCCCTTTTGGAAACAACCCACAGAGCGCGACTGAGGTCTCACCCGAGGTAGCAAGGGAGGGTATTGGAACTAGGTTTCCACACCCTTAGGATGTCTTGATGTGGTCTGGAGGGGTCGCGAACCGTTCTGTGGCCTCGCACCATTCTAGACTAGTATCAGGCTTCCGCATAGATTAGCGTAGCTGTACATTCTTATTAATGAAATTATTATAGATCTGATCTTCTTATACAGTCTTTAAGCAAACATTTAACCATAAACCCAATGTGCGTAATCATAAAAAGATATAAATTCATATAACAAATTCATAAACTAGAATACAACAGATCCATGATATTTTAGAAACAACTTATCTTTATTAATATCTTCCTTCTAGTACAACCTTCTTTCTGCCCCGCACACACAGCTGCAAGGGGCCCGCACACACAGCTGCAGACTCTATCAGGCCTCTGCGCACACAGCTGTGGAGCCTCTATCTACCCACTAACACCCTTGACTCGAACTTATAGATACAAAACTATGATTACTTTTATCAACCCATAACACATCAGATCGAATCTAGAACCAAAAACTGCCTTCTACCCTTAGAGCCTCGCTCTATTTATACATTCCCATGGTCCGCGGACCATGGGCAGACCGACCTACTTCCTATTATTCTATATTATTTTTGGGTGGACAACCCCTTGACTCGACCTATTACATTTCGTGCTCCACGCATTTCAGAGATTTATAATATTATTTCCCTAACTTCTAGGCTTTAAGCCCCAAAACCGTTACGCGAGGCCTCCACTACCCAACATGCCCCCAACACAATCATCGTGACTTGTCTTGAGTCACTTGTCGATGCGCCGATACGTGCTGCCTAGGCTTCATGGTCCACCATACTTGCGAGTGACACCGTTCGTGTTGCTGCTCCCTCTTTGTCTCCTGCAACTCTTCTTCTAGCTCTTGCTCCATTGCCTTCACTAATTCGCGCAACTGATAATGCTCATTCTGCTCTGCTTGGTTAACACAGAGCACCCCCTCATAGGATTTTAGCTCTAGCTGGGGTGCCATGTATGGGAATTCTTCATGCTAATGCAGCAAGTATCCGATTTCTAGTCGCCCATATGCATTGTCTTCTACAGCTTGTGTTGAAATTTTGCAAGACAATTGCTACTATCCATGAGATCCCAATCTTCAAGGTGTGTAAGAGACAAACTATTGACTGCAATTCCATCATTTGGCTCCGTATCTACAAGCTATCCCTTATCTTTGGTGGTTCACCAGCCAACCCATGGGTTAGGTAGAGACATATGGACCAGTTTTGCTTTGTGTCTAAGAATTCCGGCACATCCCCTACCGTTTGTGCGGAACTCTACATGGTGCCCACGACTGTCGACACCATACTATCCAGAAAGTCCTGTGTCGCTATTGGCCATATCAAAACCCTTGGGCTTACTCCTTGAGTGTAAATAATGAACAACTCCATCTTAGTGGGGAGGCACGATAGCTTACTTTCCTCAAAATCGCAGATCATTTTGCGGATGCCCCCCTGTGATTTATAAGTGTTTCAAAATTCAAATTCATTTGTTCCCTCCTTTTCTTGTGCTAAGGCTACGGTAGATCGTTCCAAATCTGGCTACGGTAGATCGTTCCAAATCTGGCTCATATCGTGTCTCTTAATTGCCTGCCACCTGCTCCCTTTTGCCATAACTCAGACATCTTGTCATAAATAGTGTCAGTAATGGTCACCTTTCTGCTTGTCCACGTAGCAGCGTAGCCCCTTCTACGCGAATATGACCCTGGTGACATACCAATTCTATGCGCCCTTTGATTGTCGCGCAACTTCCACACAGAATGCTTTAACATCCCATGCTCTCTTTTAACTACCGGAAGCGGTGAGACTATACTTCGGTCGGTTAGTCATGTAGTCAGCCCCCCCATGTAAAGCTTCAAGCGACTGCCATTTACTCTACTTGGGAAAGGTTCTCCATTAAGCTTGGCAAGCTGGACAGTGCCCCCATCTGTTACTTCTTGTACTACATAGGGCCCCAACCAATGCATTCGGAGCTTTCTAGGGAATTTTTCGAACTTGCTGTCGTAGAGTAAGACTAGATCATTTTCTTTGAACGTGTGCATCTTGATATGGTGATCATGCCAAGCTTTTTCCCGTTGCTTCTGTACTTGCTGATGGAATCCTGCCAAAAACCATTCCTCCTCAAGTTCTTCCAGTTGCGTGATCCTCTCTTCCAAAGTCACGCATTCTGCCATGCCTGTCATTGCTACTATGTGCAAACTGGGTACAATATATTCCATTGGCATGTCGGCTTCGTTTCCATAGACTAACTGGAAAGGCATCTGACCTGTCATCTTCTTACACGTTGTTCGATATGCCCATAGCATGGCAGGTATGTGCAAATCCCAATCATTCCGCTACGCATTACATACCTTTGTCAATGCAGTCTCCAAGATTTTGTTGAAAGCTTCAACGGTCCCATTTTCTTGTGGATGGTACAGTGTGCTTTGTTGATGATATATCTAGAACTCCTCAGTGAGCGCGCTGATAGTCTCATTCAGTAAGTGCATTCCACGGTCGCTCATTAGTATTTTTGGACATCCAAACCATGTTAACACATTCTCGAACAAAATTTTTGCTACTCTAGCAGTTGTGCAGTGCTTAACCGGCTGTGCTTCCACCCATTGGGTCAAGTATTTTGTTGCATTGATGATATAGTGCACCCCCATATTTCCTAGAGGTGTGATAGGCCCTACAAAGTCGATTGCCCATTTCTCGAATGGTTGGAGTGTCATCTATGGCTTGAGTGGCATCTCATCCCTCCACGATGGTTTCCCCGTCTATTGGCATACATCACAAGCCCGACAGTACGCTTTTGAGTCTTGATGTAGGGTTGGCCACCATAGCCTTGCACAAAGAATCTTTTGTGTTGTAGCGCACCCTGTGTAATGCCCTCCTCCAACCCCCCCATGCACTTCAGCAAGGATCTGTCCTCGCTCAAATTTCTGTACATATCTGCATAATATTTCATCATTGCCCATTTTGTAGAGGTGCCCTACAATAACAGTAAGGTCTATTGTGTGTATCACCAGTTCCTTCTTCTGCGGCATCGAATATCCCTGTGGCGCAACTCCTGTGGTTAATAAGTGGATTATATCCTCAAAGTGGCCATCCGTGACACGCACTACATAGAGCTATGCATTAGGTAGTCCCTCCTCTAGATTCGTGGGTTCTTCACCATTCTCAATGTGGGACAAGTGGTTTGGGCCTACGTTTAGATGCCTCGGATTTACGATGACTTCAAAATCATATTCATGAAACAATTTTAACCATCTACAAATGTGCCCCCCCAACACAGGCTTATTCACTAGGTATTTTAGTGAAGAGTGATCAGTATACATCTTAGAGTGTCCTCCGAGTAGGTAGTGGCGGTATTTCTGGAGCACGTATACCATTGCCAAACCCTCACACTCAGTAGTGGAGTAGTTCTTCTCATCTTTGGACAAGCGTTGACTTGCGAATGCGATCGGGTGATCAATTCCTTCTGCCCCTTCCTATTTGAGTACCATGCCCAGTGGATACACGACGCATCAACATGCATGTGAAATTCAATGTCCCATTTTGGAAATACCAATATAGGAGTTGATGCCATCTTTTCCTTGAGCATTTCTAGACTTTTGTTACATTCCTCATTCCAACAATAAGTAGCATCCTTTTTCAACAACTGTTCCATTGGTGCCATGATCTGCGCGTAGCTCTTGATGAATTTACGATAGTAACCAATGTGTCCCAACATGGCACACAGTTACTTAACATTTTGTGGCGCTTGCAGATTGAGTATGATAGCAATCTTTTCCAGGTCAACCATCAGGGCTTCCTTGCAGACCACATGGCCGAGCAAGTTCCTGAAGGGGATGAGGAAAGTACACTTATTTATATTTAGCGCAATGTGGTGCCATCGGCAAGTATCCAGTATTAACCGTAAGCTCACGGTATGTTTCTTAACTAGCCCAAATATGGTCCAATCTGCGTGTTCTTTAGTGCAAATGGCATCACCGTATACTAAAAAAAGCCCCATTCAGTAGCGAATGTTGTTTTACTCCTATCCTCTGGTAATATTGATCTGTTGGTACCCCGAGAAACCTTCTGCAAAGGAGTAGGCTTCTTGTCCCCCAACATTTTCCAGGACTTCGTCTGTAAATGGCATTGGGAATGGATCGTTAACACATGCATCGTTGAGCTTCCTGAGATCCACACAGATGCGAATTTCTCCCTTCTATTTTTTCTCCTGTACAACAATAGGATTTACCCAGTTGGATTCCTCTACTGGTTCAATTATTCCTTCTACAAGCATTTTATCCAATTCTTCATGGACCTTTGCTTTATATTTTTGGATTCAACCGATAGGGCTGTTGCTGACTAGCTTCGCATCCGGCTTCATAGTTATCTTCATCATCCCTAGGTCACCGAGGATTGCTTTTAGTTCCGTAATTTTGGTCAGGAATAAATCCTGATATTCGTGAAGTAACTCGACAACCTTATCCACCGTTGCATCATCCCAATAGTCCCCAAGTGTTACATACTTCGATTCCTCCTCCATGCCAATGTTCACTTGTTTCGTTTTTAGTGGTGCAGTGATGTCGGGGTCCTCAATCGTTGGTCTATGCACCTCGGTACTCCCCTCTGTTTCTGGAATATTGATGTTTCTGGGATCATCCTCATCATCTTCAATCTGTATGTTGTAACATTCAAGGGCCCAGCTTAGCTGGTGCAACCAGTCTGGCTACACGATTTCTTCCGGTTCCAGTGGTACTTTGAAAATGGCGGTCTTTACTACTTGCAATGCATCATCAACAATGTCCATCCATTGGTCCTCAAATAAGAATGTTAATAGAAACCCTTCGCATAAGATATCCCATTCACCTATACCATGTCGAAGCTCTGTTTTAGTGTACCAGTTCCTTGGGATGACATCTAGGGTATGATAAAATAAGTGTACCCAATCTGGTTGAGGTTCTTCTCCATAGGCTTGGGCCCACCAACTCACAGGCATCGCATGCAATGCCCATTTTAATGCATTGAACCGTTGGTGCTCTGGCACCACACTTTCAAACTTGGTCAGGAATTCATCTACTACTGTCAGCCCATCATACATCAATAGTTCACAATCCTGAGATCTTACGTAATATAGTGACTTAGTCACCATATTGCAGTTTAAAGTTGTTACTCCATTCAACTGATTATGCCACCACTCATCCTCCTCATCTGAATCTTTGGTGCAAGATTTTTCACACTCCCACGAGATTCTTCCTTCTGCAGTTGGATTGACCCAATCTTGTGCAATAATCTTGTAGATACAATCTAGTTCATCATCACTTCCTTCATTGCGCATGGGTTCATTGTAATGCGGTCCTTCAGCAGGGTCTAGCGGAATGACTACGCGGAGTGACTTCTTCTCAAATATCATTTTCCGCTTCTTTAAATTAATAAACCCATTCATATCAGTGGCCCAATCTATCCCTAACAATGCAGGGTAAGGGCTACTTTCATCCACGATTTCTATTACCTCAAAGTCCATTTGGGTGCTCGCGCCTTCGATATCTACTATAATTTGTTGCGGTCTTCCCATGGGCAGGATCTTCTGTTGGTTAACCATCTGCAATTGAATAGGAGACCATTGTAGTGAGGGCTTGCCCATGCGCTCCCAAGTATATTTAGGTAGTACATTTGCATATGAGCCTAATTCCAGAATGATTTGATCCATCTCATAGTCACCAATCTGCGCTGTTAATCGCATTTCTCGTCTGGTACACGAAACATATTTCCCCAATTTTCGGACCACGTGAGGTTCACCCGACCCTGTGCACCTAGTTATTAGCTCTTGTAACCCATTAGCCCCCTATTGTCGTGAAGCAATTTCATGCATGTCTCTAAAAACGTAGTTAGCATCGAGGTATCCCTTTCCCGCTCAGGTTGATCCTTACTACCTAGGGTAGAGACCTCCATGAAGCTCTTCCTAGCTTCTAGAAATGTCTCCTTACAAACCCCTGCATCTTCCTTGGTTAGTTTCCCCTTATCCTCCCCTATGGTCGTGCCACGTCTGAGCATCATATTCACGTTAGGGTCTTCCTCGCGCGATTTGGATCTCATCATCTAGACATTTTGTGTCACCATAGGTTGTGTTGCCCTTTTCTCACGAATCTGTGCTATCAGTGTGGGGAAATCTATCATTTCATGATCGAACTGCTCGCAGTAGGGGCACGATATTCTGGTCAGGTTGGTACAATCTCGCGTGTAGTGCCCTGGTCCTCCACAGTTGTAATAGATGAGCTGCCCGCGGCCCCTTCCTAGCCCCATTCCTCCTCGTCCTCGACCTCGCCCTTGGAACCCACCGTGCGCTATCACCATGGCTGGATCCTGACCTCACGCCTCTGTCTGCATCCTGTAGGTAGGAGTGCGATCCATCAGTAATTCATAACTACGGCAATCTTGTTCATCGTGGCCCACTGATCTGCAAAAATTACAAAATAGTTGCTGGGGGATCTGGGTAAACTTTTGTAGTAGATGATAGTTGTCCATGTTGTGCTTTCCACCCACCTGATAGATTGTGAACCAGAGCGAGGGTGTGACACTTGGCCCTGCTTGCGCCTCTAGTCGCAATGGCATTGGTCCCCTCGGTGTCAAGTAGTTTATGAATATCGGACAATGATCCTTATTGTGGCCCTGGCCTTTACACTTCATGCACCACACCTCCTCGCGTACATCTGGCCTGGGCACCTTTTCCTATTTCAAACTCTGCATTTCCAAGCATAGACTTTGTATTTGCGTGTGGATCTACTGAACTCCCAACCTAGGATCCTGTATTGGAGTGTCATGCAACCTCATCGCTAATTCTCAAGCTTCAACCTGGGTCAAGATCTTCTGCTGTGACAACGTTGTCCTCAAGTGTGGCGTTAAAGATGCCACAAACCATGCGCAGTGTTGTGCATCTGTTAGCGTCATGTTAGCTTCTTGGATCGTACTCTTCAATCTCTAATCCTGATCCCAAGGGGTTTCTCCTTGCAGCATCATGATTTCCTTAAATCCTATAATCGACTGCGTTTCTGATTTCAGCTGACTAAACTCCTTTTTTAGCACATCCCAGATCTTTGTTATTCTGGCATTGGGGTAATCGCTACGGTACTTAATAAACCAAGTTAGCGGGCGATCTTGTAGTGCACTTACTAGGGTAGCCTTTTTAATATTATCATCCATAACTCTGTGTTCTTCCTACACTGCCCTTACCACGAACCAAAATTGTTCTGGATCTTCACTTCCTGCTCCTTTGAATACGGGCAACTTGATCACGTTTGCCATGCTAAACTTGTCGATGGCGCACAGGTGTGCTAAGGCCACCTACGAACTCGTACCACTTTTGATCCACTTAGTCTTCAATCTCTTTCTTCATAGGGTTCTAGACTCCTGACATTAACCATCCCTTAGGCAGATGCCAGTCCCCGCAATGGAACCATTTGCTGGCTTATTGGGCCCTGACCAAGGTTCGGAAGAGTTATTAGCCAAACAAATCCCACAGCTACCGGCCCTTTCAGCAACAACCCGCGGAGCACAGACTGAGGTCTCACTCGAGGTAGCAGGGGAGGGTGATGGAACCAGGTTTCCGCACCCTTGGGATGTCTTGATGTGCTCTGGAGGGGTCGCGAACCGTTCTGTGGCCTCGCACCACTCTGGACTAGTATCAGGCTTCCATGTAGATCTGTGCAGGTGTACGTTCTTATTAATGAAATTATTATAGATCTGATCTTCTTATACAGTCTTTAAGCAAACATTTAACCATAAACCTAGTGTGCACAATCATAAAAAGATATAAATTCATATAACAGATGCATAAACCAAAATACAACAGATCCGCGATATTTCAGAAACAACTTATCTTTATTAATATCTTCTTTCCAGTACAACCTTCTTTCTGCCCCCGCACACAGCTGCAAGGGTCCGCGCACACAGCTGCGGACTCTATCAGGCCTCTGCACACACAGCTGTGGAGCTTCTATCTACCCACTAAAACCCTTGACTCGAACTTATAGATACAAAACTATAATTACTTTTATCAACCCACAACACATCAGATCGAATCTAGAACCAAACACTGCATTCTACCCTTAGAGCCTCGCTCTATTTATAAATTCCCATGATCCATGGACCATGGGAAGACTGACCGGTTAGTCTCAGTCTTTGCAGCCTTCGTCCAGTGATAAAACATGCCCTTACAAAGTGATTTTAAGGGGTCAAGGTCAAATTTTGTCATTTTAGTGAGTCTTCAAGCAAAATTTGGTCACTATGCATTAGTTCTAGGGTTTGATTTTACCCTTGTCAAAGTTGTCCAAATGTCGGTCCATGTCACTGTTCAGCTGAGTGTGCCATCATTCAGAGAGTTTTTATTATCATGTCAAGTCCCACTGGGTCGTTTTACACCTTGTTCATGCTTCAGTTGCGCCTAGGTAAGGTCATTCCCCTCTCCTAGGGTTTTGAAGGCAATTTCTCTTGAACAGTCAAATCATAGGCAAAACTTGTATCCTGATGTTCATAAACCTTCCCCTATCCTTAAAGTGCCTTGTTACACTAAAATTTGTCACCATGACTATTTACAGTTAGTATGGCTCCATCAACTGTCATACTATCCTCCTTGGCAAGTCTTATACCTCTGCTCCTCATGTCAAACTCCAAAAAAGAGAGAAAGTCTTTAAAAATCTATATAACTCTGGGTACGCAGTTTCTCTTAGCCTTACCTGCGTGTACGCACCTCAAGTTCACATTCTCTACGTACTTGTACGCTCTGTATGTAAAGGGGTGGGTGCGTACCCTTGTAAAGGTCAAAAGGCGCGAGTTTTACTTAAAAAAAGTTACTTGTGGTCGATTCTAGAGCATTCTAGAATATGGTTTGATGTGTATTGAGCGCCTCCAGATGGTTCATGCATCCCTATGAAAGAGGAACTTATCCCATCAAGAGGGGAGCTATCCCATTCAAAGAGGGGCTTATCCCATTGATGGTGGACCTGATTAACTTCCTCTAAAGCACTATAAATACAGGCATTGGGCCAGAGAGAGGGGAGGTTGAAAGCTGAACATTCCTAAGGGTAGATGCTGCTGAAATTAGGACTCCCTTATAGAGCTTGAGAGGAGAGATTCCCATCCTTTCTTAGCTTCATTTGGAAGTGGGTGAACTGATCAAAGTAAAGGAGAACTCTTGCTGGACCCTGGGAGGGACCTACACAATACCAAGGCACTGGTTGTAATGGTTTCTTTTGTTTCCACTTAATACAATTAAGCTCATTTTTCTCAACAGGTTGTTATACATGATTTGTTTCATATACTCCTTGGTCTGTATGATGAATATGTTTTATTTTATGAGTTATTCAGGTGCTATGTAATCTTTTGCTTGTTAGTGAATGCAGGTTTCGAAGAGAAGGAGGAGCTCATCCAGATCGGCGAGGCTAGACTACTACAAAGCGTTGGACTAAAGGTATGTTATAAACACCTGATTACTTGTATTCTAAATGCATATTTAGAGAAAGGTAGTGTTTAATTGTCTTGTTTGTCACTAGAAAGCCTTAGCTTCTAGGGAGGTCGGTTTTGTCCGCAAAATTGACTCTTTCCACATGACAAAATGGCGACTCCGCTGGGGAATCCATGGATTTGATTGATTTCTCTTTTGATTGATACTTTGATTTGAGAAAAGTTGTTTTCTTTCTGGTTTTTGGCTGATTGACTGTGAATTTGGGTGGAATAACTTAGGGTTGAGTTCGTTTTTATTTTTCTTGATTTTGAGAGCAGTACGCACCCTCTGCGTTAAGCACAGTGCGTACCTGTACGCACTTTTGCTTTGTACACAGAGCGTGGCCGCACCTGTGCAAACGGGCTACCTGCGTACCCTGTCAAAAGTTTAGAAAATTTCAATTTTTCCTTTTTTACCTATTAGATTTTTTTTATAATTTCTTTATTGCTGCCTAGATCCACTGGTTACCTGTTAGAAGTTCTCATCTAGGCTTGTTTCATTGGAATTCCTGCTCTAAGCTTTTATCAATTGGTTGTTTTGAGTCTCTTTTTGAGAAATTCTTGATTTGTTTTCCTTTGGTCATTACTTGGAGGTTTCTCTCAGTCCTTTCACAAATTTTCATCTTTTTGCTTTTGTTTTTGCAAAAAAATTTCCCCCTCATTCGCCGTGGGGGGCTAAATTGTGTATGAGTGTTAATCGCCTTTAAGTGTTTTTATTTTTTTGATCTTTGGAACTCTCACCCAATTTTCTCGACTTGCACTTGATTGGTTCTTAGATTACATTAGAATCATATTGTGTTTGAGAATTCTCTTGCATAGATCACATTTGCATAATTAGAATTCTCATTTTCAGAATATTAATGAAAAAATGTGCATAGATTACATTTGCATACTTTTCAAGTGAATTGTGCATGGATTACAATTGCATAGTTTACATTCTGAAAAATCAATCGTAGATTTAGATCAGTTTTCTTTAATTTGAATTTACATAAAAATAAAAATAAAAAAATGGTTTGGAATTGATTTGCATTAGTTTTTCTTGATGAAATTAGTGCATTAGAGAATTTTTTATATTTTCTCTTAGTGATCAATTTTTTGCATTGTTGGAAGTGAATGGAAACTCTCTCCTTACTTTAGTTAGGATTCATTGAATTGAAAGGATTACATTATCATATTCGATTGCATTCAGTTTTGAGTCGGGTCATAACACCATTGGTTTCATATCCATTTACCCATTTGAGTAATAACAGCCTTAATAACACAGCGCTTAATTAAAATTCATCTAGTAATTTTTACATTTCTAGGGCTCTGATACACCAACATAGCTTAGGCTAGTGTCTTGGAGTAGGAGAGTAATTAATTCTCCAAGACAACAAAACCAAACAAGTAGCTCATCTTGTGGTAGGATAAATCCAACTGTTACATTTATGCTCTGGGAAAGCTCCTCTTAAAGGAGAAGCACGAGATCGTGTCTGAACCAGTGAGGGGATCAATCCTCCTTCATTGGGAACGACGCCAGATACGCACGTACTACAAACGGTAAACCTCGGATTAACCATTGTCGAGGATCCTGGGGTCACTTGTCGGTAAACCTTGGATTATTGTCAAGGAGCCGGCAAGGGGATTGAGCTTGTTACTCTGCCCTTGCGTGCTATCGGATCGTAGACTATTCCCCCAGGTATATTTGTTGCTGTTGGTGACCTTAGTGACTATTATCTTTAGGGTTCTACCCAAGGTGATGGTGGAGGGAAGATCTCACTGTACCTGGAGCAGATGTCGGCTAGACTCACTTGGATTTTCTGGGGGGTTCACTTCACTCGAGACGGTTAAAGTGGAGGAACTTGGTCCAGTCTATTCATTAAGCAGGTTGCCAGGGTAACTGTTCCACCCGCCACTTCTGTACTGAATTCTGCGATGTTGGATTTCATCACCAACTAGTGTTTTCAGTCTGGAAGGCTACTGTTTGTGTGTGGTTTGACTCCTAGATTTGATAGCGCGTGTTAATTTGTTTGTTTTTACTTTTAGAGACCATAGGTGTGAATTGTGAATTGTTAATTTTAGTTTTTAAATTGTTAATAAAATTCACTGAAGTTGAATCTAATGGCAAATGTTCCGGAATTTACCAACCTAGTAACCCCTCCTAACGAGAATCCTAGTACTTTTCCTTACTTTGGAAATGTTGGTCCTCCTTATATGGCTACTTTGTCATTACCTGGATTTACAATAGGTTTACCGATATGGTTATTTTCAGCTTCGTTGGCCCAAAATACTCCAATTGTTCCACCTCAACCGAATGCTTCACCTCAACAGAGTTCACCATCTCAACATCACCAACCTTCTGTTGACCCTTTACCTTCTTCGCCTAATTTTTCTTCCTCCATTTCTTCCTCTTCGCCTGGTAAAAGCCTTGATGCTAGTAACCAGGTGTCTAAGAAGAAGAAGAAAGGGAAGAAGAAGAAGAAGAAGAAGAAGCTAGATAAAAACGAAGTCAACCAACCAACCACGACTGTAAGTGTTAGTTGTGTTGAGGAAAACTCCAACATGCACCGTAAACTCAAATACCCTTGCAGGCTTTGTAAGGGTGACCACTTCCTTGTCAATTGTCCTGGTATTCCAAAGGTCTTGGAAGTATGGTCAGAAAAATCTCATCAACTTTCCATTGATCCATCAACCAATGATAGTCAGGTTCCTGGGAAAAAGGGTAAAGTTAGGTTTCCTTGTAAGTTATGCAAAGGGAGTCATCAAACTCACATTTGCCCTCACATGGATGAAGCCTCAAAACTGTTGGAAAACCTTACTGTTCCACAGCAAGAATTTCCAACTGGTTACCTTAAACTTTCTCCCAACCTACCGTCAACTGACGGAGTGGTCGATTCAATTTCACATTTGGTCGATCACACTCTTCCATTGGAGAGTGAAACTCATGTCACTCAGGTTGATGATCCGTTAGTTGATCAAGTGGTCGATTCAATTTCACATTCGGTCGATCCCACTTTCCCTTTAGAGAGTGAACTTCATACCGCTCAGGTTCTTCTTGTTACATCAGATTCTTCTATGCCGGGGGGCATTTCACCTGTTTCTATGGAACCCCCTCCAAGTACTGAGGTATTTTCCTTTGATTGGAATAGACTGACAGAACCTCGTCTTCCTTCCTCCATCCCTTTCCAAATCATTGTCAAGGCTGGTGGTAGGTACATACATCGTACTCAGGTAGATGAAGGTGCTTCTGTCAGTATTTTATCCTCAACTATTTGGAAAGATTTTTGTTTCCCTCAGCTTGCGCCTATTACGCAGAATCTGAAAGCTTTTAACAGAACCATTAGTGAACCTTTAGGGATCCTTCCTAAGTTTTCTATTACCTTGGAAGGTAAAACTGTCTGTATTGATCTGATGGTAGTTCGAGGTCCCTTGGATTTCAATTTACTCCTTGGGCGAGACTATGTTTATGCAATGAAAGCTGTCGTATCGACACTCTTTCACGTGATGTCTTTCCCTCACAATGGAAATATTGTGACTGTAGACCAGCTTTCGTTCCCTAGTCTTTGTTCAACTACCAATAGTATGACAGCCCTAAATGTTCCTGATTCTCAAGTGGTATCTACCCCGCCACGGGTTAATTATGTGGCAATTGGTCCCATGTTTTCAGTTACCGATGTAAGTGAGCCTCTCACTGTTTGCTCATCTTCCTTTGATTTAGACCCGGTAATTGACATGGAAAACTCTATGGGATTACTTGAACACGATGTTCTTATCCCTTTTGAGTCCCTTGACATGTGTTCCTTCCAAAGAACTATTCTTCCTTCTAATGAAGACCTCTTGGAAGCCATGATCAAGGTGTGTCCATTGACATGTCTTTCTTCTAGTTGGAAGCCATGATCAGTGTGTGCGAGGATAGTTTTTTCCTGTATCAACATCATTAAAAAATGAAACAGGGTGTCAGAGGATAGTTCCTGTTACTGAGTCAACCTCGTTAAAAAATGAATCAGGTGAGAGGAAAGTTCCTTTTACTGTGTCAACCTCGTTAAAAAATGAATCAGTGTGTGCGAGGATAGTTTGTTCCCGTCTGAACCTCTTTAAAAAATGAAACTGGATGTAGTGAGGAAAGTTCCTTTTACTGTGTCAACCTCGTTAAAAAATGAATCAGTGTGTTCGAGGATAGTTTTTTCCTGTATCAACCTCGTTAAAAAATGAAATAGGTTGTCATGAGCATAGTTCCTTGTTTTGTGTCAAGCTCATTAAAAAATGAATCAAGGATTTTATGAGCATAGCTCCTTGTCTTGTGTCAAGCTCGTTAATAAATGAATCAAGGATTTTCGAGTATAGTTCCTTGTTAGGTAGATTGTAGAGAGTAGTTATGAGCATAGTTCCTTATCTTGTGTCAAGCTCGTTTAAAAAATGAAACAAGGGTTTTGAGGATAGTTCTTTTCCTGTGTCAACCTCACTAAAAAATGAAACAACTCCCACAAGTCTTTCCAAGATCTTGAAAGTAAAGCTTCATTCCATCCACCTCATTGAATGCAATGAAGCTTGGGGGGGCATGTACCTCGTTTTGCGTCATTATGCTGGGGGCATGTGAACTTATAACAAGCATAGTTTTTCGTTTCAAGCTTGTGTAAACATGAAATCGAATCCGAGCATAGTTATTTTCCTGTGTCAAGCTCGTTAAAAAATGAAACAAATCCTCCTCTAATTGAGTTGAGAGTTTGATGTTAAGTTGTATATTTAGGCTAGTTATTTTAGTTTTTGCATAATTTTCTTACAGTTTAGGTCGAGTCTTTCAAATGATCTCGTAACTCAACCTTCATTTCATCCAACTGGTTGAATGAAATGAAGCTAGGGGGCATGCACTCTAGCAGTTATGCGTAGGGGGCATCAAGCACAGTTTTCTCTCTGTTTCAAGCTTGTGTAAAAATGAAACTACTTTAAAGCATAGTTTTTCTCTGTTTCAAGCTTTTGTAAAAATAAAACCTATCTCGAGTCAATTTCAGTCATTTTCAAGACTCGTTAAACTCATGAAAATCCCGAGATTATTTTGCTATTTTTCATTCTCGTAAAACAAATGAAAATGCCGAGTTCTTTCCGTCTTTTCTTACTCGTAATAAAATTGAAATTTGGCCATTTGAGTACATT
Source organism: Pinus tabuliformis (assembly GCA_031772625.1). Classification (NCBI taxonomy): domain Eukaryota; kingdom Viridiplantae; phylum Streptophyta; class Pinopsida; order Pinales; family Pinaceae; genus Pinus; species Pinus tabuliformis. The sequence continues at coordinate 59,644,695 of CM062812.1, forward strand.
TTTATCATTTTTTCGAACTCATTAAAACTTACGAAAAAGTGAAAAGCATGAGTACATTTTTATCATTTTTTCGAACTCGTTAAAATTTACGAAAAAATGAAACCTTGGAGTTCTCTTTTAAGCCCTTTTCAGACTCCTAAAACATGAAAAGATTGCCGAGTTTTTCTTTTTAAACTCGTTAAAACGGAACTAAAAAGACGGTCCTCTTAAAGCCCTTTTCTGACCATAAAAACATGAAAAGATTGCCGGATTTTTGTCGTTTCAAATTCGATATTGGAAATAAAACGACGTGTCCTTGATCAATTTCTACTTTTCAGATCAGAGACACTAATCATGAAAGTACTCCTTGGTCATAAAGATCAAGCGGTTCTCTCAAGTATTATTTTATACTTTTTCGGGCTTGGGAGACACAAATTTACGAAAAAGGTCAACCCTGGAGTCTTCTTAAGTTTTTTCAGACTCTCTAAAATTGAAAAACACCGAGTTTCTCCTATACTGGACTCGTTAAAATTTCACAGTAAAGGACCTGTTCAATTACAAACAAGAACGAACCACTCCTTCTTAGGGTTCGAATCTAAACTAAGTTGGACTCATCCGAAGGATGAGCTTATAATCAAGCAAATGTTATCCTCCTCAATCTTGTAAAAAATAAAGAGGTACTTGCCAGAAATGGTGGGGGAAAAGAGAGAAAAATGAGCCTGTTTTTTATCCTTTGTCTCAGAAGAAACCTTATTACCACTCTTGAACACGACACTTTTCATTCACCTGGGTTGGGAAATCCTTTGCCTAACAGTTGATCAAACCACATTGAAAATCTTCAACCGGTTCCGGGTATTAACTTTGGGTCAATTGTCACCAAGCCATCTGTCGTGTCGTTATGTGTTCAAGAGGTCACTGCAAATAAACCATTCATCTGCAAAATACCTATCATCCATTTTGACCATCCTTGAGTCAGTCCTTACAGCTACATTTCTTCAACTTGATTTATGATTTCGTGTTGTGGGCTTGTCTGCAACGGGTCGCTTTCTATCGACATCAGCACATTATCTAGAAAGATGACCTAGAAATCGTCAGTACCTTGAAATCTGCATGCATCAATGGCAGGTTTCTCGCCTTTGACGATGGTTTACATCATTGACTTTCGATCGAAGGATTCCGTGAAATGTTCGACATCAACTCATTTATTCACATCTCATGGATTGTACTGGGTACTTTGAGAACCATTGAAATCACTGGTGGTCTCTCTCACACTTGTTAACAGTTTACATCATCGACTGGTAATCAAGTGGTTTCTACCATGTTCGACATCAACTCATTTATTCGCATGGATAGAATCGTACCTTTTCGGGAAGTAGAAATGAAGACCCTGGATCTAGTTTCCACCATCCAGGCTGCAAGGAGTTTTGTATTCATTGTACAGTAGACTAATCATAAACAGATGGCTGCGTCCATACTATGTTTACAAGAGTCTATGATTATGATGTACTGCGAAATCATTCCTATATCAGAGCAGTAGTTAGTTTGTTAGTTAAAGTTTTCAATCTGAGTATGGGAATGCCTACCTCAGCGATGATATGATCTTACATATGTATTTTGTGTTGAATATTTGCAGGTTCCGACTGGGCTCTCCACAAGATAATCCTTGAAATGATAAAGTACTTCACCCTTCCTAGATGATATGAAACCCTAATCTACTACAGGCTTCGCACTTTAGGGGGCAATCTGTTACACTAAAATTTGTCACCATGACTATTTACAGTTAGTATGGCTCCATCAACTGTCATACTATCCTCCTTGGCAAGTCTTATACCTCTGCTCCTCATGTCAAACTCCAAAAAAGAGAGAAAGTCTTTAAAAATCTATATAACTCTGGGTACGCAGTTTCTCTTAGCCTTACCTGCGTGTATGCACCTCAAGTTCACATTCTCTGCGTACTTGTACGCTCTGTCTGTAAAGGGGTGGGTGTGTACCCCTGTAAAGGTCAAAAGGCACGAGTTTTACTTCAAAAAAGTTACTTGTGGTCGATTCTAGAGCATTCTAGAAGATGGTTTGACGTGTATTGAGCACCTCCAGATGGTTCATGCATCCCTATGAAAGAGGAACTTATCCCATCAAGAGGGGAGCTATCCCATTCAAAGAGGGGCTTATCCCATTGATGGTGGACCTGATTAACTTCCTCTAAAGCACTATAAATACAGGCATTGGGCCAGATGGAGGGGAGGTTGAAAGCTGAACATTCCTAAGGGTAGATGTTGATGAAATTAGGACTCCCTTATAAAGCTTGAGAGGAGAGATTCCCATCCTTTCTTAGCTTCATTTGGAAGTGGGTGAGCTGATCAAAGTAAAGGAGAACTCTTGCTGGACCTTGGGAGGGACCTGCACAACACCAAGGCACTGGTTGTAATGGTTTCTTTTGTTTCCACTTAATAAAATTAAGCTCATTTTTCTCAACAGGTTGTTATACATGATTTGTTTCATATACTCCTTGGTCTGTATGATGAATATGTTTTATTTTATGAGTTATTCAGGTGCTATGTAATCTTTTGCTTGTTAGTGAATGCAGGTTTCGAAGAGAAGGAGGAGCTCATCCGGATCGGTGAGGCTGGACTACTACAAAGCGTTGGACTAAAGGTATGTTATAAACACCTGATTACTTGTATTCTAAATGCATATTTAGAGAAAGGTAGTGTTTAATTGTCTTGTTTGTCACTAGAAAGCCTTAGCTTCTAGGGAGGTTGGTTTTGTCCGCAAAATTGACTCTTTCCACATGACATACCTTATCAAACACTTCCCATCACTAAGATCCCCCAAATTCCTCATTTTCGCACAAACCCTAGTTTCTTGCTACAACCTGGCAATTTTCTAGGTTGGACTCTGTTTTTCCTTTTTGGACCCCTTCCCCTCACTCAATTTCATAGATTCCACTTTCCCCTACTTCCTAACATCCCTCCCTACTTCCCAAAATTTCCTCAAGAATTTAGAAGCTCCCTATCCCCTTCATTTCGCTTCATTTCGACAAATCCCTTGTTCCACACATCGGGGTAGGTTTCACTCAAATGATTTTTTTGAGAAATAAAAGATGAATTTAGGAAACCTGAGAGAGTTTTTTGTCCAAAACAGGCCAAGGAAGAAAAACCTCCTTCACTTTTTACACAGGTGTCATGGTTTTAGAGAAATGTCAAAAATACAATTGCCTCAGGAGAATTGATGCACCTCTGAAGTGACCTTGGGAAAATCAAGTTTTCTCCTAGCTAAGTTGGTTAAATGACTTTCTTGATGAGTCAAATGATAACTAGACACAAGGATATTTCCAATGAGCTATTATGAGATAAATTTGGAGTTGAGGAAGGCATTCCAAAGTTCACTGTAACAGCACTCTGCCTCGAGGCAGCCTCACTGGGCACATTTTGACCAGTCTTGGGAGATTTGACTTTTGACAAGGCAAATGAACTCCAAATTAAAAAATTCTGGTTGAGTTGGAAAGTAGACTCAAAGACCTTTCTAACGAGCTAACCTGCACCTAATTTTGACACTATTAAGGCTTCCCAAAGTCGTCTAGAAAAGAGCGTAGCGCACAGAGGGAGCGCAATGCACTCAGAGGAAATTTCCAGTGTAAATTTACATTGGCGCGGCGCACATAGAGAGCGTGGCGCAGAGGGAAAAAAAAAAGGCCTTAAATTTTTCCATTTTGCCTCAAATTTCTTGTGAAGCCCATCAAATTTCGAGGTAGGCTCTATAACATCACTTGTTTATCAAATTTTATGAGTGATACGGTGGTTATATGCCTATGATTGAATGCAACAAATTTCATAAAGACAACCACAAGAAGACACCTATTCAACAGGAGATAGAAGCTGATTGATAGATTTGGCTCGAGAGGATCCACATCCACTTAGAGAAGCTGTTGGCGAAAGCAAACAAGAACAGGGATCACCATCACATCATGAGGCTTCTTTGCATGATGAGGAGCTCATTGAGTATGATTTTGACCTAGTTGACTTGGAGGCACAAGATGAGCATAAATCCATACAAGAAGTCATCAAAGAGAAGTATTCTTAGATCATGTAGGTCAAGGACAATTTAATAAGGGCCAAATTTATCATTTCATGCCTTGATCAAGAAAACAGTCAGCTTAAAGCACAACATCTACCTATGGAGAAAGAACAATTCAAAGTCAAGAAACAAGAGATGAAGGGAAAGGAATTGGTGGACCATGATAACATTGAGCACCATGAAGAACATGTGGCAAGAAAAAGGCCAAGAACAAGTTTTTCACCATGAGCATCTCAGATGTATATTTCCCTCACCTTGATGGAAGACAAAATCACCATTGCAGGGAATGATTTCATGTTTTCAGTAGATTCCATCTTTCAAGCTACAGGCATACCAAACCATAGTGAAAATTGGTTCAAATACATGAACCTAGACCTAGAAGAGTACAAAACCTAACTGAAATCATAATATAAAGAAACTCACTCACATGTTTTCCCATTCAGATATTTTTTGGAGATATATGCACCATTAATGAAGGCTGTCATGAAATTCTTCACATGTGAGGGAAAATTTTCCAGGTTGCATCAATATCACATAAGGCTGCTCATGCACTTTACAGCAACCAAGTCGCTCAATTTGAGTAGTTACTTGTATAGGAGCTTAACCAAGATGTATAAAAATGTGAAATTGAAAGGAAAAGTGCATTATCCCAATCTCTTTAATCATAGCTTGATAAAGATTATGGTTCTCCATCAGTTGACAAAAAATAACATGACATGGGACACTTTCATTGAGGCAGCTTTGAACATGCATATAACTACTTCACCAAGCCAGCACCAAACTATGTCAGCACAGTCAATGGAGGTTGGGTCATCAAGAAAGAATGATGAGGTTCCAAGGCACCTAGGACTGAGGTGACCAATACATATCAAATAGGCAGAAGGATTGTGTTTTCTCCTAAAACAAAGATAAGGAGCCAGCGCATGATGAGGGGCCTTCAGGAGAGCCATCAAGTGAACGAGAGACCGAGTTCTTTCTCCTTCATGATGATGAGACCGATACAGAGCCAACAAATGTAGAGCTTAGAGAGGTCATCTAGGAACAGCAATCAGAGATCGAGTCCTTGTCCCTTGACTTGGAGAGGGCCAAGTGGAACATGAAGTACCCAGAGCAGAGAAACAAGCAGCTTGAGGACCAGCAGGCGATCATGGAGCTGCAAAACATTCGAGAGCATCGCCAAGCTGCTCAAAGAAGAAGGGTTGAGCTCACATCTTTGGGGCAAGAAATCAATGAGGATAGGGAGGCCAACCTTGAGAGGGTCAACATGCATTTGGAGAGGCTGCTAGACAAGGCCGACAAAGACCTTGCTTTGTTGAGACACATGGCATTTCATTACAGGGCACGAAACATGAGCGCCAAGGCCTGAATAAAGAGTTTAAAAGAAAAATTGAGGAAAGCAACAAGGAGGGAAAAAGAGGCAAAGGAGAAAGATAGGCTTAGAATCTTGGCTGAGGCTTCCTTGGTTCAGCATGGCACCCCATAGAGAACCTCCAGCCTAAATTTCAAGAAATTTGGGGAATTTTTGGTCACATGGAAATTTTTTGGGCAAAAAACAGGGATTTTCTCCCTGTGCGTCGCGCCATTAGCGCGACCCTAAAATTCTATTTCTCCAAATGAGGAATGGCTTGCAGTTTTGGATTCAGCATGGAAAATCATGACTACTGGTGTACGAGCAAGAAATTTGGGCAAGATATGAGCCTCCTAGAGGTCAAAAACACCCAAAAAATGGCCTCTCTGCCACTTTTTTGAGACACAGAAAGCAGTCTTGGGAGAATGGAGATTTGGAGGGGAAAATGAGCACCAAATTAAAAAATTCCAGTTGGGTTAGAAAGTAGACAGGACAGGCTTTTCAAAAATCCCACTTGGGAACATTTTAGATACCTGAAAGTACCCCAAAACAGCCCCCAAAGTGGCACGATGCACAGAGAAATTAGCGCAGCGCACAGAGGAAAAACTACCAATTTGCTCTAGTTTCGCGAAATTTCGGTTCGCGACTTCTCCAAGTGGGCTCGGTCATCTACACTTCGGTTTTTTGGCACCAAAGGTTGCATTTAAAGTGTTTTTTCTCCAGATTGACATCTATCCAAGTGGCGAAGGAAGGCAAAGGGTCACCCAAGACAAATGTCATGTTTGTGAGCGTTGCACCTGTAGCTGATGGTTGGCTCTCCATCTCCATTTTGTAATGATTCGAGTAACTCCCCAACTCTTGGGAGTTCTATCTCTTCCTCACACATTCTATATATTGTATGCAAGTTTTTTGCAAAGCGTTGGTTGGCTTGTAACTTCTGGGAGACTGTGTGAAAGAAACTTTGTTTCTTGACTGTGTATTTTTGACAGAGAATTAATGAAAGGCAGCAGCTCTGTTTCATGAGATTCTTGTGGTTGTGAGTGTAGCAAATGTGTTTCTTATGTTTTCATATTTATTTTGTTATGTTTCATAATTCATTTCATGCTCATTTCCAGTGAAATTTTCTGAGTGAGATTAGGTAGAATTCAACTTTAATTGCTCTGCCTGTGGGAAAATTTCATGTTCAGTGTTCTTCTTCTATTGAAAAGGATTCGTGTAACTATGCCCTTTTCACTTTCTTCAGCAATATTTTCATTCTGTGTTACCTCAAACTAAAATTGCTACATTTTCCGCTTTCCTTGCCTCACGGAATAATCTGTGCCTTCATTTTAAATTCTCTGTTCTTTGTTGAGTGCCGGTCCCATAACATCCCAGAAGCTCGGTCATTTCATAAAATTGTTTCCAAAATCCCTATTCACTTACTAGCCTAAGGTAAATATTATATTGTAAGTCATCTCAGAACGTTTTCGATCATCTATTCACTGAGCGTGACTTGGAGAGAGCCCTCTCTTGCTCTGGTAGGGCTAGCTACCAGACTGAGCGTGGTTTGTGGTTACTCTAATTCTTGCCTTCCTTCAACCTGAGGCAGATTTAGGTGCTAACATAGTGGCGACTCCACTGGGGACAAAATTGTTTGCTTGAAGATTGTTTTTCCCCAGTACATCTATCAAGCTCAGATCTGATGGTTGATGGTGAACAACGATCGGACATAAGAAGACGGCTGAAATCATTCACTTGGCGACTCCATTCACTGAAGAATCCAACAATCGGTGCTTCATGGTGACTCCATTGGAGGACTAACTCTTTCTCTGTGAAAATGGAAGGATCTTACACAAAGTTCAGGTATCCAAATTGGAATGGTATTCAAATTCTACTCTACTTTCTTGTAAATTACTTCTTCACTGTTCTTGAAGTTGCCCTGAAAATTTTTCAAAATTTGTTGTATGGTAAAGGTGATCAAAATCTTCACTCGATCTATTCAAAAAGTGTAAATAGTGAGTTTCCCTTTGATCCTGACTTCCTTACTTTTCCTACACCTTATGATGACTCTCTTCAGAGTGAAGAGCCTAAAGAAAACAAAACTAATCCCATAGCTCTGGTACATATCCCTACAGCTGTTATAATCCCAGACAGGTATAAACATCTTGTTTTACCTTCTGTTCTTCATGATTTCCCCAAAAACTATGATCTATACTTGCCAAGATTTGGCGGTGAATGTAAGAATGTCAACGCTGAGAAACATGTGCAGAATGTTGAGACTTTTCTAGACCTTTTTGAAATTGATGAAGGAGATGTCGGTATAAGGCTTTTTGCTCTTTATTTGCAAGGAAAAGTCAAGAGTTGGTTCAAAGCCCTGCCGGATGCAAGCATCATAGATTTACAACAGTTCATCAAAGTTTTTCTTGACAAGTGGAGGATCGGACAAAACCTTTTCCTTATCCTAGAAGAGTATAATTAGCTGAAAAGACTGCCAGGGGAGACAGTACAATAATTTTCAGCCAGATTTAATCAAGTTTATTATTCAATGCTGGTTGATATAAGACCCCCTCCTAGATCTGCTCTCTTGCACTACCTGGGTGCCTTTGATCTAGAAATGGAGTTTCAACTGAGAGAAAAGAATGTCGCAACACTTGAAGAGATGCAGAACAATGCAGTAAATGTAGAGGCTCATTTGCTGATCAGAAGGGCAAGGTTGAAAGAAGAAGAGATGAAAAACATGGATCTAGAGAAAACTACACCTTCAGAGGAAAAGCTTGACATTTTGGTGAGTGCAGTAGAAGAGATGGTGAGAAAAATGACTGCAAAAGATGAAATTGGCGTTCATGAACAAGTGGCTGATCCAAAACATTTTGTTTCTTATCTCAATAGTCATAAGGATTGTTTTGTAGATCATATTGGAGAAGAAAGACCTGTTGATATGACATGTATGCTTGATGACGTGTTTTATACTAACGATTTGCCTCAGTTTGATCAGTATGATGATGATGATTATGCTCTCCAAACAGAAGCTAATCTTGCAAACAAATCAGCAGCCAGTTTATGGGATGAGGAAGTTCGCTTACAGCAGCTCGAGTACAGTGATCAACTGAGGCATATCAGCTATGGAAACGATGAGGAAAGTGCAGCAGATTTTGAAGTAAGTGAAAGATATTTGCCTTTGTGCTTTGATTCATGTCAGTTCATCAGAGATAATTTCCATGCAATCAGACATCAGCTATCGACAAATCTTGATTTGGATCCTCTTGAGGGAGATGAAAACTTTGTTCCAGACTTCTTATATTCAGAGTTCCAGCCCCCAAATTCCATTAATAGTCAGGTTGCACATGAAGACGTAGCAGCTGGCATATATGATCAAACGATGCAAGAAGATTCCTTACCTCTCTGTTTTGAATCATTTCAGTTTTTGCGGGTTAAATTGCATAGTAAATATTCAAATGAAAAGCTTGTAGGAAATCAACAATCTCTCAGTTTTAATGTTGAAGATGAGGTAGATGGCGAAATTTTTGAGCAGGTCGTTAATAAGAAATCTCCCCTGAAATGATTGATGAAATCATTTTGGATATAGAACCAGATTTGCAGCCACCAAACACAATTCAAGGTCAGATTACAGATGAAGGTGAGGCAGCTGAAATACATGATTTAATGATGCAAGAAGATTCTGTACCCTTGTGTTATGAAGCATTTCAGTTTATAAGGCAGAATTAATATCTCTAAAGGAAAGGATGGCAGTCCGGTGAACAGCTTTATAGATCAGCAGGTTGAAGAATTCCATATGGCTGGAAATGATGAAAGAAGAAGTTTTGTTTCAAATCTGGTGGAAATAAAAGATGATATGCAAGAAAATGATGTTCCAATCTCAGATAATGGGGATGATAAATCAGATCAAGAGAAAGATAGTGAGGAGGTAGCTCATTCCCTCTATGAAAAACAAGATGAGATCTTTGTTCAAGTAAGTGAAAAAGTTTCCTTGGATGAATCGTTGGTAGATGATAGAAATGTCATGCTTGGGTTTCAAGAATCATCTGAAGTTTCTTTTCTCTTGAGTGATGAATGTAATGAGGAACATGATAATCTGGCTGTCATATCATATGAAGATGACCTACAGTATATTCAGACCACAGAAAATCAGATCATTCAGGATTCCCTTTCAGATTCTTCTTCATATGTCTCATGTTTTGAAATGTTCTTTAAAACGGAGAGTTGCTCATCTACTTGTTCCGAATTTTTTAAGGACTAGGAACATACTCTTATTTGTGAAAAGAGATCAGCATCACAAGAAATAGACACCTTGTTTCTTCAGCAGGAGGAGAATATTCATGTTTTTCAGGATCCAATGGCAGATTTTTTGCAGTCAGCAGTGAAGGTGATTATTGCAATATTCAGTGATGAAGGAGATCATGGTCAACTGTGTTTTTGGAGGCCTAGTTACCAATATCTGTTGTTGACCAGAAGATCTGATCCGAAGAATCAATCAAGGAGGCATCTAATTGATTGGTTACATTGGAAGACACATTACACATGATTTTACATATTGCATTAATACGCAGGTGGTTGTCATCATAATTTGAAACCCTCGAATCTTGATGGACTGCTGCCATTGGATAAGTTTTGTCAGTTCTTGTTTTAGTTAAGTTAGTCATGAGTCATTTCCTTTTGCATAGAGTCAATATTTTCAGTCATTTCAGTTCGCATTGAGTCAGTTTTAGTCAAGTTTTAGTCAATAAATTGAGTCATGTTGGTTTGTCAGAATAATGGACTCCATAGCCCAATGGACGAAGGCACTGTCTGCTCACCCAAAGATCTGCAGTTCTTGGCACCTCCAAGGAGTTGCCATCCCTATTGGAGCCAATGTTAGTGTCAGTCTTTGCAGCCTTCCTCCAATGATCAAACATGCTCTTACAAAGTGATTTTAAGGGGTCAAGGTCAAATTTTGTCATTTCAGTGAGTCTTCAAGAAAAATTTGGTCACTGGGCATTAGGTCTAGGGTTTGATTTTACCCTTGTCAAAGTTTTCCAAATGTCAGATCATGTCACTATTCAACTGAGTGTACCATCATTCATAGAGTTTTCATTATCATTTCAAGTCCTACTAGGTCGTTTTACACCTTGTTCATGCTTTAGTTGCGCCTAAGTAAGGTCATTCCCCTCTCCTAGGGTTTTGAAGGCAATTTCTCTTGGACGGTCAAATCATAGGCAAAACTTGTATCCTAATGTTCATACACCTTCCCCTATCCTTAAATTACCTTATCAAACACTTCCCATCACCGATATTCCCCAAATTCCTCATTTTCGCACAAACCCTAGTTTCTTGCTACAACTTGGCAATTTTCTAGGTTGGACCTCTGTTTTTCCTTTTTGGACCCCTTCCCCTCACTCAATTTCAGAGATTACACTTTCCCCTACTTCCTAACATCCCTCCCTAATTCCCAAAATTTCCTCAATAATTTAGAAGCTCCCTATCCTCTTCATTTCGCTTCATTTCGACAAATCCCTTGTTCCACACGTCGGGGTAGGTTTCACTCAAATGATGTTTTTGAGCAATCAAAGATGCATTTAGGAAACTTGAGAGAGGGTTTTGTCCACAACAGGCCAAGGAAGAAAAACCTCCTTCACTTTTTACACAGGTGTCATGGTTTTAGATAAATGTCAAAAATACAATTGCCTCGGGAGAATTGATGCACCTCTGAAGTGACCTTGGGAAAATCAAGTTTTCTCCTAGCTAAGTTGGCCAAATGAATTTCTTGATGAGTTAAATGATAACAAGACACAACGAGCTTTCCAATGATCTATCATTAGCTCAATTTGTAGTTGCGGAAGGCATTCAAAAGTTTACTGTAACAGCACTCTGCCTTGAGGCAGCCTCACTGGGCACATTTTGACCAGTCTTGGGAGATTTGACTTTTGACAGAGAAAATGAACTCCAAATTGAAAAATTCTGGTTGGGTTGGAAATTAGACTCAAATAAATTTCCCATGAGCTGTCCTGCACCCAATTTGGACATCGGAAAGGCCTCCAAAAGTCGCCTGGGAAAGAGCGCGGTGCACAGAGGGAGCGCGGTGCGCATAGAGAGTGCGGCGCACAGGGAAAAAAAGGCCTTAAATTGTGCCATTTTGCCTCAAATTTCTTGTGAAGCCCAACATATTGTAAGGTAGGCTCTATAACATCACTTTTTTATCAAATTTTATGAGTGATATGGTGGTTATATGCCTATGATTGAATGCAACAAATTTCATAAAGACAGCCACAAGAAGACACATATTCAGCAGGAGATAGAGGCTGATTGAGAGATTTGGCTCGAGAGGATCCACATCCACTTAGAGAAGCTGTTGGCGAAAGCAAACAAGAACAGGGATCACCATCACATCATGATGCTTCTTTGCATGATGAGGAGCTCATTGAGCATGATTTTGACCTAGTTGACTTGGAGGCACAAGATGAGCATAAATCCATACAAGAAGTCATCAAAGAGAAGTATTCTCAGATCATGTAGGTCAAGGACAATTTTATAAGGGCCAAATTTATCATTTCATGCCTTGATCAAGAAAACAGTCAGCTTAAAGCACAACATCTACCTATGGATAAAGAACAATTCAAAGTCAAGAAACAAGAGATGAAGGGAAAGGAATTGGTGGACCATGATAACATTGAGCACCATGAAGAACATGTGGCAAGAAAAAGGCCAAGAACAAGTTTTTCACCATGAGCATCTCAGATGTATATTTCCCTCACCTTGATGGAAGAAAAAATCACCATTGCAGGGAATGATTTCATATTTTCAGTAGATTCCATCTTTCAAGCTATAGGCATACCAAACCATGGTGAAAATTGGTTCAAAGACATGAACCTAGACCTAGAAGAGTACAAACCCTAACTGAAATCATAATATAAAGAAACTCACTCACATTTTTTCTCATTCAGATATTTTTTGGAGATATATGCACCATTAATGAAGGCTGTCATGAAATTCTTCACATGTGAGGGAAAATTTTCCAAGTTGCATCAATATCACATAAGGCTGCGCATGCACTTTACAACAACCAATTCACTCAATTTGAGTAGTTACCTGAATAGGAGCTTAACCAAGATGTCTAAAAATTTGAAATTGAAAGGAAAAGTGCATTATCCCAGTCTCTTTAATCATAGCTTGATAAAGGTTATGGTTCTCCATTAATTGACAAAAAATAACATGACACGGGACACTTTCATTGAGGCAGCTTTGAACATGCATATAACTACTTCACCAAGCCAGCACCAAACTATGTCAGCACAGTCAATGGAGGTTGGGTCATCAAGAAAGAATGATGAGGTTCCAAGGCACCTAGGATTGAGGTGACTAATACATATCAAAGAGGCAGAAGGATTGTGTTTTCTCCTAAAACAAAGGTAAGGAGCTAGCTGTTAACGGGAAAAGTGTCTACTCAGAACGCCCCTATCCAACTAAGGTGTGATAGTACCTTAGAAACAAACAGAGAAAACTACTTTCGTATTCTTCTTTATGAACTATAAACGAAAAGGATTAGGAAGAACCAGCCTGTGTCTTGCGCTAGTCCTTTGATCCAATCTCTCTCTCCTCTTTGACAGCTTCCAGCTACCTGCTCCCTTACTTTCCCAGCTTCACCAAGTTCCTGCAAGATCACAGAAGAGGAAAACTACACAAAGACATGGATTCATATTCATAAATAGCTTAGGATTAGATTTAAGCTAAACATGCAAATATAACAAACCATCATTGATATACAAGCATGTAGGAGAAACTTAGATAGTTTTATTGATATAGCAAGAAGGTCCAGGAGGAGTTACAACCGATGATTCCTGATCCAGCATCAACCCCCTAGCAAAGGAATCCCCTCTTCACCTCCAACAAAGCATAAATCACCCAATACACTGATCTCTATCTCAAAACCAACAGCAATTCTCTGCAATGTACAAAATTCCAGCCTCTGGATCTCTGGGATGAGGGATCCATATATAGATGTATGCAAAGAGGATGAGTCAGCGTATGATTTGACTAGTGGCTTCTCTCTGTCAGTTCTTGCTTCCACTTGGAGACTGAGAGCCTCTTACTCATCCTTGGTCGAACTCAGTGAGGCAAGTGTCATTGGGGAAGATTCTGGAAGCTTCCATTGTCTGTCCACCTTGCGGAATGGCACTGCCATTTGTCATTTCCCGCTCAGCGCACCCTGGTAGTGCATTTAGGTACGTTGCAACGCACCTAGCTAGTGTACTGGGGTGCTATGCAACGCAGCTAGCTAGTGGAGCAGCTGAAATGATCCTGATTTGACTGATTCTGAGCAATTTCTGGTGGAGAACTTCTGGGAGAAGCTGTAATTGGTTGACCTTATTCCTTTAGGGGCCGGAACAACACTTTTAGGGACTTAGGATCCCTTGGTTTATGGAAATTTCATGCTTAGAGCTGTAAGGCACAAAAATGTCTATAACAGTTGCCCCCTAAAGTATGAGGCCATTTATCGGGTGAAATGCTTTATTAGGAGGATCTGAAGTTCTTTCAATGCTAGGAGGAGACCTGTAATAAGATACAATACAATACATTATCTTCATACTGTTTTCATGATCTAGCTGAGGCGGGCATTCCCATGCTCAACTTTATAAATTCAATTTTTATGTACACAGGACAGACAATCGTCTGATGGTAGACTAATGATTCTGATGAAGTCATCATCCTTTTGGTAGGATGATTATCTGTGCTGCAATGCTGTACATGTCAATGTCTTTATTTTTCCTGAATATATATCGCAACTCGGATGGATGAAACTAGATTCGGGGTCTTCAATCTCGTCCGATCTTCACTCGAAGTACAAGTCGATCCATGTGAGAAATGTTTTGAAGTTGAACATGGAAAGACATCGCTTGATTACCAGTCGATGATGCAAACTGTTAACAAGCGCGAGAGGAATCACCGATAATGATGATGACCCTCAAGGTACTGCAGTACAATTCATGTGGTGTGAATAAAGGACTTGGCATCGAACACCACGCAAAATCTTTCGGTCGAAGGTCATTGATGTATACCTGTCGCCGGAAGTGAGAAACTTGCCATTGAGGCATGCAAGCTTCAAAGTACTGAATGGGGTGTTCCTAGATCAACTTCTTGGATAATGAGCTGATGTCGACAAGAAGTGATCCGTCAAAGGAGGGCCTTGATGAATCCCACATCAATGACACGGAACGGAGCAAATGATTTTGATGGAGGTGAAAACGAACTGATGATATATGGTTCAGGATGGCGATCATGAAAGAATAAAGTGTAATGTATGGTAGTGGATGGGACACGGATGACTTCTCTGGATGACTTCTCTTGAACATGTCGGCGACACTTATGTGATGGATTGGTAGCATTTACCCCAAATTTGGATGGTATGGCGTGACCATGGTGATGTGACTGGTGAATGAAACAACCCAACCCGACTCAGGCACGGAGTGGAAGTGTCATGTTCAAGAGCGAATTGCTACCAATAAAGATTCTTTGAGTTTCTTCCCAATTTTTCCCCAGTCATTGTTGACCAGTACCTCTTTATTTTTGTCAAGCTTGAGGAGGATAACATATGCTTGTTCTATAATTTTCCCTTCGGGCAAACCCATCGCTATGTTTTAACGAGCCTAGCGATAGTGAAACTCGTTCTCGTCTAAAGACAAGTTTGTCGCTATTAATCTTTTTAACAAGTTTAACGACAAAGATAACTCGGTCCTTTTCATTCTTAGAGAGTCTGAAAAGGTACGTAAAGGTAACTCCAAAATTCCTTTTTCGTCATCTAATCCCTTAAGTCCGAAAAAGTATAAAACAATACAGAAGGGATGAATTTTCGATAGTTTTAACGAGCCGAACAAAACAAGCGCTCGATCTTTTCGTGCAATAATCCCTCAGGTCCAAAAAGATTAAAATCTAGAGGAGGGATAACACTTCCGGTCGCTTTAACGAGCTGGAAGGCCATAACTCGACAATCTTTTCATATTTTACGAGTCAACTGAAAAGAGCTTAAAGAAGACTCGTCTTTTGAGGAACGAGTGATAAAAAGGGTAGCAGCTGATTCTAGGTAAGGGTTGGAATTTTCCAATCACGGCAGTGTCACAAGGATGGCTAGTGAAATCACTCTTCGCAACTGTTCCTCAAAATGGGTAAACAATCAAATGGAGGTGAATAATCGGCCAATGGAAAAGTGGAGTTGACGGTGCAAACACGACCAAGGCTTTAATGGCTGAAATGTTTCATTCACAGTGATTATTTACCAGGGAATAGTTCATTTTTTAACGAGCTTAAACGCGGGTGGAAACATTTTCTCATGTCTTATGTTTATTTTTTAACGAGCTTGAACTATGCGCTAAAACTGCTCGATTAATCCAGTCATATGATAAGAATGTCTCATATAAGACGGCAACTTTTAGATTTTTGGCCCACATCCTTTGTTTATGCAAGTTAGGTGACGACTAATCCTACGAGTTTAAAGGGTTAGAGGTCCTAAAAATTTAAAAAATAAATAGTCGCCCCTCGCTTGCACTCCAAAAGGTTTGCATGCCCCCAGGTATAAAGTATGGTTTCAAGGTTACCCCTTCTTTAGTCCAATAAAACATTTGTTTTACCGGGAGAGGCCTACCTCTTACAGGTCACCCAAAGATTGTTCGATTCGCGGTGCAAACAAAACACTTCTTCGGCGATGTCTACCGAGATAAAGAAAGGCGAGTGACTTAGTTTTGTCAACTCACATAACTTTGACAAGAGAATCTTGTTCTAGAATAACCCCTCTTCCAATCACAGACGGGGTACAGACTAGTCATATTCTCTCGCGGAAACCTACCCTACACCCGATGTTTTCCTGCCGAAGCAGACCAGGACGCATGCCCCCTAGGTTTCAGTCATATCCCTCCGAATTAATCGCGCTCATCAGGAGGACGGACTGGAGATTGAGACATTTCTTGCATGAAGAGACCATTTAGGGATGGTATATGACTATTTTCTGTGTGATCCGGGAAATGAAAGCTGGTCCACGAGCTTGACCACTCTTCCTTTGTGCGGAAAACACATTACTCTAAAGAGTGAGGAGACGATGGCTCCCATGCAATACATATAGTCTCGTCCAAGGAGTAGGTTATAATCCAAGGGTCCTTGAACTACCATTACATTCATTTGAACTGTCTTCCCTCTCAATGTTATGAGCACATTGGGAAGGATCCCTAAAGGTCGACTAGTTCCTTTATCAAAGCCTGTCAGATTTCTCATCTCAGGCAACAACGATGGTGAACCAAGCGCTTTCCAAGCAATAGAGGAAAGGATACTCACATAATCCCCCTCATCTATGATGGTACCAGCCATGACCATTCTATATATTTGAATGATAATTCGAAATGGTATGCTTGCTGGTAAACGGGGTCTGCCTAGTTGATTCCAATCGAAGGAGACAACTAGGTTGCTTGGAGGTGGGACCGAGTAGACGGCCAGGTATGGCTCTGACGAACTTCCCTCCTGCGGTAAGGGAATGGGTAGATTGCCCCCATGTTCATCGGAGTCTATGTTGATGAAGAGAATTTGGACGGTGTCATCCTTGTTCTCTTCAGTGACTGTATCATGCGAAGATAAAACCTTTGAAGGCAAGACCGGGTCGACTGTCGCCTCGACCTTTTGACTTTCATCTGGTATGGATTCAGATGGTTTATCTTCGATGATAGGCGCTTCAGCCGACCACTTGAGCGGGCCAGCTGGATTCTCAACTAGCGACAGACTCGACAAGAGTTTTTTATATCCAGGAGGAATTCGTAACGGTGAAACCGGACGATCATCCAAAACTCTTTTTGCTTCGTCTAAGAAGGGACAACGGTGGATGGCATGATTGCCTTCGCACAGTTTACAGGGAAATCTAGCTCTCGCATTTTGTCCTAGGGCTTCACTTTCACTAGTTGACGGTGTGCTTTCAACATGATCATCAGAGGTTGATGACACCGGATTATGCAAATGAGGAGACCAGTCCCTTAGTATGCGAGGGATGCAAGGACAATCTCTGTGAAAGTGGTCTCCTTTGCAAATGACACATGGCGATTTAGGCCTGGTCAGTGCAATGTGTGGATTTTCATTAGACGACACTCGTTTTCCCCCATTTGCCTTTGGCTCCTTCTTCTTCTTTTCTTTCTTCTTCTTCTCCTTCTTCTCCTTAGGAACTTGACTTTTGGCTTTGCCAGCCCCATCAAGCGAAGAGGAAGGAGGAGAGGAAGAATTAGAGGAAGTAGAAGGTTGGTGGGCAACTCTGGACTCGTCTAATTGCTGATTCGATTGTTCAGGAATAGTGGTGTTCTGAACGACATTGGTTGAGAAGAGCCATACTGGCAAGCCAATTGTCAGTCCTGGAAGCGACAATGTGGCCATATGGGGTGCACCAACATCTCCCTAAGAGGAGAAGGGACTAGGATTTCCACCAAGGGGAATTCCTTGGTTGGTAGACTCCATTTTCTCAACCTAAGATCAACGTAGGAAAAGGGTATGAATATTCCGTTTAAAATAAATTTTAAGACGCTTTGACACAACTTGTTTTTTCAATTTTTAAGAGTCGAGAAAAAACAAAAGATGACTCTAGTCTCCTTCGATTTTTAATGAGCCTGAAGTGACAAGTGCTCAGATGGACCTTTTCCGTTAAGGAGTCTGAAAAGGAATGAAAGGGATTGCTCTGAAGATCTAGGTAGAGGGAGTACCAAACCAATCGCAAAACTACAGAAAATTTTTTACGGTACGGCAGTCAATCTTCCCGAATGTTGTGTTCGGTGCATTGCGATCAGTAGGGCAACCGATACGGCTTCCTATGGATAAAAGGTTTTAAGCCTATAGAGGTCTCCCAATATATACTTGACGGTACGTGGGAGCACAAGTCTGTACTGGCACTTATCGTCTCAAAGTGGAGGAATCACCCAACCATCAATGAGGACAACAGTTACCAGGCTTTACGACGCCGGAATACGTCTCTAGCCTAGACCTCTAAATGTTGTGCGTTAAGTTCCAAAGCGTTGTTAGATTCATTCAATTTATTTTAAGTTGATCTTTCTTAGAAGTTTGCCTTTTGGGATCACCACGAGATGTAGATGTAATTCCTAAAATGCAATCTAAAGATGATAAGCAAGCTTTTATCTCTTTTCAACAATGAAAATCCTAGCTACAAGGGGAAAAGAAAGACACAATCTTTTCTCAAAGAGCAAAGAGCACACTGTAAATGCACTTTCCCTAAATCAAGCCAAACAGACTATCAATATGCAAATGCACATATGCATGTATTTGTTTTCACTTTCTTAATATTGATGCCTAAAAATAAAGTTGATGTACAAATCTAAATTTGCTTTCAAGTGACAAACACAAACAAGCTTCTTTTCGAAATCAAAAGGTAGAGAAGATTACGACACTTTGTGATTTTGAAATAAACACTCGTTTCGACACTAGAAAGTGACAAATTCAAACCAAAGACAAAAGTAAAAGCATAATCGACTGTCAAAAGCAAATAAACTTTCTCCTAAGATCAAAATCGACACTTGTGACAGATCTAAATCCAAGGACGACAGTATGATTATTCTACTCTTTCAATGGAAAACTGTAAATGATGTAACAAACACACAAAGAACATCTACAGTCTTTTTGTACAAAGGAGGCGGAATTAAGGCAAAGAAAAGGGGTTTTTAAACAGGCACACACTTATTACAGGCTGCAAAAATCAGAGACAAAACTGAAAAAATGAAGCAAAGAACCTCAGCTGCACAGGGCTAGGCTGATCATCGCACCTGTTACATAGAGAAACTGAATTGCAGCGCAGGTAGCCCTCTCGGGAACTGCGTTGAAATGCAGAATCTCTTCACTGTGCCTGTGTTGGGGCAGAAACGAGACTTCTATCCGGGTTCTGGGTCACGGTTTGCAGTTTAATCTATGGTTTTTGGCCGAGTAAAAGCAATCAGTAATGCACAATCAGAGGGTGGATTTAAAGGAGGTCTAAGACCTATCACAAAGGGTAATCAAATCATTTGTGAATAAGCTGTTCAAATCATAAACAAATCCAGTGAATGGATTGAAGTAGCAGGTGTCCACTTTGCATTTGATAATGGCAAATGCAGTTCGATTGCTACTTCTGTGTTTATGAAACAAACAACAAGAGAAACACAAACAAACTAACTAGACACAATCCCCAGCGGAGTCACCATTTTGTTAACGGGAAAAGTGTCTACTCAGAACGCCCCTATCCAACTAAGATGTGACAGTACCTTAGAAACAAACAGAGAAAACTACTTTCGTATTCTTCTTTATGAACTATAAATGAAGAGGATTAGGATGAACCAACCTGTGTCTTGCGCTAGTCCTTTGATCCAATCTCTCTCTCCTCTTTGACAGCTTCCAGCTACCTGCTCCCTTACTTTCCCAGCTTCACCAAGTTCCTACAAGATCACAGAAGAGGAAAACTACACAAAGACATGGATTCATATTCATAAATAGCTTAGGATCAGATTTAAGCTAAACATGCAAATATAACAAAACATCATTGATATACAAGCATGTAGGAGAAACTCAGATAGTTTTATTGACATAACAAGAAGGTCCAGGAGGAGTTACAACTGATGATTCCTGATCCAGCATCAACCCCCCAGCAAAGGAATCCCCTCTTCACCTCCAACAAAGCATAAATCACCCAATACACTGATCTCTATCTCAAAACCAACAGCAATTCTCTGCAATGTACAAAATTCCAGCCTCTAGATCTCTGGGATGAGGGATCCATATATAGATGTATGCAAAGAGGATGAGTCAGCTTATGATTGGACTAGTGGCTTCTCTCTGTCAGTTCTTGCTTCCACTTGGAGACTGAGAGCCTCTTACTCATCCTTGGTCGAACTCAGTGAGGCAAGTGTCATTGGGGAAGATTCTGGAAGCTTCCATTGTCTGTCCACCTCGCGGAATGACACTGCCATTTGTCATTTCCCGCTCAACGCACCCTGGTAGTGCATTTAGGTGCATTGCAACGCACCTAGCTAGTGTACTGGGGTGCTATGCAACGCAGCTAGCTAGTGGAGCAGCTGAAATGATCCTGATTTGACTGATTCTGAGCAGTTTCTGGTGGAGAACTTCTGGGAGAAGCTGTAATTGGTTGACCTTGTTCCTTTAGGGGCCGGAACAACACTTTTAGGGACTTAGGATCCCTTGGTTTATGGAAATTTCATGCTTAGAGATGTAAGGCACAAAAATTTCTATAACACCAGCACATGATGAGGGGCCTTCAGGAGAGCCATCAGGTGAACAAGAGACCGAGTTCTTTCTCCTTCACGATGATGAGACCGATATAGAGCCAACAAATGCAGAGCTTAGAGAGGTCATCCAGGAACAACAATCAGAGATTGAGGCCTTGTCCCTTGACTTGGAGAGGGCCAAGTGGAACATGAAGTACCTGGAGCAGAGAAACAAGCAGCTTGAGGACCAGCAGGCGATCATGGAGCTGCAAAACATTCGAGAGCATCGCCAAGCTGCTCAAAGAAGAAGGGTTGAGCTCACATCTTTGGAGAAACAAATCAATGAGGATAGGGAGGCCAACCTTGAGAGGGTCAACATGCATTTGGAGAGGCTACTAGACAACACCGACAAAGACCTTGCTCTGTTGAGACACATGGCATTTCATTACAGGGCACGAAACATGAGCGCCAAGGTCTGAATAAAGAGTTTAAAAGCAAAATTGAGGAAAGCAACAAGGAGGGAAAAAGAGGAAAAAGAGAAAGATAGGCTTAGAATCTTTGTTGAGGCTTCCTTGGCTCAGCATGGCACCCCATAGAGAACCTCCAGCCCAAATTTCAAGAAATTTGGGGAATTTTTGGTCACATGGAATTTTTTTGGGAAAAAAACAGGGATTTTCTCCCTCTACACCGCGCCACTGGCGCGACCCTAAAATTATAGAGCTCCAAATGAGGAATGGCTTGCAGTTTTGGATTCAACATGAAAAATCATGACTACTGGTATACGGGCAAGAAATTTGGGCAAGATCTGAGCCTCCTAGAGGTCAAAAACACCTAAAAAATGGCCTCTCTGCCACTTTTTTGACACACAGAAAGAAGTCTTGGGAGAATGGAGATTTGGAGGGGAAAATGAGCACCAAATTCAAAAATTATAGTTGGGTTAGAAAGTAGATAGGACAGGCTTTCCAACAAGCCCAATTGGGCACATTTTAGACACCTGCAAGTACCCCAAAACAGGCCCCAAAGTGGCACGACGCACAGAGAAATTGGCGCGGCGCACAGAGGAAAAACTACCAATCTGCTCCAGTTTCGCGAAATTTCAGTTCACGATTTCTCCAAGTGCGCCCTGTCATCTACACTTTGGTTTTTTGGCACCAAAGCTGGCATTTAAAGTGTTTTTTCTCCAGATTGGCATCTATCCAAGTGGCGAAGGAAGGCAAAGGGTCACCCAGGCCAAATGTCATGTTTGTGAGTGTTTCACCTGTCGTTGATGGTTGGCTCTCCATCTCCATTTTGTAATGATTCGAGTAACTCCCCAACCCTTGGGCATTCTATCTCTTCCTCACACATTCTATATATTGTATGCAAGTTATTTGCAAAGCGTTGGTTGGATTGTAACTTCTGGGAGACTGTGTGAAAGAAACTTTGTTTCTTCACTGTGTATTTTTGACAGAGAATTAATGAAAGGTAGCGGCTCTGTTTCATGAGATTCTCGTGGTTGTGAGTGTAGAAAATGTGTTTCTTATGTTTTCATATGTATTTTTTTATGTTTCATAATTCATTTCATGCTCATTTCCAGTGAAATTTTCTGAGTGAGATTAGGTAGAATTCAATTTTAATTTCTCTGCCTGTGGGAAAATTTCATGTTCAGTGTTCTTCTTCTATTGAAAAGGATTCATGTAACTATGCCCTTTTCACTTTCTTCAGCAATCTTTTCATTCCGCGTTACCTCAAACTAAAATTGCTACATTTTCCACCTGTCTTGCCTCACGGAATAATTTTTTCCTTCATTTTAAATTCTTTGTTCTTTGCTGAGCGCCAGTCTCATAACATCCTAGAAGCTCGATCATTTCATAAAATTGTTTCCAA
This sequence comes from Pinus tabuliformis, assembly GCA_031772625.1. NCBI lineage: Eukaryota > Viridiplantae > Streptophyta > Pinopsida > Pinales > Pinaceae > Pinus > Pinus tabuliformis. Next base: position 59,667,156 of record CM062812.1, read on the forward strand.
AATCCCTATTCACTTACTAGCCTATGGTAAATATTATATTGTAAGTCATCTCAGACCGTTTTCGATCATCTATTCACTGAGCGTGACTCGGAGAGAACCCTCTCCTGCTCTGGTAGGGCTAGCTACCAGACTGAGCGTGGTTTGTGGTTACCCTAATTCTTGCCTTCCTTCAGCCTGAGGTAGATTTAGGTGCTAACACGACCTACTTCCTATTATTCTATATTATTTTTGGGCAGACAACCCCTTGACTCAACCTATTACATTTCGCGCTCCGCGCATTTCGGAGATTTATAATATTATTTCCCTAACTTCTAGGCTTTAAGCCCCAAAACATGGGGCCTCCACTACCCAACAGCAGTGCCACAGCATCGGTGTGCCAGGTCGTTGGATGAAACTTTTGCACATGATAGCACAGGCAGTGACTTGCTATCATGAGCACCACTAGTTTACTAAGATGACTTTTCTGCATACATTTCAGTTTTTGGGTTAGATTACCAATTTTTGTCTTGGACACAAATTGTTTGAAAAAAGTTTTACAATTATCTCTCAGGGTTTTATTATGGTTGAGTGATGCAACACTATTCAACTGATGATGCTAATTGAAAATTTGTACTTTACATATGTTGCAAATGTCTATTTAACACATAATTTTCTAGAGATTCGGTTAATGCGTTTAGACTTCTAGAAATATGTTTATATTGAATAAACTCGAAATACCTTTCCAGACTATGAACTCTAAGGAACATACGATGAATTGTTGGGTTTCGGACAGTATAAACGCCAGTAACTTGTAGCACAACAAGTTTTGAGTCTAGCCTAATGATGATTCGGAAAATGCCAAGTGAAATGGCATCATAGAGAAGTTCAATCAACGCGCTATACTCAACGATATTGTTTGTTGATCGACCAATACAAATCCCTATAAAACTCATTAAATCGCCGCTTGGAGTGAAAATAGCCCATGCTACAGAAGATAGGTTCTGCGTACTACGACTAGCACCGTTGGTGTAACCAACACATGGTTCCGAAATGTTTGACATCTGCAATAAATGCAAAGTGGATTACTTAACCAAATAAAAACCCTAAAAAAAAACACACTCACACATGCAATTCAAGCATATTTACATGAGTTTTACCATACTTAACTAAGCATAGTAACGTTTTAAATACAACCCATTTTTGGGCTTAGACAATGGAATTCTGTCATAATCTACTAACTCATAGGCACCTTTCGTCAAAATGAGATTAGCAATATGAGGGCCCATCCAAAGTGGTTCAAATTTTCCTGCACCAATTTTATCTGACTCCTAATCATAAAGCAGGACTAGGTCACCTTCTAAGAAGACTCGAGGCTTGACATTTTGATCATATTGTGCTTTTAGCTGTTTCTTGTGTGCTTCGTTAGCCAATGCAGCATCACAACGGGTTTCATCCAGATGGATTAATTCCAAGAAATGTGCTTCTTCATCAGAAGTGTTAGGTAGCAGGTCAATTACAAGTTTGAGTGATGAAATTTCACATTGAATCAGCAAGACTGCTTCCAAACCATACACCACCTAAAAGGGTGTGAATCTGGTAGCATTTCTTATTGAGGTCCGATATGCCGACAAAGTTGAGTATAGGATTAAATGCCAATTCCTTTTGTGAACTCCAATCATTCGTTGTAACATGCACTTAAGGACCTTGTTGATAGCCTCAACTTGTCCATTAGCTTGCGAATAATATGGAGTAGAACTATCATGTGACAATCCTAATTTGGCAACTAATTCAACCATCATATGATTGTGAAAATGCGACCCATGATCTGTAACTATGGCATGTGGTACACCAAACCTGGCAACCACATGGTTGAAGAAAAATAATACAGTCATTTCACCGTTGTTGTTTAATGTAGGCATTACCTTAGCCCATTTGGTAAAATAGTCAACATTGGCTATAATATATCCATGCCCCCCGGTCAAGGTGGGGTTATATGTCATGAAATCAATGCCCCATTTTGCGAATGGTCCAACAACAACTACTGGATGCAAAGGTGCAAGTGGTAGTCTTGTTTTCCGATCAAATATTTGACATGCATGACAACTTTTGACGGTAATTATGCAATCTTTCAATATTGTTGGCCAAAAGTAACCAACATGGAGAATTCTATGTGTTGTTGCATATCCAGACAAATGTCCACCACAAGCACCTGAATGACATTCATTCAAAGCTTTCTTGGCCTCCTCATGAGTGAGGAACCTTTGTAAAATCGTACCGATACCACGGTGATAAAGCGTGTCACTCTAGAAGAAGCATGGAGCTCAATCAAAGCAGATGTAAGTCACTTTTGTGTTTTTGGAAGTGAAGCGTGGGCCCATATTCCAGATGAAAAGCATAAAGCTTTAGAACCTAAGAGTGAAAAATGTACTTTTGTTGGATATTCTGAAGATGTCAAAGGCTATAGACTTATTCCATTTAAGTCCAAAAATGTTATCATTAGAAGAGATGTAAAATTTGATGAAAATATATCGGCCTGCGAGCCTAGTCCGGCGGTTGTGCCACCTCTCCCTATCTCTTCTACTTTTGAAAACATTTCTTCTTCAGATGATGAAAGTGAGGATGCCAATCCTCCCCCACCATCTCAGGATCCTCCTTCAGCTCCTCAGCTTCCAAAATGGGTTCGTGCTACTCGAGATGCAGTAGGTGATCTTGCTGGTGATCCTACAGATCAGCGACGTACACATTCTCAGTTCGAGAAAGCCTCTTCTTTATTGGCTCAAGCTCCAGTAAATTATGATCCTCACACCTTTGCAGAAGCTTCAGGCCATCCAGATTGGGAAGCAGCTATGAATGAAGAATATCATTCATTGTTGGCAAATGACACATGGGATCTTGTTCCTTTACCAAAGGGACGAAAACTTGTTAGATGCAAATGGGTTTACACAACCAAGTATGGACCAGATGGGAAAGTTGATAAACATAAAGCTCGTCTTGTTGCTAAGGGTTTTTCACAGGTTGAAGGCATTTACTACACTGAAACCTTCTCCCCCGTTGCCAAAATGAACTCTATCCGCCTTGTTCTTTCCCTTGCTGCCTCTTTCAAATGGGAAGTCCATCAGATGGATGTTAAATCTGCCTTCTTGCATGGGGACTTGCATGAAGAAATCTATATGGAACAACCCATTGGCTTCATACAAACAGACTCTAGCCTTGTATGTCGACTTAAGAAATCCCTTTATGGTCTCAAGCAAGCTCCTCGGGCTTGGTATGCCAAAATGGATAGCTTTCTTTTAGAATCTGGCTTTTCTAGGTGTCATTCTGACAATACTGTCTACACCAAGAAAGTGGGCAACTCTCTTATCATCCTTGTTCTTTATGTTGATGATCTTATCCTTACTGGTAGTGATCCCAACCTTATAAACCATGTGAAGTCTAGCCTTAAAAGGAAATTTGAAATGACAGACTTAGGACACTTACACTATTTTCTCGGTCTTCAAGTCTTGCAATCCAAGGAGGGTATTTCCCTTTCCCAGTCCAAGTATGCTTGTGATATTCTACGTCATTTTCACATGGAAGACTGTAAGCCAGCTCCTTCTCCCTTTCAGTCTGGAGTCAAACCTTCAGTCACTTGTACTTCTCCTGAAGTTGATGCTACCTTATACCGTCAACTTGTAGGAAAACTCTTGTATCTAACTCATACTTGTCCTGACCTTTCCTTTGCTGTTGGCCTTGTTGCTCGGTTCATGCAAAACCCCCATGAAATTCATTGGAAAGCAGCTAAAATAATACTTCATTATGTTCGAGGTATAGTTCAGTTTGGGATTCATTACAGTGCCGAAGCATCTCCTCTATTGGTTGGTTTCACTGATTCCGATTGGGCTGGTGACCCTGATGATCGGAAGTCTACTGCCGGTTATGTGTTCACTCTTGGTTCAGGACCTATTACATGGGCTTGTAAGAAACAAGCTTCTATTTCTCTTTCATCAGCAGAAGTAGAGTATCGTGCTGCCGTAGAAGCTAGTAAGGAAGCCTTGTGGCTTCGTCAGATCCTGTCTGAGTTTGGCTTTCAGTAGCAGCATCCGACTACACTTTGGTGTGATAATCAAAGTGCCATTCAGCTATGCAAAGATCCAGTCCAACATCAGCGCAACAAACACATTGAACTACACATGCACTTCATCAGAAAGCTCATCCATGACCATGTTCTTGAAGTGCAATATTGTTCTACAGATGATCAAGTTGCAGACATCTTTACAAAGGCTCTCATAGAGGCGAAGTTCACTAAAATTCGATTTATGGTTGGAGTTCAGGAAGTTGTCACTAAGGGGGGATAGGCTCTAGTGCCTCCTTCCTTCTCCTATTGTGTCATATTTGTAAATCCTTCAATCCTATCCCAAGTTGTTCTTAAGGGGGGATGTTAGGATATTCCGACACATAGGAAATAGTTAAGTACAACTTGGTCTAGTATAGAGTTAGGTATAGAGTTAGGTAAAGTGTGTTTCTTTACCGTTGTACATTTTGTAACTTACAATCCGACGGTCACGATATGTAGTGATCCGACGGTTCATTCTCTCCTCGGTATTACCGACACTTGATCCGTGGCTTGACACCCAATTGGTCGATGATTTCTATTTAAAGTGCATGGAGGGTCATTTGTAGGGTAATCCGTGCATGAGAGAAGCATATGTAAATTTTCATTCTTTTATTAATAATGTTGGCATTATGATACATATGTTGTACTTGATGGCAACCCACTCATCTCAGATAATAAATTATAATGTAGAGAAAAGTTCACGTACTTTTATGCAGAGAAAAGTTTATTTCATGTAGAGAAAAAGTTCACGCACTTTCATGCAAGGAAAAGCGCATATATGTTGGAGAACTTACCTTTGGTCCATGGTAGTTAGTCCTTGGTATTTGAACCTATGAGGAAAAGCGCGTATATGTTGGAGAACTTACCTTTGGTCCATGGTAGTTAGTCCTTGGTATTTGAACCTATGAGGAAAAGCGCGTATATGTTGGAGAACTTACCTTTGGTCCATGGTAGTTAGTCCTTGGTATTTGAACCTATGGTTTTGGACCATGGTACTTCGTCAAAAGTGTTGATCTCACGTACTTTCATGGTTGGTTCATGGTATTAGTCCAACAGTTTTTTGATCCTATGGTTTTGGCCCGTGGTATTGTGAAAGGCCTAAGCCTATATAAAGCAAAGGAGATCACTTGGCTAATTCATTCTTGCAAATCGAATATCTTAAGATCTGAAATATTGGGTTATTGTTTTAAAAGTTTGATCTATGAAAGGGAAGTTGAAATCGAATCTGTGAAGGGTGATCTCTCGAGCGCTGCAGCTGCGGAAGTGCGGAGACGCCACAGAGGCACCATAGAAGGCGCAGTGCGAAGACGCCACAGAGGCGCCACAGAACGCGCAGTGCGGAGGCGCCACAGAAGGCACAGTGCGGAGACGCCACAGAGGCGCCACAGAAGGTGCAATGCGGAGGCGCCACAGAAGGCGCAGTGCGGAGGCGCCACAGAAGGTGCAGTGCAGAGATGCCATAGAGGTGCCACAGAAGGCGCAGTGCGAAGACGCCACAGAGGCGCCACAGAAGGCGCAGTGCAGAGGCGCCACAGAAGGCGCAGTGCAGAGGCGCCACAGAAGGCGCAGTGCGGAGACGCCACAGAGGTGCCACAGAAGGCGTAGTGCGGAGACGCCACAGAGGCGCCACAGAAGGCACAGTGCAGAGGCGCCATAGAAGGCGCAGTGTAGAGATGCCACAGAGGGCGCAGTGCGGAGGCGCCACAGAAGGCGCAGTGCGGAGACGCCACAGAGGCGCCACAGAAGAAGCATTGCGGAGGCGCCACAGAAGACGCAGTGTAGAGACGCCACAGAGGCGCCACCGAAGGCGCAGTGTGGAGGCGCCACAGAAGGCACAGTGCAGAGGCGCCACAGAAGGCGCAGTGCGGAGGCGCCACAGAAGGCGCAGGTGCGGTGGTCGCGGCGCCACAGAAGGCGCAGTTTGAAAATTTATGAAAAGTGGTCCTTGAAAGAAAAGAAGTAGGGGGTTGTAGCTCCCTTCCAGGAGAGACTGGAAAACGAGAGAGAGTTGTAGCTCTTTGCAGGTTTCAGCCTGCGTACTGGTAAAGGACTGTACCAGTACAAAACCATTGTAAAAGGAGTTTCTAATTTGAAAGAAGATAGAGACATATTGCAGCAGGTGGTTTTCACCCACATTGGGTTTCCACCTTACATCTTGTGTTCTTTGGTGTGACTATCTGTTTTCTTTGTTCATGCTCATTATTTTATGGTACTGACATGCAAAAATAATTCAAAGAATAAATAAGGAAGATTTATTAAAAGAACTTGATAATACTGATTCACCCCCCCTCTCAGTATTATTTCCAACAATTGGTATCAGAGCAGGTCCTTCAGAGAAGCTTGATCGCTTGAAGGAAGATCATTCATCATGAGCAACTACGAGAGGGAAGCATTAATCAGGCCACCAATTTTTGATGGGACAAACTTCAATTATTGGAAGGTAAGAGTTACTGCCTACCTTCAATCTCTTGGTACAGAAGTTTGGGATATCATAGATACAGGCTACACTTTTCCTTCAGCTACTCCTACAGATACGGCCGAAAAGAAGAAATATGAAACAAATGCTAAAGCAGTCAATACTCTGCTGGGATGCTTATCTCAAACAAAATTCGTGAAGGTTATGCAATATAAATCCGCAAAAGAAATATGGGACAAGATTGTCTTGAGCTACGAAGGAGATGAACAGGTAAAGCGTGCTAAACTTCAAACCCTCAGGATTCAGTATGAGAATCTCAGAATGTATAATGATTAAAGTGTGGCTAACTATTTCCTTCGGGTAGATGAGATTGTTAATTGCATGAAAAACTTGGGTGAAGAAATAAAAGAGGCTATTGTGGTTGAAAAAGTTCTAAGATCATTGTCCCCCAAGTTTGAATCTAAAGTGTCTGCAATAGAAGAAAAGGAAAATCTACGAATTCTTACTATGTCTCAGCGACACGGAATTCTAACTGCTTATGAAATGAGAAAGGAAGGTCCATCAGACAGAAGAGAAGCTGCGTTCAAGGCATCAGGCAAAGGAGATTATTATGAAGCAAGTCACGTACCAGAAGAAGAAGAAGAAGAATCAAATTTTGTCAGAAATCTTCAAAGGGGTTCTGGAAGGTTCAGAGGTAAGTTACCTTTTAAATGCTTTGCTTGTGGAAGAATAGGTCATTATGCTGCAAAATGTCCTTATAAGGATAAAGGAAAGGAACCTGCTAGATGGAACAAGAAACAGAGTGCAAATAAGAAAATCTACTACACTCATGAAGATAGTGATGGTCTATCAAACAGTGATGAAGATGAACGAGGTAATGAATATAAATTGTTAATGGCATTTGAAGATGATGATTATATGGATGCTATAGATGTGGATAACCTTTATGAAGAAATTACTAGACTCAAGAGATGTATAGAAGAAAAGAATATGATCATTGATACTCTGCAATTTCAAATTGATGAAAAGGAAAAACATCTTGAAAAATTAGAAGGTGAAATTGTTGGTCTTAGAAAAGAGATTGAGAAAACAAAAGCTATTAATCTTAAGTTTGTCAAAGGGTCTGAAACTTTGGATGAGATTATCAATGTGCAGCGGTCTCCACTAAACAAGACAGGTCTGGGCTATAATGGAGAAACTTCTCAAGCATCCACCTCAAAAAGTTATCTTGATGTAGCAAGAAGAAATGAGCAAAAGCACAATGGAGACCATCAGGTAAAGCAGGGACGAATTGCAAACAGAGACTATCAGGGGCAATCCGTCTTAAGGGTGAACAAAAACTACAACCAGCCACAGGTAAAATCTTCTCAATTTGGTTCAAGAATGGATGACAATAGAAATTACAATCATTTGGCTGGTAGATTTGATAACCGCAGAAGTTTCTTCAATGGACAATGCTTTTCTTGCCATAACTTTGGTCACAAAGCAGCACAATGTGTTGCATATAAAACGATCATGATGAGAGAAGCTCAAAAACAAAGAAGTATGACCGGGATTACAAAAAGGACCTACAACAACTTTTCGGTTCTTGAAAATGAAGTTGAATGTTCTATTTGCAATAACTTTGGTCATGAAGATTCTGAATGCAGGAGCAGTTTCAGCAGAAAAAGGAACAAGCCTCAAGCACCAAAACATGGAGAATAAAGGAACCACAAACAGAAAGATGTGGGATAGCATTTTATGCAGAGGGACAGGAAAATCTATGGTACATTGACAGTGGATGTTTGAAGCATATGACAGGTGATAAAGAAAAACTGGAGTCATATTCTGCTCTAGAAAAGGGAAAGAAAGTTTCTTTTGGAAATGATACTCCTGCAACTATAAAAGGAAAAGGCATTGCTCAGTTAAAAGAAAAGGTCAAGGCTGGAAATGTTTTATATGTAGATGGATTGAAGCATAATCTTCTAAGTGTCAGCCAGATATGTGATCAAAGAACCAAGGTGATATTCAGATCAAATGGATGTCTTGTTCATGATCTTGATACAGGTAAAACAGTGATCAAAGGTAAAATAACTCCAAATAATCTGTACATATTTGAAGAAGGACAACAACAATGCTATCTGAGCAAGGATGATGAGCATTGGTTATGGCATCGGAGGTTGGGGCATCTAAGCTTTTCACAAATAAGGAAAGCATGCAAATATCAGGCAGTTCGCGATCTTCCAGATATCAAAATTCCTGACAACACCATATGCAAATCATGTCAGTTTGGAAAACAAACCAGAACTAACTTTCCAGAGAAGGAAGGATCAACTAGCATGCCTCTTGAGCTAGTACATACAGATACATGCGGTCCATTCAGGAAAAGAACACCTCGAGGAGAAGAATACTTGATATTATTCATTGACGATTTCTCCAGGTTTGTCTGGTTAGGACTTATGAAGCACAAAGATGAAGCATTCGAAAAATTCAAATCTTTCAAAGCCTTGGTTGAAAATGAATCAGGTCACAAAATTAAGTGCCTCAGATCCGACAGAGGTGGGGAGTTTACCTCAAATGAATTTTTCAATTTCTGTGAAGAACATGGGATAAGAAGAGAATTCTCTACAGCTAGAACTCCTCAGCAAAATGCAGTTGTGGAAAGAATGAACAGAACAGTCCAACAAATGGCTCGTGCTATGCTTGATGAGTCAGGAACTCCCGCAACTTTCTGGGGTGAAGCTGCACATGTTGCGGTTGTTATTCTCAACAAGACAAATGTCCGGGTGAACAGCACCCAAACTCCTCATGAGATCTGGAGTGGTAAGACTCCTTTGGTAAAGCACTTCAAAATCTTTGGAATCAAATTCTATATCAAGAATACTGATGAGCAGCTTGGAAAACTTGAACCTAGAGCAGATGAAGGCATTCTTCTTGGTTACTCTCCACATAGCAAAGCATACAAATGCTACAATAAAAGACTTGGCAGAATTGTTGACAGCATTGATGTAGTGGTTGATGAGAAGGGATACATTCCTAGGCAAGTACATCATGAAGACATCGAAGAAGATGAAGGCTACCCTCAACGACAGAATGATGAAGAAGAAGAACCTCAAGAAGAACCAGAGGATCAGACAAGAACAGAAGAAAAGACTCCATCCAGATATGTTCAGAAGAATCATCCAGAATCTCAGATTATGGGGCAGAAAGAAGCAGGTGTACAAACAAGAAGAACAGTTGCAGAAGCTTCAAGCTATTTGGCATTACTCTCCTCTACTGAACCAAAAAATGTGAAAGAGGCATGCAAAGATGAATTTTGGGTAAAAGCAATGGATGAAGAACTTGAGCAAATCGAAAAGAACAACACTTGGGAGCTGGTTCCTAGACCAAAGGATAAGAATGTTATCGGAACAAAATGGGTCTTCAAAAATAAATTGAATGAAAATCAAGAAGTAATTAGAAACAAGGCCAGACTTGTTTGTAAAGGGTATGCGCAGCAAGAAGGAATAGACTTTGAAGAAACCTTTGCTCCTGTTGCAAGACTTGAGGCCATCCGAATGTTCCTTGCTCTCTCAAGTTTTCAAAACTTCAAAGTATTTCAAATGGACGTGAAATCAGCCTTTCTGAATGGAGACTTGGAAGAAGTATACATTGAGCAGCCAGATGGGTTCATTCTTGGAAATGATCCAAATCTTGTATGCAGATTGAAAAGGCTCTCTATGGTCTCAAACAAGCTCCAAGGGCTTGGTACTATCGTTTGGACAAATATCTTCATCAACAAGGTTTTTCAAAAGGATCAGCAGATAGCAATCTTTATATAAAAGTTGAAAATGACAAATTTCTAATACTTGTTGTGTATGTAGATGACATTATTTTTGGCAGCAATGAAGAAGCTATGAGTCAAAACTTTGCCTTGGTCATGCAGAAAGAATTTGAAATGTCCTTGTTGGGAGAACTGACATATTTCCTTGGTTTGCAAATCCAACAAAAAGAAGGAGGAATCTTTTTATCTCAAACCAAGTATCTCAAACAGATTTTGAAGAAATATGGCATGGAAGATGCAAAACCAGTATGTACACCCATGGTCACAGGATGTAGCCTCAGTGCAAATGATGAATCTGCAGCAGTTCATCAACCAACCTACAGATCTATGATTGGAAGTTTACTTTATTTGACAGGTACCCGACCAGACATCATGCATGGAGTTGGAATGGTTGGAAGATTTCAGGAAAATCCGAAGGAGACTCATTTTCAGGCAGTGAAGAGAATTTTCAAATATCTTCAAGGGACTCAAAATTATGGCTTATGGTATCCTAGAGATACAGATATCACACTTCATGCTTATACAGATGCAGATTGGGCCGGAAGCGTGGATGACAGGAAAAGCACAAGTGGTGGTGCATTCTTTATGGGTTCCAGACTGGTATCTTGGTTCAGCAAGAAACAGAGTTTGATTGCCTTGTCTACAGCTGAAGCGGAATATGTTTCTGCTGCATCTTGTTGCACTCAACTCCTTTGGATGATGCAGACTTTGCAGGATTTTCAAATCACTTGTACACCACCTATCCCCATCTTATGTGATAACACAAGTGCAATCAGCATCTCAAAGAATCTTGTCATGCATTCAAAAACCAAGCACGTACCAATCAAGTATCATTTTCTTCGGGAACAAGTGCTTGAACAGAAGGTCAAGTTGGAGTATGTTCCTTCTAAGGAACAAGTTGCTGATATACTCACCAAACCATTGCCCAGGGACACTTTTGAATACCTCAGGCAAAAGCTGGGGGTTGTTGATGCATCATCTTGTTATTGAATCTCTTCTGATTGTTGGTTGTACGCAAGGTTCATCTGAAGTATATGCGTACATGTGCTGGGTTACGGATTGGTCAAAGATCGAATGGCACAGGTTCAGGGGGAGCATATCATGCATTGTTGGCATTATGGAGGAAGTACAGAATGAGATCATGGATGCTGGTCTGAATATTCCTACAATACATCTCTATCTCTTTCATGGTCATGGATTATGGTTCTTCTTTGCAGATCTAGTTTATAGTTAGGGGGAGCATGTTCTTAGGGGGAGCATAACCCTTTGCCCTTGATGTCAAAGGGGGAGAGTGATTGGTTGTTGTTGCCATCAAGTCCAAAGGGGGAGATTGTTGGCATTATGATACATATGTTGTACTTGATGGCAACCCACTCATCTCAGATAATAAATTATAATGTAGAGAAAAGTTCATGCACTTTTATGCAGAGAAAAGTTTATTTCATGTAGAGAAAAAGTTCACGCACTTTCATGCAAGGAAAAGCGTGTATATGTTGGAGAACTTACCTTTGGTCCATGGTAGTTAGTCCTTGGTATTTGAACCTATGAGGAAAAGCGCGTATATGTTGGAGAACTTACCTTTGGTCCATGGTAGTTAGTCCTTGGTATTTGAACCTATGAGGAAAAGCGCGTATATGTTGGAGAACTTACCTTTGGTCCATGGTAGTTAGTCCTTGGTATTTGAACCTATGAGGAAAAGCGCGTATATGTTGGAGAACTTACCTTTGGTCCATGGTAGTTAGTCCTTGGTATTTGAACCTATGGTTTTGGACCATGGTACTTCGTCAAAAGTGTTGATCTCACGTACTTTCATGGTTGGTTCATGGTATTAGTCCAACAATTTTTTGATCCTATGGTTTTGGCCCGTGGTATTGTGAAAGGCCTAAGCCTATATAAAGCAAAGGAGATCACTTGGCTAATTCATTCTTGCAAATCGAATATCTTAAGATCTGAAATATTGGGTTATTATTTTAAAAGTTTGATCTATGAAAGGGAAGTTGAAAGCGAATCTGTGAAGGGTGATCTCTCGAGCGCTGCAGCTGCGGAAGTGCGGAGACGCCACAGAGGCGCCACAGAAGGCGCAGTGTGGAGACGCCATAGAGGCACCATAGAAGGCGCAGTGCGGAGGCGCCACAGAAGGCGCAGTGCGGAGGCGCCACAGAAGGCGCAGTGTGGAGGCGCCACAGAAGGCGTAGTGCAGAGGCGCCACAGAAGGTGCAGTGCGGAGATGCCACAGAGGCGCCACAAAAGGCGCAGTGCGAAGATGCCACAGAGGCGCCACAGAAGGCGTAGTGCGGAGGCGCCACAGAAGGCGCAGTGTGGAGACGCCACAGAGGCACCACCGAAGGCGCAGTGAGGAGACGCCACAGAGGCGCCATAGAAGGCACAGTGAGGAGGTGCCACAGAAGGCGCAGTGCAGAGATGCCACAGAGGGCGCAGTGCAGAGGCGCCACAGAAGGCGTAGTGCGGAGACGCCACAGAGGCGCCACAGAAGGCATAGTGCGGAGGCGCCACAGAAGGCGCAGTGCGGAGACGCCACAAAGGCGCCACCGAAGGCGCAGTGCGGAGGCACCACAGAAGGCGCAGTGCAGAGGCGCCACAGAAGGCGCAGTGCGGAGGCGCCACAGAAGGCGCAGGTGCGGTGGTCGCGGCACCACAGAAGGCGCAGTTTGAAAATTTATGAAAAGTGGTCCTTGAAAGAAAAGAAGTAGGGGGTTGTAGCTCCCTTCCAGGAGAGACTGGAAAACGAGAGAGAGTTATAGCTCTCTGCAGGTTGCAGCCTGCGTACTGGTAAAGGACTGCACCAGTACAAAACCATTGTAAAAGGAGTTTCTAATTTGAAAGAAGATAGAGACATATTGCAGCAGGTGGTTTTCACCCACATTGGGTTTCCACCTTACATCTTGTGTTCTTTGGTGTGACTATCTGTTTTCTTTGTTCATGCTCATTATTTTATGGTACTGACATGCAAAAATAATTCAAAGAATAAATAAGGAAGATTTATTAAAAGAACTTGATAATACTGATTCACCCCCCTCTCAGTATTATTTCCAACAAATAAATTGCCTGAAGTGGCCGCGTTGGTTCAGGCCGTGGACTATTTCCCTCTTTGAGGGTTTTAACCACGTCAAAATACTGGTGTATTGATCTGCGATCTGGTTGTGAGCGGTGTCCTTTGGTGTTCTATCTGAGGAACTTACCCTGTAAATTCCTACACTTATTGGGCTAAAACCATTTCGATGGTTGTATCTACAGCAGCGAGATACAGGTAATAGTCTTGTTGATAGTTTGGGGCATACATTAATGATGCTCTAATCAGCGAATCTTTAAGAGCACTGAAGGAAGCTTGTGCAACTTGATCCCAATGCAAGTGTACCTTTTTCTTCAACAGACATGTAAAACCTTTAGCCATTTCAACATAGTTTGGAATGAACCTCCTCAGAAATTTTGCCTTCCCTTGAAGTTTCTGTAACTCTAATAAATTCGAAGGTGGAGGAAAGTCAAGTATTTCCTGAACCTTAGTTGGATCGAGTCGAATTCCATCTTTTGAGACCAAAAATCTAAGAAATGAACCAGAGCTAGCGCAAAACACACACTTGCGCAGATTGAGCCTTATTTTGTATTGTTAGCACCGTAAGAATATTACTCTAAGATGTTGTGGGTGATCAATCTGCTTTCATGAATGAGCAGGAAAATCATCAAGATATGGTTGAAAATTTTTCTTAATTTTTGAAGATTCTTCGGCGAAAATCACATAGAGAAATTTTTGTCGACGCGTTTCGAACCAGCTAGTGTGGTTCATCGTCAGGACAAGTTGAAGAGACAGATCTAGCTTAGCATGTTAAATAGTATGAGTAGAGTCTACAACGGCTATCTGGATTAACGGCTACATTTGACCTTAGGACCAGAGTCAAAAATTATTATAATTCAATGGCAATTAGTTATATTAGGTGACCATTCAAAAATATATAAATATATAAAGTAAGTTAAAGGTGTTAATGGTTAGTTAAAAATGTATTAAAAATTATAGGTTAATTAGTATTTAAAAGGGGAATAAATGTATATATATAAAAAGTAATATACATAGAAGTAAGTTAGAATTAATAAGAATATTGGAATGGAAAGTAAAGTTAACTTAAAAAAATAAAATAAATAAATAAATAAAATTAAAAATAAAATAAAAATAAAAATGATAATAATAATAATTAAAATAAAGAAATTAATAAATAAAAATTAATAAATAAAAATTAATAATAATAATAATAATAATATTAATAATAATAAATTAAAATTAAAAATTAAAAATAAAATTAAAAAATAAAAATAAAAATAAATAAATAAATAAAAATAAAAGTAAAAGTAAGAGGCGGGAGAAAAATTTGAATCGATTTTGCAGGTGGGAGCGATGGCCAGGGACCGGCAGCTAGGATCACGGGCGGATCCACGCACAGGGCACGGGTAGGGAGTGAGTTATAGCTGTCAGTGTGTAGCAGCAGGAGCAGGAAGGGCTCATCGTCTTTGACTGGCAGCTGGAGGGGTTTCGAAAGAGTTCTTCACAGTGAGACCGCTTCAACAGTTGTAATCCCTCCATCAGCAATCGTAAAGACTGACCCCGCCTTTATAGTTTTTACCAGAGTAAGGACAAAGTTTGTACTGGCTTTTAGCACTGTTTCAGGTGTTTATCTTGGAAGGCTCCCGTAACAATGGTAAACCCCAACGAACTGGTCGATTTGGACCCAGAGGTGGAAGACATTCTCTCTGTTTGGGGGAAGGAACCGACAATACAAAATGTGGAGCGTTATTTTGGAGGGTTCAAATACTCCAAGTCATTCCCGGTCTCGCATGGAAATAAGGTCTTGTCTCAGCAAACTGGTAAGGTCCAGGACAGTTTGGCCACCCAGGTTTGCAGACAAGCTCTCCAAGAGCAGCCAGCCAGGGAAGAAGCAACTGATAGAGTGTTCACAGCGGGTCATTCACCCAGGTCAAAGGGCAAAGCAGGGGCCTCTCTGGCGAATAACCATTCTCTTTCAAATGGCATCGAAGTAGGAGGGCGCAACGGTCAGGTT
This sequence comes from Pinus tabuliformis, assembly GCA_031772625.1. NCBI lineage: Eukaryota > Viridiplantae > Streptophyta > Pinopsida > Pinales > Pinaceae > Pinus > Pinus tabuliformis. The sequence continues at coordinate 59,682,512 of CM062812.1, forward strand.
GGCAGCCATGAGGGAGAGCCGGAAGGCAACAAGGTATTGCTGGCTGGGAGACCCAAAACAGATACTCCTAAACCTAAAAACGCTGGGCTCTATCAGTCTGTTCCGGAGGAAGTGAAACAATCGGTCCCGCCTTTGGAGGATCCAGAAAGGACTGGTTCTGTTGAGGATGCTAGGGATTCAGCGGAGGGATCCTGGAAAAAAGGGGGAAAAAGGAAAAATCAAAGGCGCTTTGGATCCCAGGAGTTGGAGGGCAACCTGATCCTCGGAATGGAGGTATCTATTGATGAAACCATAGTTATGGCAGAATGCTCGCTGGTAGGCAGGGTAAGAGGTAAGAAGTTTTCGTCAGGCTTTTTGCAGTCATGGGGAGAACAACGTTTTGTCTATGACAGACCCCTGGGGTTTGAAGCTTTAGCTCTTGCTAAGGGCTGGTTTATGCTCAAGTTCGAGGACAAGGAGGCAGCGGAGTGGGTGCTCGGCAGGAATTGGAGTATCGATAACATACCAGTCCTGTTGAAAAAGTGGAGTCCATTGTTTGATGCTTTCAAAGAAAAATCCGATGTTTTCCCGGTCTGGGTAAGGGCCCCGGGACTTCCGTCGTTCCTTTGGACCGAAGCAGTTTTCAAATCCATTGGTAACAGATTGGGAACTTTCTTGGCGGCAGATATGTCATTCTTGCAGACCAAAGATAGAGCAATGGCACGCATTCTGGTGAGTCTTAATCCCAGCAACGGTCTTGCGCAAAAAATCAATCTCCAATACAAAGATTTTGTGTTCGAACAGTTATTGGACTACGAGCATCTTCCCTTTCGATGCTTTCAATGCCATGCATATGGTCACTTTTTCAAGGATTGCACACAGACCAGAAGAAGAAGGCGTAGCTGGAGGACCCCCATACCAAGACAACCAGGTTTCAGGCATGGATTCGCCTCTCAAGAGGAAAAAGGCATGGCAGATCAGAACGCGGAAGTTTTGGAATCGAAGGGGGGACAGAACGCAGAAGCATCGGTGGATTCCCAGCACCATGAAGTGGTCAAGGATCCAGCGGATGTCATGGAGTCGGAGGGGGGACAGAACGCAGAAGCTCCGGTGGATTCCCAGTCCCATGAAGCGGTCAAGGATCCAGAAGCTCGAATGGAGGATTCTAAGGAGGAGCCTGCAAGAGATCCAAGCGGTGATCAGCCCGAAGCTTCAGTTCCTGAGAAGGATAATCCTCCTCCCTCCACTTATCTTTTTCCTGGGCATTTATCTGATAACCATCAAATTTCCTCTCCTATTCATTCTTCTCCTAATCATGGTTTAAATAATAACACTGATCTCCTTGCGGGATCCCCTGTCATCGACCCCCTTCCGGATGCCATGCCTTCCTTAGATTTAAATAGTGATGATAAATGGCCTCCTCTTGGTCATTCGGTTCCCCAGACTCCTTGTCCCTATAATCTCAGGTCAATGGCTGGGAAGTCCGGGTCGTCCGTTTCTGTAGGTGGTTTAGGGGTTATGGCCTCCCATAGCTTACCTAAAAACAAAAGGGGCAGAATCTCGGAGCTATCAAAGGCTAAGTTAAAAGCGAAGATGGATGTAGCTGACGGGAAACAATTTTCAATTCCTGGGGTACTTAGAGCAGTGCAGAACCCCGTCTCGGTAATCAAATGATCCTGTCTTCATGGAATTGCAGAGGTTTGGCCAGCAAACCTAAAAAACTGGCCCTTAGAGATTGGCTCCTCTCCTCCAAATCCGACATTATTTTCCTTCAAGAAACTCTGGGAAAAGGGTTGGAAGTGGAAAATATGTTAAACTCCTTTCTCCCAGGTTGGAATTTCACAGCAATCGACTCATCAGGCCATTCCGGGGGGTTGGCGATAGGCTACAAAGAAGGAAGAATAAAGGTCATGAACCTATGGGGGTCAAAACAAGTAATGGGTATGGAGATCATTTCCCCAGATTTTTCCTTTCCCTTTTTGATTGTTAATATATATGGCCCCTGTCAAGGAAGGGAGTCATTCTGGATCGAGTTGTTGAACAAATCTTTGATGAAATCGTCCCTACTGATTGTGGGAGGTGATTTAAATTTTTCAATAGGGCGCGCAGAAGCATGGGGCCCCTCAGCAAGGGAAGACCCCCTATCGGACTTCTTCCACAACCTTCTCTTGGATAATAATCTCATTGACCCGTCCCCCTCTAAACTGAAACCTACCTGGAGGAATAGAAGGATTGGGGAGGATCGCATTGCAAAAAGATTGGACCGGTTCCTCCTCTCTGAAGATTTAATCTCAAAGGCTCCTATCTTCAAGCAATGGGTGGAGGAAATTGGCAATTCTGACCATTTCCCTATTTTCCTTGATATCTCCTGCCCTCCCCCTAAACCTCCCTCCCCCTTTAAATTTAACTCTTCATGGCTACAAGATCCCTCCTTCAAAAATCTTTTTGTGGAAACATGGATTCATCCGGACAGGGATGCAAGGGAGGACAAAAGTTTTTTATTTATGGAGAATCTCAAGAGACTGAAGAAGGCAACTATTTCCTGGGCAAAGGATAGGAAATACAAACAGAATGAAGAATTACATAGAATCAGGGAGGAGTTGAAAATTCTGGAAAGCATTGAGGAGGACGGCTATATCTCGCAGGCAACCAAGGATAAAATTCTTCAATTGGAGAAGCTTCAGAACAAAATTCTTTTGGATAAGGAGGAAGAATGGAGGCTCAAGAGCAGGGCTATATGGCTGAAAGCAGGTGACGAGAATACCAGCTTTTTTCATAATTTTGCAAAAGGGAGAAAATCTGTTAACACCATTTGGAGTCTAAAAGATGAAGAAGGCAGAGAGGTAAATACATACACAGGCCTCTCCGGTCTTGGACAGAGACACTTCCAGAGTCTTTTCTCAGATTCGGGAGAAGCCACAATAGCTGAGGTTATTAGAACTGCACAGTGTTTCCCAAGATTTGTCGAAGAGGATGAAGCAGAGGACTTATCAGCCCCCGTTACCAAGGATGAAGTTGAAGCTGCCATGAAACTCATGGGCAAAGATAAAATCCCTGGGCCGGACGGGTGGACTATTGAACTCTTCCTCTCTTTCTTTGATCAAATAGGTTCTGAAATAACTGATGTAGTTGAAGAATCAAGACAGAAAGGAGAAGTTTACAGGCCCTTCAATTCAACATTCTTAGCCCTCATTCCTAAAAAGGATGATCCGGAGACCTTTGATGACTTCAGGCCGATATCTTTATGCAACTGCATATACAAAATTATTGCAAAGGTGATAGCTATAAGAATTTCTCCCATTCTGTCAAGGAATATCTCTATGGAACAATTCGGGTTTTTGGACGGAAGACAAATCCATGAGGCCATAGGAGTAGCACAGGAAGTCATTCACAGTGCCAGGCAGCAGAAAAAGAAAGGGGTGGTCTTCAAAATTGATCTATCTAAAGCCTATGACCGAATAAACTGGATTTACCTTCGGATGCTGCTAACTCACTTGGGTTTCAACTATTCTTTCATCAGCTGGATAATGGGTTGTATCTCCAATGTCAGCTATGCGATACTTATTAATGGAGCTGCATCCCCTTTCTTCAAAAGCCAAAGAGGTTTAAGGTAAGGATGTCCCTTATCACCTCTTCTTTTTCTTCTAGTGGCAGAGGGCTTAAGCAGGTTGATTCATAAAGCCAGAAGAGAGGAGAAGGTAAAAGGTATTGAGGTAGCAATTAATCTTTTCATTACCCACCTCCTTTTTGTCGATGATATATTGCTTTTCACTAATGGATCTATCAATGAAATTAAAGAGCTTAAAAGCATAATTGATCTGTTTCTAAAAGCTACAGGCATGCAGATTAATCATAGGAAATCCCAGGTATCTATGGCAAACATTGAAAGAAGGGAAAGATCCTTGATGCAAAATCTCTTCCCCTTCCTTCATCAACAGATGGAATCACCTTTTAAATATTTGGGCTTTTGGTTAAAACCTTCAGCATACAAGATAGAGGACTGGAACTGGCTCATTGGTAAGATTGAAGCTAGAATTTCACACTGGAGTCATAGATGGCTGTCCAGAGCAGGCAGATTAACCCTTATTAAATCAGTTATACTAGCCATCCCTGTCTACTGGGCAGCCTTAACTTGGGTTCCAAAAGGTGTGATGGAAAAAATCAGGAGGATCTGTAGCAAATTCTTATGGGCAGGGGCTAAAGAAAATTCTGTCCTCCCATGGGTAGCTTGGGACAAGCTGGCAAGACCCAAAGATTGGGGAGGATGGGGAATAAAAAGGATCCCTGAGTTTAGCCTTTCATTGGTAGCCAAATCAGGTTGGTGGCTTATTTCGATGGAGAATCTTTGGACCAGAGTGGTCAGAAGAAAATATATCGACCCTGTCCCGATGGAGGACTGGATCAGAAGCCAGGAAAAGAGGAAAAAAAATGTTTCAGTCGTATGGAAAGCAACGGTGGAAGCTTTCTCTGTGATTGAACAAGGGCTAGCGTGGAAGATAGGTGATGGAAGTCGTTGCAGGATTGGAAGGGATCCCTGGGTAGGCTGTAATGAAGCTTATGCCCTATCCCCAGGTTTACTCAGGCATCTTGAACACAAGGGCATATATACTCTAAACCAGGTGGAGAAAATTGGTCAATTTTCAATATGGGGACAGGCTTGGAAGAGTGCAGAAGATCTGGGATTAAATATCAGGTGGAAGAACGAATGGTGTTCTTATATACAAGAACTTCACCGCTCTAATGTCAGGCTCAAAAATGAATCAGATCTTTTGATATGGGCGCAGGGGGAAATAGGCGAATATTCCCCTAAGGATGGTTACAATTTCCTTATGCAAAAGAAAGGTTGGGGCAATCCAGATTGGTGGTCGAAACTTATCTGGAAGCTTAAAGGACCTGCAAAAGCCAAGATTTTCCTCTGGTGCATGCTAAAAAGGAAAGTCCCAACCTGGGATACATTGCGAGCCAGATATCTAGTTGGACCAGGGAGATGCCCTTTGTGCAAATCAGAAGAGGAATCTATTAACCACCTTTTTATCACATGCGCTGAATCAAAAAAGATTTGGGGGGAGCTATCTAGTCTGCTCAACATCAATGCACAGCTGGGTGATGATCCTTTGGAAGCGGTTTGGAGTAGGTGGTGGCAAACCTACAAGGAAGGGAATATGAGAATCCTTCCTCTTATTTATTTCTGGGGAGTGTGGATTGCGAGAAATAAGAGCTTGTTTCAAGATAAAGACATCCCCGTTGCAATTACAGCGATAAACTGTGCAGCTATCTACTCTGCCATTCCTGTTCCTGATCTCAAAACTCCTCAAAAATTATCAAAGCCTGTAAATATCCAAGAGGGTATTCCCTGGGCCTTTTTTGACGGGGCCTCTCAGAACAACAAGGCAGGGGCTGGACTGTGTATTCACTTTAATCAAGAACATTCTCTTAAAGCCTCTGTAGGCCTCGGACCAGGCTCAAATAACTTTGCTGAGATCTCTGCTTTGCGCTTTCTTCTATGTTTGCTTCTTCAGCGAAATATTCACTCAATTCAAATTTATGGCGACTCTTTGAACATAATCAATTGGGTGAACGGAAATGCTGCATGTCGAAATCAAATCCTGAAGATTATTCTTGAGGAAATACAGCGCTTAAAGTCATCTTTCAATGTCTTCATCCTTTGCCATGTATTCAGGGACAGAAACGAGGATGCCGACAGGTTCTCTAAGGCTGGTGTACAACAAGTTTTGGGAAGCTGGGCAATTACAGAATACAGGCAGGGGCAGTCCATCGTCTCGAATGACCCTCCTTTCGAACAACCTCAGTGATAGCGACACTCTGTCTCTATACGCTTTCTTGGTCTTGGATATTTCTTCATATATGTTTTTGTTCCTCTGCTTCATGTTTTAATATGTGGACAGATTTTTCATATCAGAACTCCATTATATATTCCGCATCATACTGATCTTCATCTCGCCTGAAGTTCTGAAAACAACTTTGTAAGAGTGTGTTCTATCCTCTCTGTAGGAGACCTCGATCTGAAAAAGTTTTCTTATAGTTTTAGTGCTCAAAGACTCGCCCAAGGAGGAAGACCAAACAGGTAGCTATATGTCCATATCTTCGGAGTGTTAGTTATCTGAACTCCTTTCTAACAGTCAATTAGGACTGTGTTTTTTTGTGTACTCTACAGTGCAACAATCTTGCAACAGGTCTGCAAGTGGATCACTGTATGTAACTTTTTATTCTGCTCAATAAAAAGTGGTTTTTTTCTTCCGGAAAAGAAAAAGTAATGATAAAATGAATAAATACATAACGAGGACAAAAAATAAAAATAAAAATAAAAATCAAGCGAGCGACTAAAGGGAGAAGCCCTGGGAGGAAGGAAGAGATAAGGCTCCAAGAGACGAAATCCTAAAAAATAAGGGAAACAACGAAAGAACGAAAAAGCAAGACTAGGAACAAAGGGCAGGGATCCAACAGCTACTGATCTTTCAGCCGTCATCTCTATTGAGATTGCCCAGCCTTCTTTCAATTTCAGTGGCTTCCCTGAATTTACGGTGATGGTACTGCGCAACCTTTGCAATAACTTTGGCCTCCTCAATACATACTTGATGCTTGGTCTTTTCCGCATGCTCTGCTAATGTTGAAGACTTGGTTCTCCCATGTCTTAGGTCAGCTGCATGTTCATTGATCCTTTGCTGGATGGAGCGTCTTGTTTCCCCGATATAGGGGGTCCCACAGGAACAAGGGATCAAGTAGACACCTTTCATATCTTTAGGATCAATGGGATCTTTCACCGATCCCATTGATCCTAAAGGTGTCTACTTGATCCCTTGTTCCTGTGGGACCCCCTATATCGGGGAAACAGGACACTCCATCCAGCAAAGGATCAGTGAACATGTAGCTGACCTAAGACATGGGAGAACCAAGTCTTCAGTGTTAGCAGAGCATGCGGAAAAGACCAAGCATCAAGTATGTATTGAGGAGGCCAAAGTTATTACAAAGGTTGCGCAGTACCATCACCATAAATTCAGGGAAGCCATTGAAACTGAAAGAAGGTCGGGCAATCTCAATAGAGATAACGGCTGGAAAATCAATAGCTGCTGGATCCCTACCCTTTGTTCCTAGTCTTGCTTTTTCGTTCTTTCGTTGTTTCCCTTATTTTTGAGGATTTCGTCTCTTGGAGCCTTATCTCTTCCTTCCTCCCAGGGCTTCTCCCTTTAGTCGCTCGCTCGCTTGATTTTTATTTTTATTTTTATTTTTATTTTTTATTTTTTGTCCTCATTACGTATTTATTCAGTTTATCATTACTTTTTACTTTTACTTTTATTTTTATTCATTTATTCATTTATTTTTATTTTTATTTTTATTTTTTAATTTTATTTTTAATTTTTAATTTTAATTTTAATTTTTTATTATTAATATTATTATTATTATTTTTATTTTTATTTATTATTTTTATTTTTATTATTATTATTATTATTATTATTAATTTTTATTAATTTTTATTTATTTATTTATTTTTATTTATTTTTATTCATTTATTTATTTATTTATTTAATTATTATTATTATCATTTTTATTTTTATTTTATTTTTAATTTTATTTTATTTATTTATTTATTTATTTTTAAGTTAACTTTACTTTCCATTCCAATATTCTTATTAATTCTAACTTACTTCTATGTATATTACTTTTTATATATATATATTTATTCCCCTTTTAAATACTAATTAACCTATAATTTTTAATACATTTTTAACTAACCATTAACACCTTTAAATTACTTTATATATTTATATATTTTTAATGGTCACCTAATATAACTAATTGCCATTAAATTATAATAATTTTTTACTCTGGTCCTAAGGTCAAATGTAGCCGTTAATCCAGATAGTCGTTGGAGACTCTGCTCATACTATTTAACATGCTAAGCTAGATCTGTCTCTTCAACTTGTCCTGACGATGAACCACACTAGCTGGTTCGAAACGCGTCGACAAAAATTTCTCTATGTGATTTTCGCCGAAGAATCTTCAAAAATTTGATATGGATCACAGAAGCCTTAATTCAATAATTTTCTTAATGTCACAGAAGGCATAATTCATTGCCCTTTAAAATGTAGCCCCTGCATTCTTCAAACCAAAAGGTAACTTTCTATACGTGAATGTGCCCAGGGATAGATAAATGAAGTTTTTGACTGATCCTCTGTGTGAAGATTGATTTGATTGTAGCTGGAAAAACCATCCATGAATGAAAAGATTTCACATCCGGCACATTCGTCAATAATCTGGTCAATGAAGGGTGTAGGATAATTGTCCTTTCAACATGCTTTATTTACATCCCGGTAATCAACACACACTCAGATTGTTCCTTGTTTTTCATCACGGGAACAATATTTGATACCCAATCAGTAAGAGGTACAGGGTAAATGAAGCCAACACGCAAAAGTTTTTCAACCTCTATCTTAATGGCAGTAGCTTTCTTTGGATGTACAGGTCAAAGCCGCTATCATACAAGTTTGACATTAGGGTACATTTTGATTTGATGTTCAACAATCCTTCAATCAATGCCTGGCATTTCCTCGTAAGACCATGCAAATACATCTCGAAATTCACGAAACAGAGCACAGTAAAGATCGAGTTCCAAAGGAGAACAAGATTTGCCAACATGAATGTTTTCTACAATGTTGGGCTTGGTCGAAATGTATATAAAAATGGTTTCTTCTATGTTAGACAAATTATGCTCAGAATCTACCGAATCTATTCTAACAAAATTCGAAAAGAAATCTACAATCGAAGAGTGTACTAGTTCATCTGAATAATCCTCCCTGGAATCTGAAAGAAGGGAACGATGATGATAGCCTTCCCATGGTTCTTCTCCTATCATCATTGATTGGATGATTTCCTCATCTATAGAGTATATACAAGCAAAAGGATCAGAATAAGTACTGTATTCAAGTGAACGATCTACCCATACAATTGGCGAATGTGGATCTGGAAATGCCGCACAAGTAAGAAAAATTGATTGCTATACGAGTTCGATGGGACTTAGCGGCATATCCTCTGAAAAACTTTTGTTTTCAATACTATTGGTGATCCTCTTTAAATCAGATGAAGTAGAGGATAACATATTCCATGTCTTGATTCTTGCAACTTCCGACATTCCAGATGGTGGAGGAAGTGTGAAAGTACCCATTAGGGAGGGATCTTTGAAAAGACCTACACCAACAGATTGAAGTGAAAGGAGGGGTTCGTTAACAGATGGAATGCTTCCCATAACTTGAGAACTAGAGGCAAAAAATGAGGTTTGCTCGATAACTGTTATTCCAACTTTATGAGGAAATGCAAACGTACGAAAGTACATGGAAACAACAATAGCCATAACATAAACCCATGGTCGTCCAAGTAAAATGTTGTAATAAAGGGGTCCGTCAACCACCTCAATCTCAACAGTTACCATTTTTCTCCCTAGTTCTACTTGCAAGCTATTCAAAATCCCACATGAATTATAAGTTCTTCCATCAAAAGCCTTCAATGTGGTTGGTGATCTTGACAACATAGGTGACCCCAATGTTTTCCAGTAGCTCATTGACATAATACAAGTAGATGCTCCCTCATATATGATTGTTCGATGAATATTTTTGTTGAGAACTTTAACCTGAATTAGAAAAGCTAATTGAGCTGGTAACTGTGGTGTATATTCGGAGTGATTAAAAACCACAAGATTAGAATCCACTGGATCTACTCCACCTATTGCTAACAGTAAAGCCTGCTTCTTGGAGGGACAACTTTGTAATACCTCAATAGTCGACATAGCAGAAGGAGACTGAGCAAGATCTTCTATTATGTTATAATTTTGAGTAGATCGAGCTTGAGGGTTAAACGTTGATTTATACACAACTCAGCTGGCTTTATTTCTAACTCTAGTGCAATGGGCAGTGCAATATTTTTTGATGCGATCGAAGTTAAAGAACCAGGTTGATTAGTGGCTTGATTATTTGGTGATGATGGAGGATTACCATAATCTTTACTATGTGTCTGAACCAAAATATCATCTTTAGGTTTTGCGATGGATAAAATTAATACTTGGAAGCATTTTTTGTTGCAACCATATTAGTTTCTCAGTTCGGAAACGAATCTATCAACACTACGGAAATGGTACAAGTTTTTAACAGCTTAGAAACTTCCGAGCAGTGGGTAAAATCTCTTGTAAAGTGCTCGTCATTACATATCATACATGGAAAATGAGGTTTCTTTCCCAAATTAGAGGAATCAAATGATTTCTCTTGAGGAGGGTTTTCAGTTTTCTTTTTATTTTTCCCTTTCTTCTTGCCTCCTAGTTGCTTTTGATTCTTACCTTTGTCAGATGAGATGGCATTAATCTTGGTAGCAGGAACCTTAGATTCATTTACAGTTTGATTCGTGGCAAGTGATTGACTAGATGGTCTACTTGCCATTTGCATGCTCAAGGAACCAATCACACCGTCTCCGACATGAGAGTCCCTATTCAATGATTGAGGTGGAATGGATTGATTTAGGCATGGCGCATGTGGAATTTTTTCATAGAGCATGCTGGATTGCGTGTAAATTAAATCCAAGTATTGGGCATGTTAGAGCCTAGATTGACCTTAGGCTGAAGGGAGGCAATCCTAGGATAACCACAAACCAAGCTTAACTTGGTAGCTAGCCCTACCAGGTCGGGAGAGGGCTCTCTCCTTTATGAATCTCAGTCAAGATGACTGAATCAGATATGGATTTTAGGCTAGGTATAGTAGCTCTAGGGTTTTTGATTGATTTTTTTGGGTTTTTTGCTAGATCAATGAAGCAGGCAGTTTTAGGTCTGGGAAATCAAGTCAGGATGTGGGGTGTTCTATGGGGCAAGGTAGATAGGTGCTTTGGCACTTGAAATTTGAGATGGTAGGTCTAAGACTGGTGAGGAGCTGAGGAGGGAATGCAAAGATCATGTATCCTTCTCAAACAGTAGAAAACATAAAAAACTGAATAGTTTCCCAAGGCAGAGCACTGTAAAAAATGAATTCTACCTATCTATCTTAATATCATTCAGCTAGAAGAAATGAATTAGATTGTGGCACACATAAGACATGAGAAAAAATGATAACGAAAGATGAAACTATGCAAAAACACCATACCACAAGTATCCCATAAAAATAGCTGCAAACCCTGGTTTATTTCCTTGCCAAACTGTTGATAAAGTTTGTACAATATAGCTCAGAGCATCCAAGAGAGTCCAACCTCACCAAATGACCAAGAGAAAACATAATATAGAAATATAAACTACTCATCCTAACCATCAGGGATCGAATCCATGAGAAGAGGGGCAGTTTCAACCATTTCCCAACTAAGAATTGGAATATAGGCAGTCAAACAACTTGCCTCTATAAGTAGGGAAACTAATTCATTAGCCTCAGAACCATATCTAAATAATGAATCTACTCTCTAAGATCATTTTACTATTACATTTACATTGCAAATCATTATTTACATTATCAAGATCATCCATGAGGAGAAAAAATCAAAATTTCAGTGAAAACAGGCGAAAATTTGAATTTCTGGCAAACTGGCCAAAAGCGCAGCGCCGCTTTCCACCCACTTTTGGAGACCTTTCCCTTAGAAAAATTTAGACCAGGATAGCTCATTTGAAAGGTATTCCTGTCTAGTTTGTGGAACATCTTGAATTTTTTCATTTGGAGGTCATTCTTCCCTCAAAACTTGAATCTCCCAAGGCAGCTTCTGTGTGTCCAAAAAGAGGCAGAGAGGTCATTTTTTGATAGTTTTTGGACCTTTTGGTGGGCCAGTTTTGCTCCAAAGTTTCTAAACTTTTCAGGGATATATGCTCTCATCAGGATGAATCCAAAAATGTAAACTTTTTCCTCATTGGATGTCCCAGGGAAAAGCGCAACACTGGTGGCACTACACATTTGGGCCAATTTTCTGTGTTTGAAAATTAAAATTTGAAAAATGCAAAATTTTCCCAAAATTTGCCCAAATTTGGCACAAGGCACCATCATAAACTGCTTTGATGGGCTAGGGAGGCTTCAACCAATATTTTCAACTTATCTTGCTCCTTTTTTCTCTTTAAGGCCTTCCTCAACCTAGCTTTAAGCTTCCTGATCCTCATGTTGCAGATTTTGTTTCAAGCCATATAATGATATGACATGTGTTGGAGCATCTTCTTGTCCCTATTGGCCTTCTTAAGCACCCTCTCAAGATGTATGTTGACCCTCTCAAGCCAAGTTTCCCGATCATGTACAATCTCTTGCTCAATGGGAGTCAAAGTGACATGAGCCTCTTTGTCACCTTGCCTCTTTAGTTTCAACATTTCAAGCTCCATTAGGACCTGCTCATCCTCCAACTGTTTGTTCTCTTGCTCTAGATATGTGACAATAAATCTAGCCCTTGCCAAGCTATCCATCAACATCCGAATGTGGGCATCCTTCTCCTTCAAAAGCATGTTTTGCGCTGAAGTTTCAATTTGACTTTCAAGATTAATGACCTCTACTCTATGATGAGTCTGGTGTTGTGGCTCATCATCATGATCTTCTAGCTGAAATTCTCTTTCTTGTTCATCATCTATATCATCCTCGTGCATCTTCTCTTTGCCTTTTCTTTTTGTGGTTGTGAACACTTGTGGTTATATATGGACAATAGTGAATAATAAAGTGAAAACAGGGTGGAGGAATGAAGTGGTCAGAGTGTAGGGAGGAGTATGTGAGAGTATGATGTGTAAATATATTTTAGGGAGTGTGAATGGGATTTTAGGAGAGTGGGTAGGTTTTAGTGATGTGAATAGGGTTTGCAAGGTTCGGGGAGAGTGTAAGTAGGAATGGGGAAAATGTATGAGGGGAATGGGATTTAGGAAATATGTAAATGGGAATAGGGTTTAGTTTAGGGAATAATGGCAATTATATAGGGTTTGGTATAATGCTTGTGAAACGAGGAAAATTAGGGTTTCACCCTAGAAGCTAGGGTTTGATACTAAGAATGTACAACACCAAAATTTGGTAAACAAAACCTTGATTCACAAGCTATGACAAGTATATTTACTTGAAAGAGAGAGCATTTGAAGATTATGAGGTGAATTTGACGGTTTGGGAAAGTTTTAGTTGATTTAGAACTTGGCTGGGTAGATGTGCAGCACCTCCCTAGATGCGCAGCACCTATGCAAATTTACAAAGGAAAACACTGCCAGGTACGCAGCGCCAACTTAGATGCACAACACCTTTTTGTAGACCACTTTTGAAGGCATTTCTGGTCTCAAATTGGGTTTGTGATAGCTCATTGGAAATATTGGCGAGTCTACTTTCCAAACATCTTGAATGTTTCAATTTGGAGTTCATTTTCCCTGTCAAAAGTCCAATCTCCGAAGATTGGTCAAAATGTGCAGAATGAGGCTGCCTAAATGCAGAGTGTTGTTGCAATCAAATTTTGAAGGTCTTCCTCAACTCCAAATTGAGCTCATGATAGCTCATTGGAAATATCTTTGTGTCTACGTATCAGCTAACTCATCAATAAATTCATTTGGTTATTCCATATAGGAGAAAATTTGATTTTACCAAGGTCACTCCAGAGGTGCAGCAACCCTCCTGAGGGAAATGATGTTTTCGACATTTATACCAAGCCATGAAACCTGTGTAAAAAATGAAAGAGGTTTTTCTTCTTGGGTAAATTATAGACAAAAACCTCTCTCACGTTTTTCAAATTCATATTCTATTTCTCGAAAGCATCATTTGAATAAAACCTATCCCGATATGTGGAACAAGGGATTTGTAGAAATGAAGGGAAATGAAGGGGATAAGGGGCTTCTAAGTTCTTGAGAAAATTTTGGAGAATAGGGAGGGATGTTATGAAGTATGGGAAAGTGGAATTTAAAATATTGAGTGAGGGGAAGGGGTCCAAAAGGGTAAAACATAGGCTTAGCCTAGAAAATTGTCAAATTGTAGCAATAGGCTAGGGTTTGTGGGAAAATGATGAATTTGAGGGATATCAGTGATGGAAAGTGTTTAAGAAGGTATATTAAGTATAGGGGAAGGTGTATGAGCATCAAGATACAAGATTTTTTTATGATTTGACCATCCAAGAAAAACTACCTTCAAAACCCTAGGAGAGGGAAATGAGCCTTACCTAAGCACAACTAAAGCATGAACAAGGTATAAAACGACCCATTGGAACTTGAAATGATGATGACAACTCTTTGAATGATGGTACACTCAGCTGAATGGTGACATGGATCGACATTTGGAAAACTTTGGAAGGAGTGAAAATAATCCTAGACCTAATACCCAGTGACCAAATTTTACTTGAGGACTCACTGAAATGACAAAATTTGACTTTGACAACCCTAAGAGCACTTTGTAAGAGCATGTTTAATCACTGGTGGAAGGCTTCAAAGATTGACACTAACAGGGCATGAGCAATCACTTGCTCTTATGTAACAACTCCACCTTTAGCCACATCCTCAGTGATAGATGGCAATAAGGACTTAATGAACCACTCAGCTAAAAGCTGATCAGCAACATAGGTTTTAACCATGCGACCACGATGACACCACTCATGAATATGATCTGATATGTGAATAGAAATCATTTGTTTAAAGTTGTTCAAAATTTCTGTTCCAGTTTCATATCTGATGGGTAACTGGAAGTGGGTCAAAAAGGTAGTGGCTAAATGGGTGAAATTATTAAAAGAAGCTCTCGAAAATTCAATATACCACTTAGCAGTCGAACTAGTGAGCGTTCTTTGGAAAATACGGAGTCTTACTGAATCATCATTCAAGGATTTCAAAGAACACCATAAATGATAAGTCATAACGTGATTTGACAGGTCTTCTCCAAGATTTTCATTAAACTTTGGAATATTGGAAGGCAACTTATGAAGAATTACTGGCCACCAAGGTGCATACAAAATTGGATCATTGGTAAGCCAGTTTAAATCTGGTAATTCTGGAGTTGCCACAAATGGCAACTGCCGATTCAAATCAGGTTGAGCATATCTAGGAAAAGATGGAATTGCCTGTGCCATAGGCCTTTCCATACCTGCATAAGGTGGATGTCCTTGATAGGGTGGTGGGACATATCCAGTATATGAATTAAAACCAGGTTGACCTTGCATTTGTCCGTAACTAGGTTGGGCTTGATACACAGGACCCTGATATGCTTGATATTGTCCTTGCCTAGGTTGAGCTTGGAAAGCAGGCCCATACTGAGGTTGGACATTCTAAAAAGGAGGTTGTGGATACTGTGGTTTCCAAGGTTGTTGGGGTATCAGTTGTGAAGTTTGATATTGCCCCCCAATGCCAATTTGACCAAGCTAAGAATAAACTAAACCAATGGCAACTTGAGTCACTCCAGATAATGGCACACTAACCTGAGGTAATTGTACCCCAGAAATAAGCGGTTGTTGCATAACAACCTGAGAAGTTTGGGTTTGTTAACTTGAAACTTGTGGTTTCGAGGTAGCAGAACTAACTCGCATAGGTTGAGATACAACAGGCTAAGCTTGTATCTATGGTTCCATAGTTACTATAGGTTGGGTTGAAATAATCAACTCATTTTGCATAGGTTGTGTTGGATACACAAGCCTTGGTTGTGGTGGTATAGTTGGCTGCCACTAACAAACTCTCATTTTAGGCTGACCTGAATATGGTGGCACATAACCATAGGGTTGTCCTCCTTTGTAGGGAGGATGCGGTGAATAGGCATATTGCTGACCATATGGTGGCAGTCTAGTGTTAAGAGTATATATGGGTCTTTGTTCACTGAATTGCCTAGTTTGATACTGGTAAGCAGGATCAAACTGTTGTCCTTGATAAGAAGAACCAGGTAAAATCCCTGATGATGACATGGGTGATGACCATGGAAAAGAAGAAACCCCTGAGTGGATTCTAGACATAGACTGGTAACCATCCGGAATGGATGGCTATCCATATAAATGTGACTCATGTGTGGTAGTAAACATCGAAGAAGTAGCAGCAAAGGATTTTGCCGTAGCTGCATCAAATGAAGCAGTCTGGGATGTTTGCGGTTGTTCTGCCATGGTTAACTGACCGAAAAGTTGACCTAATGAATCAAGTGGTATCTCAGAGGCAACAGCAGAACGAGGAAGAGATTGAGAATAAAGATACAAACCAGGTCCAAAATGATTTCGAGTCCCGGGGGTAGAATCTTCCTCAGCATCTTCCTCTACAGCAATTAATCCATGTGGAAGGATTTCACTGTCAGGTTCGGAAAAGACTTCTGGTGTTAAAGATGGAGTTTCAGGAACTACAAATGACTGAGGTATTTCAGTAACAACTTTAGAATGTTCAAGGTCAAAGTCCAGATGTTCCGGTAAAAGAACTTCAGTTTCAAAGGAAGGTTCGTGAACAATTTCAAGTTCAGGAATGCCTTAGGTTTCAACTGCTATAGGTTCTAGATCAAATTCCAATTGAACAGGTTCAAGTTTTGAAGTAATTTCTCATTGATTAACTTCAAGTTGTCGATCAACTTCAATTACCTTTTCGCTTGTTTCTGTTAAAGTGGCCTCAGGTAGTTGAGTAACTTCTTCTTGTGTAACAGATATACCAGAAATAGTTGGAGTAACTTAAGGCTCAGTACTAGCCGTGATAGGCGGCTTTGGTAATTCAGATAAAGTACCAGAAACTCTTGAAGTACCAGACTCAGTTTGATGAGTTTGCCTTGACCAGATGGGAGTCGCTTCCAGTAGCAAGGGTAGTTTGCTCATAACTCTCCTTGAACGACGAAGTGGAGGTTGATCTTCCTCCAGAATTGCTGATTGTTCTTATCAACCTATACTCAACTAAGGAATAGGGAAGTTATTCATGGTCAATTAACTTTTACGACACTAGAACATAACTTTTTTTTTTCATTTTTAAAGAGTCGAGAAAAACAAAAGATGACTCTAGTCACTTTCGATGTTTAATGAGCTTGAAAGGACAAGTGCTTAGACGGACCTTTTCTTTTAAGGAGTCGAAAAGGAATGAAAATGATTGCTTTGGAGATACTAGATAAGAGGGTTTACCAAACTAATCATAAAACTGCAATATACACCTTGGTGATAAATGAAAGAGAAATTACCAAGGATTTACGATACGGCAGTCAGTCTTCCCAAATGCTGTGTTCGGTGCATTGTCATCGGTAAGGTGGCAGACTCGGCTTCCTAGGGATAAATGATTTCAATCTATTGGAGTCTCCCACTATATACTTAATGGTATAGGGAACATAAGTCCGTACTAGTACTTATCGAATTATAGAGGAGGAATCACCCAACCTCAATGAAAACGATAGCCACTAGGTTTTAAGACGTCGGAACATGTCTCTAGCCTAGACCTCTTGATGTTTGCGTTTAGTTCCAATGTGTTATTAGGTTAATTGATGTAAATTTTAGATTGATCTTGCTTAAATTTTGCCTTTGAGGGTTCACCATGAGATGTTTTTCGAAATTCCTAAGAATGCAACTAGAATGAGAAGCACTCTTTCCATTTGTTTTCAACAATGAAAATCCTATCTATGAGGGATAGAGAAAACATGTACCTTTTGAACAATCAACAAAGAGCACAAACTAATGCAATTCCCTAAACCATTCCTTTTGAACACACAAACTCAAACTCTAAAATGTAATTGTATGTATTTCTTTTTCTTTTTAGTTTCTCTTAATGTGAGTGATGCAATAAGAAAAACTAATGCACAAACGATTCAGAAATTTTTTTAACAAAAAAATGTCGATTTACGACAATTTCTCTTAAAGGGAAAGGAAGACTAAATGACACTTTCAACTTTAAAGAAACGAAGATTTTCGACACTTTAAATGAAAATATGAATCAATTGCACAAATAGATCAATCGATTATTTATGAAGGAAGACTTTACGACACTTCATTTTTAACAAAACAATCGATCGAAACTACCTTTCAACAATGGACTGCAAATGATAAAACAAATACATAAAAAACATTCAACAATCCAATCTAAATCAGGTCAAAAACAAGGAAACAAAGATTGTTTTCAAAGACAAGACCTCATCTATATCCAAGAAGCAATTCAAACAATTCAAAATTGACTAAAGGTTTGAATGCCTAGATGGGAAAACTGACCCTAAAGGGATCAGCGTAGGCCACAGTTAGAGACAGTGCACTGAATCACACTGAGTCTATGCAGAAGGTGCACTGCAGCACACTGTGTCAGTCATAGAGGTGCGCTGATTACAGTAAGACAATTTTATGCTCAAAATTGACTCAATTTTCAATGAATTGAACTTGAATTCGATGAATAACAGAAGGTACAGTATGTCAAAGTGTTTTAAGAGATTGATAAGCTACTATAAGGGATAGGATTGCTCCCCAGTGGAGTCGCCATTTTGTTTTGGGAAAATTTAGTGTTTCTTCAAATGCCTAACCCTCTAGACCTAGTAGCTAGTCTAGAAACAACAGACAAAGTAATTCGTCGCTTTTCCTATAATTAACAGATAAGAGAAAGAAGAATAAAGGTACCAACCTGCAACCTTCACTCGATCCCTCTCTCCTTTGACCAATTTTGCCACTCCTTTCCGTACTTAACTCGCTTGGAAAGTACCTGCACATGAGCCGAGATAGAAACCCATCAAAGCATACAATAACGATCTGTTAACTAAACATATCATAGAATCCAGAATATGATATACATCATATAAACACATGAATAGAAAAAGCTTAGAATTATTTATTAATAGAAAGAAAGATTACAACCCATGTAGATGCATGCTCAATTCAGTGTCATCCTTCCAGCTTCAAACCCTTCTCTCCTCATGAAGCAACAATTCGACATCATTACAATACTCTTACTAATCTCATTCAAACAACATTTCCTTAGCTCAAGAAGTTCCAACCTAGACCAGCCTTTAAGTGCTTGGTCAATTTATAGCTGAATGGAGGAGGTTAAGCCATTAATGGCCCCATGAATGCTCTGCCAAAATTGGGAGGTGGTTCCATGGAGGAAGGGATAATGGATTAAGGTTCATTCATCCTCTTCCTCATCCAAAAGCAAGCTCAATCCATCTAGAAACTTCCAAAAGCATCCATTGGATGAGGAATCCAATGGATTCATTTCAAAAATTTGATGAATCTCACTCAGCGCAGGTGAAACAAAGGCCAACTGCGTTGTAGTGCACCCAAACAGTGCAATTCCTACATTGCAATGCAGCCTGATAAAGGGCCACCTGCGCTAATCTCCTTAGGGGCATTTTTTGGATGAATGGTGACATGGAAACTCTTGGGAGGCAAGCATGATGTAGGTTAACTTCATTAGGGAATGAAAACAACTGAATTAGGGATTGATGGACCCTAATAATTTGGATCTAGAAGCTAGGGTTGATGTGCCCAAATTGACCTGTAACACCCATGGGCAAACATGGTTTCCTTTGTACCTTCTCAATTGAACACAACATAAGATTCAGCCAAATCATAGTCTTTTGAATTGGGAACGGTAGTTTTTAGCTTGCAAGCTTAAGATTTTTAGAGTACAATTTTTCATCTCTGGTGTTTCTCCACTAGCAGTAGGTATGGACAGTACCCTAGCGGAGTCACACAGAAACACAAACATTGCTCAACTGCCAGCGAGTGTGGAAAGTACCCTGGTGGAGTTGCTTGCTTCAACTCTCTATGTAGGAAGCCTTTCTCTTCTTTTTCCTTCATTTATCTATTAAAGAGAACTATGTGTTGGCACTTATTTATTTTGGGGAAAAAGATGGATCCTGAATTATAGAGAGCAGGAGAGGTTGTTCCTTCAGAGAAGCATATAAATACCTATGGTTTAGTTTTTCTCGTTTAGATTTTTGGATTTCCCCTTATCCATTTCTACCAGTTGTATAAGCTTGAAAACACCAAAGTAGAAAATTGAGTATAGGCATGAGGTTCCCACACTAGACATAGGTGTGAAAATTTTAGAATCTACACATCAGAAATCCTACGCCAATCACTAGTTTTTCATCTCCTACTTGTTTCTGCATTCAACAAGTTATTTAATTAATTTAAACAACGATGAACACACTATTGTAGGCTAAACATACATACAGATCATGAACTGAAAATAGAATGAGACAAATACATAAGGGATACTGTTATTTTTGGACAAATGTCCCCAAAAAAGCCCAATGCAAGAAAACTGGTGTAGCAGCTCTAAGGGTTTTCTATTATTAAGCAGTAGTTCTTAATACAACTCTATATTTCATCTCGACAATCTAGTTACAGAGATAAAAATATACTGGCAGAAACCTAAGTGAGATTACCTTACTTCACCTGCAAAATCTCTTCGTTTTAGCAACTGGACTAGTTGTCCCCAACTACAACTGCGTTTCCCCTTCGCAGTTGATCCAGGTGGATATTGGTGGCCACCCACCAAGTCCACTTGGAGCCTATTGAAAATGGCAACAAGAAATGCTAAAAATAGAAGTGCTAAAAATAGCACTGCTATAAATAGTAGTTTAGGTACCAGTGTTGGATTGAGCAACAAGGAATGAAAAATGGAAGTGTTAAAAATAGCATTGCTATTTTTAGTAGTTAGGGATAGATTCCAATTTTAGTTAGTCCCTGGACTAAAATTGAGAACTAAAATTCGAATTTGATCTTACCAGCTGTTTGAAAATAATTAACTAATTCACCATGAGTTAATTAGTTGTGAAAAATCAAACATGAAGTCTATGTGAGGACATGCAACAGTTTCTCCATTAATTGAGGAATTTATCCATCAGTTAAAGAGATAAGGATGAGTTGTAATTAGTTGGCTCAGTTAACTGAGTCAAGTCCAGTTAGATTGATTTGAACAATTTGTTTAAATTAATGTGAGTTCAATTAGTTAATGCTTGCTTGCATGTAACTGCTACACATCAGATAACTGAATATTATCTCATAAATAACTCATGCATGTCAGTTCAGACAGAGACCCATTTGAGATCAAAGGAGGGACAATGTACTATCAATTGGATGGATTTTTCCTATAAAGGAAACTCATCCATGGAGAAGGATTTATCTCCTTCAGGATTGCGCGGTTTGATTAGAGATTAGTAGTGTGTGAAGAGGCCAATTCACACATGTGGCTTCACTGGACCCCAAGGAAAATTGCGCAAAGAAATAGGAGGCTTGGAGGGTAGAGGAGAAGGTTTGATAGAGGCCTTTGACTGTCTGTGAGCAGCAAAGGTATTGCAGAGAGAGCAGGTAGCTTTTGAGCTGATTCTTTTTTTAATACTGAACATATTTCCACTTGTATGATAATACAGAGTTGGGGTTTTAGGCTGGTGCTTTCCCCTGGATATTTCTTCTGTGTTATGTGTGATTGATCTCTTCTTATTAGTTATATGTGTTCAATTGATCTTTCTCATGTTTGATTAAGCTTCTGCTAAATTGGTTATAGAAGTAGATCAAGTATTTTGCTTTAGTATATTGCATTATCAAGTGATCTACAGGTGGGAATTTCTACATGGTATCATAGCAAAGGTGATCAAGGAAGAACAATATACAAGAAGGGAGAAGTTTGAATTTTGTGATTCCTAAATATAGAAATCAAGTTCTTATCACATCTCTATTTCACCTATGTCGTTCAACGCTTTAAGACTCAAATATGCCCTTGATGGAAGTTTGAATTATATAGCCTGGAAGGATGGCATGGAAGCAGTACTAGAGGATAACGGTCTAAAGGAATTCATTGATCAAGAAGTCCCCTAGTCGACTGGTGCTACTGAATTGGTTGAATGGAAGAAATGTGTGGCTAAAGCAAGGAGAATCCTTCTGGAGGAAGTTCAAGATCACATATTCTCGAGTCTGCATGGGAAGGAGACACCATTTTCAATGTGGAAAACATTGAAAGATCTATATCAGAATAGCAGTGATCAGAGGAAGCTGGCACTGAAAGACAAGCATCAAAAATCAAGTGTGAAAAGGGCGACACGATCTCTATGTATATAAACAATCTCACCACATGCAAGGATGAGCTTAGAAGTGTGGGGGTCATGATAGCCGATGATGACATGGTGAGTCTTGCTCTCCTCGGTCTTCCTAAGAGCTGGTATAGCTACCAGGACTCAATTAATGGAAGAGAAAAACTGCTAGATTGGGAACGACTTTGGTCAGATCTGATGCAGGAGGAGATAAGAAAAAGCACCAGAGATGGTTCTTCATCCATGGAGGATGAAGAAAATTGTGCCTTAGCGAGTAAGGTGAAGAAGGGGAAGGAGAATAATTCTCATTCCAATTTGAGTTCTTCCCATGGTGGGAAGAAGTTTGACAAATTGAAAGTGCGATGCTTTAGTTGTCATGAGGTGGGCCATTTTGCTACAAATTGTCCACTAAGGAAATACAAGAAGGGATCTGTGTAAGGATCTGAAGGTGAGGCTTTGGCCTCATAGTTCGAGTTGGATTTCATTTCACACTGTTCGCATACATGGTATTAGAGCAAAGGTGATCAAATCATAAAATAGTATACACGAAGAAGAGAATTCGAAGTAAAAAAATTGGGTCGCGAGTTTTCAAAGCAGATCTGAAAATTTTTGTGCAAAATTTTCAGAAACAAATAGAAGATCTAGATTCCTTACAGAAAAAGACCCAAATTCAAAAAAAACAATCAGCTGAATCGGAGTTCGGATGAGGGAGATATCGTTGATTTACAATCAACTCTTTTTCCAGAAAATTTCGTGACGGCAGGAAAGATGAAACAAATTGGTGTGCTAGCCAAGAATCTGTATGCACTTGAGGTACAAGATTAATGCAAAGCCTTAAGGAGCAAGGCAAATGTTAGATACTTGGTGGTTGAGAGGGAGAGTAAATTACCTCTCAATATGTAGCACCACAAGAAGTCTGAGACAATTATGGAGGAGCCATGATTGGTGAAGCAGCTTCAGGAGGTTGTGGAGCAGCCACAAATGGGGAAGCTGAGAGGAGACAGAGTGGAGGCATCCACTCATGTAGAGACCTCTATTAGGGGGAAATTTCAAGCCAATTGGGCAAAGGGATCACATGCATCCATACCTCTAGGTAGGAGGTGGGGCAATGTAGAGTGATTGTCCCAAGAAGGCTGGAATAGCCGCAGGATCCTTGAGGTACCCAACCTCTTTGATTCAAATTTGCTATAGGAGCCCCGATGAGGAGTAGTAGGACTGGTTGATTGGGTAGAGATAGATGCAGATGGAGTGGCAGAGAGAGCTACAATGCAGGAATCCCAAGACAGTGTAGAGCTAGCAAGCTACAGCAATGCGAGAGGCACAGGAGTGTTGCACGAGTGCAATATGGGACAAAGAGGTGTGCAATGGTGTAAGATGCATGGAGTGTTGTAGAAGCTCAGAGGTCAAAGAGGGAGCACTTGTCAGCGGCAGATGGAGCTTCAACATCAGAGTATGTTTCTATCCCAACAGAGAGGTCAGTTGGGAGTTTTTTTGTTTCTAGAGTTGTTGGAGTAACAACACTTGGGAGAAGTGTTGCATGCAGAACATTCCAAAGGTTCAAGATCGGGTTCGCGTTGAAGCCTTTCTTGCTGAGAGGGAGTGTTGAAAATGGCAACAAGAAATGCTAAAAATAGAAGTGCTAAAATAGCACTGCTATAAATAGAAGTTTAGGTACCAGTGCTGGATTGAGCAACAAGGAATGAAAAATGGAAGTGCTAAAAATAGCATTGATATTTTTAGCAGTTCGGGATAGATTCCAATTTTATTTAGTCCCTGGACTAAAATTGAGAAGTAAAATTCGAATTTGATCTTACCAACTGTTTGAAAAATAATTAATTAATTCACCATGAGTTAATTAGTTGTGAAAAATCAAACATGAAGTCTATGTGAGGACATGCAACAGTTTCTCCATTAATTGAGGAATTTATCCATCAGTTAAAGAGATAAGGATGAGTTGTAATTTGAGTTGTAATTAGTTGGCTCAGTTAATTGAGTCAAGTCTAGTTAGATTGATTTGAACAGTTTGTTTAAATTAATGTGAGTTCAGTTAGTGAATTCTTGCATGCATGTATCTGCTGCACTTCAGAAACTGAATATTCTCTCATAAATAACTCATGCATGTCAGTTCAGACAGAGACCCAGTTGAGATCAGAGGAGGGACAGTCTACTATTAGTTAGATGGATTTTTCCTATAAAGGAAACTCATCCATGGAGAAGGATTTATCTCCTTTAGGATTGTGCAGTTGGATCAGAGGTTAGTGAGTGTGTGAAGAGGCCAATTCACACATGTGGCTTCACTAGACCCCAAGGAAAATTGCGCAAAGAAATAGGAGGCTTGGAGGGTATAGGAGAAGGTTTGATAGAGGCCTTTGACTATCTATGAGTAGTAGAGGTATTGCAGAGAGAGAAAGATAGCTTTTGAGCTGATTCTTTTTGTAACACTGAACATATTTCCACTTGTATGATAATACAGAGTTGGGGTTTTAGGCTGGTGCTTTCCCCTGGATATTTCTTCCGTGTTATGTGTGATTGATCTCTTCTTATCAGTTATATGTGTTCAATTGATCTTGCTCATGTTTGATTAAGCTTCCGCTAAATTGGTTGTAGAAGTAGATCAAGTATTTTGCTTTAGTATATTGCATTATCAAGTGATCTACAGGTGGGAATTTCTACAGACCCTCACCATTGTTTCTTTCAGCTTTTCAGTTTCCTTAATTGTAGCACAATTTACTATTCTTAGCAGTTTTTCGGGTCCTGAACTTCCAGAGCCGTTTTGAGGCCCTAAACGACATTTTTTGGGAAAACTGGGAGCAACATGGGTACTGAAATATGCTTACAAACATAAATGGAAATAAACCAGCTAGGGCAATGGTAGCTTTTCTTTGAGCAGAGATGTGGTGGCTACATGCCTCTGAACAATGTTACAATGAGGCTCAAAGGCCTATTTATTATTGAGAAACAATGGAAAACCCTAAACATCCAAAAACCTAAGCCTAGAAGATGAAACACTAAACTGTGGGCCCCATTTGAGTAAATTGGTACATCAACTTCCCGGGGTTGTAACTTTGGCATATGATCTCCGTTTGACGTGCACAATATCTTGTTAGAAAGATCTATCCAAGAACTACAACTTTGGGAAGAGCAACATCGATCCATGGACCCATGTTGCTTTTAGTTTTCCCAAAAAACATCGTTTAGGGCCTCAAAATGGCTCTGGAAGTTCAGGACCCAAAAACTGCTAAAAATAGTAAATTGTGTTACAATTAAGGAAACTGAAAAGCTAAAAGAAACAATGGTGGGGTCCAAGTGGACTTGGTGGGTCGCCACCAATATCCACCTAGATCAACAGTAGCTACATGGGCCTGCGTGGAGCACACTGGGACACTGCGTCAACACTGTGCTACCTCCTCTGCCTCCTGGAGCTCTGACATCAGCCTTCTTGACTGATCCTACTACTCCCCGACTAAATTTAGATTTATGTTGGAGGGTGGCTCTACCCCAGCACTAGAAATGTGTGGGCCCTTCCTGGCCCAACATCAGTCTCTTTGGGTCTGTGTTACCTCCTCTGGCGTCTCTCTGACTCTCTCTATTGTGTATTCTAGGTCTTGGAATAAATCACAACCTCAACTATCCCTGCCCCTCTACTGCAATAAATCACTTGGTTGATTTTCTCAGCAAACCTCACCCTAGAAAAATCAGCCTGACTGATCTCTCAAGTGTATCTCCAACTGACCCTCAAGCCTCCTCTTATACTTTTCCTATTGATGAATCAACGACTGAGATTAAGTCACTAATAAATGGCTAATATTAAATAGACTTGATCCCCGTCACTTAGAAGCTTCTCACCCATATTCTTATTATTACCCATTAATATTTTTAATTTCCTAAGTTTAAACTTAGGAACCCATTAAAAATATTAATTATTTTAATAACTCCTCATCCAGGTGGAATTTCTCCAAATGATTTCTAGGTTCTGGAGATCTCATGTATTCTAGTCCCTCCACAAAATTTCGGAGCTAGATCACATCCACTTCTACCCAAAATCAACACTCCCTCTTAGCGAGGATTTTGCTCTAGTAACACTTCTCAACATAAGTAATACACTGATCCACTGAATTGGTCCTTTGTGCTGCTAATGCTTGGCCTGATGCCCTTCATCCACTACACTATTGTTTCCTATACTACTACCCATGACTCTTCCACTTCCACTGCTACATCTGTACTACAACTCCCTTTCAAAATGACGCCTCATGCTACCCATAGCACTGCTACTGCTAACTGCTGCACTATAACTCAGTTGTTGAGAAGTAAGAAACTAAAAATTCACCCAAAAACTGGCATGATGGTCAGTCTGGATGCCTCGTGATTTTAAAGCTACCTATGATGCTAATCTATGCTAACCGTTTGCTACTACTGCATTGCTGCAAACTATGATGTGCCTCTCGCACTTCTACAACATCCACTGCGCTACCTCAGACTTTGGCAGTCTAGCTCTGCCACTGTTGCTCCATCACACCTTGCTCCAATCGACACTCGTCATTTTGCTACTGTCGTTAAGGGCTCCTGTAGCCGTATCTGATCCAAGAGTTTGGGCACCTCAAGGATATTGACCGTTCATATAGTCCTCTCGACTACAACTCTATGTCACCCCACCTGTTCTCCAAAGGCGCATTAGCACTCATGGCACAATAGTCATCCTTGCCTTCCCTGTTAGCTTTCACTAGAGTAGCCTTCGATTCAGAAGCTTCCTCCTTGCCCTTCTTTTGGGAGCACTGAGCGGTGTAATGTTCAAGTTCCCCACACTTGAATCATATGACCTTGGAAATATCCTTTTTCCTCCGCTTTTGCTGCCCTTGTTGTCCCGATGATGCGAGAGTTGCATCCTCCTCCTCCTCCTTCTTGACCCAAGCTCCTTTGCTGCTACCCCACACCTTGGTCAACCTCCTGATCTCTTCTTGTCGAAGAGTTTCCCACATCTCCTCCCAACTGGGAAGAGTCCTTCTGCCCAACATACTTTAGAAATATGTCTCCTAGTCCTCGGTGACTGCATTCAGGGCAGTCCTGACCATGAACTTAGGATCTAGGGTAGACCCCACGAAATTCAACTAGTCTTTAATCCCTTACAACGTGAGGAGAAAGGGATCAATCTCTTCTCCCTTTTGCATCTGGTACTATCTCAGCTGATTTTCTAATAGCATCTTCCGCTAGATGGAAGTGCCCTGGTACAAGGTGGTCAACATCTTCCACATCTCCCTTGTTGTTTCTTTCTCGGCAATGTGTGGTATTACATGATCTTTGACCCCGTCTAGGATCATGCACTTGGCCTTTTCCTGGGCCTCCTCGTACTTCTTTAACGGATCAACGTTGACTGAAAAAATAACTACTTTCAAGGCATATTCCTTGATGCGATGTTTGTCTAGGATTGCCAGGATCATGGCCTTCCAGATGACACAATTGGATGCTCCATCCAATTTGTCCTGATCCCTGAGTCCATTGACCACCATCTCTGCTAAAAAAAATATAGGACTGGGTCTCTTCTCCCTCTTTTGCTGCTAATCCAGCAAGATTCGGATCTGAATTTCTTTGGCGCAAGAAACCCTCTAAGGAACAAGCTCCTCTAGACTCCCTTTGAATCTTGATTTCCTTCACAGAAATCCTCCTGCCAAATGGAGAATCACTCCTCTTCAATCCTCCTTTTTTGCTGCAACCCAGATCTAGATTTCTTTGACTAGAAATCTGTAAAGGCAGTGACTCCCTCTACCCTGCCTTTGTCTCCACAGACACTTTTCTCCACCAACAGTGACAATGTCCCTCCAACTCCTTATATCGAATCCACTCTACTCCCCCAGTCCCAACAACTGAAGAATCTAAGCTCCTCTGGCTCTGCACAATCACTGCATGAGATCAGCTCCTCCTAGCCACTACGTCACTCCTTCCTGATCTAGAGAGATGACATAGCTTTGTGTGAGCCTAATTTACCCCTCTCTACTTCTGCACTGGCCTAGACAGCTGGTGTAGTTACTCTTGGGGATCCTCCCAGCTACTGCATCACCCTCACCTGGCTCAGAATGCTAACGCAAGCACTATGTGAGCCTCTGCATCACCTCTTCTACACTACTCCACTCTCCCTCTACGTCTCTGGCTCTGGAACAAAGCTGTCACTTGAGATAGTTGTCTCTCTGCAGCAAATTCTCTAGATCTCCTGGATGGTGTCTTTAGTCTCCTATGATATGTAATGCTCTGATAACATGTGGAAATTTCTGAATCTACACATCAGAAATTCTACTACAATCATTGGATTTTCATCTCCTACTTGTTTTTGCATTAAACAAGTTATTTAGTTAATTTAAACCATGATGAAAATACGATTTCAGGCTACACATACGTACAAATCATGAACTGAAAATAGAACGAGACAAATACGCAAGGGACACCGTTATTTTTTGACAAATGTCCTCGGAAAAACCTAATACGGGAAAATCGGTGCAGCAGCTCTGAGGGTTTTCTATTATTAAGAAGTAATTTTGAATACAACTCTGGATTCCCTCTTGGAAATCCAGTTACAGAGATAAAAATATACTGGCAGAAACCTAAGTGAGATTACCTCACTTCACCAGGAAAAATCTCTTTTTTTTCTGGCAACTGGGCTGGTTTTCCCCAACTACAACTATGATGCCCCTTCGCAGTAGCTGTGTGAGATTGTGTGGAGCAAAATGGGACATTACATCAGCACTGCGCTACCTCCTCTACCCCTTGGAGCTCTGACGTCAGCCTTCTTGGTTGATCATGCTGCTCCCCGACTGAATTCAGATTTCAGTTGGAGGGTAGCTCTACCCCAGTGCTGGAAATGCGTGGGCCCTTCCTGGCCCAGTGTTAGTCTCCCTGGGTTTTTGCTGTCTCCTCTGGTGTCTCTCTACCTCTCTCTTCTATGTATTTGAGGTCCTATAGAAGATCCTCCAACCTCAACTATCCCTACCCCTCTGCTGCAACAGATCACTTGGTAAATTTTCTCAGCAAACCTTGCCTCGGAAAAATCGAACTGACTGATTTCTCAAGTGTATCTCCAACTGACCCTCAAGCCCCCTCTTATACTTTTCTTTTTGATGAATCAATGGCCGAGATTAATTCCCTAATCAATGACTAAGATTAAAACAAACTTGATCCTCGTCACTTGGAAGCTTCTCACCCATATTCTTTTTTTTGGTCAAATAAGAGTGGGCCTGATCTGATATTCACCCTAGGAGTGACATCAGTTGAAGATTTATTAAACTAAGGTTTTACAGACTCATGTGCTGGTGTGTGTTCTGTGTTATTGAAACAACAAATCAATCAGATTGCCAATACACAGACAATAAAATTGAAAGACAGCAGAGAAATACAGTAAGAAACAAAAAGACACGAGAAATTTTAATAAGGAGTTCACCCTATTCTCTAGGGCTACGTCTCCAGTCTATCTTCAGTGGTGGCCTTCTTTTATTGTGTCTTTAAGCAGAGAAATTAAAATACAGGGACTCAATGTGAGTTCTCCTAAAGTAGATTTTGCTTAGCAGGGTGGTTCTTGGATTCCCCCAGCCACTGGAGTACACAGACTCTTCTTCTTCCTACCAGCTCTGTGACCCTCTGGTCTACAGTGGAAAGAGCCAAATGTGATGCTCAGTCCAGATAGATTCCTCTATGGGAAGGCTTGAATCTTCAAGCTCTCTGGTGCTCGATGTTGTCTATGGTCAGCTCAGTCCTTTGTCTTGTCTGCTTAGCTTTACTGCTCTATGTGTTTAGTGCTCCTCTCAGGGTTCACTGTTCACTGTCTCTCTTGGTCACTTGGACTCTTCTAAGCTCTGACTCCAATTCTAACTGATTCAACTATCTCTGTTCATGGCTTTAGCCATTCGATCCCTATGCCTGTTTGGTTCCTCTTCCACCTATGTCGATTCACCTTCTGTAGCTGCGCATAGAGTTCCTGTGTTTGGTGTCATCATGAATGCTCAGGGAGTGGCCACTTGTTTCCTCTAAATGGCACCAACAATGCTTCATCCGTTCGTTTCTTCAGTTACACCATGGATGCGTTCTTCCTCCACCGTGGCGGTCAAACAGATTCCAAATCCCTTTAGAATGCCACTTAATTCCCTGTCGATTCCGCTTCTTTCCATCAGGTGCAATCTCAGCCATCCGATATGGGCCCTCTAGATTCGATGCCATACGCATGTTTCGCACAGTTGACTTTCTCGACCAATAGCATGCAGTCAACAACAGTTTTCTCTCACCTCCACCTGCCATGCATCAATCGGTGTATGGAATCGCTTCGCTCTTGTCCAAAACCTCTTACCGTTCAAGGGCGCCCTGATCAATACCGCCGGTTTTCTATTGCGCAGGTCCCGCCTTTGTATGTTAGCATTTTTCACTTTTTCCGCCCGCGGTTTCCTAGCTCCCAATGTGACCGAGTGCTTGGGCTTCCCCTTTAGGGCCATGTTCGCCCAGTGATAGTGCTAATCGCGCATCAAAAACCTCGTCCTTTTCCCATTCCGAGGCTCCCAGGGGCTACTTTGGCCTCCTGCGCGGTCTCCATGGGCCTTGGTTAGCGCGCTTTGATTGAGGTCCTCATCCTTCCACGTCGGCTACCATGGACATTGGTTCAGGGTTGTTTTTGATACTGTTTTGGATTTCTTTAGAGATTTGTTCAACCTGATTCAGTCATGGTTCTCGACAGTCTTTCTATGGATCCAATTCGGATCAGAGTCCTTCTATTAACCACAAGATAGACTACATAATTTACAAAGCCTTACAAAGTAAGGATCAGAACAAGCCAACACAAGTTTTTTAAAGTTAGTCGACTATAAAAAAATGCAGATGACTCGAAATCCTCAACGGGAGGCTTACCAAAAACCATCCAAGATTTTGTGAAAACCGACGATCATAAACACTAGCAGAAAGAAACCAAGCATCCCTATTTACCAAAACCTAGACTTGGAAAAATTAGAGAGAGCCAAAGTTTAATCAAAATTTGGGTCGTTCTTGACACTAAAGTTACAAGCACTTTTTGAGCCTGATGCCCGTACAATCCTGCCCCTGAAGATCTACCGCTTCTTGTTACACTAAAAAATGTCACCTTGACTACTTACAGTTAGTATGGCTCAAATCAACAGTCATGCTACCCTCTTAGGCAAGTCTCATGCCTCTGTTATCCATCTCAAACTCAAAGAAGAGAGAAAGTCTTGTAAAAACTATGTTTATCTCTGGGGTCGCAGGTTCTCTCTAGCCTTACCTGCGGGGACGCTGACCATGTTCACAAAATCTGCGTCCATGGACGCTCTGTATGTTAAGGGACAGGTAACAATACAGAATTATTGGAGATACACTTTATCGCCGGGGGGCAGACTTAGTTTTTCGACGTTGTTTAACTCACGAAGAGGCTGAGAGAGTTTTGAATGATTGTCACTCTGGAGCATGTGGCGGTCATATGTCTGGGTATGCCACAGCTCAGAAGGTGTTGCGCGCTGGCTACTTCTGGCCGTCTATGTTTAAAGATTGTATCCTTGCCGTCAGAACATGCCACAACTGTCAAGTATTTGATCGAAAGATGCGCGCTCCACCTGCTCCTCTCCACCCTATAATTGCCGCTGGTCCATTCGCCAAATGGGGCATTGACTTTATTACTTGTAACCCTCACTCGGCCGGGGGGCATGCGTATATCATCCTCGCGGTTGATTATTTTACAAAATGGGCCGAGGCGATGCCTACATTCGACGCAAGTGGCAAGACAGCTGCAGTTTTCGTATTCAATCATATCATAACTAGGTTTGGTGTCCCACAAGCAATCATTACTGACCATGGGAGCCATTTTCGAAATGTCATGATGACTGAGCTTACAAGCCAGCTTGGTTTGCGCCACGATAGCTCTACTCCTTATTATCCGCAAGCCAACGGTTTGGTTGAGTCAATCAACAAAGTTCTAGTCATCATGATTCGACGGATCATTGGTATCCATCGAACGAATTGGCATAACATGTTATTTTCGGCGCTATGGGCATATCGAACTTCAGTGAAAAATTCAACAGGTTTCACCCCTTTCCAGCTAGTTTATGGCTTAGAAGCTGTGTTACCTATTGAATGTGAAATCCCATCACTTCAAATGGCTGTCGAATTACTTCCAGCTACTTCCGAAGAGGAGAAACGGTTATTATACTTAGCTAAATTAGATGAGACTCGACGTGACGCTACTTTAGCTATCGAGACTCACGTGAAACGAATGAAAGCTCAGTACGATAAAAATGTAACCCCTCGAAGTTTTTCGGAAGGAGACCTAGTACTATTATATGATCAAACTAACGATAAGCTAGGTGCCGGAAAATTCGTTCCCATGTGGCATGGGCCCTACATTGTAAAGCGAAAGCTAGCAAAAGGGGCTTATGAGTTAGTTGATTTTGATGGGGACTCTTTGGGTAAACCCAGAAATGGACTTTACCTAAAGAGGTATTATGCTTAAAATGATGGGTATGGAGAAATTTTTAGATAGGTTAGATTTCCTTTCTAGCTAGCAAGTGTGTTAGTTTAGTCAGTGTGCTTAGCTTAGCGAGTGTGGTTTTTCGTCATTATTCTGGCTTATCTTGGTTTTACTCTTGATATTGTAGATGTCGACGCCTCTCCAAACATACATTGGATTTGCTGATGGTGCTTGTCGTAATACACGGAATATCTCTTCCGCAGCTTGGGTTATCTATTCGCCCTCTGATGAGTTAGTTTCTATGCATGGGGTAAGCCTCGGTCAAACAACGAATAACATTGCAGAATACAGTGCAGTGGTTGAATTATTATCCGAATCTATTTCATTTGGAATTCAACGTTTGATAGTGAGGTTAGATTCTGAACTTGTTGTATTACAGCTTAATAGAGTTTATGCCATTAGAAATCCTGTGTTATTAAGGTTGTTTTTGAGAGTGCGTCTCTTGGAACGTGAATTTGATTACATTGAATATCAACATATTCCAAGGTCCCTGAATACATTAGCAGATGCAATTGCTTCTCGAGTGTTGGACAGACATTTATAATAATCATGCAAGTAAATTTAAAAACATTTCATCATACATGTTAAACAAGATAAGCCGGTAATAGTGATATATATAGGTAGAAGTGTGTCAAAAAATATATACATCGTCTTCGATCATAGGTTGAAAACACCTTATGATCGGCAAAATGATAGTACAAAAAGTCAAAAATGTCACATGTGACTACAAAAGTGACTAGTCAAATCACTGGTGGTGCTCTCTGTACGACACCACTGCGCGGGCTACCTTACGCAAAAATCTCCTAAACGGTCCAGGGACCGCGACTACGAAGCGCTGAAGCCTGATAGGAATGTTGTCCATAGTAGTCTCAGGTATATCTGCCGTGAGACGCTCTAGATCATGCTCCAACTCAGCTAGTACGTCCGCAGCCGTGTCCTGTGGGGCCAGTACCGGTGCAGCTGGATGTAGTCTATCATAAGGCCGGAGGTTGGCTGGACGCTGTGGACCAACATCTGCATTTTGAAAAAATTTTACTATTAGTTTTGAGACGATATATATAAAAAATACAAAAAAATACATAATTAGGAAACTTGTGAAAATAAAAGTACCTCTGTCGTCCCATTGTTCTCCCTGTGGAAGAACCATGTCCGGATCACCTCTGAAATCCATTCCGGCATACGGAAAGTCCTGTATCACAAAAAGCTGGCCCTCTAACCAGTCAAAATAACTATCTGAGAATCGAACTACTGTCGCGCCCTCGTCAGAATGCCGGGCCATCACCGCAACCCATCGTATCAGCTTTGGCTGCTGAGGACCCAAGATATCAACAGTGAGTTGCTGAGGGATCAACATTGGAATTCTCTCCAAGGCAAAGCTCACGACTATAGGCCCATATCCAAAAGTCTTTAGTCATCCGTTCTTTGCCTTGGTCAGTTGGCTTTTCATATGAGCCGACACAGCTTCACACCAGTTGAAAATGGTGCCTTGGTAACAGTCAATTGCCATCCGCATTTGGGATCCGGAAGCAATGTGTAAAGCGGCCGCGCCGCAAATTCTGGTAACCGTGAACGCTATGACTTTGAGTTCCGGTAAAGTGATGTGTTTTATCTCTATGCCTTTTGAATGGTGAGCCCCACGTGTGCACCAATCCTCGCGGAGACTATCAAGGGATTGGCCACCCGGCCTAGTCCCCGCAAGACTGAGTTGCTCACCTCTGTTTGGCAAGCCAGTGAGAAAGTATACATCCGAGGGCTCTATCTCGAGCTGGTGCCCTCCTATGTAAAAGCATTGTTCTTGAACGTTCCATCGCTCAACCAGCCATTCCAAGAATCTTACCTGGCCCCTCATGCCCGGTATGGTCCAATATTTGTATAATCCGCATGCTCTTAGGGCATCCAGGGAAGATTGATGATTTATTGCAGCTTCATCTTCCTCTACATGCTCTCTTTCTCTCCAGTCTAACATGATTAATGCCCTGCATATCAAAAATAGCAATTAGAAATTGATTTGGGAATTTTTGGTGGTTTTTTGAGAGAGTTGGGGTTTTGAAATGCGCGTTTCTCGGAAGACGCACCCCGGCTTTGTAGCACAGGGCACCCGGACGCAGCTGGCCTGAAGGTGGGCTGCGTCTTCCGACCGTTTTCCCGTATGAGAAAAAGTCGGGGGACGCAGGTCACCCGAAGGGCACCTGCGTCCGCCGAGAGGCGCATTCCAAAACCAAAACCCCCCCAAAAAATGAAACTAAAACCTAAAAATTGATTCTAAACGGATAGAAATGCAGAGTAGGATGTGTAAAATACCTGGATGAGACGGCGTTCGATTCCGACGGTCAGATTTTCCGCAACGACCACGGGAAGTTTCTTGTCAAAAGCTCCTTTTTCAACCTCAACAGTGAAACGGTAAAAATGACATGGTAAAAGGTCTTTTTATAGGTTTTTTGGATGAATTAGTTCATTTTTTATCATGAAAAGATGTTTTTGAATGTATTTTTGCCTATTTTAAACAGGTATGAGTAATGTGTTGCTTTTGTGCAGGACAAAGGGATTTCGAGGGAAATTGTAATTTTTCACAAACAAAAATATCAGAGTCATCTTTTAAGCCCTTTTCTGACTCCTAAAACATGAAAAGATCGCCGAGTGTTTCTTTTTCACTCGTTAAAACGGAATTAAAAGACGGTCCCCTTTTAGCTCTTTTCTGACCGCAAAATCAGGAAAAGATTGCCGGGTTTTTGTCGTTTCGAACTCGATAAGGAAATAAAACGACGTGTCCTTGATCGCTTTTTACTTTTCAGGTCAACGACACTATTATGAAAGTACTCCTTGGTCGCAAGATCAAGCGGTTCCCCCAGGTATTATTTTATACTTTTTCGGGCTTGAGGGACACAAATATACGAAAAAGTTCAACGTGGAGTCTCCTTTAGTTTTTTCAGACTCTCTAAAATTGAAAAACGCCGAGTTTCTCCTATACTGGGCTCGTTAAACTTTTACAGTAGAGGACCTGTTCAATTACAAACAGGAACGAACCACTCCTTCCTAGGGTTCGAATTTAAACTAGGTTGGACTCGTCCGAAGGATGAGCTTATAATCAAGCATTTGTTATCCTCCTCAAGCTTGTTAAAAATAAAGAGGTACTTGCCAGAAATGGTGGGGGAAAAAAGAGAAGAATGAACCTATTTGTCACCTTTTGTCTCAGAAGAAACTTTATTACCGCTCTTGAACACAACACTTTTCATTCACCTGGGTTGGGAAATCTTTTACCTCACAGTTGACCAAACCACTTTGAAAGTCTTTAACCGGGTTCCGGGGATTAACTTTGAGTTATTCGTCACCAACCCATCTGTCGTGTCGTTATGTGTTCAAGAGGTCTGCAAGCAAAAACTTTCATCTGCAAAATACTTGTCATCCATTTGACCATCCCTGAGTCAGTCCTTACAGCAACATTTCTTCAACTTGAACAATGATTTCGTGTTGTGGGCTTGCCTGCAACGGGTCGCTTTCTATCGACATCGACACATTATCTAGAAAGATGACTTAGGAATCGACAGTACCTTGAAGTCTGCATGCATCAATGGCAGGTTTCTCGCCTTTGACGTCAGTTTACATCATTGACTTTCGATCAAAGGATTCCGTGAAGTGTTCGACATCAAAACATCTATTCACATTTCACGGGTTGTGCTTGGTACTTTGAGAACCATTGACATTACGGGTGGTTTCTCTCATGCTTGTTAACAGTTTACATCATCGACTGGTAATCAAGTGGTTTCTAACATGTTCGACATCGAATCATTTAATCACATGGCTAGAATCATACCAATTCGGGAAGTAGAAGTGAAGACCCTGGATCTAGTTTCTACCATCCAGGATGCGAGGAGTTTTGTATTCATTATCTATGTAGACTAATCATAAACAGATGGCTGCGTCCATACTGTGTCTACAAAAGTCTATAAAAATGATGTACTGCAAGATCATTCCTGTATCAGAATAGTTAGTCCATTAGTTAAAGTTTTGAATCTGAGTATGGGAATGCCTACCTCAGTGATGATATAATCTTATCCATGTATTTTGTGTTGAAAATTGCAGGTTCCAACCAGGCCATCCACAAGACAATCCTTGAAATGATAAAGCGCTTCACCCTTCCTAGAATTACAAAACCCTACTCTATTCCAGGCTTTGCACTTTAGGGGGCAATCTGTTACACTAAAAAATGTCACCTTGACTACTTACAGTTAGTATGGCTCAAATCAACAGTCATGCTACCCTCTTAGGCAAGTCTCATGCCTCTGTTATCCATCTCAAACTCAAAGAAGAGAGAAAGTCTTGTAAAAACTATGTTTATCTCTGGGGTCGCAGGTTCTCTCTAGCCTTACCTGCGGGGACGCTGACCATGTTCACAAAATCTGCGTCCATGGACGCTCTGTATGTTAAGGGACAGGTGCGTCCCTCTGTAAAAGGCAAAATGCGCGAGTTTTATCTTAAAAAAGTTACTTGTGGTTACTTCTAGAACATTCTAGAGGTCGGTTTGATGAAATGGATGCGCCTCCAGTTGGTTCATGTATCTCTATTAAGAGGGAACTTATCCCATCAATAAGGGAGCTATCCCACCCAAAGAGGGGGATGATCCCATTGATAGTGGACCTGAATAACCTCTTTACAGCACTATAAATAAAGACATTGAGCCAGAGGGAGAAGAGGTTGGAGCTATACATTTTCTTTGGGTAAATGCTGCAGGATTTAGGTCTTCCATTAGAGCCTTTGTAAGGAGAGATTGTCTTTACTTGATTCTACTTGGAAGAGGGTGAGCTTTGTCAAAGTAGAGGAAAACCCTTGATGGACCCTAGAAGGAACTTGCACAACACCAAGGCCAGGTTGTAAGAGTTTCTTTGTTTCGTTATTAATACAAACTGGTTTATTTTTCTCAATAGCTTGTGTTAATGAGTTATTTCATGTGTTCCTTGGTCTGCATGTTGAATATATGTTTTATTATATGAAATGCAGGTGCTTGGCAATTGTTTGATTGTTTGTGGTTGCAGGAATTGACTTGAAGGAGGAGCTCATCAGGATCGTCAAGAACGGACTTCAACAACAGCGTTTTGGAATAAGGTAAGCCTAAACACTTGTAGTTTTCATGTTGTAAAAGGTGTATTTAGAGAAAGATCACTCCATTTTGTCTTGTTTGTCATTAGAACGTCTTAGACTTCTAGGAAGGGCAGTCGTGTCCGCACCCTTGACAAATTCCGTGTGACACTTCTTCCTGATTTCAATGCAGAAAGTAGCACATCCTTTAATTTTCAAATCGGATCCAAAAAGGAATATAAATCACCAATCTATAAAGCATCAGGTTCGGATTGGCACTAAAGTTACGATCACTTTTGAGCCCAAAACCCATACAATCCTGCCTCGGAAGATCTGATGCTTCTTCATGATTTTGGAGCAAAAAGTTGCATGTTCCTTAATTTTCCAATCAGACCCGAAAAGGAATGAAACCACCAATCTATAAAACATCGGGTCCAGATTGGCATTAAAGTTACGAGCACTTTATAAGCCCGAAACCCATGCGATCCTGCCCCAGAATATCTGACGCTTCTCCATGATTTCGAAGCGGAAATTTGCACGATCTTTAATTTTCCAATCGGACCCGAAAAGGAATGAAACCACCAATCTATAAACCATTAGGTCTGAAAAGGCAGTTATCCTCTGCTTGCTTTTCCACCCGAAATCCATACAATTGTGCAGGCAGGTGTGATCCACTTTCGATGCCTAGAAAAGGTGCCTATTGTTTATCCAGAGCTTTTCTCCTATGGAGCACTCATTTTCGCGCCATTTTCTTCTCTCTTCACCTATGAAAGGCTTACGAAAGGGTCTCTCTAGTTTCCTCTGGTCTTCCTGTTGGCATTATGATTCAAGTGTTGTCCTTGATGGCAACTCACTCAGAAGTTGGTACAGGTGCTCAGAGGTTGGTACAGGTGCTCAGAGGTTGGTACAGGTGATGGCAACTTAATCCGAGGACAGATCTTAGTACAGCATGCCAAGAAAGTTCATACACGCAGGTTCGTTAAGCCCAAGTCGCGTATACAAGTAGGTTCACTATATACCAAGTCGCGTATACGCAGGTTCTCTATATATCAAGTCGCGTGTACACGCAGGTTGGCTTCAGTAAAAGAGCGTGTATGTGGAAAAGTACCTTTGGTCCGTGGTGGTTAGTCCTTGGAAGTTGTGCCTATGGTTTCAGACCATGGTGTCTCGACGGGCGTTTCGATCCCTCGTTTTGAGGTTGATGGTATTGTGTTACTATGGTTTTGGACCGTGGTATTGTGAAGTACCTAAGGCTATATAAGGAGAAGATCATTAGGCAAAGGAGCAAGCATTGGGTGTCTGACGAAGTGAGAAGATCTGGTATTGCTGGTTATCTGTTCGAGACGCTTGGCAAGGGTCGGATCTGATAGCGAAGGTATAAGTAATTATTTCTAGATCTGCACGCGGGTTGCCTTTGGTGAAAGCGCATATACACGCGGTTTTGGCACAGTGAAGTAGCGTATGCATAATAAGATTTGATATTTCAGGTTGCTGCTGATTCTGGTGGTTGTTGCAGAGTTCTGGGCTTTGTCTTGGGTTCTGTGATCTTGATGACAGGGTTTCAGTGATTCAGTATTGGGTTGTTTAATGAATTATGATGCAAGTATAAGTTGATGATTGTATTGTAGTAATGTTTGTTGTGTACTCTTGGATCCAGTCTGAAAATTGATGAAACGTGGTCCCTGAAGGAAAGAAGGTTGTAGGGTCGGCACCTACGTACTAGTAAATGGATCGGCTAGTACAAGAGCTGAGGGGGTTGTAGCTCCCTTCCAGAAGTAGTTGGAAAACGAGAGAGGGTTGTAGCCCTCTGCAGGTTGTAGCCTGCGTACTGGTAAAGGACTGCACCAGTACATTGTAAAAGAAGTTTCTTATTAAAGAAGAAAGAGACGAATTGCAGCAGGTGGTTTTCACCCACATTGGGTTTCCACCTTATATCATGGTGTTCATGTGTGTGGCTCTTGTGTGATGTTCTGTTTTGTTATACTGCACCTGTTTACTGTTAAATATGCTTAATAATGTTCTGATGCATTTACTGAAGATTAAGCTAACTGAATCATAAGATCTCTGGATATACGCTAGTTGCATTAGACACAGTAGCGTGTACACGCGGGTTCACTTAATTGAAGTAGCGTATATGTTTCTGAGTATGAAATTGAAAAGGTTTTTACTGATCTGATAATACTGATTCACCCCCCCCCCCCCCCCCCCTCTCAGTATTATTTCCAACAATTGGTATTAGAGCAGGTCCTTTAGAGGAAGCTTGATCGCTTGAAGGAAAAGATCCATTAGAATGTCTAATCCAGAAAGAGAGGCACACATCAGGCCACCAGTCTTTGACGGGAACAATTTTACTCACTGGAAGATAAGAACCACTGCATATCTACAATCACTTGGAGCAGAAGTTTGCGGAATCGTAGAAGGAGGATACAAATTCCCATCAGCAACTCCTACAGATCCAGCAGAGAAAAAGCAATATGAGCTCAATGCCAAAGCTGTTACTGTCCTATTGAGTAGTTTGACTCAATCAGAATTTATGAAGATCATGCATTTCAAATCAGCTAAGGAAATATGGGACAAAATCGTTACAAGCTACGAAGGAGACGAGCAAAGCTTCAAACTCTCAGAATCCGGTATGAAACTCTTAAGATGCGTAGTAATGAAAGCATAGCTAATTATTTCCTACGTATGGATGAGATTGTGAATTGTATGAGGGATCTGGGTGAAGAATTTGAGGAATTTGTCTTAGTTGAAAAGGTTTTGAGATCTCTGTCTACTAAATTTGATTCTAAAGTATCTGCCATAGAAGAAAAGGAGAATGTGCAGAAAATCACCATGTCACAGCTTCACGGGATCTTAACTGCTTTTGAAATGCGACAAGAGGTACCACCAGAGGCCGCATTCGAAGTGTCAGAGGAAGAAGATGAGGTAAATTTTGTCAAGAATCTTGAACGGGGAACTGCACGGTTCAAAGGTAAGCTACCTTTCAAATGTTTTCTATGTGGTAGAGTTGGTCACTATGCTGTTAGATGTCCTCATAACAAAGGAAAGATATTTGAAGAAGATGGTAGAAGCTATTATACCCATATTAAAAGTTCATTCAATGATAGTGAAGATATTAGAAGTCTCATGGCACATAAGAAGAAGAATGCTTCATCCAATAATAGCGAAGATATTAAAAGTCTCATGGCAGATGAAGAGAAGAATGCAGAAACTGAAGAAGTTGCCAAATTAAAAGAACAATTGGAGACAAAAATCAGGGTAAGGGAGCAATTGCAGGATATAGTAAAGGATAAGAGTACAACTATTCAGAGACTTGAATCAGAGATCCTCTCTCTAAAAGAAGATCTTAAAAAATCAAGAGAACAGAACAGAGAAGATCTTGAAGATCAAGAACATGAAGTGACCAAACTAAAGCGACAAGTGGAAGAAGGAAGAAAAGCTGAAGAAGACCTAAGGAATCAATATCTGAAAAAGGAAGAACAACATCAAGTTGAGGTAAATATCTTGAAAGGTAAAATAGAAGAAAAGGATAAGCTTTTACGATTTCAAGATAGTACTAAAGTCTTGGATGATATTCTTAATAGTCAAAGGTCTCCTGCTATCAAGACTGGTCTTGGTTTTCATGAATATGTTGAAGGTGAATCTAGCTCACAAGGTGAGGCAAGAAACTCTAATGAGAAATCTGAAATACTCAACAAGGAACAACCAAGGAAAGAAATTCCTCAAGGAAGATCCTTTACTCCTAACTATGGACGTGATAGACGATTATTTCCTCCACTGAATAATGTTGAATGTTATGTATGTCATAATCTTGGACATGTTGCAGCCAGATGTAGAAGTAGAATGGTTCAAGAAAGATCATCACATCCTAGGTATTTCAGAGGATATTGCTTTGTCTGCAATGCATATGGACACAAAGCAATTGATTGTGATAGAAGGAACATGAAAAATGTAAGGTGTTATACATGCAACAACTATGGGCATAAAGCAAGGGAATGCAGGAGCAGATTTCAAAATTCAAGACAAGAGGACCATACATCATCACAGTTGCAGGAATTGAAGAAGACAGAGACAGAAAGGTGTGGCATAATTCAGACAGCAGACATAACAGACACAGGGGAATTTGAAAGTGATGAAATTCAGTATTCCATCTTGCATACGCTGATATAATGAAGACAAGTCGCGTATATACGCGAGTTACAGGCTGCAAAGTCGCGTATATGAAGAAAGGGCAGCAGAACAGACCCAGGTTTAGTCATGGTTGGCTCAGGCTCAGGGGGAGCAGAACAGACTCGGGAAATGGTTCAGTCATGGTTGGCTCACACTCAGGGGGAGCATATACTTCAAATAATTCATTGTTGGCATTATGGTTAGAAGTGGCTGATGAAACTAAATGATACATCTTGTTGTTTGATCAAAGGAATAGTATTGCAGGCTGATGCTTATGGTACAGATCTGAATGGCTGGTCTTAGAACCTGCATCTACTCAGGGGGAGCGTGGATAGATTGGTACACTTTGGCATAAACAAAGGGGGAGCCAAATCAGAAACTTCAGCATGTACTCAGGGAGAGTATGGACAGCAGTATGGACAGTAGAAGGTATACCAAAGAAGAAAATATCTTGGTGCGCCCTTTGCCCTTGATGTCAAAGGGGGAGAGTGACTTGGTGTGGTGGTTGCCATCAAGTCCAAAGGGGGAGATTGTTGGCATTATGATTCAAGTGTTGTCCTTGATGGCAACTCACTCAGAAGGTTGTACAGGTGCTCAGAGGTTGGTACAGGTGATGGCAACTTAATCAGAGGACATATCTTAGTACAGCATGCCAAGAAAGTTCACACACGTAGGTTCGTTAAGCCCAAGTCGCGTATACAAGTAGGTTCACTATATACCAAGTCGCGTATACGCAGGTTCTCTATATATCAAGTCGCGTGTACACGCAGGTTGGCTTCAGTAAAAGAGCGTGTATGTGGAAAAGTACCTTTGGTCCATGGCGGTTAGTCCTTGGAAGTTGTGCCTATGGTTTCGGACCATGGTGTCTCGACGGGCGTGTCGATCCCTCGTTTTGAGGTTGATGGTATTGTGTTACTATGGTTTTGGACCGTGGTATTGTGAAGTACCTAAGGCTATATAAGGAGAAGATCATTAGGCAAAGGAGCAAGCATTGGGTGTCTGACGAAGTGAGAAGATCTGGTATTGTTGGTTATCTGTTCGGGACGCTTGGCAAGGGTCAGATCTGACAACGAAGGTATAAGTAATTATTTCTAGATCTGCACGCGGGTTGCCTTTGGTGAAAGCGCGTATACACGCGGTTTTGGCACAGTGAAGTAGCGTATGCATAATAAGATTTGATATTTCAGGTTGCTGCTGATTCTGGTGGTTGTTGCAGAGTTCTAGGCTCTGATTTGGGTTCTGTGATCTTGATGACAGGGTTTCAGTGATTCAGTATTGGGTTGTTTAATGAATTATGATGCAAGTATAAGTTGATGATTGTATTGCAGTAATGTTTGTTGTGTACTCTTGGATCTAGTCTGAAAATTGATGAAACGTGGTCCCTGAAGGAAAGAAGGTTGTAGGGTCAGCACCTACGTACTAGTAAATGGATCAGCTAGTACAAGAGCTGAGGGGGTTGTAGCTCCCTTCCAGAAGTAGTTGGAAAACGAGAGAGGGTTGTAGCCCTCTGCAGGTTGTAGCCTGCGTACTAGTAAAGGACTGCAGCAGTACATTGTAAAAGAAGTTTCTTATTAAAGAAGAAAGAGACGAATTGCAGCAGGTGGTTTTCACCCACATTGGGTTTCCACCTTATATCATGGTGTTCATGTGTGTGGCTCTTGTGTGATGTTCTGTTTTGTTATACTGCACCTGTTTACTGTTAAATATGCTTAATAATGTTCTGATGCATTTACTGAAGATTAAGCTAACTGAATCATAAGATCTCTGGATATACACTAGTTGCATTAGACACAGTAGCGTGTACACGCGGGTTCACTTAATTGAAGTAGCGTATATGTTTCTGAGTATGAAATTGAAAAGGTTTTTACTGATCTGATAATACTAATTCACCCCCCCCCCCCCCCCTCTCAGTATTATTTCCAACACTTCCTTCATGTTCAGTCCTGGTGGTGTGGATTTCTTCCATGTCTTTGTCTGCCTGTCTTTGACAATCCTCCCGTAATTTTCCCAAGGGAGTTGAGTCCCACTCATCTTTTGTAAGTGTCTTTGCATACCACTCCTTCATTCGCTAGACGATCAGCTAACATGTTTTCTTTTCTACGCACATGTTCAAGTCTAGTTGGTCTCAGGGTTTGTAGGTGGGAATATATGCACTGAAATACCTACAAAATTCGCCACTGTGTAGAAACTTTTTCAGGTGCTTTTCTGTTACAGAGCTGCTTGGCTACTTTAATAACCAATTCTGAGTCAGCTTCAATAATGGCATTATGATAATTTGCCTCAATCAGTATTTCCAGGCACTGCTCTAAGGCTATGAACTTCGCCATGTTTTTTGTGGTTGTGCCCAGATGACTATGAAAGATGTCCTTTATACACCCCTACTCATCTCTGATAACTCTGCCAAAACCAGCCATCCCTGGGTTAACTTTAGAGGCTCGATCTATGTTGATTTTCAAGAAACCATGTGGTGGAGGTTGCCAAAAAATTGTATCAGCATTTATCTATCTAACATCCTTGTGTGTGCTTTGGGGAACAAGTGGTTGGAGACCCAATCGCAACATTATACTATTGTCTTGGGCCCAATCCTACATCTTAGTAGGTCCCCCTAACATGGCAACAATAGTTTCTTTGAGCTGTCTTAAAATCTGTGCAATAGTATGTTGAGTTGATTCAGTTTTTCTTTTGAAAATCCTACCATTTATTTCTTTCCAGATATTCCAGATTAAAGCCTGGAAC
The DNA here is from genome assembly GCA_031772625.1 of Pinus tabuliformis. Taxonomy (NCBI): domain Eukaryota; kingdom Viridiplantae; phylum Streptophyta; class Pinopsida; order Pinales; family Pinaceae; genus Pinus; species Pinus tabuliformis. The sequence goes on from CM062812.1 coordinate 59,726,873, forward strand.
CAGAGTCCAAGCATTGTTTATGAGCTCATTGCTCAAGAAGTTCCTTCTCTACCTACTCAGAGTGTTGGTAATGCTGAGGCCATCCCTGTCAATTTGTCTGAAAACTAAGGCCACCCAGTCCCACAGGGTGGAGGTGAATGGGAAAAGATTGAGTAGGTGTTCCATCATCTCCTCCTATGTACCACACAAATAACATTTGGATGGGCCAACAAAACCTTTATTTAGAAGATTATCCCAAGCTAGAATTTTCTTCTGTTGAACCAACCATATGAAGAGATTCATTTTCATCTAATGCGGGTTCTATCAAAGGGTCTTCCAGACCTCATTTGGGTACTGATATGCACACCCTATGTCTATCTTCTTGGCTTCTTTGAGGTTAAAGTTACCTTTTGTGTTCCTTCCCCATCTTAATTGATCAGCCGAATTTGAAACCAAAATCTTCCTCTGTTCGAAATCCATAGTCAGAGAATTTGCCTCATCTTTCAAAGGGCTCTCTTCCTTGTAGCCTAGATCCTTTCAAGTTCTCCATTTGTCATTGCTCCTATTCTGATCCCAGAAATCCTTCAGCAGGTATACACCCTTTTTGTCACTGTTATTCTTGAGATCGGTTAGTTCTTCCCTGAACATATTTGGTTCTTGCTGTTAGTTATCCTCCCAAAATCTTGCTAAGCTTCCATCTCGGATCTCCCAGAAACTATGCTTCTGGATAATGCTTCATTTTCCCAAGCAAGATTCTAGATGTAGTAACCCTTGATAAGCCCTGACATTCGAATATGATCCCTCTCCTGCCAATTATGTGCATATTTTTGTTTCCAAACCTTTGCCCTAGGGGATGCCGACTCCTTTAGCCATCTCCACCAGATTTTTGCACCTGAGAATCTGCTAAGGGTTTCATGGTTGTGAAGCCCCAAACCTCCATGGGTTTTAGGTTTGCAAATATTATCCCAAACTACCAATGCCCATTTCTTTTTCTCCTCCCCTTTTCCCAAAAGAAAATCCCTTTGCATATTCCTGATCTTCTGCAGAACTCCTTTAGGGGCATGCAGAGTTGACATCATGAAGATAGGTATGGCTTGGAGGATAGCTTTTGTAAGCACAAGGTGCCATGCTAAATTCAAATATCTGCTTGTCCATTTCCTTATTCTGTCCTAAAGCTTGTTAACAACTGGCTCCCACACTTCCATGCTCAGGGGTTTGTCTATAATGGGGATGCCAAGGTATTTAGAGGGTAACTGATCCCTTTGGAACCCCAGAATTCTGGTGAGGTTTCTTTGAATATCAATATCAGTGTTAAAAAAGAAAAACTTTAGATTTTTCCAGGCTTACCTCTGTGCCAGCCGCCATAGCAAATTCATTCTAGATTTGTTTAAAATCTTTGAATTCCTTGACCGTGGGAATGCCCTGCAACATAGTGTCATCTACAGATTGTTGGTGATTTGATACCTCACCATCTGTGGTGAATTTTAAACCTTGGATTCTTCCCTCGACACTTGCCATTTTTATTCCTCTTCCTATTGCTTCCATCATGAGCACAAAGAGGAGGGGGGAGAACGGATCACCTTTTCTTAATCCCCTAGAAGGCATGAAATTTCTTGAGGGTGAACCATTGAGCAAGATTGAGAAACTGGCTGATGAAACTAGGGCCATGACCCATCTAATACAGGGGTCACAACCATAAGCTTTCAACATTTCTCTAATATAAGACCAGCTTAGCTTATCATAGGCTTTTTCTAAGTCAAGCTGTTGTTGAAGCCCCGAAAATCGGGTCGACAACAAGGGGGATACCCACCCGGTCCAAACCTTGGTTGGCAGCTCCTTATCTGTTTGGTGTAGCGGGTCCAACTGGGGATAATGGGACCAGTTTCCCAATCTAAGGATGTGTGTGTGTGCAGAGTTGGATGATGCTGATCTAAGAGTTCTAATCTAAGCTACTTTAATCTAATTCTATACTATTGTAATCTAATGAAAACAGCACATCTAATCTATGCTAACCCGGGATGTATTTCTTCTATTATGCGATCTAAAGAGATTTCAAATAATAATTGGTAATAAAGATCATTCAGCTATCATAAGAATGGAAATCAATTAAGATGAACCACTTTGCATAAAAAGTTAGGCAAAACAGTTGTGAACATCATATCGCATAATAAGTTATTCATATATCAAACATAAATAAATGGCTCCACCGTATAAAAGTGCCAAATGGTAACTCAAACATTCATGCAATAACATATAAACAACTAAAAACTATATATCACTTTAAGAATATAAGCAGAAATGGTCAAGAGATAAAAGTACCATTTATGACTGGTCCTACTCATAAGCTTCAAACAACAATGATTTATCTCTCCTTGTTCTAATATCTACCAAGAGTACAGAAGTGCAACATCAGTAGCAGATATCAAATGCAAACATTAATAAACCTTGATCCATTCATTCATCAAAACCTCCTCTGAGGGTGCAGAAGTGCATGTTCCGAGGACAAGTTTTCTGACAAATTTCTGGACCCTTCTCTAAATGCCTGAGAAGGGTTTAAATACTGCTAACTAAATAACTTAATTACATAAATTTAGGATACGGTTTAAATGACCGCCCTTTATCTAAGCAAACTTATTTCTAAAAATTGAATCTAATTTCTAACTATTTCTGCATTTGCTCCTTAGTGTTGCGAGCATGCAACATTTGCCTGGGAAGAGTCAGCTGGTTGTCTTCTGCGTTTGCTTGGGCTACGAAAATAGAAATGGCAAGCACTGGCACCACTTTTTAGTAAACTGGAAGACATTTTTGGGAATCATCTTCTGGCTGGGCGAATTTACTGCGTATATACTTGGTAACAACCCAAATTCCTCTTAAAATGCCTCTGCTTTTGCTATCTCGGTTTCCGTACTCGTGGATGACTAAGCAAGTTAGGGACTTTTCTTTCTGAACAATTTTCTTAGCGATGCGCGATTAGCGCTAGGCGCTAATCGTGCATCAAAAACTGCCTCCGTTCTTTGATCCGGGCCTTTCTGGTGCGTTTTCTGCCTTTAGCGCTTTTTCCTTTACCAGGCATAAGCTTCAGAATTTTGTAAACATGCTACTTTTGTGAGCTTTTGACCTTGAGTGTTGAATCGCCTATTGATATCAGCATTTGTTCAGTAATACTCTAAAATCTGCGTTTCTGTTGCATGCGGTACCCATTTATGAGGGCATCTCTTCTCTGTTCTCCGAGCACTAACGCTTTCCCCTTTTCCTTAGATGTTTCCTGCATATTGCTTCATGTTGTTTCCTTTTTTTTATTCCTGCAGTCCACGCAAAGGAAAAGAGTAATGATAATAAATTTTGACACGAAAGATTTAAGCTCTACGAGTGTATAAAATCATGACACCCACAGTGAACTGACTCTTCGAAAAACACAAAACTATCCTTCATGAATACTTTGGCATACATTCATTAATTTCCTTTAAGGCGCGCGCCCAATTTTTGGTTTAGGGACAGCTTTTCTTGAATGCTGAGCCGAGGAAAATTTGAGATGGGTGATTTCTGCGACTCGCATCGCAGCATCGCATTTATCGCATTATCAAGATGTGTCATCGCAGAGTTTCCTGATCAGTTTAGCGCAGAATCGCGTAGATCGTAGGATCGCAGCATCGCAAGATCGTAGATCGCATTTATCGCAGATCACATTTATCGCAAGATCGCATTTATCGCAAGATCGCATTTATCTCAGATCGTAGATCGTTGCAATTTGTTAAGTTATTGTATGTTGTTTATGCGACGTTGCGATATGCGATGTCGCATATCAGCCATCGGAGATTTCTTAAGATTTTCATTTATGGGCGCTTCTTTAATGTATGTGATGCGATGAATTTCGCGTCGCTTCTTCGCAGTTTTTTATTGTGCTCATAAATAAATGTTTCACTCTTCTCCGTGCGATGTATTTTTTGAGGAGTATAATACAAAATTTTTTATAATTTTTTTTTTTTTTTTTTGGATTTTTTACTAAGGGTCCCCACTTCTTTAGTGTTATTGCTAATACTAAAGAAGGAGGGGGGTTCTTGGTGGTCACAACTGTTGTATGATCATTCCAGCTTTCTTGTTGCTTTTCAAGGAGTGGACCATCTCATGTGCTTGTATGATATTGTTGAGAATTTGTCTTCCTTCCACATAACCAGTTTGCTCCTCAGATATGAGTGCTGGAAGGAGTGGCTTGAGCCTATTAGTGATCACTTTGGATATAATCTTGTACACCACATTACAAAGAGCTATTGGTCTAAATTTTTCTGGTGTGATGGTTTTTTTTTTCTTTAGAATTAAAGAAATGAAGGAGGCATTGAGAGCCTTCAGGAACCGATTTGGATCTTCTTGAGTCTTCTACTACATCCAGGATGTCTTGTTTGACTATTGTCCAGCAGGCTTTGAAAAAGTATACATTAAAGCCATCCAGGCTAGGGGCTTTCCCATTTTGCATCTCGTTGATAACTTCCCTGACCTCTTCTTTAGATACTGGTCGATTGAGATTATGATTATTTTCCCTCGTTACAAGCTTGGGGATGTACCTTGTGAATTTCTTAATAAACTGTGACCTGTCTAAAAGTGGCTCCGTCGCTATGCTAAGGAAGTGTTGCACTAGGAGAGACTCCATTTCTTTGTGGGTGACCAACTCTTTCCCTTGAGAATCTCTGAGTTTCAAAATTTTGTGTTTCTTTCCCCCTCTTTGATCCATTGAACTCTTGATTTCTGTCTCCAGAAAATCTCCTCTTGCCTGCATCTGTCATCCCATTCCTTCTGAAGAACAACAGATTGTGAATTCCTTTCCTCTATGAAGCCATCTATAATCATAATTTGATTGATCTCCTGGATTTGTTGTTCAAGTTCTTTTTTGGCTTTGAAAATATTGCCAAACTTCTTCTTGTTCCAATCTTTGAGTTTGATCTTGATGTATTTAATTCTTTGTTGTAGCATGTACATTTTAGTGCTATGGTAGGGCAACTTTTCCATCCACCATTTCTCAATGTTTTTAGTGAAGTCAGGGTGAGAGAGCCAGACATTTTCAAATCTGAAAGGTCTGTTCCTTGGTGAGCCAATAAAAGTGGCTTCAAGCTGGACAGGCCAATGGTCTGATCCTCCGAATGGAAAGATAACAACTGACATGTCAGGGCCTATAAGAAAAAGGTTCTCTGAGATTAAGAATCTATCTAGTTTAGAGGCAAATTGAGAAACCCCCCCTATTGTTGTTCTAGGTGAAGATTCCATTTATTGTTTCAACACCCACTAATCTCATGTTCTCAATGAAGTTCTAAAAGGAAGTAGAGTTTCTTCCTAGTGTTCTAGTGCCACCTTTCTTCTCTGTAAGAGATTTGATCATATTGAGATCTCCTGCCAAAATCCAGGGTAGATCAGGATGTCTTCCTCTGAGCTCCTCAAGGGAGGTGAGAAGCTTGAGTTTGTCTTCTAGTGTTTGAGGTCCGTAGACATTTGTCATCATGTAATTTTCCTTATCACCCACACGCTATATTACCATCAAAACATAGTTCCTGGATGCTTCTGCATCCAAGATGCTGAGTTTTTGGGGGTTCCAGAGCATTAGAATCCCACCCGCCGAGCTGGCTGCCTTAACTTATAGATACTCAAACTTTCTCAACCAATTACTGTGGATTCCTTTGATTTTATCCATCGAACACTTTGTTTCGTGAATGAACACCATGTTGGGTTTTTCTTCTTTTATTCTACTGCTAAGATTTCTTTGTTTCCTTTTACTACCTAGACCCCTAATATTCCATGTTGTAAACTTCATTAAGATAGGTTTGTAAACTGGTGAGATCTTTCATCTTACCTGAGTTGATCATGAGTTTTCCACATTCTGTCAACAACTCATTATGTTTTTTCCTTCCTCTTTTCCTACCCGGGTTCTTGGAGGATTGTCCCTATCTTTCTTCCATGATCTTTGTCCCTTTATTTTCCTAGCTATCATGGTTTCTTTTGACTCTGGAATTCTTCATCTGTGAGCACCATAGGAAGAGCTATTGAACCCTATTAAACTCTTCCTTTGGCAAGGAGTCAACTCCTTTGTTAATACCCTATTCCAGAAATTTTTCTAGGTCTAGGTTTTCCTTCTCAAGAATCTCATGTAGTTCATGGTCCTCCATTCCTGCCTCACTTGGGGTCATCTCATGGTCCCTGTTGAGCTCCATAAATCTTGTTGTATCATCCTGTGGTTGTCTGTCCTCTGGTATGTCCTCCATACTAGATTCCATTTCCTTCTCATCTGTTTTAGTTTCCGATCCCTGGTTTTCCCCTTTCTTTCCTATATTTTCTTCTAAGATTTTGAAACTTTTGTGGCTCCATTGATTTTATTTTAATTCCTTTTTCCCCCTTTCCCCTTTCCCGCTACCTTGGTGAAACCCTAAGGATCTTTACTTGTGGTGGTTTTTTAGTTGTTCTCCACTTTGTTTGATGGGCAGTCTCTGTAAAGGTGCCCCTGTTCATGGAATTTATGACATCTAAATGTTACATGCTCATAGTCTACCGTCTACGCCCACTCTTCATCATAAAATTCTAAAATGATATCATCTAGGAGTGCTCCAGACAGGTCCATTTCCACACAAATTCGGGTGAAAGAAGTGTATTGGCCTCTTAATGTCACATCTGATATCTTAATAAAATGACCTAGTTTATTGCCAATAGATTTTAAGGACTCTGGCAGCCAATAATATAAAGGATGGGAGTATAGTCCTATCCATACTAGTACTGAGGTGAATGTTTCTCATTCTGGGACAAAATTTATCACCCATGGTCGCATGTAAAGTCTTGCAGTAGCATAGAAGCATGGTCCTCCCTCAAACACTCTTTCTTTATCTTCTAAGCTTGTGAACACCACCATAAAAAAGCCCTTGGATCCAAGGTGCAAGTTTATTTCCCCTTTGGGTTTCCAGTGGTTTCTTATCCATGCATGTAAATCATTCTCCATTGCCCAGATCCCCATAAATTTGCATATGATTGCATGTTCTGTCATGTGCTCTCTATGTACCTGTAGCGTTGGGTCACTCAAAACGACCCTAGGAGTGATGGTTGTCTTGGGTTTGCAGATCCTTGTCGTCCTTAGGGGTGCATCTTTCTGACTACTGCCCTCTTTCTTTTTCTCCCTGCTATCTTCCTCATGATTTCCTCTCTATTCATGAATCTTGATATTTCCTGTGTTAGTGTCCTCAGTTATCACCTCCATTGGTTTCTTGAAGCTGTGCAAATCCTTTTCCTTGCTTCTGTTCGCAATTATTTGACTGTAGGAGGGAGCCGAACTCCCTCCTCCTTGATCCGTCATGGTTACCAGCACCAAAACCTAGCTCAAAACCTAGTTCTTCATCCCACGATTTTTCAAACCAAAACCGTAAAAAATTTTCAACCATGTGAAAAAATCCCTCACCCATATTCTTATTATTACCAAATAATTTTTTTATTTTCCTAAGTTTAGACTTAGGAACCCATTAAAAATATTAATTATTTTAATAACTCCTCATCTAGGTGGAATTTCTCCAAACGATTTCTGGGTTCTGGAGATCTCATGTATTATAACCCCTCCATAAAATTTTGGTGCTAGATCACATCCAATGCTACCCAAAATCAACAACATGTTCATGGTTGGACCAAAACTCTCCATATAGACGGATCATATTTTCCATCAAAACTTCATTAGCCAAAAGATAAAACCAATTACAAGGAAGTCAGACACATCACTGGCCAAATGTTGAAGTTTCACAAGACTCTTTGAACTTCAACCCCATACACACTCGAAAGCCACAAAATAGCAAGGCACAACACTTATTTGCATGATGAAAACCAAAAGTAAAACTCAACAAGGAAGAAAATAAATAAAAGAAAGAAAACACAGAAACAGGAAACAAAATCAGAAGACAATATAACAAAATGACTAAAGCAAGCATGATGTAGAATGAGAACAAGGAAACGAGGATGGACTGCGAAGAACGAGTGAATGAAAGGGAAAGTTAACCATGCAGCTAATCCTAGTCCTATCCTAACATCTAGGAGGTCAGGGTCACGTAAAATGAAATTTCCAGTGAATCCATCATGATTGTTCTCAACCTGCATCCACAAAGATATGAACGATTAAAAACAGATATAAAGTAATGTGCAACAAAAGATACAAAAACTTGAAAAACTTGCACAAGAAATGGAAGGTCCTGCCTATGGGCAGCAAGATGTGCCAAAACCACTATTTTAACCCAATCCATATGCTTACCTTTTTTATGAATACCATTTTTAAACAAACCTCAGAAGCCTCTTGTGGATGTGTCCTCATCTACACCAAGATTCTTAGCAAGTGTGAGAAAGGATTGAAACTTATTGTCTGCAACGAAGCTTGCCAAGTAAGATTGTTCCAGCCATTCAACAATTGGATCATAAAAGTCATGATGGCCACCTTGAAACCTTTGTGATCTTTGAAAACATGAATTTTCAATATGAGAAGTGGGATCGTGATGGGAATATTGTAAGAGAAAATAGATCCGATTATTTTCGACAGTCATGCCAAGAAAGGGAGGACCTACCATAACCATCAGCGAAGGTTGAAGTGCCTCATCTGCTTGACAAAAATCCAAATAGAGAGATGTTGAATGATGGAGATCAAAGAGTGTGAAACAACTGTCATTCGATGTGCTGATGGGAAAATGATAAGCCAAATGATAGTCACCAACGATAGAGAAATGATCAGATGAGCTAGTTGAAGCATCAGATTCCCAGTTTGAAACAAACTAAAAGAAAAAAAAATGAACAATCTTGCAAATGCTCTGAATAATCGAACCAAGTTCCTTGCAAGCCATATATGATAGACCACCTTCCTACAACTGGTGAAAAATTGTACAAGCATCATAGTCATCAAAATATTTTAAAAATGATGTTAGCACCATGAATGCATGAGACCAGTTGAGGCACAGTGAATGGGGAAGAACTTGATTCGTGTGACAATTAGTGCATTCATCATCACTCAAGAGGATTTTTGGTGCGTTGAGAGGACATATTTGCAATACAAGATTCACAAGAAGACTTGGGAGCTAACCAGTAAGGGAGAAATTCGATAAGTATGATTCTTGTGGGCAAAGGAAGTCCTTGAGATGATAAACTTCACAACTCCATGACTTCATGAGAGATGGAAATTCCCAACCCGAGTTTGATGTGATGGATTTTCATGAAGATGAATGAACTATGACAAATTCGTGAATTCGGTTATAAGTAAAATCTTAGAAATTTGAGAGGTCACACCAGGAATACCAAACATTTTTTACATTGGAATTCACATCGAGTGAAACCATGCAGATAGATGGATTGTGCAAGAGAAACAAGATTTGATTTAGTTCAGGGGGCTTACCATAGTTGTGAGATCCTAACATAACCATCAACGGAAGTTGAAGTGCCTCGATTCCCTCGCAAATCCTGAAACTTTTCGAAATTGTAGAATCACATTTTGAAGCTTGAACCAGATCATGCGTGGTTTAAGAGTGACTGTTGTTTCTAATTTCAAAACTGCTCTATAGATGGCAACCATCTTTATCACATGTTTCACTATATTTTTCAGTTTCAACAACAATTAGATTACTCAATCAAAGAGGCTCTTCTGATATCACATTCAAAGATAAATGCATTGGTGAAATCTCATAAGCAAGCTAATTTGAAGAGTTGTCTTCATGCAAAAGCAGAGATGATGAGGGGTAGGAAGAGTTCTGTACTATTTGATTGTTTTCAATTTCATCATGGACAATGTCACCGCCTTATGTCAATTGAGGATATAACTCATCGGATCAAGAAGCAAGAGAACGTGGAGTATATCCATTGCAAGTGTATGTGTTGCGAATGGTAGGACACAAGGGAAAGTGAGGTGAAGGGGAAGTTTCTATATGAACATCTTCTTTGACCGAAGCAGATTCTAGATTCAAATTAAAATCTTCATGAGGAATTGAAAGATCATTTGATGTGCTTGGGCATCTGTCACAACATACAGAAGCATTGGAATGATTACTGCCCAACATTGGGGGTTGATTGAAAGAATTGATTGTATTGGATTTTCCATTGAGATTAAAATATTGAGAATCATTCAAGAAAGGAAACTCATTGTTTCAACGCGGACAATTTCGAAACAAAGCAGAAAAAAATGATAGTTTCCTTACCTTTCTACTCCTTTACCTGTAAAATATGATTGCCTTATGACTGATCACAATTTGAGCTAGCAGCTTTAGAATCAAGAGAATGTGAAAAACTGGCTAGTGAAGCAGATTGATAAAGCGAGTCATGATGTAAGGAGTCATTGCCTGTAGATGATAGAGGATGGTAGAGATCCAGATCAGATTTGAGACTTGAGTTATGGACGGTGACCTCCTCTTGTAGAATGAAGGAGTGTTGGGCATTGAATCCCCCCAAGGGATGTTTTAGGGCTTAAATCCCAAGTTGTGACTGAATCTTGTTGTAAAATCTCCACGAATTGCGGGCGCGAGGCACGAAAGTATAATAAAGTCACAAGGTGTCCACCCTAGTTTTTGTAATGTAATGTCAGCTGGATAGACCTACCCATGGTCCGCGGACCATGGGATTGTATAAATATAGCAAGGCTCTAAGTGTAGAAGAACTAACTAATAGAAGGATGAGAAGTCTAAGTGATTGAGTCGAAGCGTAAAGTATGTTTGTGGGTCGTAGACTAGGAGAAGGCTCTGCAGCTGAGTGCGCGGACCCCTGCAGCTAAGTGCGCAGGGCAGGTTGAGTCTGTAATGTTTGGAAGAATCAATAAAGAGAAATTTTTCTATAATTTTGTGTATCTTTTCCTGGTTTAATGCATGATTGGATATAATTTGCAAATACATTGTTTATTTACTACAAGATTGTGTATGAATTATTTGTATTGCTAAATTCTCTATATTTCTAATTATAAGACATTCAAGTAGGCAAAGGTAGTTAATTAATATTGGAAGATAAGTAATATATCGAGTAATAACGTAGAGCGCGACACAACCCCTGGTTAGGGTTGCATGAAGGCAGTGTATCAGGCCATGAGGAATGAAAAGTGCGCAAAGCAACCTACACGCAGGAGCAAAAAAACGACCAGTCAAACCTCTCAGACATCTCAAGGGTGCGGAAACCTGGTTCTAGCACCCTCCCATACTACTTCAGGTGAGACCTCAATCCGTGCTCTACGGACTATTGCTGAAAGGGCCAGTAGTACAGGGATTTGTTTAGCTAGTTAACTCCGAACCTGGGTCAAGCCCCAACAAGCCAACAAATGGTTCCGTTGCTGAGACTGGGATCTACATAGAGATGTCTAATGTCGTATCACTGGAATCTGACAAACAAAGGAATTGAAGAGTGGTTGGACAGAAATATTCACGAGTTCGCGCCGCAGGAAAATAGGAATCCATGACTATCAAAGGAAGAGTGGTTATATTGCTACTGGTATACAAAGATCCACAAAATTTTCTTTGCATCCTTCCCTACTGAGTTGTACGAGTGGATAGCGAAGCTAACAGATAGCCAAGGAAGTTGTAAACACGACAAACCTATTGTGTGGACTCCAAAATTGGTGTGCAGACTGGAATCATCAGAAGATAAAATCATGTGTGCTATTGATCACTAGCTCGATTGAATCATAGGAGGATTCATCACCGAATTTGCGATAGATACTTCAATCAGCTATAGCGAGGCAAAGCGATGTTTCCTCAATGGACCGCGAGGTAAGTATTTTAAATATTTGAACACTTGGATTAAAATGCTACTATGTGAAAAACGGGTTATGCGAATAAATTGATGTTTAGGGCTATGTGGAGTGGGAAAATCTATAGAAACGAAGGTAGCACTAGCCCCTTGATTTCACCTCCGCGAGGGGGTGAAGAAGAGCTTGCAAAGGTTTCTCCAAGAAGTGTGATCAATCTGATAAGGCAGAGGATTCCGCGCATACCACCCCCACCCACACCACCACCAGTTTCACTGTCTTCACCCCTGACTTCACCCATACCACATCCGCCATCACCGCAAAGCAGTATGGCCAGTGTGATAAAGCTACCAGTGTTCAAGGGAATAGGGAATGAAGATCCGGACCAGTTTTGGTTTGTGATAAAAGTTGTATGGGAAGCATAGGGTGTCACAGACAACAATATAAAGAAGGCAATGCTGGTAAGCGCTCTGTAGGATCGTGCGTTGACCTGGTACATTAAGCATTCCAATGACAATCTGAATGCGAGGATAGTGGACATCCAAGCTGCACTAAACATTGAATTTAACAGGCCAAAATCAGAGGCACATTCGATCATTGGATTCAAGGAAATCACAATTCTACCAGGCAAAATCCTGTGGGAGTTGGATCAAATACTGAAGTGCACATATCATGAAGTGAGCATGAGATTAACAGATAGGCAACACCATAAATGGTTTTTAGCATCATTAACATTGCATCTATAGAACGTGTTGTTGCAACAAAGGCTAACCACTCAGGATGAGGCTTTGGAGGTCGCAATGAGGTTGCACGAGACTCCGATACAAGATTCTAACCTAGGAGTTTAACCAATTCGCGCGTAGTAGAAAAACTTGTGCCTTTAGATGTAGAGTTTGAAACAAGACAGGACAACTCACCCAGCAGTTTATGACGATGCATGGTGCATAAAATGCAAGGGCCAGGGGCATGACAAGGACCATTGCCCGGTGTTCGCGAATTACCTTGCGAGAGGAGGGCCAATGCCACTAAGATCAAAGGCACAAGCATGACCAAGTGCGGTGCCTGTGTTATGGTGTGCGATTTGTCAAATAGGAAGAAATCATGTTATAGATAACCACCATCTATTACAAAATTATACACAGAATTCACAGCAGTTGTTATGTAGTTTCTGCAGGTCAGTAGGACATGATGAGTGCACGTGTAGAAGTTATGAACTGATGATGGATCAAACTCCTACCTATAGATTTTAGGCAAAAACATGGACCCTCGATCAAAACACATGAATGGCGCGCACTGTATTTTAGGGGCGTGGACAAGGCTGAGGTGGAGGGGGACTAGGAAGAGGTCACAGAAAGCTGATATGTTAAAATTGCGGAGGGCCAAGACATTATGCCCACAATTGTACAAATCCAACGCAGCCATCATGCTTGTATTGTACATTGTTTGATCATGAGACAAAGGACTATCCAACACTGATAGTGAGGTTGCACGATAAAGGAGCACTCCAACCTCCCCCAACTCAGAACCTGCAAATGATGAGGTCTGAGCTATGCAAGGAAGACCCTAATGTAAATATCGTGCTCCGGAGTGGTATTACGACAGGGGATGACAAAGGCAAGCAGCCTGAAGAAAGTACCTGGGTTCGCAAGGCCCCAACGAAGGAACCAAAATTTGATTTGGAGCGTGCTAAGGAGACCTTCATGGAAGCTAAGAGGAGCTTCGCTGATGCCTCCACTTCAGGAATTAAAGACAAACTGGAGCCAAAAATGGACCCATTGATGCTCACTACATTCTTGGAGACATGCATGAAGCTGTTGCGCAACAACAAGGCTATAAAGGGGTTGCAAGAACTCATAACTAGATGCGCTAGGACTGTGCCAGGAGAACCATGCATAGTCCAGAAGCTCAAGAAGCACACAACACAAATAGGAAGGGAGATGAGATTGAAGTGATACGCAAATCCAGGAATATGAGACGGACCAAGTGATTCTGGACCTAGGATCACATGCGAATGTCCTGCCAAAGCAGACATGGGAGCACATGGGTAGGCTTGCGCTACAATGGTCTCCTATCCAACTGTGAATGGAAAACTAGCAAAAGATCCTACCTATGGGGAGATTGCAGGGAATCACAGTAGACATCGAAGGAGCAAGCGTGCTAGCAGATTTCGAAGTGATAGAAATTGTTGATGATAGCAATACATACCCCGTGCTATTGGGAATAGATTGGGCCATTGACATGAATGGAGTGATAAATCTAAAGAAGCGCAAGATGATATTTGAGAAAAAGTTTCTACGTGTAGTGGTACCTTTAGACCCTATTGAAGGATCACGCTACACAGAGCCAATGTGCGACTACGATAGTGACGACGATCTAGAATGCATCTACAAGATAACCACGCAGGAGAAATATTGGGTAAATCCAACCACGGATGGTTGAATCTCTTGGGAGTGCAAAAGCTCCTACACATCATATTCTAATGAGTAAATAGAATGATGGTAGAACTGGTTACACAAGGTAACCACGCTCAACTATACCATGATGACAAGGTCGTTGCACTGCGTGGAAACAGAGGTAAGAGATCTGCCTACATATGATGGGTTGAGTGAGGTGGATGACTTCCTTAACAAATTTGAAAGAGAAGTACCGGAACAGTAGTGTTTCGACGCTCTAAAATGGGTACTACGAGCTACGCTCGCAAGATGGTTGGGTATGCACCAAAGAAGTTTTCAGGACTAGCGCGAATGCAAAAGGCTGATGCACATGCAGTTTGGGAAGCCTCAGATGCGATTGAAAGACAAGTATGACAGATGAACCGGCCCACACACCCACCTATCCATGTGGATATAGGCATATGCTACAAAACCTGCACGAATGCACACCATCCTTGCGATAGGAGACACGATCAGTAAGCAGGTACAGGTAAGGCAATGGCATGAATGACCCATCTAGATGGGACCACAAAGTATGGAAAAACGAAGTGCGCAGAAGAATATTCACACAGAAGCTTTTAACAAAGTACGCAAAGCACTGAATAAGGTCCACCATGTGAGGTGGACTGACTGGGGCCTACGCGTACCAGTGGTTCTCTGGGCTCATAGGACCGCGTGAAAAAACCTGACCGCACATGCACCACCAAGTCGGGAGTATGAAGCAACCATAGTAAGACCTATAGTACTTGGAGAACTTAGAATGCGCATGATAGCACCGATAGATACGACAGTTCGCGGAACCTTGGAAGCAAAAATCCAACAGGGAAATCTCAGACTCTAAGAACTTGAAGAAGAAAGGATACGATTAAGGAAGAAAAGCACTCTGGTGGACACAGAAGTCAAGAAGGTGGAGGACGAGATAAAGGAAGATTTTCTTGGAAAAAAACTAGGGCAATAAGGCAGGATGCGTACAATCATAATGACCGGCTTAAGGCCTATCACCGCAAATTGATCAGTCTGATGCCTTGGAGTGGACCGCACATAGCTAAGCGTATTGACTAGGGTAGTGCATTGCAGATGGTAAAGTGCGCGATGCCAACCGTAACAATAAAAGGTGGGTATTATCTAGGAAACATGATGGATGATAGGATGAAACTTTTCACGGGTGGTGCGACCACCTGACTAGCCAAAGGAAGAACAGTCTTAGTGCTCCAGGCAGTTGAAAGGGAGCGCGAGACTATAAACTATTATGCCCGGGAGCTGCGTGATGTTGGAGCTACGCGCAGAAGCAAAGAGTCACAAGATCCACGACTGCGCATGGGGGGCTACGCTGCCGCGCAAGTTGACCAAAAAGTGACCATTGAAGTCACTATTCATGATGGGATGCTCGCCTTGAGATCAAATGGAGCGAGCATCAGGCAATTAAGACGCGATTGATGGGAAAGATTTGGGAAAATCTGCAGCCAAGGGAGAATTAATGAACCGGATTTGGGGGGAACGGTCGAATTCAAATTCAAAAAGCATTATAAATTATAAAGGGCTACCTAGCAAACAACACTTGGTCATTTGTGAATTGAGCTATTGAGCAGAGCCCTGATTGTTGTGTGTCGAGCGTTGATTGAGCCCCTGAGTTCGCGAGTGCTAGATTTTTGGATAGATACGATGGCAACAGCTGAGGATGTTATGGAGATAATAGAAATGACCACTGAGGAGGCCGTGCAGGCCCTGACTATGGGGATGCTTCAGAAGGTGTTGGGATTGTGGTAGAAATCCTAAAATCACCGCGCACGCCAAGACCCAAGAAGCACAAACACGTGATGGTTCTTGTATGTGTGTCCCTGCAGAACCCTCTGCACACCAAGTTGTCAATGGAGGAGAAGGGGAAAGTTGTCACCATATAGACCGATGAAGAAGAGGAAGACCTGGAGGACCTAATCATCGCAGAAGACGAGGATGAAGGCATGGAGGAGGAAACTCAGCCTGCACACCCCCAACAAAGTTTCCCACCTATGTCCCCCCGTGAAAAGGGAAGGCTAAAGTGCTCAAGGACCTAGACGAGACCAAGAGCTCACTCCAAACCCTACTCCTCCCAAACAACATTATTTTTTAGGGAACGTACCTGGGGCGAGTACCGAGCCTAAAATTTAAAGAATGGGACCTCACTGACCACGAGAAGTTACCTCACCTTGAGACCAGGCACCTCATGAATCCAATGCAGAACACCGTAGCGGGGGTTACAGAGTTAGAGCCACGAAAGTGGTTGCATGGAGTGGAAAAGGTTGGGCTACTAAACCTGCTCTGGGTGCCACATTTCCACCGCACCCCAATAAACTTTTTTGTTATCAGGAAGTTGCTCTGCCTGGTGCACGATGGGTGTTTGTGGCTGGAAGAGCCCATCCCCATCAAAGCAGACTTGATTCACCACATCTCTCGGCTTCCATGCAAAGGAGAGGACCCCATGGATATCTCGGAGGGGAAGAGTAGTGACTTGGCCATCGCGGAGGGCATAAAGAAAAAACACAAGCTGGTGAAGAAGAAAAGGGGCTACGCCATATCTAGCATTAGTGACAAAGCAGTGAAAGTGGCAACCAATATACTGGCTGGTAAGGTTATGCGCAAGTGTCGCACAAACGAAGTACCCACGTTGGTGCTCGCACTGGTTGAGCAGTGTGTGGAGGGGGTATAGTTTAACTAGTCTGAGTTCCTCTGTAAGAATTTTTTAGATAATTTCCGCGAAGCTCAAGAACAGGGAAAAACATTCCACTATGCATGGCTTCTGCTGTCCACAGTGCTCATGGGAGGGGAATTACCAGAGGATAGTCAATTCCCCATAACTGAAAGGGACCTACCAGAGGCCGCGAAGTATGCTTCGCTCTAGGCCAAAAAGGATGCCCAGAGGATCTGTAATAGTAAAACATTCTGGGTGTTCATGGAGATGAACCTCAGAATGGGGATCAACCATAAGCCATGGTTGTTGCCCACTATCTACAATAGCCTACAGAGTTTTGTGGAATTCAAAGCGAACATCCATAAAATTTACATCAGAGTGCGCAAGGACCCGACCAAACAATGGATAAAGCTACCCTTTGTAGCCATAGACGACGTCATCATTAACATACTAGAGGCATGGCCGCCAGAGTGGTGCGCCCCAGACATCACGGAGATAGAGAAGTTGGTGGCACCAAGAAAGAAAGATGAGGCCAAGTTATGAAGGAATGAATAAGAGAAGAAGCGGCAACAAAAGTGCGGGCGGCGTGGGACGCTGCACAAACAACAACTGAGCAAGAACAGACCGCAATAGCAGCGTAGGAGGCAGCCACAAAGGTGCGTGAGGGAAAAATGTCGCCTTCGCATGGGTAGGAAGTAGAGGAAGAAGAGAGAGGCGCAAACCCATGAAACGCGTCAACAGAGTTGAAGTGCCAGCACCCAGACGAGTGGATAGGATCATGTAAAAAGGTCAAGGCATCGAAGTTGTCTATTGACCCGATCACCCTAGCTGACGATGATCTGCACGACATCGGTGAGATAGTGCACGATGTCACCTTTGAGGCCCTCCAAAATTTCATGTAGGAGAACTAGATTGTGTTGGGGGTCCTCAGAGCACAGTTGTAGGAATTGCATGTACGCCCTCCTCAGGTTGGTACCCTTTCAACTAGCCTCACAGTCAGAACAACGACAGCAGAACAGATGTTGTGCGCACGGATGACGAATACCATAGTGCTGCTAGAAGGGGCACTAGTGACAACAAATGAGACCGACAGGCCTATGGTTAATGCACTAAATGGTCTTGGTATCAACATAGCTGCACTCCCATGAGAGACCTTATATGTTTTACAGGATGGGATAACTACAAAGCTGTGAGCTAGGGAGAGCCGCATATTACGAGTCCTCAATGAGCATAAAATCAATATGGAACAATTGAGCTTGTAGCACGACGAAGTGGTGTCGCAGAATCAATAGCTAGTACAAGTAATAAACGATGCTTGCCAAAGTGTCCCAGAGCTGGCCATCCCAGTAGACATGCCAGCAGAGGTGCGGATCCACAGGTTAGCAGTAGGGGTATGTGAGGCGAGGGAAGAAATGACAAAGGTGCAGCTAGAGCTGAACCTTCAGATCGTTGAGCTGTGGTTAAAGGTGCAACAATCCACCCCCCTGAAGTCAGAGAACAGTGCGTTAGCGCTATCATAGTGAGACTAGATCAAAGTGGCAGTGGAGTGCGAGACTACACTAACATGTTGGAAGAATCATTTGAGGTCTTCACAAATCTGCAGGAGGACCCCAACATCCAGCGCTTAGAGATAGAGGCACAAGATCTCCAATAGCAGTATGACAGCATCAAAGGAACTGCGCAGATGGTGGCCCTCACTCAGAGGCTCGTACAGATGCAACAACCTAAAGCACTGAAAGAACAGGTGGATGCGGCATGACACAAGGAAGCAGTCCTAAAGGTGCACGTTCAGGCTTGGATCGACGAGGCCTTCACCATCACAGCAGAAATTGAAGGAAAGCTCACACAAATGCAGGGAATTCACATACTGATGTAGAGAAGTACTTTTGACACAGAGGTCTCGAAGAAATGTATGCAACAGATCCAACAAGCACCAGCTTAGTGCGCTACTGACCTTACCGCAGTTCGAGAACAGTTAGAGGCACTTCACGTAAAGATCTCTACGCCGACAGAGTGACTCAAGGGTGAGTCACAATGTTTGTGTTGGGGGAATGTTGTGCATGGAATCCCCCCAAGGCATGTTTTGGGGCTTAAAGCCCAAGTTTTGACCGAATCTTGTTGTAAAAGCTCCGCGAATTACGGGCACGGGGAGTGAAAGTATGATAGAGTCACAAGGTTGTCCACCCTATTTTTTGTAATGTAATGTTGGCTAGATAGACCTACCCATGGTCCATGAACCATGGGATTGTATAAATAGAGCGACGCTCTAAGGGTAGAAGAACTAACTAATAGAAGGATGAGAATTCTAAGTGATTGAGTCGAAGTGTAAAGTGTGGTTGTGGGTTGTAGAGTAGGAGAAGGCTCTGCAGTTGAGTGCGCAGAGGCATAGTAGTCTGCAGCAGAGTGCGTAGGGTAGGTCGAGTCTGTAACCATTAGAAGAATCAATAAAGAGACGTTTTTCTATAATTCTATGTATCTTTTCCTGGTTTAATGCATGATTGGATATAATTTGCAAATACATTGTTTATTTACTTCGCGATCGTGTATGAATGATTTGTATTGTTGAGTGTTTTGTATTGTTAATTATAATACATTCAAGTACGAAAATGTAGTTAATTAACACTGGAAGATAAGTAAGATCTTAGGTAATAGCTCAGAGCGCGAAACATCCCTTGGTTAGGGTTGCGCGAAGGAAGTGTATTAGGCCACAAGGAACGGGAAGTGCGTGAAGCAACCTACGCGCAGGAGCAAACAAAGGACCAGTCGAACCTCTCAGACATCTCAAGGGTGTGGAAAGCTATTTCTAGCACCCTCCCATAATACTTTGGGTGAGACCTCAGTCCGCGCTCTGCAGACTATTGCCGAAAGGGCCAGTAGTACAGGGATTTGTTTGGCTAATTAACTCCAAACCTGGGTCAGGCCCCAACAAGCCAACAAGGAGTGAGTCTTCATCATAAGCTTTGTGATCCATTCTGGATTTTCCTCCATTGAAGCAGGAGATGAATGAGAAGATGGACTAGAGATTTGATTTGCAAATTTCCCAGTTTCATGATCATCGGAAAATGAGGAGTACAAGGAATGAAAGGGGTAGTAGGCTCCTCCTCTGTGATTTGAGGTGCCTCATGATTTGCAAGAGTTAGGGAAGCAGAAAAATCAAGAGTTTCAGGTTCACCGTATGAAGAGGAAATAACCAAGTGCTCAAACTCTTGTTTCAAGAAATCCCAGTTCAAATATTCTTCTAGAATTTCACAGATGTTGGAAATACTAAGAGTGGGGTGAATCAGTATTTCTTTTCAATTGTTAATTTTACCAGTTAGATCACTTATATTTAGAAAACAAAATGAGCAATAAGAATAAACTATTTTATTAACTTATTCTTTACAATAAATCAAGTACAATATATGTAGGGATCCAACCCTAGATGAATACACATATCTTCAATCTCTTAGGCTCCAACCTGTATTAGCCAAGAATCGACATGGACTTCCAAGGCTCCAACCTTGTCAATTTTGAGGCACCAACCTCAAGGATCCAACCCTATATCTGGTTCAGGCTCCAACCTGGTTTCTTGAGGACTCTGATCCACTAGGGGTCCGACCCTATCCTCTAAGGCACTAACCTTGTCTTTTCGAGGCTCAAATCTCTTGGGCTCCAACCCTAACTTTACTTTGTCAAGATGTATATTGTTATACTTCACAACTCCCAATGTCTTCTTCAACGAGCCTTGTCAATCTCTTCACTAATGCCTTCTCCAAATAAATTCATCAATGAAAACATTGTCTTCTTATAAGGTGTCACCACCACTCTTCATGGTACCCAAACAAAAATTCTTCAAGGTCACCTCATGATGGCTTCAACGCATCATGGTATTTAATGATCTCCACAAATATTCAATATGTTGCTTCACAAAGTTCTCCAAATTTGGAAACTACGACAACTTCAACTACGACAGTTGTGACCATGGAAACTATGGTGGCTTCGACCACGACAAATATGGTAACTTCGACCATGGAAACTATAGAAACTTCGACCACGATAGCTTCAATCACAGAAACTACGAAAAAATCAACTATGGCAGTTGTGACAACTTTGACCACAACAACTACGACAACTTCAACTACAGCAACTACGACAACTTCAACTACAACAGTTGCGACCACAGAACTACGAAAGCTTCGACCACGACAACTTCGACCATGGAAACTATGACAACTTCTCTGCTCCTAGATCGAACCAGTGGGATACTATTTAACCCAAGAACAATTCCACAAACTTATCTAGCTTTATTTTCTATGTTGCGGCTTCTTCTCTACCTCTTGTCTTCTCTCCACCGAAAACTCTAAGCTTGAATGGATGAATTTAGGCTTATATTTATAGTGATTTCATTTATAACTGAAGGGACACGTATATTTTAAGTGAGGCCGACTTGTATGACTAAGTATAGGTTGGCTCATTTCTAGGAATAATTTCCTTAACTTAAAAAATCAATATCTCACAAACTATTGGGAGTTTCGGGGCAAATAAAGGCTCATTAGAATCCATTTTGAAAGGACGCCTCCAAGGTGTCCAAAATAATTTTTGTTTGTGACTCTCCTTAAATTTTATGCATAAAACATTTGGGACAACTGATGAGCCCCAATTTTTGGTATAATTTGGGCTCATTTGGCCTACTTGCTTTGCTCAAACCATTCACTTTTTACTGCTTATGCATGCACTTCTTAGTTTATTCGTGTTGTTTGTAGGAAGAAGGGTAGACATTTTATCTATGTGACTAATGCATGATGCTTTCAGGTTTTTGGCATTAAAAAGGGGGAAAAAGACAACGAAAAAGGAGACAAGGAGACAATGAGGTGGCACTGCTGGTTTTTAGGAGAGGATGTCCACGGTCTTGGGGACCTTCCTCATGATTCCCACCAAGAACTCCGAGCTCCAATCCATCTTCCCACCGAGCTTAGAAGCAGCCAGCTGTTCTACAGGAACAGCAGTTATAACTGTTCTACAGGAACAGTAGTTATGACTGTCCTACAAGATCAGCAGTTAAACTTTAGTTGGACAGCCGAGCTCCTAAAATCAAGGACATCTGTTGGATGATCGTTTTTGCATAAATACTGAGGTTGTAGCCTTGCAGAGAAGCTTTCTGAACCTTGGCATTACTCTTGTAATTGGAAAGTACGAGCTAGAGCTCAGTCTTTGTTCCTTTTTGTAAGCCAATTTGGCATGACATCAGATTATGAATAAAGAAGGCAGATTTTGATCTAGTTCTGAGTTTTCTCAAGGAGCTATAGCTCTCAGGTTAGGGCCCAACCTGAGAGCAATAGATCTCCTCAGTGTTGTAATGTGTTTGCATTTCGTTCCAGCACTTTGAGTTTGTTTATTTTCACATGCAATTCGAATTCACAGTTTCGTAATTTAGTCGTTTTCATGAGCATAGATAGGACTAGTTTATGGTGATTTGCTTTCAGTTGCTTAAGTTTGACAGGAGGATAGATATATTCTCTTGGAGCTCCAAGGAAAAAAGGTTGAGGAAGTCTCCACTGCCATCTCTGTTTGGAGATTGGAGTGCAGCCTATACCAACCACAAAAATACGCAGTTCTTCACTTTATACATGCTGCAACATAGTCTCGTTTATGATAGATCTTTCCATGCACTTCACTCTTGCACCATACACCTTCATCACCGCTTCATGCACATTCCTCTACATGCTTTATATTGCTGTTCATTGAGTTCATAGCACAGGTAGCATAGGTTAATGAATTTTCATCTTGGTGACAGTCATAAGCCATTTGTTTTATTTACACTGCTCTCCCTCGTTCTATTACCTTCTTCTTCGTCTTGATCACGCATACAACCACATCCTTGACCTCTGCTCCGCTCTGTTATCTCCCAAACTCCTCCACTCCTCACGTAACTTCATTCTTTAGACATTTCGTTGTTATAACCTTCCATCCATCAACCCACTTCATACACTCGTTCTCCATCCTACTTCTCCACTCCTGAGCCATCACCAGCTTTATTCCTACCTTGCACATCTCCCCCTACCATTCCATCACTCCACCATCACTTCAAACACCCACGGTAGGTCATCTTGTAGCAATTTGTAGACTTCCTGTAGAAACCCCTGCGTTTCCTGTAGAATCCCCTGCAGACATCCTGTAGGAGGCCACTCACTCGGTTGCTGAGCCTCTGAACGTGAGGAACCTCTGTGGACTGATGCTAAGGATCTCTGGGGACCTCTCCTAGCCTCCCCAACCTTTCCCAAGCTTTCCTTCCTTCCACATCACATTTGCACAACCAAACCCTAATAAGCACAAAATCACAATCACTCCATCCACTTAAAGAAAAAATACAAAAACATGTCTTTTAAGATGCAAGTAGATTAGATTCATGAATTTTCACTTATTAGAAGTAATGGCATCATTGGTAGAAGTTTCCTTCACATTCTTTGCATCATAGAGGTTAGACTAGTCAAATTAGGGTTTCCTAGGGTTTCCATGTTTTGATTTGCTTTCAGTTCATTTTTGCCAAGTAGATTAGTCTTCTTTGAGCTAGCTTTCGTCCATCATTTAACAAGCTTCTTCTGAGAGCCTATAGAAGTTGGCTTGAGCCCTAGCGGACTTGTGCCAGCTGACCAAGTGACAGCTGCAACAAGAGCTAGTACTTGTGCATACAGCACCGTCGCTTCCAAGTTTGTACGAACTACCGGGTTGATAAAATTAAGAGACAGGAAGCCCCAGGAGTTGTAGCATTATTGCTACAATATTGGAGCTCACCATCTTTTTGGCGTCGTTGCCGGGGAAGCGTCAGAGTATTAGCAATTGTTGCTTTTCTTCTACTTTCTTACTCTTACCTTCTGCTAAGTAGTTCACTTCATTTCCATTCTGCAAAAGTAGCATAGACTTTTCCTGCTTTCATAGATTAGCATTTCCTGCTTTCATAGATTAGCATTTCCTTTCTGCAAGCGTAGACTAGCATTTCCATTCCTGCAATTTCATTTGAGCAAAGTAGATTAGTCCTTTCCTGCTTTCAGTTAATTTTGCATCTTTCATAGATAGTTGTAGATCAATCTGTCTCAGTTTTGCAGGTACCAAAAGAAAAGCAAAGCAAAAGCAATCAAAGAGAAAAAAGAAAGTCTTTTCCATTTCATGCCTCGTAGGAACCGAGATAGATCAGGCAAATTCCTACCAAACACCCCCACCACATCACTGAGTCACCCTTCTCTCCTCTTTGGTGACAGTGACCCAGAAGAACCTATAGGTGAACATCCTGAGATATCCAAAGATCCTATAGTAGAAGAAGAGTTAGAGACTACTCCATTTGAAGCTATGGCTGATAATAGAAGAGAAGATGAGAGAATAGAAGGTGCCTTCCCCATCCGAGAGACCAATGGAGAGATGAAAATGAAAAACATTAGCCCCTCCGCCTTACCTCACTTCCATGGGTTGACCACTGAAGATCCAGATACCTTCCTGTTTGAGTTTGCTGTCCTTTGTAGAACCTATGGCTATACTGAAGATGAGCAAAAGTTGAAACTTTTCCCTTCCACTCTCAAGGATGCAGCACTACGCTGGTTCCTGGGTTTACCTGGGAATAGTATCACTACTTGGGCTCAGATGCAGCAAGCTTTCAACACCAAGTACCGGGATTACTGTAGGTCCAAGGAAACAAAGGGGGAAATCTTTCGGATGTCCATGGGAAATGATGAGTCCTTAGAGGATTATGAGGAGAGGTTCCAACTAAGCTATAAGCGGGCCAGGTGCACACTTGACCCTGAATCCCTCAAGTTGGTCCTACTCCGGGGAGTCCCTGAAGACCTCTTAGATACCCTTCACATGTTATCTGGGGGGGACATTTACCAACTGCCTTATGAGGACATCAAGTCTGTATTTAGAAACCACTCCAGGGCAGCTCGGAAACGAGGTAGAGGAAACCACCTCTCAACTAGTGTCCCTTTCTCCAAACATGAGCTTGCAAACCAATTAGAAGATCTTAAGAGTGAGGTGAGACAAACCATTGCCATGCAGCTTGATACATTCAGGATTCAGCAAAAGAAAGAAGAGGCTGAGAGAGCCTTGGCTGTCTTCTGTCCTAGGTGCACAAGGAGGCACCCTAAGAACGAATGTCCATTGCATTCGATTGAAGTGTGTTTCGTTTGTGAGGAGGACCATCCCACAAATCAGTGTCCAACCTTACCTGGGTTTAAAGCCATGTACCAAGGGACCGAAGCTCCCACAGAGCCTCTCTATTACCTCAACCAAAGGAGGCCACAAGGATCTAGACCTTATCAGCAGGGGATGCAAGGGGCATCTCAAGCTTATTACAACCCCAACCAGTCAACTCCTATGCCTTCCTGGGGTCCCCCTGCTCATCCTTCATGGTCCATGCCTCCTCCATGGTCTTGTCCACCTCAGTACCCCACTCAACCTACTTCTCATCCATATCACTCACATACCCAGCCACAGCCTCAATGGAATGCACCTCAGTCGGGGTGGAGGCCCAAATACAACACTCCTCCTACCATTTTGCCTCCACCACCAGTTCAACCTCAACCATTACCTCCTGCTCCTCCAAGGCAACCTCAAATGCCTGCTCAACCGAACCCGAACCCCAACAATAGACAGACCCAGCAGGTATACACTGGGGAAACTTCATGCCCTACCTATGCTGTGGAGATCCAGGAGATCAACCTTCGATCTGGAAAGACTCTACCAGATCGCCAACCTCCTCCCCCAGAGGATGAGGAAGATAAACAGGAAAGTGAACCAAAGGCTATTCCACCCTTTCCTGAGAGACTAACAGCCACCACACAACCTAACCCAGAAGAAGATGAGCTTTTGGGTGAGCTCAAGCAGTTGTGTGTAAAAATCCCACTTCTCCAAGCCATCAAGGATGTGCCAATATATAACAAGCTGGTTAAGGAGAAGTGTTTCAAACACCTAGGCAGACGGAAGAAAGATGCCTCAACTATCAATGTCATAGGACAACTGTCTGACCTTATGCTAGGACAAGTCATCTGCCCAAAGTACCTAGATCCTGGAAGTCCTGTAGTAGATGTTCACATCAATGGCACCATTATCCCCCACACCTTGATTGATCTGGGGGCGGCCATCAATGTGATGACCAGGGATACCATGCTTAAACTCAATCTTCAGGGTTCCTTGAGGAAGACCTCGACAGTACTGCAATTAGCAAATCGCTCCACCGTGACTCCCGAAGGGATTGTGGAGGATGTCATGGTCTCCATTGATTCTTGGGAATACCCTGCAGACTTCCTGGTTCTGCAACCAAAGGCCAAGCTTACTGGATATCCTCTCATTTTGGGAAGGCCTTGGTTAGCTACTGCAGATGCTTACATAAGTTGTCGGGCAGGAAACATGACCATCAAAAATGGTCCCATGTCCAAGCAGCTAGTCCTATACCCTCCTGCCCAACCTTCTTTAGAGCATGATTTACCACTCTGGTTGGAAGAAGGAGAATAAGACGAGGTGTACTCAGCACCTTTGTGCACCTTAGATACCACTAGAAAAGACCCCCCAACCGAGGATGACTTGATCGAGACCTTGATCCAGAATCCACCTTCCAGTGCACTACCCTTGGAGGAATTGGTGAGGGATGCCCAAGCTAGCACCTTAGTGGATCTCTGTACAACCAACCCTGTTACTCCCAGAGTCAAGAATGTGGAGTTCGGCCCTGAGAAAGCATTGAAGATTAGCTCCTCCCTATCTCCTTCCCAGGAAAAGGAGCTGTGTAGTCTGTTGGCCAACCACCTAGATGCTTTTGCTTGGAGCTATAAGGAAATGAAAGGAGTCCATCCTTCGGTCTGTACCCATCATATATACATCAAAGAGGATTGTAAACCGGTTAGGCAACCTCAGAGGAGAATGAATCCATCCCTTAAAGACATTGTCAAGGAAGAATTGCAGAAACTGTTGGATGCCGGATTCATCTACCCCATCTCAGATAGTGAATGGGTGTCCCCTCTAGTGTTGGTTCCCAAGAAAAATGGGAAATGGAGAATTTGTGTGGACTACCGAGAACTGAACAAAGCTACCAATAAGGACCATTTCCCTCTACCTTTCATAGATCAAGTGTTGGATGGACTGGCAGGAAAGAAGTTCTTCTCTTTCCTGGATGGGTTTAGTGGGTACAATCAAATCCAAGTCAGCCCGGAAGACCAAGATAAGACCACCTTCACTTGTCCTTGGGGTACCTTTGCCTATCGAGTCCTTCCCTTTGGGCTATGCAATGCTCCTGCTACCTTTAAGAGAGCTGTCTTGAGCATCTTCTCGGAGCTGGTCCATGATGCAGTGGAAATATACATGGATGACTTTACTCCTTATGGGGCCAACTTCCAGGAAGCATTGTCCAACCTGGGGAAAGTCCTAACCAAATGCACCGAGATGAACTTGTCCCTTAGTCCTGAAAAATGTGAATTCCTAATGACTGAGGGGACCGTGCTAGGCCATACCATTTCTTCCCAAGGATTGCAGGTGGATCCTAACAAAATTCCTCTCATCAAGAGGGTTCCACCTCCTCAAAAGGTAAGGGATGTCCGGAGTTTCTTGGGATTAGCAGGATACTACCGGAGATTCATTAAAGATTTCAGCAAGCTAGCCTCGCCATTGTTTGGTCTGTTGGCAAAAGATGTGGAGTTTAAATGGACTGACGATTGTCAGAGGGCTTTAAATGAGTTGAAGGACAAGTTGGTGTCAGCCCCAATCCTGAGAGGTCCAAACTGGGCCCTACCTTTCCACATCCACACTGATGCCTCGAACAAAGCCATAGGTGCAGCTTTAGGACAAGTTGAGCAGAAACTTCCATATGCCATTTACTTTGTTAGCAAAAACTTGTCCAAAGCTGAGCTGAATTACACTATAACCGAGAAGGAATTCTTGGCTGTGGTCCATGCATTGAACAAGTTCCGACATTATATTACTGGTTACCAGACCTTTGTACATACTGACCATGCTGCTATTAGATATTTGATGAATAAACCAGATGTGAATGCTCGTATTATTATATGGTTACTTAATTGCAGCAGTTTGATCTAACCATTGTTGATAAACCAAGTAGAGAAAATGTTGTTGCTGACTTTTTATCTAGATTGGATTTGTCTGCAGATGAGGATGGAATAGTGGACGATCAGATGCCTGATGAACATCTGTTTGCTATTTCAGTACTCTCTCCATGGTTTGCTGATATAGCAAACTATCTTGTTTCAGCACAATTCCCTCCACACCTATCTTCCAGAGAGAAGAGCAGAATCATCAGAAAAAGTGCCTCATTCACTTCGATCGGGGGCAATCTGTTCAAGCTTGGCCCCGATCAGATCTTAAGGCGTTGTGTAAGGGAGGAGGAAGTCTTTGATATCCTCCTCACTTGTCATGATGGGCTTTGTGGAGGGCATTTTGCAGCAAAGAGAACTGCCTTCAAGATCCTGCAGGCAGGCTACTATTGGCCCACACTTCATCAAGATGTCAGAAGATATGTCAGTCAGTGTGACCAATGCCAAAGAATGGGGAAACCGACCCAAAGGGATGAGATGCCTCTCCAACCTCAAGTGACTCTTGAGCCATTTGAGAAGTGGGGCATGGACTTTGTGGGCCCAATCAACCCCTCTTCGAGGCAAAGGACTTACATCATTGTGTATACTGACTATTTGACAAAGTGGGCAGAGACCAAAGCAATCAAAGCAGCAACAGAAGAAAAGGTGGCCGAGTTCCTAAGAGAGAACATCTTCTATAAGTTTGGCTATCCAAGATAGCTGGTCACCGATCAAGGGAGCCAGTTCACCTCCAACCTGGTTGAAGATCTCCTAGCTCATCACAAGATCAAGCACAGGACTTCCACCCCTTATCACCCTCAAGCAAATGGGCAGGTGGAAGTCACCAATAGAGCATTAGAAGGGATCTTGACTAAAGTGGTGAGCAGCAGCAGAAAGGACTGGGCAGATCGCCTGGTAGAAGCCACATGGGCCTACAACACCACTTAGAAGACCACCACCGCTTTCACACCATATGAGCTGGTCTATGGGAAGAAAGCTTTGCTGTCCATTGAGTTTGAATACAACACCTTGAGGATGGCAGCTCAGCTGGACCTAGATCTCAGCCATGCACAACAAGAAAGGCTGCTGCAGCTGAATGGCCTGGACGAGCACCGCATGCAGGCCCTCCTTCACTCAGAAGTGGTTCAACTTCAGAGGAAGGTGTGGCATGACCAACATCTCCATGACAAGCAATTTCAGCCGGGAGATTGGGCTTTGTTGTATGATTCCAGATACAAAGATTTCAAGGGGAAGTTGAGAACCAGATGGCTAGGACCATATACAGTGGAGAAATGCCATGACAATGGATCTGTCCTCATTCGAACCATTGATGAGGAAACCATTCCCATGCTTGTCAATGGGCATCGATTGAAGATCTACAAGAGACCTCTCTCAAGACAAGAGTTTATCAAAACTATGGAGAAATCTGTATTGGTCATAGAGAAGGGTTCTGCTTCTGCCTCTGGCACACCCTGAAAGAATATCTGAAAAAAAAAAAAATAAATAAATAAATAAATAAATAAAAAATAAAAATAAAGATCCTTGGGTGAAAACCTCTCTGAGGCACCCAAGGCAGGTAGTAGGGGTGAAAACCTCATTGAGGCGCTCCTATTGCTTTTGTTTTAAAAAAAAAAAAAAAGAGAAAGGGTTGAAAAAGATCCTTGAGTGAAAACCTCTCTGAGGCGCTCAGGGCAGATGGCACGGGTGAAAACCTCCTTGAGGCGCCCCTGTTATCTTTCGAAAAAAAAAAAAGAAAAAAGAGAAAAAAGAAAACACAATAAGCAAAATATGGTAAAAAGTGCAGGTTGCAGATGCTCTATGGAGAAGAGGAAGCCCTTCAACTCACAGTCAAGGGTCCTTATCATGCTGTCAAGGAACCTCATCAGTACCTCCTCCAAGAGCACCCATGTTTTTCAAGGTATGTGCAATTTTATCATGGTTTGAATCTTCTACAGGAAGCTGCTGTCTTTCTACAGGAGGGCGCAGTCTTTCTACAGGAAGGCGCGGATTTTCTACAGGAAAGTGCAGACTTTCTACAGGAAGGCCGAACTTTCTACAGGAAGCTCTGTGTCTACAGGAAACTTCCTGTAGGAGTTTTTGGCGGCCAGAATTCATCTTAAAAAGAGATTTCGCGACCATGGATTGGTTTGGATGCATGCAAGCCTCTGTTGGCATCCTTGTACGTTGTTGTCACCATGCCCCACCACCCGTGTCGACATGCGGCCAAGTCCCTGCACAAACAAAGGAAATCGATGAGTTCTCGCGGGAAAGCCATTTCCAAAGTTAACAAATGATGGAATCTCATACCACATGCATCAAGAGCTCCGGGATTGTGATTGAGAAGCCAGAACCGCCATTGTGTAGCATGCACCCAAGGAGAAAGGACTGTTACGAGACCCCTCACGGGGATCCTGTAACAGTTCAACCTGCTCAAGTGGATACCATTCACAGCACCGCCATCCGAAATGAAACACGGGCGCATGCAAGCAAAACCACCCACTCCAGCATTGGCAGCCTGTAACCACGAGCTTCCGGGTCTGTGTAAGTCGCACGCAGCAGGTAGATCCGCTCACCATCGTCCGAGAACTGGAAAAATCGTGTGCAGCCGCGCAGGTAAGTGTCTCCACCCTTCCTTCCATCAAATCGCATGAATCTAACTTTGAAATTGTTTGCAAAGCGTAAAATTGAATGGTTGAGCGGCCGTATGGCCAGTCGATTGGCCACGTCGGCTAGTTAAAGTGTAATTGGATGTTTGGGTGGCGGCCACGACAAAGAGAATGAACGGCATGCACGTGGGAACACTCTCGTCAGAAGCATGAGTTTAACAGGAAAGGCGGCAGCAAATCTGTGGGAATGAATGCAGCAGCAAGTGAATACGCAGGCGAAGGATGGATGACGTCGCCCAACGGTCTGGTGGGGACAGCTCATCCCCCGCGCCACGGATTGCGCCGATTCAAAATCCAATCGGCTAAATCATGCGTATGCATTTATCATCCAACACTTCAACTCGGATAGCTATTCTAATCTCCTCTGCACTTTGATACGCCGAGTTGTTGGCTACCAGAATGCTGGTCAAGCACACCGCGAGCGCGGCCAACTACAGTCCTCCCCGAGAATTGCGCGCGGCTTCTACAGGAACGCAGTTCTACAGGAACGCAGTTCTACAGGAACGCAGTTCTACAGGAGCGCAGTTCTACAGGAACGCAGTCTACAGGAACGTAGTCATCTACAGGAAAGCGGGTGCCTCGCGAAAAAGGTTGCCAATTAAGGAGGTAACCCTGAACTCTTAATGTAACTGGTTATTAGAAGTGGCAAGACCATCGTCCACGGTCGAGTTATAAAGATATTGGTGGAATTGTTTTTTGCTGTACCGTTGCTTCCGTTCTACAGGATGTTGGTATAAGTAGTCTATGTTGAAATTTTGTATGTGCATGCTCTGTCTTCATAGACCAAATCTCTTTTGCATCTACCACCTTTAGTTAAAACAACCGTGTTCATCATACCGGGTGAGTTTATAAGACGAGAGCCCACTGATTCAACTAACTTAAGGAGAAACCCGGCAGTGGTAGAGCTCTTCGCCAGAGCACAATGGATGCCTTTTTGTGATAAGCTGCAGGGCTACGATGATGAAGTAGCCGAGAAATTCTTGCAGGCTTTGAAGCCTAAATCCCAGACACTGGCCACAGTAAACTTCAGAGGTCTAAGCCTCAAACTCACCCCAGAACATATCAGTCGGATCACAGAACTTCCTATGGGTCTGTCGTGGGATAAAGAGGAGAGAAAGCTGAGTCAGCAGGCAAAGAAGGAATTCTTTCCACCTGAGGAAGAATTCTCGGAGGATAAAAACGGGGTGAGAAGAACGAGTCTATCACCACCTTGGAATGAACTCAGTTTGCAAATCATGAAATATATTACTTGTGAAGGCCGGTTCAGCATCGTGTATGCATATCACTTTCGGCTACTCACTAAGTTGAGGCACCGAATTGACCTTCCTGTAGAGCAAAAACTGAGCATCCCTTATTATCTCCTGCAGTCCCTAATGGAGTGTGCTACAAAGCTAAGAGAGGGCATACCTGATCAGATAGCCCACCATGGGTTAATAAAGCTGCTTGTGGAAGATGCATTGCACTCATATAAGGTCCCCCTCTCATGGGAATCCTTCCGCAATTTGACCAAAGATGGGGATATTAAAATGTTGATCGAAGAAATGGGTTCCTCTAGCAGTGAGGAACACGAAGCAGTGGCCGAAGAACAAAGGAAGAAGCATGAGGAAAAGAAGGACCAAGGAAAAGGTGGCACACCTATCCTATCAGCAAGGGAAAAGAGGATGAAGAGCAGAATAGACAAAGTAGAGGTGGCCCACGTCAGCCCAAGTACCTCAACAGCACCTGCACCCAAAGCAGAAAGCAAAACTCAAGCAGGCAAGCAAGTGGAAGTGGAGACACCTATGTCTACAGGAAAGCAAAAATAGGCTTCTACAGGAAGCCCGAAAACACAAACTCAGGCTTCTACAGGAAGCCCAAAAATCATTGAAAAACAGGCTTCTACAGGAAGCCCAAAAACAAAGACAAAGGCTTCTACAGGAAGCCCGAAGATCAGTGAGGAGCAGGCTTCTACAGGAAGCCCAAAAGCAAAGACCAAGGCTTCTACAGGAAGCCCACAAACCATTAAGACACAGGCTTCTACAGGAAGCCCGAAATTGCAAAAACAGGCTTCTACAGGAAGCCCCAAAAAGGTAAAACCCAAAGAGAAGAAGGTGGATATTCTGGCACGGGAAGCAGCAACGGTATTAGCTGGCCTCAGCACACCACCTAAGCAAAAAGACAAAAGGAAGAGGGAGACCCCTCTGTACTTTAAAGCTCGGAGAAGCGTTAGGATAAAAACGGGCAAGCCACCACCTCAATCCAGCAGCCCGATTGTCATCGAAGATACACCTGCTTCTCCCAAGGAAAAATCACCCTCCAGGATCACAGTTACCTACGAGAAGGGGAGTCCAAAGAAGAATACATGGCAAGAGAAGTTAGAACAAACTCAGCTACAGGAAGCTGAAAATGTTCTACAGGATACTCTGGCCCGGCTACAGGAAACAGAAAAGAGGGAAGGAGAAGGGCCCTCATCACCAAGGGAGGATGAGGCAGAACCGCCTGAAGAAACAGCAAGAGAACATATACCAGAACCTAGCCCTTCGCCCAATATGAATTCGTATTACACCTTTTTAGAGGCGGGCAAAATCATACCACAGAAATTTACTGTACCTCTATTTTTTGAACTAGAGAAAGAAAGAGTCTGTTCCCACACATGGATGCAAATCGCCAAATCAAAGGGGGTGGCGGACATAGGCCCTCTACAGGATCAACTCAGGGAGGTCAGGAGTGAATTCACCATGGCTAAACATGTGGCTAGTTGCCAGCAGGCACTTCTACAGGAAGAAAATCAGAAGTTACGGTTGCAGCTACAAGAACTAAAGGCAGGGGCAGGAACATCCTCCAAGGACATCACAAATGAACAAGAAGGCAAAAAGGAGTTGACCACCAGTCTTGAAGAGCCAATGACACTTCTACAGGAGGCAGAACAACAGACAAGAATTGAAGTGCAAGCCTTAAAGGAACAACTGCAACAAAAGGAAGCACAATTGGCCTGCATGGCCAGTTGGGCCATGGAAGCAATTCAGTGCAGAACGCCCGCAAAATCCTATGGATTGTTTTTAAAGGATCAATGACTTCAGTTCCAAATAAATACCTTGGCCCAAAGAGGTATTGCACACATCCAAAACCCACAACAATTTTCTGAATTATGCACTACTAGTTCGGCAGAAGACAAAGCCAAATTGGCAGAGTTTTACCTCCACAACTTGGCTTTGCCTAATGAAGTCTCATGGGATCCCAACATTGCCTTGGGTGATATGCAATTGATGGCCCTCGCCTCATGGTTAAACCATGAAGATCAAAGAGCAGCTGAAGCAAAATCGGTCATGAACCGAGAAGTGAGCGAACCACTGTTCATTAGGCCGGAACTAGAGGACCCGGTGGCACTCATCTCAACCCACCAACAGTTGGCTACGGATCCCACAGCTTCCTTGAGGTTTATGGACCAACAAGCCTAGGCCATAGCTCACTTTGAAGACATGGAAAGGTTGTTGGGAGAAAGTGCTGCCCAGGCTTGTGCACGCAAATGGAATACCATGGCCCACAGCTTGAAAATCCGAAAGTACCATACCCCCATCCGGATGAGAGAAGCTTTGGCAAGGGTTGACCTTTACAAACAGTCCATGCAAAGCCTCCAGGCCAGCTGGATTGGCCTTAAACTCAGCCCACCACTATTGCTAGGATTGACTGAAGGAAATACAAAGGAAGATGACAGTCAACAATGGGAAGAGGTAAACAGAAAAGCAGAGTTTCACATCTACAGAGAGGACCCTACCACAGAGCCTTGGGATGCAAGAGAAGTAGTGAAAGCAATGAAAGATGAGGACTTGGACTAAGTTGCTCAAGGATGAGCAAATAGTTTAGCTGGGGGGTGATGATGAGCCCCAATTTTTGGTATAATTTGGGCTCATTTGGCCTACTTGCTTTGCTCAAACCATTCACTTTTTACTGCTTATGCATGCACTTCTTAGTTTATTCGTGTTGTTTGTAGGAAGAAGGGTAGACATTTTATCTACGTGACTAATGCATGATGCTTTCAGGTTTTTGGCATTAAAAAGGGGGAAAAAGACAACGAAAAAGGATACAAGGAGACAATGAGGTGGCACTGCTGGTTTTTAGGAGAGGATGTCCACGGTCTTGGGGACCTTCCTCATGATTCCCACCAAGAACTCCGAGCTCCAATCCATCTCCCCACCGAGCTTAGAAGCAGCCAGCTATTCTACAGGAACAGCAGTTATAACTGCTCTACAGGAACAGTAGTTATGACTGTCCTACAGGATCAGCAGTTAAACTTTAGTTGGACAGCCGAGCTCCTAAAATCAAGGACATCTGTTGGATGATCGTTTTTGCATAAATATTGAGTCCGTAGCCTTGCATAGAAGCTTTTTTAACCTTGGCATTACTCTTGTAATTGGAAAGTACGAGCTAGAGCTCAGTCTTTGTTCCTTTTTGTAAGCCAATTTGGCATGACATCAGATTATGAATAAAGAAGGCAGATTTTGATCTAGTTCTGAGTTTTCTCAAGGAGCTATAGCTCTCAGGTTAGGGCCCAACCTGAGAGCAATAGATCTCCTCAGTGTTGTAATGTGTTTGCATTTCGTTCCAGCACTTTGAGTTTGTTTATTTTCACATGCAATTCGAATTCACAGTTTCGTAATTTAGTCGTTTTCATGAGCATAGATAGGACTAGTTTATGGTGATTTGCTTTCAGTTGCTTAAGTTTGACAGGAGGATAGATATAATCTCTTGGAGCTCCAAGGAAAAAAGGTTGAGGAAGTCTCCACTGCCATCTCTGTTTGGAGATTGGAGTGCAGCCTATACCAACCACAAAAATACGCAGTTCTTCACTTTATACATGCTGCGACATAGTCTCGTTTATGATAGATCTTTCCATGCACTTCACTCTTGCACCATACACCTTCATCACCACTTCATGCACATTCCTCTACACGCTTTATATTGCTGTTCATTGAGTTCATAGCACAGGTAGCATAGGTTAATGAATTTTCATCTTGGTGACAGTCATAAGCCATTTGTTTTATTTACACCGCTCTCCCTCGTTCTATTACCTTCTTCTTCGTCTTGATCACGCATAAAACCACATCCTTGACCTCTGCTCCGCTCTGTTATCTCCCAAACTCCTCCACTCCTCACGTAACTTCATTCTTTAGACATTTCGTTGTTATAACCTTCCATCCATCAACCCACTTCATACACTCATTATCCATCCTACTTCTCCACTCCTGAGCCATCACCAGCTTTATTCCTACCTTGCACATCTCCCCCTACCATTCCATCACTCCACCATCACTTCAAACACCCACGGTAGGTCATCCTATAGCAATTTGTAGACTTCCTGTAGAAACCCCTGCGTTTCCTGTAGAATCCCCTGCAGACATCCTGTAGGAGGCCACTCACTCGGTTGCTGAGCCTCTGAACGTGAGGAACCTCTGTGGACTGATGCTAAGGATCTCTGGGGACCTCTCCTAGCCTCCCCAACCTTTCCCAAGCTTTCCTTCCTTCCGCATCACATCTGCACAACCAAACCCTAATAAGCACAAAATCACAATCACTCCATCCACTTAAAGAAAAAATACAAAAACATGTCTTTTAAGATGCAAGTAGATTAGATTCATGCATTTTCACTTATTAGAAGTAATGGCATCATTGGTAGAAGTTTCCTTCACATTCTTTGCATCATAGAGGTTAGACTAGTTAAATTAGGGTTTCCTAGGGTTTCCATGTTTTGATTTGCTTTCAGTTCATTTTTGCCAAGTAGATTAGTCTTCTTTGAGCTAGCTTTCGTCCATCATTTAACAAGCTTCTTCTGAGAGCCTATAGAAGTTGGCTTGAGCCCTAGCGCACTTGTGCCAGCTGACCAAGTGACAGCTGCGACAAGAGCTAGTACTTGTGCATACAGCACCGTCGCTTCCAAGTTTGTACGAACTACCGGGTTGATAAAATTAAGAGACAGGAAGCCCCAGGAGTTGTAGCATTATTGCTACAATATTGGAGCTCACAGCTCACCAACAACATGAGGAATGTTTGGGATAGTGTGGCTTCTTCATTGTTATCAATGTCATCATAGGATCATAGAGTCATTATGTAGGAGTGAAACATCCATGTAGCATGACGCATCAACAATGTTATCATATACTAGTGCAGTCATAGTGTAGCATCATTAGGAGAACTTCAAAATAGTCTTGCAACCATGTTATGAAGACCTCATCAAGTGCCATCATCAATTGTGGTCATTCATCAAGAGTATGACATCATCAAATGTAGTCCTCCATATGTCATCAAGGGCTTCTAAATACTTGGCACTTCTTAAGACTTCTTCATTAGTGACTTGACATATTAATTGACAACATTCTTATCAAACAAGAGTTATGACATCATCATCTGGAACTAGGCATCTATTGTCTTCAACCTTATCATCTCATTCTAGGTTTTCATGATATTCATTAGGCGTCTCAAGAATACTTTCCATGTCGGCCAATGCCATATTGACATCAATGAAAACATTGATTAACAATCTCCCCCTTTGTCATTTAAGGCAATATTCTTGTTCTTCCAACATTCTCTCCCCCTTTGACATGAATGGCAAACAAGGTGCCCAAGTACTCCCCCTATTAAGTTGCTTCTTTTCTTCATCAATAGTAGTTCTTCATAGGTATGTTACTCCCCTTGTAATGGTGCTCTTCCTTCTGGCAATGTGGTCCATGATAGATGTGTTTACATTTCTTCATGTGATGAACCAACTCCCCCTACCTACATAAACTCCTCTAGCTTCTTTAGACAAGAAAAATTTATGGCTTGTGATCAAGTGGAAGAAACCTTCAATAGTAGTCCATCAAATGAGTAAGAAATCATGTTCTTCAATGGAATTTCTCCCAAGAGATGATCTATCAAAAGATGATTGTCCATGTGTTACTCATTAAGAATTTCATAGGGCCCATTCATAGATAGCTTCTGCAAGAATGATTAAGAATCATAAACTCCCTCTAACAATATGCACAGTCTCCTTTGGCAGAGTCCCATTATCAAACACTTGGAATATCAAGGATGACTTTATCAGATCAACAACATGTGTTGTTTGCTGGAGTGTTCAAGAGATTTTCATATTCCGTTTGCTTCCTTCTCCATACTTGTGTAACTTTCTTCTCTAGCTTGGTTGTTATGGTTTTAGCTTGTTCAGGGACCCAAGTCAAGTTACAATCACATGCCATATGTCCAATTTTATGGCAATTAAATCACTCCATATTCTTCATGAATGAGAATTCATGAATTCTTATTGTAAAATTACTTCTAGGAGATTAGCGGGGACCATTATATTTGTCTTTGTGATATACCCTACAATTTTTTGCCATGTGCCCGAATTTTGTACGAGAATAGTAGCAATAACCAAACAATATACTTTGGTACCTAGAGGAAGGATATTTCCTTGATGTACTTCTAAAATCATTTTGCCTTGTAATCCTTTGATGATATCCATTGCCTCTTACATCCTTGACACCATCTGCATATATTCTTGGAGTAGGGTTTCTTCCAATGTCATCTTGACTTTTCTCCTTGCCTTTGTTGGAACTGGGGGCATCAATATTTCTTCCAAAATTTTTCACATCCTTGTGGTTTGAAGCATTATCATTCTTGCTTGAGGATTCACCTGCATAGCCAAGACCTGATTTATTAAGGGGATACCTTTGATGACTTATGATTTCATCTAGGGTTTGAGAACTTTTCAAGTTCTTATTTAGCAAGTCAACTTACTTTTTAAGAAAGACAATTTCCTTGCATTCTTCATCCTTCCTTGATAGAATGATCTCCATTTCTTCCTTAATTTTGGTTGCTTCACATGATTTGGCCTTAAGAGAAGTGATTTATGATCTTAACTTGGTGATGTCATCATCCTTTTCTTCTCATTGGCACATCATGGTGTTTCTCTCCTTTTCTGCTTCACCAACTTGTCCTTCTATTAATGCCAAAGCTTTCATCACCTTCTCAGCTCCTTATGATTGTTTCCTTGCTTCTTCTAGTTGAGATCCAAGGCAGGAGGCCTCGTCCTTGTATTGAACAATCTGTTCTTCAAGTTTATTCAAGTTCTTGAGTCTTTATTCAAGGTGGCTTGACGAAGTTTCTTCCCTTTTCTTTGCCTTATCCAATTGATTTGTCATGGATATGACTTCTACATGATGCTTTATTTTCATTTGATGAAATTCCTCCTTAGATTTGGTGAGCTCCTCATCTCTTTCTTGTACTTGAAGCTTGAAAAGGTCAACTTCCTTCCTTGTCTTGTCTTGGTCACCATCTTGCACTTTCTTCTTAAGTTCCTGTTGTGCTATACAACAACCCTCCCCATTTCAAAATTTTTATCCAAAACTTTAACAAGAAATGGGTCCCCTTTTTAAGACTTAGTTAAAATCAATAATTCAATAATAATCACAAACTTTGATTTAGCCACATAAAACATGAAATTCCTTATGAAAAGGTCTGATCCAATATAAATATCAACCGAGACCTTTTTGGAAAACAAATGTAAAATAATATGTCGCACCCTTTATTTTAAGATTAGACTTAAAAGGCTCTCATTAGAAAATCTCTGTTGTGATAATGCTATCAGAGAGTGCAAATCACAAGTCATCAAAGAAGCATTCCAATAGTCCACTCAAATCTCTTGATGCGATAATTCGATCACAATCGGCCATCACTAAAGGCATGAGACACATAACTATCTATTAGCAATCGCCGATGCGATTTCATTAAATGCGCACCTTCCGATAAAGGGTTGTTAAACAGATGTTTGTGGGTTTAAGCTTTAAATCAATTATAAACAAAAAACAAAGGATTTATTGATTATCCTGCCTTCCCATGATAACTCACTTTTATCGCAATTAGAGCTATGTATGGAAATAGCTAAATCTTAAACTTTGTCCTCTCGATCTACGATATGCGATTTTCACTAATGGCTAATTGGGAAAGCCAAGAGATCCACTTTAAAGGACTGTTACTAATATGTGCAATGCGACATATCATTATGAAATTTAAGTATCACGATTGGCAGTTACAGAAGTCATTAATAGAGCATTTAAGGTTGAATCCTTTGAGGATTTCATCCATGGTAATATTTGAGTTTGTATTGCTTATCAAGCTTGAATTACCATTAATATTTTTATTTTTCATTAGCTTTGAATGGGTTTTTCTCTGTTACATTCTTTTGTTTATTTTACAGAGCAAGTCTGAGTTGATGAATCCAACGAAAATGATGAAGAAGTCAAAGAAACCAAAGGCCCCCGTCATAGCCAAAGAGGAACCAGTGAAGAAAGTCTTGATATCTGATACTACCTACCTCAGTCTAGGCAAAGCTTCATGGGAAAGTATTTACAATTTACTGGAAGCCGAGGATCCGGAAGAGATCACAGAATAAGTGGCAATAGCAGATTCCACGGACAAGTCAAAGAATACTCTTAGGGATTTGGCCAACTCCTATCTTCATAGAATAGCATCTCGCGCCAAAGTTTTACCCTATAATGACTTGGTCATATGGGTTATTGAAAGCATCAATATCATAGACAAAACTTTCTTTACAGTTTATGGAAGAATGTTCATGTCGTTTAGAGCAGAAGATATCAAAAGAATGTACCATTTGCCTAAACTGCAGAAGTGATATAACAAAACACTTTTGGAGGCTTTCGCCAAATAAAATGCCATCGAATCAGACCCTATCAGACTACAGAGGAATTTTCTGACCAAACACAAGCATGAATCATCAGGTATGTACTCCGTAGACTCATTGGAATCTCCTTACTGTTATGCTGGTGCTATGATGTGTAGACTCTTTGGAGTCCATGATTCTGCCAAATTTTCTATAGAGATGGTACCTTTAATGGAGGCTACAGTTAATTCTTATATCATGTATTAGGCGACCATTTTGTCTGATAAAATGGCCAACCAAATACTTGATTATAGGAAAAACAAGTTCATGACTACCCGGGTAATACCCTCGTTTTATATGAGTGCTTATATTGTGGACACTATATGTTTCAATTTTGAATATCCCATTGTAGGATGGAAATGGAATCTACAGGACCCGAACCCCATTCATATCTATCATAAGGAATTGTGGAAATCCCATTACAAAAATCATCTTTATAGAATCTTTCATGGTTTCATCCTCCCCGTGTATTATGCCATATTCAATAAGCCCGCTCCTAGGTTGTCCGAGGAAGCCTTTGTCGACCTAATTGCAATTCGTAGTTGGTTTGGTGAAGAAAAGCTCACCTACATCATACTTTTTGGCAGCACTACTAACCCACATGTCCTTCCATTATACATCCCTGATAAGTTACTTGCCAAAGA
This sequence comes from Pinus tabuliformis, assembly GCA_031772625.1. Classification (NCBI taxonomy): domain Eukaryota; kingdom Viridiplantae; phylum Streptophyta; class Pinopsida; order Pinales; family Pinaceae; genus Pinus; species Pinus tabuliformis. The sequence continues at coordinate 59,767,702 of CM062812.1, forward strand.
GTTAGCATATCAGATAACAGTAGAAGGGATGTCAAGGAACCTAAAGGAGTCTAAAAATCATATGTGGCCTTTGTTCCCCCTCTGATGTGGTGTTTTCACACTGCATGACTTCAAACATGTAGAAAAGGAAGCTGAGAAATTAAAAATGTTAAAGTTAGCAGTCATCCCAAAAATGCAGTATGATCCTAAATCTATTGCCTACAATGTCACTTCTCAAGCCAAAATCGCCAAGTTTGAACATGAGAAGAATAGTTATGATGATTTTTTTGCTTCAGCCGAGTTATTTTCTCAAGTGAAACAACTAGCAAAAATAAAATTGGGAGCCGAGGGACTAGAGGAATTTTACAAGTTCAGGACACAGATATTGGAAACGTTACCTCTGGACTTGTTAAATACTACTTCTATGGTGCAACCAGAAGGCCACTGTGAAGAGAAATTTTTTGAAAAGACTCCTGAAAAGGAAAATACCCCAGAAAGGGAGCAGACACAAGAAGGAACTAGTGAGCTCCTTGATACAAATATCAATGTTGATCCTAAGTTAATCAAGGAATGGGAGCAGTTCAACTTAATCATCAGCAACCCGAATAAATCCCAAGAGCTCACTACACCAAAAATCCCTACAGTGCAAAAGCCAAAAGTTATTACAGTTCTGATTGAAGGAACAAGCGGCCTACCTAGAATTCAGCAGGACAAAGAGATTATTCCCGAGAATCCTACTAAGGAGATTGCACTACAAACTGAAGAAATACCACCTCTCGATGTCTTCTATAGTCTGAAGCACAAGGTTGTAGTTAAAATACAAAGGAAGAAGAAGAAAATTGATCAAAGTCCTCTTTTAACTCCTCAGGCAGAAATGATGAACGTGGTATGGAAAGCAGAAGTCAATCCCTCTGAGGATTTAACAAAGTTATCTCAGTATGCAGGAGCTTACACAGTGGTGACAATGGATAAAGCCTCAGAGGTCAACCATCTGATGAGGGAAAAGGATCAAACGATTACCCAACTTGAGGTGCAATCGACAGAGCAACAACAAAAGATAAATCAGCTTGAACAATAGTTAATAGAGCAGAGGCAGAAAAATGAGCGATTAAAAGAGCAGTTGAAACTAGAAAAATAGAGGATTGATTAGAAGACTCTCCATAAACAATAGGAGTTGTCTCAGGAATTGAGTAGGCTTCAAATGTTAAGTGAGCAAGAAAAGAAGGCAAAGGAAGATCAAATTGCACAAATGAAAAAGCAGATAGAGAGGTACAAGGGTTATCCACAGGTAAGCGAATTCAGAACAGAAGCCTTGGAAATAACCAAAGCCTTGTCTCGACAGTTGGATATTCTTTGCCACAATATATCATTGGCAAAACCCTTATGTGATATCTCTGCATCAATGATTGAGAAGGCAGTAGATGCTAGACTTGAATTAGAAAAATAAGATGAAAGGTTAACCAATTTTCTGTACTGGCAAGATTCCACAGAAGGAATGGCTGCCATTCTACCAAGAATACAAGAATCGCATAAGGAAATCCTATTTTTCGAATGGGAGTCCCAGCTAATGAAAGCTGAAAGAGAAACACCTAGATGCATAACTGCAACGAATGGTCTGATCGAATTGATAAATAACAGTTTGCATATGTCTAATTTGATCACTAATTGCTCTCCAGGTAAACTCTCAAAAGCAAAGTCATTAGAATAGAATTAGAAATAGGAGCTGGCACACAGGGAAAAAAATATTGGAGGAATCCAAAGCTTGACATGGGAAACATTCTGGTTTTTCATAGTCAAGCCACAGAGCCAGCAGATGGCCATGAAATGTCTTTCGGATGCAATCAATTGCATGATCTTCAAACTCCCCCATGCCACCTATACAACTCAGCTATACTCCAGGACGAGTCAACCTCCAGATATCCATCTTATGCTCACAATCTGTCAGCTTCAATCACGGCAAAAGAAGCCGATACAATGAATTTATTCAACCGCTATAGCACTGCTATTTTCATGATGAGTCCCTGATTTATATGTCTATAGTTAGACCAGCGCATAACGATTTTTATTGATAGTTTGTTTTCATTTTTAGTATTTAAGACCCGTTCATGTATTTAGAAAGGGCCCACAATTTGTATTAAAACTTGACTTGGGAGTTGCACTACTACACTTCCAATATTTTTTATCACAAACTAGACCAAAGTTCTGCATTTTTGTCAAAGAGGCTTTTATAAGATTTGCACTTTTGCATCTTTTGAAGGTGTTCTCAAATAGGAAAGCAGAATCTGAATATTGTTTACATCAGGAGAATTTCAAATGCATACGGTACTATTATCACTATTTTTGTCTTATTTCTCTATGTGAATGAACATTTCTCAACATTGTTATATATATATATATATATATATATATATATAGAGAGAGAGAGAGAGAGAGAGATATCTATATATATATATATATATATGTTTTTCAAGCAAATCTTTAACTTGTCATTTCTGAATGTTTTAGAATTGTTATCATTTGGATGTATATGTCAGTGATATATATAATGATCAACGCGATAATGTTGTTATTATTACTTTGTTTAACTTCTTAAACAAAGTAATCATCATATGAATGCATATTTCTATTTTATGAATAAGTCATCTTTATGGTTATTTTTTTAATAAAAACAATCAAAAATCATGTCGTTAAAAGAATACCCGGGATATATCAGTTATATTTGTATATTTTTGCATTGTAGGATAAAACACTTATCACCTTCATTATACACTACAAACCAATCACCCATCAACTCATATATCACTGGGAAACTGGTACCATTACATCCAGTCGGAGCCACCACACCAAACGGAAAAGGGGTTGCACTAAGGTCCAGACCGGGTGGTTTTCCCCGATGTTGATGCAGTGATTTTAGAGGCATCAACATTTTTGGTTCTAGAAGGAGGGCATGAACTGTGAATGGTGAGTAAATCTAAATCCATAGCCCATTCTGAGAGTAAACATCCCTCACCATCTCCTCTAACTTCTCCCTCGCATTCTAAATATCCAATTCTCAAGCGAGAAGTTGAAAAGACAACACCCACTGTTGAAAAATTGAACATATCGGAAAAATCCACCCTTGAACCCCCTGAAGTTCAGTATTTAATTCATAAACTTCAAGGGTTTTCAATATCTCAATATCAGTCTGAGTTATACCAAGGCAATGTGACTTCGCAATACATTCCTTCTCAGCCCCTTACAAGGTTATAGAGCGAAAAACTTGGTATTGAACCAACAAAATTTCCTCTGCCTTGTTGGAAAAGAGCTAGGAAGACACCTTTAGAGTCTAATAGTGAGACTCGTTCATCATCATCATCCATTTCATCCAATCCATTGCAAATTCAACCATCCACTCCTCAACTTCATGTCATAGTTCAATAGGGTACATGTACTCCAACATCTCCTACCCAATCACTTACATCTACATCCTCAACTTCCTCTATTGTTAATGTGACAATGGCGCATAATCAACCACAACCAAGGCCATGGACAAATATAGGGGTAGTTTCAATGCCTGTACCCTTGATTCAACTATCGGCCCACCTTGAAAAGTGGTTGGCAAATTTTAACCCAGATATCGGCATACTAGCAGAAGAACACATAAACAACTTTATGTTGTCAATAAACCTAAATGGAGTGACTGAAGAAGATGTTGTTGTGAGGCTCTTCCCATACACCTTATAGGGAGCAACTGTATCATGGTATTTTTCGCTACCACAAGGATCCATTAATAGTTGGAATGATTTTCAAGAGCAGTTTTTGACTAAGTTCGAAGATGATAGATCCACACCGACATTAATCAATGATCTCTCCAGTCTTAAAATTGAATCAAAAGAACCCATCAAAGATTTCAACTCGCGATTTAATAAACTCTTAAATAAAATTCCTACTATGTCTAAACCCAGCGAAGAAGTCCAAAGCGAATGGTATATATCGGCTTTACCTTCGAATATAGCAATCTTCGTTGATAGGGCTGCAAAGCCCACCTTAGCAGAGAATATGAAAGAAGCGTTCGCCTTTGAGAAACGTATTATTGCTTTAGAAAAGAAAACTGCTTTTGAGGAAAGAAAGTCCAAAAAAGTTACTTTTAAAGATGATTCAAAAAAGAAAGAAGCTAAGGATCCATATGATATGGAAGGTTTGCAAAAGGTTTTGAAGGCCATGTCCAATGACATGGTAGAAATTAAGAAACAGGTAGCTGAAAACTCCACTAAAAATCCATTTAGGAACTTCAAAAGAGTTGAATTAAAACCACCTAATGCCATATCTAATGCAGAATTAGATCCAGATAATGATGAGGATGAGGACATAGTCTTGTCATCCGAGGAAACAGAAGAAGATGAGATAGTTGAATGTCACGGTATGTGGGACTTCATTTTGCCTAATTCTGACACTGAAAATGAACAGGAAGCTCTCCCAGTAAATACCAGAAGTAAAGTCGCTGCAGAGCCTATTCAACCAACTCAAAAGAAGAAAAATGCAAGCCCTACTGCCAAAGATAAGGCTCCCATGAAGAAATCTTTAGTGTTGCCAACTCAAAATCAGCCATCATCTTCCAATCCACCCTCATCATCTAAGACATTAGTAGTCTCTGACTCTATGGATTACAACATTATTGAAGACATGAAGAAGACTAGAGAAAATATCTCTTTGTTTGATTTTAGCAAACTCAAACATGAACAAAAGTTGTTGTTCAAAGAATTAAACACAGTACCTTCTTCCCCTCTTACAAATGCTATATTATCCAAGGTGGCCAAAGGAATAGGTAAGCCACCATCGGATAAAGTAGATGCTACTGATGTTGTTTTGATTGGAGATAGATCTAATTCTCATACTCCTCCTTTTCTCTTGACCTATGAAATCTACAATAGAAATCTGCACAATTGCTTAATAGATTTAGGGGCTTCATCAAATATAATGCTAGCCTCAGTTTGCTCAAAATTGAACATTGAGCTCAAAAAATCTGTAGTGCATATTGTTCAGTTGGATCCAACTAAGGTTCAAGTATTAGGAGAGATCAATTCAGTCACCATTGGGTTATAAGCTGATCCTAGAGTAGTCCAGAGAATTGATGTATTGATTGCTGACATCCCTGAGTTTTATGGGTTAATTTTAAGCAGGGATTGGTCTGAGAAAATCCATGGTTACATTTCTACTGATTGGTCTCATATGTGGCTCCCCTATAAAGGAAAACCAAATCAAATTAAGATCGATCGGGAGTAGCACATGACTCATACTGCAATGAAGTTTGAGCAGGCAAATCAACCCATAGCTTTCAATAATAACATTCTTGGAAATTACTCAGCCGAATCATTCTTTGGTAATTTTAATGCTCAATCATCACCTTTTTCTTTTAATAGTTTCACATCACAGATAGAAAACTTTTCTCATACAGATACATCTAGGTGTGTGACTATTGTTGAAGAAATTGTAAATAAACCTGTAGATAAGCCTATATTTTGGTCTTTATATTTTGATGGGTCAAAATCCAATGACAGTGCAGGAGCAGGATGTATTTTAGTTAGTCCTGGGGGGGGAACTATGCTCTCATGCAGACTAGAATTTGAGTGTACAAATAATACTGTTGAATATGAGGCATTGATTCAAGGGCTTTATAAAGCGATAGGCCTGAAGATTCAATATCTAAAAGTATTTGGTGATTCTGAGATTGTCATCAAACAGGTAAGGAATACTATCCATTGCCTTTCTGGACATCTCAAGCATTATCAGTCCTTGGTTCAAGACCTTATATCTCATTTTCTAGCATTTAATATTTCTCCCATTCCTAGATCTCAGAATGCAGCAGCTGATTTATTAGCCAATGTTGCTTCTAAGCTCCTCCCATCCGAGGATTACAGCCCTGATAGGTTTTCAGTCGAATTGATTTTTAGACCATCTGTTCCAGACAATGTCACCAATTGGCGGGTATTTAATCATGATGAAGACATTTTGAATTTCTTAACTTCTGAGAAATCCTATGATGACCAGATTATTGATGAGAATGATCATGATCTTCAAATAAAACAAAGACTGGATGAGAATTCCATACCTAAATTTGTGGTCAAACTTGAAGATCTTTATGATATCAAGGATAGTTTTAAACAAGTTATTATTCAAAACTTCAAAGTTCTACTTTGAGGTTTGAATTAATAAATCTAGGCACTGAGGCCAAACCACAAAATATTAATCTGGGACTAGGGCTCACCTTAGAAGAAATATTTGTCTTTATCAAATTGTTGAATAAATATAAAAATGTTTTCACTTGGAATTATGATGATCTAAAAATGTATGATACTTCTATCATACAACACATAATTCCAATGGTTTCTGAGGAGAAACCTGTACAGAAAAAATTGAGGAAAATTCATCTAAATCTAGAGAGTCAGATCAAAGTAGAGTTGAATAAACTCTTGAAATCTAAGATAATTCTCCCAGTTAGACATTCAAAATGGGTTTCTAACTTAGTACCTGTTAGGAAGAAAAACGGTGATATTAGGATTTGCATTGATTTTAGAAATCTTAATAACGCAAGCCAAAAGGATAATTTCCCACTGCCAACAATGGAACAAACTCTTCATTCAGTTGCTAGTTCCGAATTAATGTCTTTTCTAGATGGTTTTTCTGGATATAACCAAATATTGGTGCATCCGGATGACAGACTAAAGACTACCTTCAGAACCAAATGGGGAACATATGCCTACCGGAAAATGCCTTTCAGTTTGATTAATGCTGGAGCTACTTCCAAAGAGTAATGGATATAGCATTCAAGGGTTTGACTAATAATTCAATTGTTATCTATTTAGATGACAGAACTGTCTTCTCCAAGAAAAGAGAAAATCATTTATATGATTTGAAAAAAATCTTTGAACACTGTAAAAGGTATGGGATTTCATTAAATCCCAAGAAATCATTCTTCGCTCTTGATCAAGGGAAACTTTTAGGGTTTATTGTATATAAAGATGGAATTTATATGTTGGCATTATGATTCAAGTGTTGTCCTTGATGGCAACTCACTCAGTGGATGGTACAGGTGCTCAGAGGTTAGTACAGGTGATGGCAACTTAATCAGAAGACAGATCTCAGTACAGCATGCCAAGGAAGCTCATACACGCTGTTTCGTTAAGCCCAAGTCGCGTGTACACGCCAGTTCGATTCAGAAAAAGCGCGTGTATGTGGAAAGGTTCCTTTGGTTCATGGTGGTTAGTCCTTGGAAGTTGTGCCTATGATTTCGGACCATTATGTCTCGACGGGCGTGTCGATCCCTAGTTTTAAAGTTGATGGTATTGTGTTACTATGGTTTTGGCTCTTGGTATTGAGAAAGGCCTAAGGCTATATAAGGAGAAGAAGATCATTAGGCAAAATCATCTTTTGACAAGGCATGAATATCTAAGAGAGAAAGAGATCTGATATGCAGGTTCTGAGTTGCATGATCTAAGCCAAGGAGAGATCACATCGGTTAATGGAAGACTAGATCTAAGGATAGATCGGGATCTAATGGTTTGAAATGCACTATCATGATATGGTTGATTATGCGTATTTCTAGATCTGCATATTGTCGCAATGTTACGTTCTGAGTCTAACTAATGTCTGGTACAGCTGCAAATTGAGAAAGTTTATTTTTAGATCTGTACGCAGGTTGGCTTCGGTAAAAGAGCGTGTATACGCGGGTTCTGCTCATTAAAGTAGCGTATATCTTTTGAAGCTTGATTTGGGTTTACAGTGGGGTCTGACTGTTATTGCAGAGTTCTGTAGTCTGCTCTGTGTTCTGGTAACTGGTGATTGACAGGGTTCAGTGGTTCAGTGATTCAAAGTTTGGTTGTTTTATGCTTCAATGATCTGTTGTGGAAATTGAATGAATTGTGGTCTTCAGATTGTAATGTTGTGCTTCAGGAATATCCAAGTCTGAAAATGTATGAAAAGTGATACCTGGAAGAAGGAAGATTGTAGGTCAGCACCTACGTACTAGTATCTTGGCTAGTACAAGAGCAAAGGGGGTTGGAGCTCCCTTCCAAGGAAGTTTGGAGAACGAGAGAAGGTTGAAGCCTTCTGCAGGTTGTAGCCTGCGTACTGGTATAAGGCTGCACCAGTACAAAAGATTGTAAACTGAAGTTTCATATTAAGAAAGATAGAGACAACTTGCAGCAGGTGGTTTTCACCCACATTGGGTTTCCACCTTATATCTTGGTGTTCATGTGTGTGGCTTTTTATCTGTTCTGTTATACTGCACATGTTTACTGTTAATATGATGAATAATGTCCTGATGCACTTAATTGAAGAATAAGCTAACTAAATTGTGAGTTTTCTGCTTATACGCTGTTTTACTTCGTCACAGTAGCGTGTACACGCTGGTTCACTTAACTGAAGTAGCGTATATGTTTCTGGGCATTTGAAAAGTTTGATTAATCTGATAATACTGATTCACCCCCCCTCTCAGTATTATTTCCAACAATTGGTATCAGAGCAGGTCCTTCAGAGAAGCTTGATCGCTTGAAGGAAGATCATTCATCATGAGCAACTACGAGAAAGAAGCATCAATCAGGCCACCGGTTTTTGATGGAAAAAATTTCAATTATTGGAAGGTAAGAGTTACTGCATATCTTCAATCTCTTGGTACAGAAGTTTGGGACATTGTAGAAACAGGCTATGCTTTTCCTTCAGCTACTCCTACAGATCCAGCTGAGAAAAAGGCATATGAAACAAATGCAAAAGCAGTCAGTACTCTATTAGGAAGTATATCTCAAACAGAATTCATGAAGGTCATGCACTTCAAATCAGCAAAAGAAATATGGGACAAAATGATCACTAGCTATGAAGGAGATGAACAGGTAAAGCAAGCTAAACTTCAAACACTCAGGATTCAATATGAGACTCTCAAGATGTATAATGATGAAAGTGTGGCTAATTATTTTCTTCGGGTAGATGAGATTGTTAATTGTATGAAAAATTTGGGTGAAGAAATAAGAGAAACTATAGTAGTTCAAAAGATTCTAAGATCTTTATCCCCCAAGTTTGAATCTAAAGTATCTGCAATAGAAGAAAAAGAAAATCTCCGTGTTCTCACTATGTCTCAGCTACATGGAATTCTAACCGCTTATGAAATGAGAAAGGGAGGTCCATCTGACAGAAGGGAAGCTGCTTTTAAGGCATCAGGAAAAGAAGATTACTATGAAGCAAGCCATGTTCCAGAAGAAGAGGAAGAAGAATCAAATTTTGTCAGAAATCTTCAAAGGGGTTCTGGAAGGTTCAGAGGTAAGCTACCTTTCAAATGCTTTGCTTGTGGGAAAGTAGGTCATTATGCTGCAAAATGTCCTTATAAGGATAAAGGAAAAGAACCTGCTAGATGGAACAAGAAACAAAGTGCAAATAGGAAAAGCTACTACACCCATGAAGATAGTGATGGCTTATCAAACAGTGATGAAGATGAACAAGGTAATAAATATAAGCTGTTAATGGCATTTGAAGATGATGATTATGAGGATGCTATAGATGTGGATAATCTCTATAATGAAATCACTAGACTCAAGAGATGCATAGAAGAAAAGAATGTGATCATTGATACTTTGCAATTTCAAATTGATGAAAAGGAAAAACATCTTGAAAAACTAGAAGGTGAAATTGTTGGTCTCAGAAAAGAAATTGAGAAAACAAAAGCTATTAATCTTAAATTTGTCAAAGGATCTGAAACTTTGGATGAGATTATCAGTGTGCAGCGGTCTCCTCTAAACAAGACAGGTTTGGGCTATAATGGAGAAACCTCTCAAGCATCCACCTCAAAAAGTTATCTTGATGCAGCAAGAGGAAATGAGCGGAAGAACAATGAAGATAATCAGGTAAAGCAGGGACGAATCACAAACAGAAACTATCAGGGACAATCCTCCTTAAGGATGAACAAAAGCTACAACCAACCACAGGTAAAATCTTCTCAGTTTGGCTCAAGAATAGATGAAAATAGAAATTACAATCAGTTGGCTGGTAGATTCAATAACCGCAAAAGCTTCTTCAATGGACAATGCTTTTCTTGCCACAACTTTGGTCACAGAGCAGCTCAATGTGTTGCATATAAAACAATCATGACTAGGGAAGCTCAAAAACAAAGAAGTATGACAGGGATTACAAAAAGGACCTATAACAACTTTTCGGTGCTTGAAAATGAAGTTGAATGTTCTATTTGCAATAATTTTGGTCATAAAGACTCTGAATGCAGGAGCAGGTTTCAGGAGAAAAAGGAACAAGCCACAAGCACCAAAACATGGAGAATAAAGGAACCTCAAACAGAAAGATGTGGGATAGCATTTTATGCAGAAGGACAGGAAAATCTATGGTACATTGACAGTGGATGTTCGAAACATATGACAGGTGATAAAGAAAAACTTGAATCTTATTCTACTTTAGAAAAGGGAAAGAAAGTTTCTTTTGGAAATGATACTCCTGCAACTATAAAAGGAAAAGGTATTGCTCCTTTGAAAGAAAAGGTCAAGGCTGGAAATGTTTTGTATGTTGATGGATTGAAGCATAATCTTCTAAGTGTCAGCCAGATGTGTGATCAAAAAACAGAGGTTATTTTCAGATCGAATGGATGTCTTGTTCGTGATCTTGATACAGGTAAAACAGTTCTCAAAGGCAAAAGAACTCCAAATAATCTGTACATATTTGAAGAAGGACAACAACAATGCTATCTTAGCAAGGATGAAGAGCACTGGTTATGGCATCGAAGGTTGGGACATCTAAGCTTCTCACAAATAAGGAAAGCATGCAAATATCAGGCAGTTCGCGATCTTCCAGATATCAAAATTCCAGACAACACCATATGCAAATCTTGTCAGTTTGGAAAGCAAACCAGAACTAACTTTCCAGAGAAGGAAGGATCAGCTAGCTTGCCTCTTGAGCTAGTCCATACAGATGTATGTGGTCCATTTAGGAAAAGGACACCTCGAGGAGAAGAATATCTGATATTATTCATTGATGATTTCTCAAGGTTTGTTTGGTTAGGGCTTATGAAGCACAAAGATGAAGCATTCGAAAAATTCAAATCCTTCAAAGCATTGGCTGAAAATGAATCAGGACACAAAATCAAGTGCCTCAGATCTGACAGAGGTGGGGAGTTCACATCAAATGAATTTTTTGATTTCTGCGATGAACATGGGATAAGAAGAGAATTCTCTACAGCTAGAACTCCTCAGCAAAATGGGGTTGTGGAAAGAATGAACAGAACTATCCAACAAATGGCTCGTGCTATGCTCGATGAATCAGGTACTCCTGCAACCTTCTGGGGTGAAGCTGCACATGCTGCTGTTATCATTCTTAACAAAACAAATGTCCGAGTAAACAGCACTCAAACACCTCATGAGCTTTGGAGTGGTAAAACTCCTTCCGTGAAGCATTTCAAAATCTTTGGGAGCAAATGTTATATTAAGAATACTGATGAGCAACTTGGCAAACTTGAACCTAGAGCAGATGAGGGCATTCTTCTTGGTTATTCTCCACATAGCAAAGCATACAAGTGCTACAATAAAAGACTTGGCAGAATTGTTGACAGTATTGATATAGTGGTTGATGAGAAGGGATATATTCCTAGGCAAGTTCATCATGAAGAAGATGAAGGTTACTCTCAAAGGCGAAATGATGAAGAAGAAGAACCTCAAGAAGAAGAAGAATCTCAAGAAGAACCAGAGGAGCAGACAAGAATAGAAGAGAAGACTCCATCCAGATATGTCCAAAAGAATCATCCAGAAACTCAGATTGTGGGGCAGAAAGAAGCAGGAGTACAAACAAGAAGGACACTTGCAGAAGCTTCAAGCTACTTGGCTCTACTCTCCTCCATTGAACCACAAAATGTGAAAGAAGCATGCAAAGATGAATGTTGGGTCAAAGCAATGGATGAAGAACTTGAGCAAATCGAAAGGAACAACACTTGGGAATTAGTTCCTAGACCAAAAGATAAGAATGTAATAGGAACAAAATGGGTCTTCAAGAATAAGTTAAATGAAAATGGAGAAGTAATTAGAAACAAGGCCAGACTTGTTTGTAAAGGGTATGCACAGCAAGAAGGAATAGATTTTGAAGAGACCTTTGCTCCTGTGGCAAGACTAGAGGCCATCCGAATGTTCCTTGCTCTCTCAAGCTTTCAAAACTTCAAGGTATTTCAAATGGACGTGAAATCAGCCTTCCTGAATGGAGACTTAGAAGAAGAAGTATATATTGAGCAGCCAGATGGGTTCATTCTTGGGAATGATCCAAACCTTGTATGCAGATTGAAAAAGGCTCTCTATGGGCTCAAACAAGCTCCAAGGGCTTGGTACTATCGGTTGGACAAATATCTTCACCAACAAGGCTTTTCAAAAGGATCAGCAGATAGCAATCTCTATATAAAAGTTGAAAATAACAAATTGCTAATTCTTGTTGTTTATGTAGATGATATTATTTTTGGCAGCAATGAAGAGACTATGAGTCAAAACTTTGCCTTGGTTATGCAGAAAGAATTCGAAATGTCACTTCTTGGAGAATTGACATATTTTCTTGGATTGCAAATCCAACAAAATGAAGGAGGTATCTTCTTGTCTCAAACCAAATACCTCAAGCAGATCTTGAAGAAGTATGGCATGGAAGAGTCAAAACCAGTATGTACACCCATGGTTACAGGATGCAGCCTCAGTGCAAATGATGAATCAGCAGCAGTCCACCAACCCACTTATAGATCCATGATTGGGAGTTTGCTTTATTTGACAGGTACTCGACCAGATATTACACATGCAGTAGGAATGGTTGGAAGATTTCAAGCCAACCCAAAGGAAACTCATCTTCAGGCAGTCAAAAGAATCTTCAAATATCTTCAAGGGACCCAAAACTATGGCTTATGGTATCCTAGAAATACAGATCTCACTCTTCATGCTTACACAGATGCAGATTGGGCTGGAAGTGTGGATGATAGGAAAAGCACAAGTGGAGGTGCTTTCTTCATGGGTTCCAGATTAGTATCTTGGTTCAGCAAGAAACAAAGTTCGATTGCCTTATCTACAGCTGAAGCAGAATATGTGGCTGCAGCATCTTGTTGCACACAACTTCTTTGGATGATGCAGACCTTGCAGGACTTTCAAATCACTTGCACTCCACCTGTCTCTATCTTATGTGATAATACAAGTGCAATCAGCATTTCAAAGAATCCAGTCATGCACTCAAAGACCAAGCACATACCAATCAAGTACCATTTTCTTCGGGAACAAGTGCTTGAGCAGAAGGTCAAGTTGGAGTATGTTCCTTCTAAGGAGCAAGTTGCTGATATTCTCACAAAACCACTGCCCAGGGAAACTTTTGAATATCTCAGACAAAAGCTGGGAGTAGTTGATGCTTCATCCTGTTGTTGAAATTTGTTTGTTCTACAGAAAAGTTGGTATACGCAGGTTACGGAAGGGATATGAGCGTATACACGCGGATTCATGGTGGGTAAGTCGCGTGTATGCTGGACGCTTGTTGCAGAAAGAATATCCGCGTACATACGCTGTTTTATACAGGATAAAACGCGTATATGAAGTTCTGAACAGCAAGGGAAAACTCTGAAGTTCTGAACAGCAATAGGAATGTCAGAATTATTCAGGCACAGTTTCAGGGAGTGCAACAGGCACAGGTTCAGGGGGAGCAGCTCAAAAGTCTCATAAAGCATTGTTGGCATTCAGATGTTTTGGTTGTTGGTTTCAGGAGAAGGAGCTCAGAAAGAAATTCTAGTTGCTGATCTAACAAGATGTTTATCAGATGCTGCTGGTGTCTTTCCTAAGTCTTGGTCTAGATCTGTTGTCTCTATGTCATGTATCTCTCTTGTCTCTTTTATGGTGTCAAGGTCATGTAACGGCCTTGTTGGTTTCCCCACTATGCCTGGGATGAATGCTGTAATATAATTGGTTGTTTCTGATATGTTATGGTTGTATGTATTGAGTCCTTTGGTGATAGAAAGGTCCCTTATGGTGTATAAGTCTTGGTTCTTGTTGAAGAACATCTTTTGCAGATCTGGCCTACTGTCAGGGGGAGCACGAGTCAGCACAGCCAAGCAGAGTATCAGCATGTCCTCAGGGGGAGCACAGCCCTTTGCCCTTGATGTCAAAGGGGGAGAGTGACTTGGTGTGGTGGTTGCCATCAAGTCCAAAGGGGGAGATTGTTGGCATTATGATTCAAGTGTTGTCCTTGATGGCAACTCACTCAGTGGATGGTACAGGTGCTCAGAGGTTAGTACAGGTGATGGCAACTTAATCAGAAGACAGATCTCAGTACAGCATGCCAAGGAAGCTCATACACGCTGTTTCGTTAAGCCCAAGTCGCGTGTACACGCCAGTTCGATTCAGAAAAAGCACGTGTATGTGGAAAGGTTCCTTTGGTTCATGGTGGTTAGTCCTTGGAAGTTGTGCCTATGATTTCGGACCATTATGTCTCGACGGGCGTGTCGATCCCTAGTTTTAAAGTTGATGGTATTGTGTTACTATGGTTTTGGCTCTTGGTATTGAGAAAGGCCTAAGGCTATATAAGGAGAAGAAGATCATTAGGCAAAATCATCTTTTGACAAGGCATGAATATCTAAGAGAGAAAGAGATCTGATATGCAGGTTCTGAGTTGCATGATCTAAGCCAAGGAGAGATCACATCGGTTAATGGAAGACTAGATCTAAGGATAGATCGGGATCTAATGGTTTGAAATGCACTATCATGATATGGTTGATTATGCGTATTTCTAGATCTGCATATTGTCGCAATGTTACGTTCTGAGTCTAACTAATGTCTGGTACAGCTGCAAATTGAGAAAGTTTATTTTTAGATCTGTACGCAGGTTGGCTTCGGTAAAAGAGCGTGTATACGCGGGTTCTGCTCATTAAAGTAGCGTATATCTTTTGAAGCTTGATTTGGGTTTACAGTGGGGTCTGACTGTTATTGCAGAGTTCTGTAGTCTGCTCTGTGTTCTGGTAACTGGTGATTGACAGGGTTCAGTGGTTCAGTGATTCAAAGTTTGGTTGTTTTATGCTTCAATGATCTGTTGTGGAAATTGAATGAATTGTGGTCTTCAGATTGTAATGTTGTGCTTCAGGAATATCCAAGTCTGAAAATGTATGAAAAGTGATACCTGGAAGAAGGAAGATTGTAGGTCAGCACCTACGTACTAGTATCTTGGCTAGTACAAGAGCAAAGGGGGTTGGAGCTCCCTTCCAAGGAAGTTTGGAGAACGAGAGAAGGTTGAAGCCTTCTGCAGGTTGTAGCCTGCGTACTGGTATAAGGCTGCACCAGTACAAAAGATTGTAAACTGAAGTTTCATATTAAGAAAGATAGAGACAACTTGCAGCAGGTGGTTTTCACCCACATTGGGTTTCCACCTTATATCTTGGTGTTCATGTGTGTGGCTTTTTATCTGTTCTGTTATACTGCACATGTTTACTGTTAATATGATGAATAATGTCCTGATGCACTTAATTGAAGAATAAGCTAACTAAATTGTGAGTTTTCTGCTTATACGCTGTTTTACTTCGTCACAGTAGCGTGTACACGCTGGTTCACTTAACTGAAGTAGCGTATATGTTTCTGGGCATTTGAAAAGTTTGATTAATCTGATAATACTGATTCACCCCCCCTCTCAGTATTATTTCCAACATTATATTGATCCAGAAAGAATCAAGGAGATTTCTGATATTCCTCTACCACACAATAAAAAATCAATGCAATCATTTTTAGGTCAAATAAATTTTGTAAAAATATTTGTTCCTGATTTTTCACAAATTGTTTTTACCTTTATAGACCATGATTAAGAAAAATTTAGTGTTCAAATGGAGGCATAATGAAAATGAACCTTTTGATTCAATCAAATAGGTGGTCATTAATTCTCCCACATTGAACACTCCAAAATTTTCTAATCATAATATTTTGTATACTTTAGCATCTGAAACTTCTTATGCAGTTGTGTTGACACAAATCAATGATCAGCAAGTTGAAGCATCCATATCGTTTTTCAATTCTAATCTACAAGGTGCGGAACTTAATTATTTCGAAGTAGAAAAGAAAGCTTTCGCTGTGTTCAAATATATTAAACACTTTAGGAAATTCCTCCTAAATACTCAAACAAAAGTAATAGTCCCATTCTCGGCAGTGAGACAATTACTAGTCCAAAGGGAAGTAGGAGAGAAGAGAGCCATCTGGGTTACAACATTACAAGAATACGATTTAGATATTAAACCAGCGAAAATTGTAAGAGGTCAGGGTTTTTGCAGGTTATTAATAGGAGCTTCTAACATTCTGGAACATGAAGATTCAGACAATGCTCACCAAATAAATGAGATAAGTATCATGAACTTTGAATCTCAAAATGCATATTTGGTCTTTTATTTAAAAAATGGATATGCTCATCCTAATCTCCCTTACAAAAACAAACGTGCTTTTAGGTTGAAAGCAAAACACTTCGAAATCATTGATGATGTGTTATTTAGAAGGAATTATGATTCGGTTTTGTTAAGATGCCTTGAAAAAACTGAAGCACAAAAGGTGTTGCAAGAATTACATGATGGTCAAGCAGGTGAACATTTTGGAGGTGATACAACAGCTCACAAGATAATACATGCTGGATATTATTGGTCCACTTTATTCAAATACACCTATGACTATGTAAGGAAATGCAAAACATGCCAAACTGCTAGTGGAAGACAAAAGAAACTAGCCTTTCCTTTGCAACTAGTCAACATTGAACAACCATTCGAACAATGGGGACTAGATATCATAAGAGAGATTGTTCCACATTCTTCCAAACAACACAGATATATCCTTACAGCCACGGATTACTTCACAAAGTGGGTAGAAGCAATTCCTTTGAAGGTAGCCAACTCTGATGCAATCATCAAATTCATCGATCAATTCATCATTACCAGGTTTGACGTACCTAATGCTCTCATTTTTTATAATGCATCTTATTTTTCTGGAAATGCTATACTTGAATTTTCTCTTAAGAGAGGATTTAAATTGAAATATTTTGCAAACTACTATCCTCAGGGTAATGATTTAGCAGAATCAACCAACAAAAATCTTATCAAGAGTATTGAGAGAACTATTGGCCAAAATCAAAAGAATTGGCACAAGTATTTGATATTTGTATTATGGGCAGACCGCATAACACAGAAGGCCTCAATAGGTACTTCTCCATTCAACTTAGTGTATGGGAAAGAAGTTGTGATACCAACAAACTTAGCACTCCCATCTCTAGCCCTAGTGTAATTTATTGAAGAAAACCTTCAATTAAGAATTGATCAAATCCTTAAATTAGAAGAGGAAAGGGAAAAATCCAAAATTACACATGAAAAATATCAACAGATTATTAAATCTTCTTTTGATACAAATTCTACCAGCCCAAAATTTTTACAAATTGGTGATATTGTTTTGAAATGGGACAAAGAGCACGAAGACAAAGGAAAACATACTAAATTTCAAAAGATGTGGCTTGGACCATTTCAAATCATTGAGAAGATTGTTAGGATATTTCTATTAGGATATTCCGACACATAGGATATAGTTAAGTTCAACTTGGTCTAGTATAGAGTTAGGTTAGAGTTAGGTAAAGTGTGTTTCTTTACCGTTGTACATTTTGTAACTTACAATCCGACGGTCACGATATGTAGTGATCCGACGGTTCACTCTCACCTCGGTATTACCGACACTTGATCCGTGGCTTGACACCCGATTGGTCCATGAGTTCTATTTAAAGCGCATGGAGGGTCATTGTTCGGGTAATCCGTGCATGAGAGAAGCTTATGTAAATTTTCATTCTTTGATTAATAAATTGCCTGTAGTACCCACGTTGGGACAGGCCGTGGACTGTTTCCCTCCTTGCACTTTGAGGGTTTTAACCACGTCAAAAATACTGGTGTATTGATTTGAGATCTGGTTGTGAGCGGTGTCCTTTTGGTATTCTTTCTGAGGAACTTACCCTGTAAATTCCTACATGGTATCAGAGCTATTTGAGGGCCGCGTCCGTTGGTGATCCAAATCTGAAGCCGGTAGAACTGCATGCGGCTGTCGTTTCCTAGATCTGCTGTTTCTGACTGCTTTCGGGCCGAGAGGACTGCTCTGTTGCGTTCGGAGCATCTGTTCCAGTGAGGAACCCCTTTCGTTTCACGCGAAAAGGTTTCCGGTAGCCCTAGCTGCGTCATTTTTCAGATCGGGAGGTATACAGTGTTTTTTTTGCAGTTTACTGTTATTTTCTCTCTGCTTATTTCGGTCTCAGTTTATTTAGCCTTTTTTTTTAACCGGATCTATACCTTTCATTTCTGCGTATGCTCTTTGCCCTGCGACTCTGTGCGATCTGGGCAAATCAGAAACAGAAAGGAAGGATTTTTCTCATGCGTATGCTCTTTTCCCTGCACCTTAGTGTGATCTCGGAAAATCAGAAACATTGAGAAAAATATTTAGTTTTTCGGCTAAAGCTAACTTTGAGATTTTTTTTAAAATTTCTAGTTTTTTGGCTAAAGCTAACTTCGAGCCGTAAGGTTCGTTTTTCTTTGCATATTCGTGTTGGGTTTTGTGTTTTGTGTTTTGTAGGGAAAAAGAGCTTTCTCAAGGCAAGCACGCAAACCAAGCCCCCCCCCCCCCCCTCTCTCTCTCTCTCTCTCTCTCTCAAATTTTTTGTATAGATCAATTGGTTCAAAGCTATTTTAAGAGAGTAGAGGTCTTGGGTTCAAGTCTCCATTTTGTGGGGGCGGATTTTTTCATTCCCGCACATTCGCGCACTTTGCCGGCAACGTCAACAATTTTTTTTCAAAAAGCCATAACTTCTTCATCCGGAAGCCTTTTTCAGAGCCGTTTTTTTTAAAACCGCCTATTTTTTCGAGATCTATCCATTGGAACACTTACTTTCAGCATCTTCAGCTTCAGTTTTTTTTTAAAATGGAAAGTCCATGCCAAGTCATTCTTGACAGCACTAACTACTTCCAATGGGTAGCCTACATGGGAGATTTACTTAGAAGTAAAGGTCTCTTCAGAATAGCCACAGACCAAGAGAAGAAACCAAAAGATGAAGACAAGGCGGCAAAATGGGAAAATAGACAAGATCAAGCACGTGGTTTGATAGGGATGTCTATTTCTCCTGATCTTAGATTCCACATTGCAGAACTTGAGACTCCTCATGAAGCATTAGAAAAACTTGCTAAAGTTTTTGGGATTAAAAATGAAATTAGAGCCCATCAACTTGAAAATGAGTTGCTTACTTTGGATCCTAATAATTTTTCTTGCATTGAAGATTTCTTGTCCAAATTCAAGACCCTTAGATATCTCTTGGAAGGTGTTAAAGTTAAGAAAGAAGATGGTAACCTTATTTATTCCATCCTTACTAAGTTGGGACCAGCCTACTCTGTATTTGTTTCCACTTTCCATTCTACAAGGGAAGCTTTCATTTGTCAAGGACAAGACTACAAGGCCCCTTCCTTTGACTCCTTTTGTGATTCCTTAATAAGAGAACAAGAAAAACTCTTACACCTTGGTCTTCTTAATCTTGGAAACTCTTCCACGAAAGCGTTAGCCGCCCAGCAGCAACCAAATTCAAAGAATCCTAAGAAGTCATATCCTCAAAAGAATGGTCCTAAACCATCTCAGCCTCAAAATGAAAGATCATTTCAGCAAAATGATAAGACCAATAAAAACAAATGGAAGAAGACTGATAGACATTGTAACTTTTGTAATCGAGATGGCCACTTAGAATCTAAATGCTTTAAGAAGATGGAAGCCTTGGAAGCCGCAATGAAGAAACATAACATCCATGTGGAGCCTACTTCAACTTCAACTTCCGGAATGGCACTTTCTGCATGTCATTGTCAATCATCTCAGTCTGGTTATGCATTAAATGTATCTTCTTCTTCTTCTCATTCTCATGAGTGGCTCATTGATTCTGGAGCCTCTTGTCACATGGCCAAAAACCAAGCCATGTTTTCTTCTTTAAATGATTGTAACACCAAAAATATATATGTTGGTGATGATAGATCTCTTAATGTTGTAGGGACTGGAACTGTTCATCTAGACAATGGTCAGTTTAATGATGTATTATGTGTTCCAACCTTATCCTGCAACCTTCTATCTGTCTATCAGATAACTCATTCAGGTGAAGGTAAAATTGTTGAATTTTCACCTCATGATGTTGTAATCAAGGATCTAAAAGATCCTAAACAGATTCTAGCTACTGGTCTTGCTGATGATTCCAAAAGGTTGTATAAGTTTCACAACTTTGGGTCATCAAATCTTCCCTCAGTATTTGTTGCTCATAATGATGAAGTGAGCAAACTTTGGCATGAGCGATTTGGTCACTTAAACTATCGCTCCCTTCAGCATCTATGTAAAGAAAATATGGTGACAGGTCTTCCTATGGTATCTTGCAGAGATGGTGTTTGTTCCGGATGTGTACTCGGAAAACATCATCGGGACAGTTTTGACAAACGTGCCTCTTGGCACGCCTCAGCCCCTTTACAGCTTGTGCACAGTGATTTATGTGGTCCTCTTCCTGTTGCTTCATTCTCTGGCTGCAAGTACTTCTTAACTTTCATTGATGATTTCTCCAGACGCACTTGGGTATACTTCTTAAAACTCAAGAGCGAAGTATTTAACACCTTTTTGGCCTTCAAAGCCTTTGTTGAAAAACAATCTGGACATCAAATTCTTAAGCTAAGAACTGATAATGGTGGAGAATATGTTAAAAACACATTCATCAACTTTTGCACCGAAAATGGAATTCAAATGCAACATACTGTTCCATACACTCCACAACAAAATGGTGTAGCTGAAAGGAAAAATCGCACCTTAAAGGAAATGGCTAATTGTATGCTGCAATCTAAAGGACTCAGTCTTAGTTTTTGGGCCGAAGCAATTAATTGTGCAAATTATATAATCAATCGCACTCCTACTAAGGTTCTAGAGAATATCACTCCAGAAGAAGCTTGGAGTTCCATTAAACCAGATGTAAGTCACTTTCGTGTGTTTGGAAGTGAAGCATGGGCCCATATTCCAGATGAAAAGCATAAAGCTTTAGAACCTAAGAGTGAGAAATGTACTTTTGTTGGATATTCTGAAGATGTAAAAGGTTATAGACTTATTCCATTTAAGTCCAAAAATGTTATCATTAGAAGAGATGTAAAATTTGATGAAAATAAATCGGCCTGCGAGCCTAGTCCGGCGGATGTGCCACCTCTTCCTATCTCTTCTACTTTTGAAAACATTTCTTCTTCAGATGATGAAAGCGAGGATGATAATCCTCCCCCACCTTCTCAGGATCCTCAACTTCCAAGATGGGTCCGTGCTACTCGGGATGCAGCAGGTGATCTTGCCGGTGATCCTACAGATCAGCGACGTACACGTTCTCAGTTTGAAAGAGCCTCTTCTTTACTGGCTCAAGCTCCAGTAAATCATGATCCTGACACTTTTGCAGAAGCTTCAGGCCATCCACATTGGGAAGCAGCTATGAATGAAGAATATCATTCATTGATGACAAATGATACATGGGATCTTGTTCCTCTACCAAAGGGACGCAAACTTGTTAGATGTAAATGGGTTTACAGAACCAAGTATGGACCAGATGGGAAAGTTGATAAACATAAAGCTCGTCTCGTTGCTAAGGGCTTTTCACAGGTTGAAGGCATTGACTACACTGAAACCTTCTCCCCTGTTGCCAAAATGAACTCTATCCGCCTTGTTCTTTCCCTTGCTGCCTCTTTAAAATGGGAAGTCCATCAGATGGATGTTAAATCTGCCTTCTTGCATGGGGACTTGCAGGAAGAAATCTATATGGAACAACCCATTGGCTTCATACAAACAGACTCCAGCCTTGTTTGTCGACTTAAGAAATCCCTTTATGGCCTCAAGCAAGCTCCTCGGGCTTGGTATGCCAAAATGGATAGCTTTCTTTTAGAATCTGGCTTTTCTAGGTGTCATTCTGACAATACTGTCTACACCAAGAAAGTGGGCAACTCTCTTATCATCCTTGTTCTTTATGTTGATGATCTTATTCTTACTGGTAGTGATCCCAACCTTATAAACCATGTGAAGTCCAGCCTTAAAAAGAAATTTGAAATGACAGACTTAGGACACTTACACTATTTTCTCGGTCTTCAAGTCTTGCAATCCAAGAGGGTATTTTCCTTTCCCAGTCCAAGTATGCTTGTGATATTCTTCGTCATTTTCACATGGAAGACTGTAAGCCAGCCCCTTCTCCCTTTCAGTCTGGAGTCAAACTTTCAGTCTCTTGTACTTCTCCTGAAGTTGATGCTACCTTATACCGTCAACTTGTCGGAAAACTCTTGTATTTAACCCATACTCGTCCTGATCTTTCCTTTGCTGTTGGCCTTGTTGCTCGTTTTATGCAAAACCCCCGTGAAAGTCATTGGAAAGCAGCTAAAAGAATACTTCGTTATGTTCGAGGTACAGTACAGTTTGGGATTCATTACAGTGCCAAAGCAGCTCCTCTGTTAGTTGGTTTCACTGATTCTGATTGGGCTGGTGACCCTGATGATCGGAAGTCTACTGCCGGTTATGTCTTCACTCTTGGTTCAGGACCTATTACATGGGCTTGTAAGAAACAGGCTGCCATTTCTCTTTCGTCAGCAGAAGCAGAGTATCGTGGTGCCGTGGAAGCTAGTAAGGAAGCCTTGTGGCTTCGTCAGATCCTATCAGAGTTTGGCTTTGAGCAGCAGCATCCAACCACACTTTGGTGTGATAATCAAAGTGCCATTCAGCTATGCAAAGATCCAGTCCAGCATCAGCGCAGCAAACACATTGAACTACACATGCACTTCATCAGAAAGCTCATTCATGACCATGTTCTTGAAGTGCAATATTGTCCAACAGATGATCAGGTTGCAGACATCTTCACAAAGGCTCTCACAGAGGCGAAGTTCACTAAACTTCGATATATGCTTGGAGTTCAGGAAGTTGTCACTAAGGGGGGATAGGCTCTAGTGCCTCCTTCCTTCTCCTATTGTGTCATATTTGTAAATCCTTCAATCCTATCCCAAGTTGTTCTTAAGGGGGGATGTTAGGATATTCCGACACATAGGATATAGTTAAGTTCAACTTGGTCTAGTATAGAGTTAGGTTAGAGTTAGGTAAAGTGTGTTTCTTTACCGTTGTACATTTTGTAACTTACAATCCGACGGTCACGATATGTAGTGATCCGACGGTTCACTCTCACCTCGGTATTACCGACACTTGATCCGTGGCTTGACACCCGATTGGTCCATGAGTTCTATTTAAAGCGCATGGAGGGTCATTGTTCGGGTAATCCGTGCATGAGAGAAGCTTATGTAAATTTTCATTCTTTGATTAATAAATTGCCTGTAGTACCCACGTTGGGATAGGCCGTGGACTGTTTCCCTCCTTGCACTTTGAGGGTTTTAACCACGTCAAAAATACTGGTGTATTGATTTGAGATCTGGTTGTGAGCGGTGTCCTTTTGGTATTCTTTCTGAGGAACTTACCCTGTAAATTCCTACAATTTCGACACATAGGAAATAGTTAAGTATAACTTGGTCTAGTATAGAGTTAGGTAAAGTGTGTTTCTTTACTATGTACATTTTGTAACTTACAATCCGATGGTCACGATATGTAGTGAACGATGGTTCATTCTCTCCTCGGTATTACCGACACTTGATCCATGGCTTAACACCCGATTGGTCCATGATCTCTATTTAAAGAGCATGGAGCGTCATTTGTAGGTTAACCGTCCATGAGAGAAGCTTATGTAAATTTTCATTCTTTTATTAATAAATTGCCTAAAGTTGTTGCATTGGCTCAGGTCGTGGACTGTTTCCCTCTTTGAGGGTTTTAACCACGTCAAAAGTACTGGTGTATTGATCTGTGATCTGTTTGTGAGTGGTGTCCTTTGGTGTTCTGTCTGAGGAACTTACCCTGTAAATTCCTACATGGTATCAGAGCTATTTGAGGGTCGCGTCTGTTGGTGATCCAAATCTGAAGCCGGTAGAACTGCATCCGACTACCGTTTCCTAGATCTACTGTTTCTGACTGCTTTCGGGTTGAGAGGACTAATCTGTTGTGTTGGGAGCATCTGTTCCAGTGAGGAACCCCTTTCGTTTCACGCGAAAAGGTTTTCAGTAGCCCTAGCTGTGTCATTTTTAAGATCTAGAGGTATATAGTGTTTATTTGCAGTTTACAGTTATTTTCTCTCTGTTTATTTCGGTTTCAGTTTATTTAGCCATTTTTATTACCAGATCTATACCTTTGATTTCTGCGTATGCTCTTTGCCCCACGACTCTGTATGATCTGGGCAAATCAAAAACAGAAAGGAAGGATTTTTCTCATGCGTATGCTCTTTTTCGTGGCGCCTTAGTGTGATCTCAGAAAATTAGAAACATTGAGGAAAATATTTAGTTTCCGGCTAAAGCTAACTTTGAGCCGCAAGGTTCATTTTTTTTTGTATGTCCGTGTTGGGTTTTGTGTTTTTTTTTGTAGGGAAAAAGAGCTTTCTCAAAGCAAGCACGTAACTCAAAGCTTCAACCCCCCCCTCTCTCTCTCTCTCAAACTTTTTGTATAGCTCACTTGGTCCAAAGCTAATTTATGAGAGTAGAGGTCTTGAGTTCAAGTCTCCTTTTTGTGGGGGCAGATTTTTCATTTCCGCACATTCCCGCACTTCGTTGGCATCTTCATCAAATTTTCTTCAAAAAGCCATAACTTCTTCATCCGAAAGCCGTTTTCAGAACCATTTTTTTTTAAATAGCCAAATTTTTCAAGATCTTTCCATTGGAACACTTAGTTTCAGCATCTATAGCTTCAATTTCTGTTAAAATGGAAATTCCATGCCAAGTTATTCTTGACAGCACCAACTACTTCCAATGGTGGTCCTACATTGTGGATTTACTTAGGAGTAAAGGTCTCTACAGAATAGTCTTAGGCCAAGAAACCAAACTGAAAGATGAAGATAAGGCAACTAAATGGGAAAATATGCAAGATCAAGCACGTGGGTTGATAGGGATTTCTATTTCTCCAGATCTTAGATTCCATATTGCAGAACTTGATACTCCTGATGAAGCATTGAAACAGATTACTAAAGTTTTTGGAATAAAAAATGAACTTAGAGCCCATCAACTTGAAAATGAGTTGCTTACATTGGACCCCAATAATTTTTCTTGCATTGAAGATTTTTTGTCAAAGTTCAAGACCCTTAGACTTCTCTTGGAAGGTGTTAAGGTTAAGAAAGAAGATAGTAACCTTATCTATTCCATTCTTACTAAGTTGGGACCAGCCTACTCTATGTTTGTTTCCACCTTCCATTCTACAAGAGAAGCCTTCATTTATAAAGGACAAAACTACAAGTCCCCTTCCTTTGATTCTTTTTGTGATTCTTTAATAATAAAACAAGAAAAACTCTTACACCTTGGTCTTCTAAATCTTGGAAACTCTTCTAAGAAAGCGTTAGCCGCCCAGCAGCAACCAAATCCAAAGAATCCTAAGAAGTTGTATCCTAAAAGGAATGGTCCTAAACTAAACAAGGGTCCTAAGCAATTTCAGCCTCAAAATGAAAAATCATTTCAACAAAATGATAAGACAAATAAAAACAAAGGGAAGAAGACTGATAGACACTGCAACTTTTGTAATCGAGATGGCCACTTAGAATCCAAATGCTTTAAGAAGATGGAAGCCTTGGAAGCAGCAATGAAGAAGCATAACATCCATTTGGAGCACTCTTCAACTTCAACTTCATCTTCAAGAATGGCACTTTCTGCATGTGGTTGTCAATCATCTCGGTCTGGCTATGCACTAAATGTATCTTCTTCTTCTCATTCTCATGAGTGGCTCATTGATTCTGGAGCTTCTTGTCACATGGCAAAAAACAAAGCCATGTTTTCTTATTTAAATGATTGTAACACCAAAAATATATATGTTGGTGATGATAGATCTCTTAGTGTTGTAGGGACTGGAACTGTTCATATAGACAATGGTCAGTTTAATGATATATTATGTGTTCCAACCTTATCATGTAACCTTCTATCTATATATCAGATAACTCGTTCAGGTGAAGGTAAAATCGTTGAATTCTCACCTCACGATGTTGTAATTAAGGACCTAAGAGATCCTAGACATATTTTAGCTACTGGCATTGCTGATGATTCTACAAGGTTGTATAAGTTTCACAACTTTGGGTCATCAAATCTTCCCTCAGTATTTGTTGTTCATAATGATGAAGTGAGCAAACTTTGGCATGAGCGATTTGGTCACTTAAACTATCGCTCTCTTCAGAATCTATGTAAAGAAAATATGGTGACAGGTCTTCCAATGGTATCTTTCAGAGATGGTGTTTGTTCCGGATGTGTACTCAGAAAACATCATCGGGACAGTTTTGAAAAACGTGCCTCTTGGCACGCCTCATCCCCTTTACAGCTCGTGCATAGTGATTTATGTGGTCCACTTCTAGTTGTTTCATTCTCTGGCTACAAGTATTTCTTAACTTTCATTGATGATTTCTCCAGACGCACTTGGGTATACTTCTTAAAACTCAGGAGTGAATTATTTAACATGTTCTTGCCCTTTAAGGCCTTTGTTGAAAAACAATCTGGACATCAAATTCTTAAGCTAAGATCTGATAATGGCGGAGAATATGTCAACAACAAATTCATCAACTTTTGCACTGAGAATGGAATTCAAATGCAACATACTGTTCCATATACTCCACAACAAAATGGTGTAGCTAAAAGGAAGAATCGCACCTTAAAGGAAATGGCTAATTGTATGCTTCAATCTAAAGGACTTAGTCTTAATTATTGGGCAGAAGCAATTAACTGTGTAAATTACATAACAAATCGCACTCCTACTAAGGTTTTAAAGAATATCACTCCAGAAGAAGAATGGAGCTCAATTAAACCAGATGTAATTCATTTTCGTGTTTTTGGAAGTGAAGCATGGACCCATATTCCAGATGAGAAACATAAAGCTTTAGAACCTAAGAGTGAAAAATGTATTTTTGTTGGATATTCTGAAGATGTCAAAGGATATAGACTTATTCCACTTAAGTCCAAAAATGTTATCATTAGAAGAGATGTAAAGTTTGCTAAAAATATATCGGCCTATGAGCCTAGTTCGGCGGATGTGCCACCTCTCCCTATCTCTTCTACTTTTGAAAATATTTCTTCTTCAGATGATGAAAGTGAGGATGAAAATCCTCCACCACCTTCTCAGGATCCTCCTTCAACTCCTCAGCTTCCAAAATGGGTGCGTGCCACTTGAGATGCAGCAGGTGATCTTGCCGGTGATCCTACAGATCAACGACGTACACGTTCTCAGTTTGATAGAGCCTCTTCTTTACTGGCTCAAGCTTCAGTGAATTATGATCCTGACACCTTTACAGAAGATTCAGGCCATCCAGATTGGGAAGAAGCTATGAATGAAGAATATCATTCATTATTGGCAAATGATACATGGGATCTTGTTCCTATACCAAAGAAACGAAAACTTGTTAGATGCAAATGGGTTTATAGAACCAAGTATGGACCCGATGGGAAAGTTGATAAACATAAAGCTCGTCTTGTTGCTAAGGGATTTTCACAAGTTGAAGGCATTAACTATACTGAAACCTCTCCCCTGTTGCCAAAATGAACCCTATCCGCCTTGTTCTTTCCCTTGCTGCCTCTTTCAAATGGGAAGTCCATCAGATGGATGTTAAATCCGCCTTCTTGCATGGGGACTTGCATGAAGAAATATATATGGAACAACCTATTGGCTTTATACAAATAGACTCCAGTCTTGTATGTTGGCTTAAGAAATCCCTTTATGGTCTCAAGCAAGCTCCTTGGGCTTGGTATGCCAAAATGGATAACTTTCTTTTAGAAAATGGCTTTTCTAGATGTCATTCTGACAATACTGTCTACACCAAGAAAGTGGGCAAGTCTCTTATCATTCTTGTTCTTTATGTTGATGATCTTATGCTGACTGGTAGTGATCCCAACCTTATAAACCATGTGAAGTCTAGCCTTAAAAGGAAGTTTGAAATGACAAACTTAGGACACTTACATTATTTTCTTGGTCTTCCAGTCTTGCAATCCAAGTGTTACACTAAAATTTGTCACCATGACTATTTGCAGTCAGTATGGCTCCATCAATAACCATACTTTCTTCCTTGGCAAGTCTTATACCTCTGCTCCTCATGTCGAACTCCAAAAAAGAGAGAAAGCCTTTAAAAAATCAATATAACTCTGGTTCCGCACTTTCTCTTACTCTTACCTGCGTGCACACACCTCAAGTATATAATACCTGCGTACTTGTACGCTCTGTCTGTAAAGGGGTGGGTGCGTACCCCTGTAAAAGTCAAAAGGCGCAAGTTTTACTTCAAAAAACTTACTTGTGGTTGATTCTAGAGCATTCTAGAAGATGGTTTGACGTGGATTGAGCGCCTCCAGATGGTTCATGCATCCCAATGAAAGAGGAACTTATCCCATGAAGAGGGGAGCTATCCCTTTGAAAGAGGGGCTTATCCCATTGATGGTGGACCTGTTTAACTTCCTCCAAAGCATTATAAATACAGGCATTGGGCTAGAGGGAGGAGAGGTTGAAAGCTGAACATTCCTAAGGGTAGATGCTGCTGAAATTAGGACTCCCTTATAGAGCTTGAGAGGAGAGATTCCATTCCTTTCTTAGCTTCATTTGGAAGTGGGTGAGCTGATCAAAGTAGAGGAGAACTCTTGCTGGATCCTGAGAGGGGCCTGCACAACACCAAGGCACTGGTTGTAAGGTTTCTTTTGTTTCCAATTAATACAATTAAGTTCATTTTTCTCAACAGGTTGTTATATATAATTTGTTTCATAAACTCCTTGGTCTTTATGATGAATATGTTTTATTATATGAGTTATTCAGGTGCTATGTAATCGTTTGCTTGTTAGTGAATGCAGGCTTCAAGGAGAAGGAACTCATCTGGATCGAAGAGGCTTGGCTACTACGAATAGCGTTGGACTAAAGGTAAGCCTTAAACACCTGGTTGCTTTTATTTTAAATGCATATTTAGGGAAAGATAGTGCTTGATTGTTTTGTTTGTCACTAGAAAAGCCTTTTTTTCTAGGGAGGTCAGTTTTGTCCGCAAAATTGACTCTTTCCGCATGACAAAATGGCGACTCCACTGGGGAATCCATGGATTTGATTGATTTCTCTTTTGATTGATACTTTGATTTGAGAAACGTTGATTGCTTTCTAGTTTTTGACTGATTGACTGTGAATTTGGGTGGAATAGCTTAGGATTGAGTTAGTTTTTTATTTTTCTTGTTTTTGAGAGAAGTACGCACCCTCTGGGTTAAGCACAGTGCGTACCTGTACGCACTTCTGCTTTGCACACAGAGCGTGGCCGCACCTGTGCAAACGGGCTGCCTGCGTACCCTGTCAAAAGTTTAGAAAATTTCAATTTTTTCCTTTTTACTTTTTAGATCTTGTTTATAGCTTATTTGTTGCTACCCAGATCCACTGGTTACCTATCAGAAGTTTTCATCTAGACTTGTTTCATTAGCATCGAGGGTTTTAGTGAAGTTCATAGAAATTCTAGCCCTAGGTTTGATTTTTGTATTGGTCTTGTAGTGACTCTGGATTTAGAAGTTGTAGAAACCTTGGATATCCCTGGTCTTTTCAGTCTTCTTAGGAGTCAGACCATTCGTAAAATCCACCTTTGTGAGAAACCTACCGTTGTGTTGTCTCTTTGCGGAATTTCGAGAAGGCTTGTTTGTTAAGCTGTGAATTTCATTCTTAAGAAAAAGAACAAAAGTTTTTTATTTTGTTTTTGATTGATTTATGATTCTGCATGAATTGGTCCTTGGTTGAATTGTAACTGAGTAAAACAACCTGGAATTATATTTTGTAGGCTTTTACCTCATTAGATTTGCTTTTAGGTAAATTTCTCTTAGATTTTCATAGATCTTAAAATTGATTTTTGTTAAGTAATTTTACATGCTTTGTTAAAATAGGAAAAAATGCAAAATCTCTTTTGGAAAAAAAGTTTGCTTTAGTAGCGTTTGAAGTCTTTGAAAAGAGAAAGGAATTTTTCGTGAAATAATTAGTGGTCTTGTGTTTTGTGCTTTGGAAAAGATAAAGAGATTTTTTCTTTGATTTTCATTGCTCAGAAAGTTGTCTTTATAAATTTTTCATTCTCCAACTCTCTTAACTAGGGAATTGATTGAAAAGGAAAGATTGTTTTTTCATCCTAGGTGCATCCTTTTAGTGGATTTGAGTCGAGTCTACACATCATAAGTTTCATCTCCGCTACCTTTTGTCCTAAAGAAAAGCCATAAAAATAACGCTTAAAGTAAAATTAACTTAGAAACTTTTTATTTACTAGGGCTCTGATACACCAACATAGATCAGACTAGTGTCTTGGAGTAGGAGAGTAATTAACTCTACAAGATAGTAAAAGCAAACAAGTAGCTTATCTTGCGGTAGGATAAATCCAATTGTTACATTTATGCTCTGGGAAAGCTCCTCTTAAAGGAGAAGCACGAGACCGTGTCCGAACCAGTGAGGGGATCAATCCTCCTTCATTGGGAACGACACCAGATATGCACATACTACAAACGGTAAACCTTGGATTAACCATTATCGAGGAGCCTGGGGTCACTTGTCGGTAAACCTTGGATTATTTTCAAGGAGCCGGCAAGGGGATTGAGCTTGTTACTCTGCCCTTGCATGTGTATCGGATCGTAGACTATTCCCCCAGGTATATTTGTTGCTGTTGGTGACCTTAGTGACTATTATCTTTAGGATTCTTCCTAAGGTGACGGTGGAGGGAAGATCCCACTGTACCTGGAGCAGACGTCGGCTAGACTCACTTGGATTTTCTGGGGGGTTCACTTCACTCGAGACGGTTAAAGTGGAGGAACTTGGTCCAGTCTATTCATTAAGCAGGTTGTCGGGGTAACTGTTCCACCCGCCATTTCTGTACTGAATTCTGCGATGTTGGATTTCATCACCAACTAGTGTTTTCGGTCCGGAAAGTTACTGTTTGTGTGTGGTTTGACGCCCTAGATTATTTAGGCATGTGATTCGAATTTGTTTGGTTCTTTAGAGACTTTAGGCGGTTTGCTTTGAGATTTTACTTTGTTTGCGTGTGCAGTAGTTAAAAGTTTTTAGCTGTGGCTGAATTACCTAGAAAGTCCCGTAGACTTCGGGGCCAGTCTCTTGAGGTTGTAACCGTGGCTGATTTGTTGAGGAAGTTTCGTAGACTTCGGGGCCAACCTCCTGAAGAAGTTCCGGGTCATTACGAAGGTTTGAAAGTCCTCATAACTCCTAGTGGCAGTAAAGTAGGGTCACCTGAAGAAGGAGAGTCTTCGTTGGTTGTTCATCCTGATTACCAAACTCTAGAAACAGGTTATAATCCTGAAGCTATTGCTGGTAGTTTTTCATCTACTAGTGATATAGGCGAAGAACCTGAGATATCTGAACCTGATACTCCAACATCGGGGTTTGTCTCTCCAACTTCTAGTGCTCCTAATTCACCTAGGGTAGAAAGAGTAATCACCGAAAATCTTCCTTCTAGTTTGATAGCTATTGAAGAACTTGCTCCAGAAGAAGAAATAGGCATCCCTATCCCTGAAAATCAACCTGTTATTGATATAAGGGAGCATGAATCGATTTTTTACAGTCCACCTAGAAGTACTACTTGGTATCTTTCCTTAACTAATTATTTGGAAAACCCAGGGTTAAGTTTTTCTCCACCTCGTGCTCCTTATCCACCTAGAGGTCTTTATACTCCTGTAAATATGTCTGGTCAGTCGTCCATGTTTACTCAATCGCCTAAATCCTTTTTGTACGGCGGTCCTTCTGTTCCCTCTGGGTATGAGTCAATTTCTGGTACTTTTGCGGGAGCATCTCCTCAACCCATTGAACATGGGTTATTAACTGGAAACAATGGTAATAAACCGTTGAGCGTAGGAGACATTCTCATGATGTCAGGTTCTATTCCCAATTCTCAACCTCAAGGTGGCCAGTTACCGCCTGGGGGGCAGCCTCAATTAATGCCTGGGGGGAAACCTCAAGGTACACAAATTGCGTCTGGGGGGCAACCTCAAGGACAGTATGTACCCATGGTGCAGTACATTCCTCAAGGTCAACCCCAGCCTCAATATGTACCCCAAGGTCAACCTCAGTATCAATTTATACCTCAAGGTCAACCCCAGTATCAGTACATGCCTCAAGGGTATCAACCCCAAGGTCAGTACTTGAACCAAGGTTTCCAACCACCCCAAGGTCAATCTTATGTTCAAGGAATCAGAAATGTACCTTTCAATTATCAATCCTACCCTCAACCTGGTTATGGATCTCAATATTCCCAACCTGTTATGGGTCAGTACCCCGGAATGAACATAGTGTGGGATCCATCGCAAATTCAACAGGTGTTGCAGCCAAATGTACAATTGACATCTCAAACTGGACAACCCTTAGTTTCTGGTTCACCCCAGCAACCAGTCCAGTCTAATATTCAAACTTCTGTACCTTCGGTAGTTTCTCAGTCTGGGCCTATTGTGCCTAGTACTCCATCTCAAACGACTGCTGCAACTACCGCAACATCTAGTCAATCTACCCCACCTACTTCTGGAGTATCGACAGCTCCGGTTTCTACTATCTCTGTATCTACTCCTCAGACATCTTTACCATCGTCTGGATCCACGATTCAAACTACGATTCAGATGCCTGTAGGACAACCTGGTTTAAGTATGGTTGTCACAAGTCAACCACAATTCACTTATCAACCATACCAGGGACAGTACCAATTCGGTCCTGCTGTCCAGCAGCCAGTTTATCAGTATCAACCTTATCCTGGGTATACTTATCAACAACCACAACAACCCCAGTACGGTCCGGTTAATCCTGGTTTTCCGGGAGGATACAATATCCTGAACGCAATTCCTATTCCAAGTTATCCTGGATATCCTCCTCTTGGGGCTGGTCTCATGACCCAGAGTTTTAGGGATCCTAATCGGCAGTTACCATTTATCGCAACTTTGGACTTGCCTGACTTGTCGCGCCTAACGAACGATCCAATTAATTGTCTTCCGTTTTGGCCGCCAATGCCGAATAAGTTTCCCAGTGACATTCCCAAATTCGAAGGTAAATCTGGAGAGGACCCATCAAATCATGTGATGACTTACCACCTCTGGTGTGCCTCTAATTCCATCTCGGATGATTCGATCCGCTTACGTCTTTTCCAGCGCACTCTCATTGGTCTTGTGGCCAAGTGGTATATTGAGTTACCACGGGCCTCTTTTTATAATTTTAGCCAGTTAGATACCTCGTTTTTAACTCATTTTCAGTTGCCGGTCAAATATGATAATGGCACGGAGTTATTAAATTCACTAAAGCAATCGACGTCCACTTATATTTCCGATCATATTCATGAATGGAGACGTCGAAGGCGGTTAGTGAAAGTTTTTATCCCGGACCAGATCTTAGCTGAATGGTTTGTTAAATCATTGTTACCGAAGATTACTGAAGACATGGCTAAGGTCGGAGTAGTTACTGAGGAGCAAGTGATTGCTCAAGCACAATACCTCGACTTAGTTTATACTCAGTCAGGTACGTTACACGAAAAGATCCCCAATCTTCCCAAGTCAAATCAAATAGCTGCTGCTCCGTCAGGGTCTCATGCTGCTGATGGCATGATTGGTACGGTGAACACTAAAAGCAAGAAGAAATCCTCCAAGAATTCTTCTCCTATCATAACCTTGCCTGATTCCCTGACAGGAGATTCTTCTGCAGAGGTTTCCGCCGATGTTCACGTTGTAGAGTCATCTACAGCTAAATCAAAATCCGGTGGAAAGAAGAAAGGAAAGAAGAAGAATAAAGCAGACAAAACTCCAAAGGAGAAAGCTGAAAAGGCGGAATCCAATGATGAAAAGCACAAACCTCGTTATCCATGTCTTATTTGTGAAGAGGATCACTTTACAAGAGACTGCCCTCATCGAGCAGAGGTTGCGAAGATCGTCAAAGGTTCCCAAACTCATGTTGTTTTGAGGGATCCATTTCCAAATCAAGATAGCAAGATGATAGGTTCTTCCTCAAATGCCAATGAAGAACCCATATTGATGATGTCCCATGTAAGGATTGCGACTCGATCGCAAGATTATGGTAGTAAAAGTCCTGTTGATGGCAAAGAAGAATAATCTTCTCATTCTAATCCATCAACCTCAGCTCCCGGTTCCAATCCACTACAGATCGAGAAACCTAACCCGGACTTAGTAATCAAACCGCCTGCCAAGGGTATACTTCGAAAGTCTGCTTTCAATCCACATGCGAGAGCGGCCCAGAATTATAACATTGTTGAGGACTTAGTTGTTTCACCCTCAGCAATGTCGACTTTGGAAGTGCTGCAATCATGCCCAACACAGCGTAAATTACTTTTGTCGGCTATAGGAGCTGTTGATGTTCAGGACCCGAACCTAATAATCTTGATCTAGAAAATAGTACACCATGTTTGCCTCATCAAATGGCTTTCCAGATCTTAGTGATAGTCAAAAACAGGCCTATTCATCGGACTGTAATTGATGAGGGAGCTTCAACGTGTATTATGTCGATACAGTGTTGGAGATCGCTTGGTTCTCCTTCACTAAATCAATCCCCGACGATTCTTAAGGCCTTTGATGGCCGTGGGTTTCATCCTTTTGGCATTCTACAGGATTTTCCTATAGGGGTTGAAGGAAAAACCGTTAGTCTAGATGTGGAGGTGGTTGACGCCCCTCTAGACTACAACCTTCTCTTGGGTCGAAGTTGGTCTTACACTATGACAGCGGTCGTTTCATCGGTCTTCCGAGTAATAAAGTTCCCACATAATGGAAAGATCGTAACAATAGACCAGCTGGCTTACTTTTCATCCGACCCAGCCTCTTCAGAGAGTATTCAGCATGTCAGTAAAACGACTATCCCATATAAGGATGTTGGAGTAGGATTAGTTAAAGATGCCGGTTTACTAGGAACTTTTCCTTTTCCTCCTATCAACGCATTGTCTTCGTTTGCATCCATTCATATGATTACATCAGACACCATTGTTTATGATGATCCTTGGATCGTTCCTTCTGAATCTGAGATAGACTCATTTGGTGATGCTATGCCTTTGAGTCCATATGAAATTGCCTATGAAGCCGTGCAGTCTTTTACCGACCTATGTTCAACCAAAATCGACTTAATGAATGTGGTTCATGAGGAATCACTTTTCACATCAACCTCGGAATTAATAGCATTTCCCGAAGTTATTTCATCTGACGAGCAACTTCGTGAATTCCTGTGTATAGATGATCTAGCATGGGATGATCTCCATCATAGATCTTCGTTTTTACCTGAGGATGATCGTTTTGAAAATGATTTCTCATCAATTTTTACAGCTGAATATGTCAAGGAAGCTCAGAATCCCATGAAACATCCTGATTCAGAGCTGAATTTGGGAAATATCTCTTGAACTATTCCCATTGACATTTCGGTTAAGCCTGGAATTGTTGAGAACATTCATATAGGTGCCTCGTGTACAGATGACGAAATTCAGACATACAAGGCCCTATTTCAAGAATTCCGCGACATGTTTGCCTGGTCCTATGAGGAAATGCCAGGAATTGATCCCGCGATTGTTGTTCATGAGATCAAGACTTACCCGGATGCTAAACCCGTCCGGCAACGTTTGCATCAGATTCACCCAAGAAAAGTTGCTGCAATTAAAGCAGAAGTTGAGAAACTGTTGAAAGCAGGTTTCATTTATCCGATCCCGTTAACGGATTGGGTATCGAATATTGTTCCGGTTAACAAAAAGCAGGGAACAATAAGAATATGCATCGACTATAGGGACATTAATCGAGCTTGTCCAAAAGACAACTATCCAACTCCCTATATCGATCAAATAATTGATGATTGTGGCGGCAGTGAAATACTTTCCTTTATGGACAGTTTTTTCGGTTACAATCAAATCAATATTCTACCTGCTGATCAACCAAAAACGGCTTTCATTTGTCCATGGGGGACATTTGCTTATTGCAAATTACCTTTTGGGCTTAAGAATGCCGGAGCAACTTTTCAAAGGGCGATGTCTTATGCGTTTCATGACATCAAACACATTGTGCAACCCTATCTCGATGACTTGCCTACTCATTCATTACATCAAGCTGATCACCTTGTCCATTTACGAGCAATCTTTATGAGGTGTAGGCATTATCGAATTCGGTTGAACACACACAAATGTGTCTTCTGTATAGAAACGGGTCGATTGCTGGGGTTTGTAGTTTCAAAAGCCGGTGTT
Organism: Pinus tabuliformis; assembly: GCA_031772625.1. NCBI lineage: Eukaryota > Viridiplantae > Streptophyta > Pinopsida > Pinales > Pinaceae > Pinus > Pinus tabuliformis. The sequence goes on from CM062812.1 coordinate 59,803,960, forward strand.
TGTGTTGATCCCTCGAAGGTTGAAGCTATCATCAAATTGCCTCCTCCTTCGAGTCTTCGCCAACTCCAAAGTTTGCAGGGGAAAGCAAAATTTTTACGACGATTAATTCCTAACTACGCCGAGGTTACAAAGGGTTTGACACGGTTGTTGAAACAGAACGCTCAATTCTCTTGGGATGAGATAGCTCAGAAATCTTTTGATGCACTTAAGCACGCGTTGACCCATGCACCGTTGCTGCATCCTCCCAACTACAACCAGGATTACTTTTTGTATCTCGCCGCCTCCCATTCCACCATTGGAATGGTCTTAGTTCAGGAAGATGAATTCAGAACGGAACATGTGATATATTACCTTAGTCGGACGTTAAATCCCACTGAGCTAAAATACTCACATGTGGAGAAATTGGCATTGGCAGCCGTTCAAGCTGTCCAACGTTTTCGTCACTACATTTTACTCCGTAAAACTACAGTCATTTCCGATTGCAACCCTATGATCTACATTTTGACCAAACAATTGCTAGGGGGCAAGTACTCTAAATGGATTGTTATCCTGCAAGAGTTCAACTTGGAGTTTGAGAAATCTAAGTCTAAGAAATCTTTAGTTTTTGCAGAGTTAATGTGTGACTTCCCGCGTGCTGACATGGAAACTATGGCAGAGGAGCCCATTGCGGACGAATATTTGTTTCTAATCAGCGCTTTAGATCCGTGGTATGGGGATATCATCGTCTATCTCCACACCCAATCCTTTCGGCCCGAAGTTTCAAAGTCGGAACGTCGGAAAATTCGATTCCAATCCCAACAATACAAAATTATTGGAGATACTCTTTATCGCCGTGGGGCGGACTCTATTTTTCGCCGTTTCTTAACTCACGAGGAAGCTGAAAGGGTTTTGAATGACTGTCACTATGGAGCGTGTGGCGGTCATATGTCTGGGTATGCCACAGCCCAAAAGATATTGCGCGTTGGGTACTTATGGCCGTCCTTGTTTAAAGATTGTATTACTGCGGTCCGAAAATGCCACAACTGTCAAGTGTTTTATTGAAAGATGCGTGCTCCACCTGCTCCTCTCCACCCTATAATTGTCGTTGGTCCTTTTGCCAAATGGGGTATCAATTTTATTACATGTAACCCTCACTCGGCCGGGGGGCATGCGTATATCATCCTTGCGGTAGATTATTTTACTAAGTGGGCCGAGGCAATGCCTACATTCGAGGCAGACGGCAAGACAGCTGCAATTTTCATGTTCAATCATATAATTGCTAGGTTTGGTGTCCCACAAGCGATAATCACTGACCGTGGGTGCCATTTTCGAAACGTTATGATGACAGAACTTACAGGCTAGCTTGGTTTGCGTCACGATAGTTCAACTCCTTATTATCCACAAGCGAATGGTCTGGTTGAGTCCATCAACAAAGTTTTAGTTATCATGATCCGACGAATCATTGGTATTCATCGGTCGAATTGGCACAACATGTTATTTTCAGCGCTTTGGGCATACCGAACCTCAGTGAAAACATCAATAGGGTTCACTCCTTTCCAACTAGTTTATGGTTTGGAAGTTGTGCTACCCATTGAATGCGAAATCCCGTCACTGCAAATGGCCATCGAGTTACTTCCAGCTACTTCCGAGGAGGAAAAGCGTTTATTATACTTAGCTCAATTAGATGAGAATTGACGTGATGCTGCATTGGCGATCGAGACTCACGCAAAACGTATGAAAGATCAGTATGATCGAAATGTGACCCCTCGAAATTTTTCGGAAGGAGACCTAGTGTTATTGTATGATCAAGCTAATGATAAATTAGGTGCTGGAAAATTTGTTCCTATGTGGCATGGGCCCTATATTGTCAAGCGAAAGCTAGCAAAAGGGGCCTATGAGTTGGCAGACTTTGACGGGGACTCTTTAGGTAAACCCATAAATGGTCTTTACTTGAAGAGGTATTATGCTTAAAAGATGGGTATGGAGATTTTTATTTAGGTTAGTTTTTCTTTCTAGCTGGTGTGTTTGTTAGTTTAGACAGTGTGCTTAGCTTAGAGAGTGTTTTTTGTTGTTATTCTGGCTTATCTTGGTTTTACTCTTGATATTGCAGATGTCGATGCCTCTTCAAACATACATTGGTTTCACTGATGGTGCTTGTCATAGTACACGGAATATCTCTTCCGCAGCTTGGGTTATCTATTCGCCCTCTGACGAGTTAGTTTCTATGCATGGGGTAAGCCTCGGTTAAACAACGAACAACATTGCCGAATACAGTGCAGTGATTGAGTTATTGTCTGAATCTATTTCATTTGGGATTCGGAGTTTGATAGTGAGGTTAGATTCTGAACTCATTGTATTACAGCTTAATAGAGTGTATGCCATTAGAAATCCAATGTTATTAAGGTTATTTTTGAGAGTGCGTCTCTTGGAACATGAATTTGATTACATTGAATATCAGCATATTCCAAGGTCTTTAAATACATTAGCAGATGCAATCGCTTCTCGAATGTTAAATAGACATTTGCAATAATCATACATGTAAATTTAAAAACATTTCATCACACATGTTTAACAAGATAAGCCGGTAATAATGATATATATATATATATATATAGGAGTGTGTCAAAAAATACATCGTCTTCGATCATAGGTTGAAAAACACCTTATGATCGGCAAAAATGATAAGTATAAAAAACCAAAATGTCACATGTGTCTACAAAACGACCATCCAATCACTGGTGATGATCTCTATATGACACCACTGCCCGGGCTACCCTACACAAGAACCTCCTAAAAGGTCCTGGGACCCCGACTACATAGCGCTGAAGCCTGATTGGAATGTCATCTATGGTAGTCTCCAGTATATCTGTTGTAAGACGCTCCAGGTCACTTTCCAACTCGGCCAAAGTCTCTGTGGCCTCGTCCTGTGGGGCTGGTGCCGCTGCAACTCGTAGTCTCCTCTCGTAAGGCCGGAGATTGGCTGGACGTCGTGAGCCTACATCTGAATTTTGAAAATTATTACTATCAGTTTTGAGACGATATAAAACAAACAAAAGTAATAGATAGTTTAAAAAACTTGTGAAAAATGAAGTTACCTGTGTCATCCCATTGTTCTCCCGGTGGAAGAACCATGTCCGGATCTCCATGAAAATCAACTCCGGCATAAGGAAAATCCTGTATAGAAAGACCTGGTCTTCTAACCAGTGAAAGTACTCTGGAGTAAATCGGACAACCTCCGTCCCATCATCAGGATGACGGGCCATAACCGCAACCCATCGCATCAATTTGGGCTCTCGAGGAAGCCCAACCTCAACAGTGAGCTGCTGTGGGATCAACATTGGAACCCTCTCTAAGCCAAAACTCACAACTAAAGACCCATAACCAAAGGTCTTTAGCTGTCCGTTTTTGGCTCTAGTCAGTTGGCCTTTTACATTGGCCAACACAGCATCACACCAGTTGAAAATGGTACCTCGATAGCAATCAATCGCCATCCGCATCTGGGATCCAGTGGCAATGTGTAAAGCGGTAGCCCCGCAAAGTCTGGTAACTGTAAAGGCAATCACCATAAGTTCAGGAAGGGATATAGTTTTGATCTCTATCCCTTTCTCCTGAGACTGAGTGTTACACCACTCTTGTCGGAGACTAGCGATAGACTGGCCACCTGCCCTAGTCCCGAACAGAGTCAAGTGTTCGCCTCTCTTGGGAAAACCAGTGAGAAAGTAGATATCTGCCGGCTCCATCTCAAGCTGGTGCCCTCCAATATAAAAACACTGGTCCTGAACGTTCCATCTTTCTACCAGCCACTCCAGAAAGCTCACTTGGGCCCTCATGCCAGGTATGGCCTAGTATTTATAAAGGTCGCATGCCTTCAAAGCATCAATTGATGGTTGATGATTAATGGCGGCCAAATCAACATCTTCATGCTCTCTCTCACGCCAATCAAGCATGGTGAAGAATCTACAAGCCAAAAAACATCCATTAGATTCCATAAAATCAAAAAAATTTGGTCCATTTTGGAGAATTTGGGGTTTAAAAACTTGTTGCACGGAGTACGCACCCCGCCTTTAGGAACAGAGCGTGGCTACGCAGGGTCCCTGAAGGCAAGGTGCGTACCCCCGACATTTTTCCAACTGAGAAAATGTCGGGGTACGCGGGTCGCCTGCGTACGTCGAGAGGCGATCTTTGAAACCCCAAAACCTCCCAAAAATGAAATATGGGGCCTTAAAAAGAATTCTAAACGGATGAAATTAAAGAGGAGGATGTTGAAAATTACCTGGAAGAGACGACGTTCGGTTTCGACAGTCGGATTCTCCGCAATGTCCATGGGAAGTTTCTTGCCAAAAGCCCTTTTTCTCTCCTCAATAGTAAAATGGTAAAAATGAATTGGTAAAAGCCCTTTTTATAGGTTTTTTGGGTAAATAAATGGTAAATTTAAGTATGGGGGTTTACGCAGTGCATTATATTAGATATCATTTTGGGATTCAACTGCGTTAAGTAAGTCATTCATGTATGACCATTTCCATGGGAGGTAGTCGTAACTGACTAATTTCTCATGATTTTTGAATAGTTCACTTAGCACTCATTGCATCGGGTGATGCTCGCGCTTGAGCCAGAGGAGTTCTGGGATGGGTGACCTCCTGGGAAGTCCTGGTTACCGGGTGCAAGCCCCGGAAGTGATGATTGATGCTATGTGATTCATTTCACTAGTTTCAATCCCACTTCTTCACCCCTGGGATGGGTGACCTCCTGGGAAGTCCTGGTTACCGGGTGCAAGCCCCGGAAGTGATGATTGATGCTATGTGATTCATTTCACTAGTTTCAATCCCACTTCTTCACCCCTGTGAGCATCACCCGATGCAATGAGTGCTAAGTGAACTATTCAAAAATCATGAGAAATTAGTCAGTTACGACTACCTCTCATGGAAATGGTCATACATGAATGACTTACTTAACGCAGTTGAATCCCAAAATAATATCTAATATAATGCACTGCGTAAACCCCCATACTTAAATTCAAAAAGAGTTAAGGGATCTCTACATGAATGGTTCATGAGGCACAATACTTGCTAAGGTTTTGCAAATGGGGTAGCAAGCTAAGTGGTCTTGATTGTGGGGAAAACTCCACAGTTAAGCGCGCTTGAGCCAGAGGAGTTCTGGGATGGGTGACCTCCTGGGAAGTCCTGGTTACCGGGTGCAAGCCCCGGAAGTGATGGTTGATGCTATGTGATTCATTTCACTAGTTTCAATCCCACTTCTTCACCCCTGTGAGCATCACCTGATGCAATGAGTGCTAAGTGAACTATTCAAAAATCATGAGAAATTAGTCAGTTACAACTACCTCTCATGGAAATGGTCATACATGAATGACTTACTTAACGTAGTTGAATCCCAAAATGATATCTAAAATAAATGGTAAATTTGTTTATTTTTCACCATGAAAAGGTATTTTTCAAAGTATTTTTATCTATCTTCAACAGGTATGAGTAATGTGTTGGTTTTTGTGCAGGATAAAGGATTGTCAGGGAAAATTGTCATTTTTTACAAACAAAAACATCAGAGTCATCTTTAAGCCCTTTTCTGACTCCTAAAACATGAAAAGATTGTCGAGCGTTTCTTTTACACTCGTTAAAATGGAATTAAAAGACGGTCCTCTTACAGCCCTTTTCTGACCGTAAAAACATGAAAAGATTGCCGGATTTTTGTCGTTTCAAATCCGATATTGGAAATAAAACGACGTGTCCTTGATCGCCTTTTACTTTTCAGGTCAGAGACACTAATCATGAAAGTACTCCTTGGTCGTAAAGATCAAGAGGTTCTCTCAAGTATTATTTTATACTTTTTCGGGCCTAGGAGACACAAATTTACGAAAAAGGTCAACCCTGGAGTCTTCTTAACTTTTTCAGACTCTCTAAAATTGAAAAACGCTGAGTTTCTCCTATACTGGACTCGTTAAAATTTCACAGTAAAGGACCTGTTCGATTACAAACAGGAACGGACCACTCCTTCTTAGGGTTCGAATCTAAACTAAGTTGGACTCATTCGAAGGATGAGCTTATAATCAAGCAAATGTTATCCTCCTCAAGCTTGTAAAAAATAAAGAGGTACTTGCCAGAAATGGTGGGGGAAAAGAGAGGAAAATGAGCCTATTTGTTACACTTTGTCTCGGAAAAACCTTATCACCACTCTTGAACACGACACTTTTCATTCACCTGGGTTGGGAAATCCTTTGCCTAACAGTTGATCAAACCACATTGAAAGTCTTCAGCCGGTTTCTGGGTATTAACTTTGGGACAATTGTCACCAAACCATCTGTAGTGTCGTTATGTGTTCAAGAGGAGTCTTGCAAATAAACCATTCATCTGCAAAATATCTGTCATCCATCTTGACCATCCCTGAGTCAGTCCTTACAGCTACATTTCTTCAACTTGATCTATGATTTCGTGTTGTGGGCTTGCCTGCAATGGGTCGCTTTCTATCGACACTAGCACATTATCTAGAAAGATGATCTAGGAATCATCAGTACCTTGAAATCTGTATGCCTCAATGGCAGGTTTCTCGCCTTTGACGACAGTTTACATCATTGACTTTCGATCGAAGGATTCTGTGACATGTTCGACATCAACACATCTACTCGCATCTCATGGATTGTACTGGGTACTTTGAGAACCATTAACATCACTGGTGGTCTCTCTCACACTTGTTAACAGTTTACATCATTGACTGGTAATCAAGTGGTTTCTACCATGTTCGACATCAACTCATTTATTCGCATGGATAGAATCGTACTATTTTGGGAAGCAGAAAAGAAGACACTAGATCCAGTTTCCGCCATCCAGGATGCGAGGAGTTTTGTATTCATTATACAATAGACTAATTATAAACAGATGGATGCGTCCATACTGTGTCTACATGTGTCTATGATTATGATGTATTGAGAAATCATTCCTATATCAGAGCAGTAGTTAGTTTGTTAGTTAAGTTTTTGATCTGAGTATGGGAATGCCTACCTCAGCGATGATATGATCTCATATATGTATTTTGTGTTGAATATTTGCAGGTTCCGACTGGGCTCTCCACAAGATAATCCTCGAAATGATAAAGTGCTTCACCCTTCCTAGATGATATAAAACCCTGATCTACTACAGACCTCGCACTTTAGGGGGCAATCTGTTACACTAAAATTTGTCACCATGACTATTTGCAGTTAGTATGGCTCCATCAATAACCATACTGTCCTCCTTGGCAAGTCTTATACCTCTGCTCCTCATGTCAAACTGCAAAAAAGAGAGAAAGCCTTTAAAAAATCAATATAACTCTGGTTCTGCACTTTCTCTTACTCTTACCTGCGTGCACGCACCTCAAGTATATAATACCTGCGTACTTGTACGCTCTGTCTGTAAAGGGGTGGGTGCGTACCCCTGTAAAAGTCAAAAGGCGCAAGTTTAAAAAACTTACTTGCGGTCGATTCTAGAGCATTCTAAAAGATGGTTTGACGTGGATTGAGCGCCTCCAGATGGTTCATGCATCCCAATGAAAGAGGAACTTATCCTATGAAGAGGGGAGCTATCCCTTTGAAAGAGGGGCTTATCCCATTGATGGTGGACTTGTTTAACTTCCTCCAAAGCATTATAAATACAGGCATTGGGCCAGAGGGAGGGGAGGTTGAAAGCTGAACATTCCTAAGGGTAGATGCTGCTGAAATTAGGACTCCCTTATAGAGCTTGAGAGGAGAGATTCCATTCCTTTCTTAGCTTCATTTGGAAGTGGGTGAGCTGATAAAAGTAGAGGAGAACTCTTGCTGGACCCTGGGAGGGACCTGCACAACACCAAGGCACTGGTTGTAAGGTTTCTTTTGTTTCCAATTAATACAATTAAGTTCATTTTTCTCAACAAGTTGTTATATATAATTTGTTTCATAAACTCCTTGGTCTTGATGATGAATATGTTTTATTATATGAGTTATTCAGGTGCTATGTAATCGTTTGCTTGTTAGTGAATGCAGGCTTCAAGGAGAAGGAGCTCATCTGGATCGAAGAGGCTTGGCTACTACGAATAGCGTTGGACTAAAGGTAAGCCTTAAACACCTAGTTGCTTTTATTTTAAATGCATATTTAGGGAAAGATAGTGCTTGATTGTTTTGTTTGTCACTAGAAAAGCCTTGTTTTCTAGGGAGGTCGGTTTTGTCCGCAAAATTGACTCTTTCTGCATGACACCAAGGAAGGTATTTCCCTTTCCCAGTCCAAGTATGCCTGTGATATTCTACGCCATTTTCACATGGAAGACTGTAAGCCAGCCCCTTCTCCCTTTTAGTCTGGAGTCAAACTTTCAGTCACTTGTACTTCTCCTGAAGTTGATGCTACCTTATACCGTCAACTTGTAGGAAATATTTTGTATCTAACCCATGCTCATCCTGACCTTTCCTTTACCGTTGGCCTTGTTGCTCGGTTTATGCAAAACCCACATGAAAGTCATTGAAAAGCAGCTAAAAGAATATTTCGTTATGTTCAAGGTACTGTTCAGTTTGGGATTCATTACAGTGATGAAGCATCTCCTCTATTGGTTGGTTTCACTGATTTCGATTGGGCTGGTGACCCTGATGATCAGAAGTCTACTGCAGGTTATGTGTTCACTCTTGGTTCAAGACCTATTACATGGGCTTGCAAGAAACAAGGTGACATTTCTCTTTCTTCAGCAGAAGTAGAGTATCATGGTGCCGTAGAAGCTAGTAAGGAAACCTTGTGGCTTCGTCAGATCCTGTCAAAGTTTGGCTTTCAGCAGCAACATCCGACTACACTTTGGTGTGATAATCAAAGTGCCATCCAACTATGCAAAGATCCAGTCCAACATCAGCGTAGAAAACACATTGAACTGCACATGCACTTCATCAGAAAACTCATCCATGACCATGTTCTTGAAGTGCAATATTGTTCAACAGATGATCAAGTTGCAGACATCTTTACAAAGGCTCTCACAGAGGCAAAGTTCACTAAACTTCGATTTATAGTTGGAGTTCAGGAAGCTGTCACTAAGGGGGGATAGGCTCTAGTGCCTCCTTCCTTCTCCTATTGTGTCATATTTGTAAATCCTTCAATCCTATCCCAAGTTGTTCTTAAGGGGGGATGTTAGGATATTCCGACACATAGGAAATAGTTAAGTATAACTTGGTCTAGTATAGAGTTAGGTAAAGTGTGTTTCTTTACTATGTACATTTTGTAACTTACAATCCGACAGTCACGATATGTAGTGATCCGATGGTTCATTCTCTCCTCGGTATTACCGACACTTGATCCGTGGCTTAACACCCGATTGGTCCATGATCTCTATTTAAAGAGCATTGAGGGTCATTTGTAGGTTAACCATCCATGAGAGAAGCTTATGTAAATTTTCATTCTTTTATTAATAAATTTCCTGAAGTGGCCACGTTGGCTCAGGTCGTGGACTGTTTCACTCTTTGAGGGTTTTAACCACGTCAAAAGTACTGGTGTATTGATCTGTGATCTGTTTGTGAGCGGTGTCCTTTGGTGTTCTGTCTGAGGAACTTACCCTGTAAATTCCTACAAAGATAGGCTCATCAATGTTCATATTGCAAGATCTATCAGGAAAGAGAGATTCTCCTCCTGTCAATGCGCTTATCTTGAAAAAATTCTTTACTTAAAGAGGTAACCCCTTTTTACTTGTAAATATTCATTATGCAGTTTTGTTTGTTTAAATTTTTATTTGTAAGAAATAAGGTTGTAAATAGTCTTCCATTGACCTTTTACAATTTGAAATTTGTTTAAGAAAATATTGTACATACTTACTTTCAATAGATGGAAACCTTTAAGGAAAAGGCTACAGTTTTAGAAGGTTAGAAAAAAATAAAACTCTGAGAACCTCTTTTAAATTTGTAAAATCTCCACAAGCCTTGAAAATACTATAAATCATTCCAAGTTTTAAGAGCCAAGAGAGGTCATTTGTAAAAAGAAAAGACTTTTCCAAACTTAGCATCTACAACTCTTAAATTTTCATCCATAGACTCTTAAGGAGAAATTCATTCACCCCATCCATTAAGTTTGTGATTTTTTAGAGTGTAATTCTAAAATATGTTTGATATAAAAGATAAGAGGTCTCATCATGAACCTGCTTACCATGATCATAGGGAACTAATTAAACTAACATTACCAATAATGCATATCAAAATAGGGTAATGGCTTATAATCATAAGACAAGGGGTCTCATCACGAGCCAGCTTGTTTAGTTTGATTACAACCAATGAATGGCATTGTCAATAGCTGGCCACCAAACTAGGACAATGGATTTTTATCTTTTAAAGAAATAAAAAGAATAGAAAATACAAAAAAGAAAAAAATATGTGTAAACATATCTTTTTGAATTATCTCTCAAAATTTATACTCTTAGATGGATGGGACAATGAATGATTAAATGGTTAAAAGGTAACCCTGTCGAGACTATAAACATCTGCTAGCAGCAGAGGCACTACCTGTGACAATAGAGTAAACTTAAAATCTAAGTTTGAGAAGCCCCCTTCTTTATTTATACCAACCAATCAAAGCTTGAATAAGCCCAAAATGTTTTTATTTTTAAAATTGGAAAAGGAATTACAAAAATATTTTTTTCATTATATTCATAGTTAGTCTTTATCCAACTATTCTTAGATTTGTTTTCTTTATCCTCAATGGTTTCCAAATTAAGAAAGTTATAGATATTGCATTACTTTCTCAGAGATAACTGTTTCTCCCAGTGAATCGCCAATTGTTGTGCTATACAACAACCCTCCCATTTCAAAATTTTTATCCAAAACTTTAACAAGAAATGGGTCCTCTTTTTAAGACTTAGATAAAATCAATAATTCAATAATAATTGCAAACTTTGATTTAACCACATAACACATGAAAGTCATTATGAAAAGGTCTGATCCAATATAAATATCAACCAAGACCTTTTTGTATAACAAATGTAAAATAATATGTCACATCCTTTATTTAAAGAATAGACTTAAAAGGCTCTCATTGGCAAATCTATGATGCGATAATGATATCGGAAAGCACAAATCACAAGTCATCAAAGAAGCATTCTATAGTCCACTCAGATCTCCCAATGCAATAATTTGATCGCAATTAGCCATCGATGAAGGCATGAGACACATAACTATCTATTAGCAATCGTCGATGCGATTTCATTAAAAGCACATCTTTCGATAAAAGTTTGTTAAACGAATGTTTGCAGGTTTAAACCTTAAATCAATTATAAATGAAAAACAAAGGATTTATTGATTATCCCACCTTCCCATGATAACTCACTTTTATCGCAATCGGAGCTATGTATGGAAACAGCTAAAGCTTAACCTTTGTGCCTCCCGATCTGCGATATGCAATTTTCGCTAATCGTTGATCAGGAAAGCCAAGAGATCCACTTTAAAGGACTGTTACTAATATGTGCAATGCGACATATCATTATGACATTTAAGTATCATGATTGGCGGTTACGGAAGTCATTAATAGAGCAATTAAGGTTGAATCCTTCGAGGATTTCATCCGTGGTAATATTTGAGTTTATATTGCTTATCACACTTGAATTACCATTAATCTTTTTATTCTGTGTTGGATTTGAACGAGTTTTTCTCTGTTACGTTCTTTTGTTTCTTTTACAGAGCAAGTTTGAGTTGATGAATCTAGCAAAAATGACGAAGAAGTCAAAGAAACCAAAGGCCCCCGTCGTAGCCAAAGAGGAACTAGTGAAGAAGGTCATGATATTTGATACTACCTGCCTCGGTCTAGGCAAAGCTTCATGGGAAAGTATTTACAATTTACTAGAAGCCGAGGATCCAGAAGAGATCGAAGAAGAAGTGGCAACAGCAGATTCCACGGACAAGTCAGAGAATACTCTTAAGGATTTGGCCAACTCCTATCTTCATAGAATAGCAGCTTGTGCCAAAGTTTTACCCTATAATGACTTGGTCAGATGGGTTATTGAAAGCATCAATATCACAGAAAGAACTTTCTTTATGGCTGATGGAAGAATGTTTGGGTCATTCAGAGTATAAGATATTAAAATAATGTACCATTTGCCTGAACTGTAGAAGCGATATAACAAATAATTTTTGGAGGCTTTCACCAAAGAAAATGCCATCAAATCGGACCCTATCAGACAATGGAGGTATTTTCTGACCAAACGCAAGCATGAATCATCGGGTATGTACTTCATAGACTCATTGGTATCTCCTTACTGTTATGCTGGTGCTATGATGTGCAGACTCTTTGGAGTCCGTGGTTTTGCCAAATTTTCTATAGAGATGGTACCTTTAATGGAGGCTGCAATTAATTCTTATGTCATGGATTGGGTGACCATTTTTTCTAATAAAATGGCCAACCAAATACTTGATTATAGGAAAAACAGGTTCGTGACTACCCGAGTAATACCCCTGTTTTATATGAGTGCTTATATTCTGGACACTATTTGTTTCAATTATGAATATCCCATCGTAGGATGGAAATGGACTCCACAAGACCTGAACCCTATTCATATCTATCATAAGGAATTGTGGAAATCCCATTACAAAAATCGTCTTTATAGAATCTGTCAAGGTTTCATCCTCTTTGTGTATTATGCCATATTCAATAAACCTACTCCTAGGTTGTCTGGGGAAGTCTATGTCGACCTAACTGCAATTGGTAGTTGGTTTGCCGAAGAAAAGTTCACCTACATCAGACTTTTTGGTAGCACTACTGACCCACATGTCCTTCCCTTATACATCCATGATAAGTTACTTTCGAGAGAGTTAGCATATCAGATAACAATAGAAGGGATGTTAAGGAACCTAAAGGAGTCTAAAAAGAATATGTGGCCTTCATTTCCCCTCTAATGTGGTGCTTTCATGTTGCACGACTTCAAACATGCAGAGAAGGAAGTTGAGAAAATAAAAATGTTAAAGTTAGCAATAATCCCAAAAAGGCAGTATGATCCTAATTCTGTTGCCTACAATGTCACTTCTTAGGCCAAAATCTCCAAGTTTGAACATGAGAAGGATAGTTATGATGATTTGTATGCTTCAACCAAGTTATTTTCTCAAGTGAATCAACTGGAAAAAATCAAATTGGGAGCCAAGGGACTAGAGGAATTTCACAAGTTCAGGACACAGAGATTGGAACGCTACCTCTGGACTTGTTAAATACTACTTTATTGTGCAACCAGAAGGCCACTGTGAAGAGAAAATTATTGAAAAGACTCTTGAAAAGGAAAAGACCCCAGAAAGGGAGTAAACACAGGAAGGAACTAATGAGCCCCTTGATACGAATATCAATGTTGATCCTAAGCTAATTAAGGAATGGGTGCAGTTCAACTTAATCATCAATAACCTGAATAAATCCCAAGAGCTCACTACAACAAAAATGCCTACAGTGCAAAAGCCAAAAGCTATTACAGTTTTGATTGAAGGAAAAAGTGGCCTACCCAAAATTCAGTAGGACATAGAGATTATTCCCGAGAATCCTACTGAGGAGATTGTACTACAAACTGAAGAAATACCACCTCTCGATGTCTTCTACAGTCCGAAGCACAGGGCTATAGTTAAAGACAAAGGAAGAAGAGGAAAATTATTGATCAAAGTCCTCTTTTAACTCCTCAGGTGGAAATGATGAACATGGTATGGAAAGCAGAAGTCAATCCCTTTGAGGATTTAACAAAGCTATCTCAGTATGCAGGAGCTTACACAGTGGTGACAATGGATAAAGCCTCAGAGATCAGCCATCTGATGAGGGAAAAGGATCAAACAATTACCCAACTTAAGGTGCAATCTGCATAGCAACAACAAAAGTTAAATTAGCTTGAACAATAGTTAATAGAGCAGAGGCAAAAAAATGAGCGATTAAAAAAGCAGTTGAAACTAGAAAAACAGAGGATTGATGTTCAGACTCTCCATAAACAATAGGAGTTGTCTCAGGAATTGAGTAGGCTTCAAATGTTAAGTGAGCAATAAAACAAGGCAAAGGAAGATCAAATTGCACAAATGAAAGAATAGATAGGGAGGTACAAGGGTTATCCACAAGTAGGCAAATTCAAAACAGAAGCCTTGGAAATAACCAAAGCCTTGTCCTGATAGTTGGATATTCTTTACCACAATATATCATTGGCCAACCCCTTATGTGATATCTCTGCATCAATGATTGAGAAGGCAGTAGATGCCAAACTTGAATTAGAAAAGGAAAATGAAAGGTTAACCAATTTTATGTCCTGGAAAGATTCCACAGAAGGAATGGCTGCCAACCTGCCAAGAATACAAGAATCGCATAAGGAAATCATGTTTTCCGAATGGAAGTCCTAGCTAATGAAAGCTGAAAGAGAAACCTCTAAATGCAAAACTGCAACGAATGGTCTGATTGAATTGATAAATAACAGTTTGTATATGTCTAATTTGATCACCGATTGCTCTCCAGGTAAACTCCCAAAAGCAAATTCATTAGAACAGAATTGGAAATAAGACCTGGCGCATAGGGAAAAACAGATTGGAGGAATCCAAAGCTTGACATGGCAAACATTCTAGTTTTTCCTAGTCAAGCCACATAGCCAGCAGATGGCCATGAAATGTCTTTTGGATGCAATCAACTGCATGCTCTCCGAACACTCTGATGCCACCTATATAGCTCAGCTACACTCCAGGATGAGTCAACCTCTAGAAATCTAGCCTATGCTCATAATCTATAGCTACAACCACAGGAAAAGAAGTCGATACAATGAATTCATTCAACTACTACAGCACCACTATTTTCATGATGAATCCCAGATTTATATGTCTATAGTTAGAGCAACGCATAACGATTTTTATTGATAGTTTGTTTTCATTTTTAGTATTTAAGACCCTTTCATGTATTTAGAAAGGGTCCGCCATTTGTATTAAAACATGACTTGGGAGTTGCACTACTGTACTTCCAATATTTTTTATCACAAACTGAACCAAAGTTCTGCATTTTTGTCAAAGAGGCCTTTATAAGATTTGCACTTTTGCATCTTTTGAAGGTGTTCTCAAATAGGAAAGCAGAATCTGAATGTTGTTTACATCGGGAGAATTCAAATGCATACAATACTATTATCACTATTTTTGTCTTATTTCTCTATGTGAATGAACATTTCTCAACATTGCTATATATATATATATATGTGTGTGTGTGTGTGTGTGTGTGTGTGTTTTTCAAGCAATTCTTTAACTTGTCATTTCTGAATGTTTTAGAATTGTTATCATTTGGATATATATGTCAGTGATATATATTATGATCAATGTGATAATTTTTTTATTATTACTTTGTTTAACTACTTAAATAAAGTAATCATCATATGAATGCATATTTATATTTTATGAATAAGTCATCTTTATGGTTATTTGTTTAATAGAAACAATCAAAAATCGTGTTGGTAAAAGAATACCCAGGATAGATCAGTTATATTTGTATATATTTGCATTGTAGGATAAAACACTTATCACCTTCGTTATACACTAAAAACCAATCACTTATCAACTCATATATCATTCGGAAACTGGTCCCATTACATCCAGCGGAGCCACCACACCAAACGGAAAAGGAGCTGCACTAAGGTCCAAACCGTGTGGTTTTCCCCAATGTTGATGCAACGATTTTAGAGGCATCAACAGTTCCTCATTTTCCTTTTTCAAACTGTTAATCTCTTCCATGGAAACCATAAATTAGTCAGGATATCTTCTTCAAAGTCTTCTTTCCTTTCTTCTTCTAGGTCATCTTTGGCCTTGATGTCATCATTCTTATTTTCAGCTTCCTTGATGGTTTATGGATTTCCTTCTTTCTTTCCATCATCTTCTTGACTAGAGGTCATGGTCAATGCTCCTTTTGAGTGAAGGTCATGAATTTTTTCCCATATATATTTTGCTAATGAACATTTTTCCAAATTGGCCTTTTATAGAACTTGGTAACCTAATCAAAATTGTCTACATTGCTCTTGTATTGTGGTCCTTGGATTCACTATCCATCGTGCTATCAGTAATCACTAATTCCCATACTCCAACGCCTTGAGCCATTAAGAAATTTCTCATTCTTACCTTCCATACATCAAAGTTTCCATTGATCAATGGAACTTTCCCAATTTGATTCTCTTCAATTTTCACAATTGAGGAAGAGACATATTTGGGAGGATTGGAGGCTTTCTTCCTTGGATTTTCCATTTGTGTTATAAGGATCTACCTTCAAGCTATTAGGATTTGAGTGAAGGTATTGGCTTTGATAGAAATTGTTGGGAATCACGATTTCCATTAGACCAAAACCCGCAGGTGTTAGTCAATGATTACATTGCCAGAGATAAGGATCCACGAGAGGTAGTTAGTCCATGTCACAAAACACATGGGGAGTGTTGGTTTATCCAATGTCCAACACCAACAAAGGTGAAGGAATCGATCAGAAAAATTCTCAACTGATTCATTAGGCTCCATTCTTAAGAGATTGATTCTTCCACAAACATCTCAGTAGTTATACTTACCGAAGGCTTAATGGAGCTCCCTGAGGAAATGACGAAGGGAATGGACGGATGTAGGTGGAAAGGTATGGCACCACTGATTAGCATGACCTTCAATGGTGAGGAAGAAAAGCATGCAAGCAAAATCTTCATTATTGATTTCGTAAGGTTTGCAAAATTGAAAAAAATAGGAAATGTGCTTGGTTATGGATGTTCTGTCCTCACCATCAAACTTTAACCAGGACAAGTGATCGAGAAGGTCATCGGAGGGTGAAAATTGATAAAGGGAAAAATTAGAGAAACACTCTCAGACTATGATTTATGTATGAGCCGTTTTAGATAAGAGATTCAAACCAGATGCAACAGGCTCAACTTGTCATCTGGCCCTCCTTCTGGTACCATTTTGTTGACGGTGATGGAAATCTGTCAACCAAGGGGATCTCCTCGATATGAAGTCCCAACTAGACCTCACACTATTTGGTGTAAGATTCCCATCTGGTATAAAGGCTCAGTTGCCATATACTTAGAGATTTGCCTTGGCTATAGTTGTCAACACAGAGAGTGATGTAATGCTATCTTCGAACAACAAGGTAAGTGTTCCTGGTGAGTGTGCAACGCAACTGTGTCAAGGTTCTCTTATTGAAGTGGGGAGAAAAGTGAGCCTCTGAGTGAGAGGTAATAGTACCACCCAGGAAGAGACACATGCGAACCAGGAAGGTATGTCCAGTATATAGCGGAATAGTCCATAGCGGATGCGGTAGTCGTTAAAACCAAAGTACAGGGAAAGATCCATACAATGCAATAGTCCATAATGGATGTGATGGTCGTTATAACCAATGAGCAAGAAAGGTCTGTCTAGTATCCTACGAAGTAGTCCACAAGGATGAGACAACAATGATAACTAATACAACACATTCCCAACAAGGTAAGCACTAAAACAACTGAAATAGTTCAACTATCTTAGCACATGTGAAACAAACATGAATTACAAATGCTCAAAGAATAGTCTTATAAACATCCACAAGTCATGCACGGAAACTTGCTGGCCTAAACAAGCTTATGTATGATTTGAGTTCCTTCAGTTATCGGAATTAACCAAGATATTTTAATTCTGTATGTTGTTAGAATTTAATTTTAAAGAGAATAAAAGAACATATGTGCATGTTTAAACAAGAGGAAACATGACAACAATCAACAAATCAAAACACGACACATTTGACAACGGAGTTCGTCTAGTGTGGACTACATCTTTGGGCCCGATGTTAAGGTAGTTTTGGTCGCTTCATATAATGCTGAAAGAGATGATGATGTACATGGAACTTTATGTCACAGCAAGGACATACACCCTCAAACAAGAGTGACTTGTCTCTCCATGAGACGTTCCGCTTACAAGAACTCTCACTCAAGAAGGCTTCCTCTCAACATGACAAACTAAAATGATCTCATACAATGTGGCAATGAGCATCCCTTCATAAAAGTTACATAGGGATCTCCACAAAAATACATAGCATGACAAGCTAAATACATCTCACATAATGTGGCAAAATCAATCCCACAACATAACATCAATCAAGGATCTCAAAATATAATACATCATCTCAGCAATTATGAAGGAAAACATGGCATTACTCATTCATGTACCTTCACCTCTAAATTTGGCCAAACAACGGAAGGCCCAATTGCAAAAACTGACTGTAACACTAAATTTCTATCCCCGAGAGGTGTAAAATAGACTATTCATTTGTCAAATTCCGACACTGTCAAAATCTAGGCCTATAGGAATATTTTAGATTCCCCGTGATTCTCCAAAGATTCTATTCTCTGGGCTAACTGGAGATCTAAAAATCAGATCTCACCATCACGATCCTTGTTCAATTCTGAGCCTTTTGTGTATAAAGTTGGCTGCATTCTGATTCTGGCGAATTTCATCCTCCAAGGAATCTGGAAGATTCCCTCAAGATTTTGCTCTGCTGGGAATCTACAAATCTATTGCTCAGATGGTGATTTTGATTTCACCCTCGCATTCCCTACAAACTATAAACTTCATGTCATTTCGACAAAATGAAAATTTACCTCCTCGTGGAATCTTTCAAGGACCAAGGAATATTCTCTGAAAATCTGTCTCGAAATGCGTGCCATCATTCTGCTTCCTGGAACTACGTCAAGGTTTTGCTCCTGGCTCAGGGTTCTGCAGTCTGGGCATGGTTCCACCATTGCTCATGGTTTTGTTGCACTCTTCGTTTCGTCTTTTCTCGGTCCCTCCTCTTTCCTGATCGAATGGCATGAGTTGGTTCTTATATGTTTTGATGGGTAGAATTAACAAAGTCATGGCCATTGGGTTGTTGGTGGAGCCTTATATCATGTTGGGGGAGGTTGGAGGTTCCAACCACCCTCCCAATGTCAAATAACATTTGGTTAATATTTTTTTGGTGCAATTATTTAAGTCGTTACACATTTTGTTTTGAGTTTTAATATGTGATGGGACTGTCGCATGGTGGTGGGCTGGCCCATGTGGCTAACATGGGTTCGATACTGGCTGATCTCTCGTTATATACATTCAACAGCCGTTGTGGTATGGTCTAGGGGTGGTGGGGTTTGGCCACCTTCCACCCCACTTTAATACAATGTGGACTGGCGGAGGTGGCAGGGGTCATGGCCTGCCACCTATTTTATAATTTTGTCTTTTAATAATAAAAAACAATAAAATTTTAATTTGGCCGATTTTATGGGTCATTGAGAATTTTAAAGAGGCAACAATTTTCCCATTCTAGTGTTTGGATTCCGATGACCACTACCGGTGCAATTTGTAGGTACATTAACCCTGTCACTTGACCAAGTCAACCCTGAACTTTGACTGGCCATATCTCCCCCATACGAGCTCAGATTTGAGTGTTGTTCACACCGTTGGAATTAGGGAAATGAGAACTTCGATCTGGTGTTGGTTTGGGAGAAATATGACCAGTTTGAATTTTGACCATTTATGAGCCCTCTTGGACTTCTGCTTGTGTCTGGAGCTGTAGGAATTTACAGGGTAAGTTCCTTAGAAAGAATACCAAAAGGACACCGCTCACAACTAGATCTCAAATCAATACACTAGTATTTTTGACGTGGTTAAAACCCTCAAAGTGCAAGGAGGGAAACAGTCCACGGCCTGTCCCAACGTGGGTACTACAGGCAATTTATTAATCAAAGAATGAAAATTTACATAAGCTTCTCTCATGCACGGATTACCCGAAAAATGACCCTCCATGCGCTTTAAATAGAACTCATGGACCAATCGGGTGTCAAGCCACGGATCAAGTGTCGGTAATACCGAGGTGAGAGTGAACCGTCGTATCACTACATATCGTGACCGTCGGATTGTAAGTTACAAAATGTACAACGGTAAAGAAACACACTTTACCTAACTCTAACCTAACTCTATACTAGACCAAGTTGAACTTAACTATATCCTATGTGTCGGAATATCCTAACATCCCCCCTTAAGAACAACTTGGGATAGGATTGAAGGATTTACAAATATGACACAATAGGAGAAGGAAGGAGGCACTAGAGCCTATCCCCCCTTAGTGACAACTTCCTGAACTCCAAGCATATATCGAAGTTTAGTGAACTTCGCCTCTGTGAGAGCCTTTGTGAAGATGTCTGCAACCTGATCATCTGTTGGACAATATTGCACTTCAAGAACATGGTCATGAATGAGCTTTCTGATGAAGTGCATGTGTAGTTCAATGTGTTTGCTGCGCTGATGCTGGACTGGATCTTTGCATAGCTGAATGGCACTTTGATTATCACACCAAAGTGTGGTTGGATGCTGCTGCTCAAAGCCAAACTCTGATAGGATCTGACGAAGCCACAAGGCTTCCTTACTAGCTTCCACGGCACCACGATACTCTGCTTCTGCTGACGAAAGAGAAATGGCAGCCTGTTTCTTACAAGCCCATGTAATAGGTCCTGAACCAAGAGTGAAGACATAACCGGCAGTAGACTTCCGATCATCAGGGTCACCAGCCCAATCAGAATCAGTGAAACCAACTAACAGAGGAGCTGCTTTGGCACTGTAATGAATCCCAAACTGTACTGTACCTCGAACATAACGAAGTATTCTTTTAGCTGCTTTCCAATGACTTTCACGGGGGTTTTGCATAAAACGAGCAACAAGGCCAACAACAAAGGAAAGATCAGGACGAGTATGGGTTAAATACAAGAGTTTTCCGACAAGTTGACGGTATAAGGTAGCATCAACTTCAGGAGAAGTACAAGAGACTGAAAGTTTGACTCCAGACTGAAAGGGAGAAGGGGCTGGCTTACAGTCTTCCATGTGAAAATGACGAAGAATATCACAAGCATACTTGGACTGGGAAAGGAAAATACCCTCTTGGGATTGCAAGACTTGAAGACCGAGAAAATAGTGTAAGTGTCCTAAGTCTGTCATTTCAAATTTCTTTTTAAGGCTGGACTTCACATGGTTTATAAGGTTGGGATCACTACCAGTAAGAATAAGATCATCAACATAAAGAACAAGGATGATAAGAGAGTTGCCCACTTTCTTGGTGTAGACAGTATTGTCAGAATGACACCTAGAAAAGCCAGATTCTAAAAGAAAGCTATCCATTTTGGCATACCAAGCCCGAGGAGCTTGCTTGAGGCCATAAAGGGATTTCTTAAGTCGACAAACAAGGCTGGAGTCTGTTTGTATGAAGCCAATGGGTTGTTCCATATAGATTTCTTCCTGCAAGTCCCCATGCAAGAAGGCAGATTTAACATCCATCTGATGGACTTCCCATTTTAAAGAGGCAGCAAGGGAAAGAACAAGGCGGATAGAGTTCATTTTGGCAACAGGGGAGAAGGTTTCAGTGTAGTCAATGCCTTCAACCTGTGAAAAGCCCTTAGCAACGAGACGAGCTTTATGTTTATCAACTTTCCCATCTGGTCCATACTTGGTTCTGTAAACCCATTTACATCTAACAAGTTTGCGTCCCTTTGGTAGAGGAACAAGATCCCATGTATCATTTGTCATCAATGAATGATATTCTTCATTCATAGCTGCTTCCCAATGTGGATGGCCTGAAGCTTCTGCAAAAGTGTCAGGATCATGATTTACTGGAGCTTGAGCCAGTAAAGAAGAGGCTCTTTCAAACTGAGAACGTGTACGTCGCTGATCTGTAGGATCACCGGCAAGATCACCTGCTGCATCCCGAGTAGCACGGACCCATCTTGGAAGTTGAGGATCCTGAGAAGGTGGGGGAGGATTATCATCCTCGCTTTCATCATCTGAAGAAGAAATGTTTTCAAAAGTAGAAGAGATAGGAAGAGGTGGCACATCCGCCGGACTAGGCTCGCAGGCCGATTTATTTTCATCAAATTTTACATCTCTTCTAATGATAACATTTTTGGACTTAAATGGAATAAGTCTATAACCTTTTACATCTTCAGAATATCCAACAAAAGTACATTTCTCACTCTTAGGTTCTAAAGCTTTATGCTTTTCATCTGGAATATGGGCCCATGCTTCACTTCCAAACACACGAAAGTGACTTACATCTGGTTTAATGGAACTCCAAGCTTCTTCTGGAGTGATATTCTCTAGAACCTTAGTAGGAGTGCGATTGATTATATAATTTGCACAATTAATTGCTTCGGCCCAAAAACTAAGACTGAGTCCTTTAGATTGCAGCATACAATTAGCCATTTCCTTTAAGGTGCGATTTTTCCTTTCAGCTACACCATTTTGTTGTGGAGTGTATGGAACAGTATGTTGCATTTGAATTCCATTTTCGGTGCAAAAGTTGATGAATGTGTTTTTAACATATTCTCCACCATTATCAGTTCTTAGCTTAAGAATTTGATGTCCAGATTGTTTTTCAACAAAGGCTTTGAAGGCCAAAAAAGTGTTAAATACTTCGCTCTTGAGTTTTAAGAAGTATACCCAAGTGCGTCTGGAGAAATCATCAATGAAAGTTAAGAAGTACTTGCAGCCAGAGAATGAAGCAACAGGAAGAGGACCACATAAATCACTGTGCACAAGCTGTAAAGGGGCTGAGGCGTGCCAAGAGGCACGTTTGTCAAAACTGTCCCGATGATGTTTTCCGAGTACACATCCGGAACAAACACCATCTCTGCAAGATACCATAGGAAGACCTGTCACCATATTTTCTTTACATAGATGCTGAAGGGAGCGATAGTTTAAGTGACCAAATCGCTCATGCCAAAGTTTGCTCACTTCATCATTATGAGCAACAAATACTGAGGGAAGATTTGATGACCCAAAGTTGTGAAACTTATACAACCTTTTGGAATCATCAGCAAGACCAGTAGCTAGAATCTGTTTAGGATCTTTTAGATCCTTGATTACAACATCATGAGGTGAAAATTCAACAATTTTACCTTCACCTGAATGAGTTATCTGATAGACAGATAGAAGGTTGCAGGATAAGGTTGGAACACATAATACATCATTAAACTGACCATTGTCTAGATGAACAGTTCCAGTCCCTACAACATTAAGAGATCTATCATCACCAATATATATATTTTTGGTGTTACAATCATTTAAAGAAGAAAACATGGCTTGGTTTTTGGCCATGTGACAAGAGGCTCCAGAATCAATGAGCCACTCATGAGAATGAGAAGAAGAAGAAGATACATTTAATGCATAACCAGACTGAGATGATTGACAATGACATGCAGAAAGTGCCATTCCGGAAGTTGAAGTTGAAGTAGGCTCCACATGGATGTTATGTTTCTTCATTGCGGCTTCCAAGGCTTCCATCTTCTTAAAGCATTTAGATTCTAAGTGGCCATCTCGATTACAAAAGTTACAATGTCTATCAGTCTTCTTCCATTTGTTTTTATTGGTCTTATCATTTTGCTGAAATGATCTTTCATTTTGAGGCTGAGATGGTTTAGGACCATTCTTTTGAGGATATGACTTCTTAGGATTCTTTGAATTTGGTTGCTGCTGGGCGGCTAACGCTTTCGTGGAAGAGTTTCCAAGATTAAGAAGACCAAGGTGTAAGAGTTTTTCTTGTTCTCTTATTAAGGAATCACAAAAGGAGTCAAAGGAAGGGGCCTTGTAGTCTTGTCCTTGACAAATGAAAGCTTCCCTTGTAGAATGGAAAGTGGAAACAAATACAGAGTAGGCTGGTCCCAACTTAGTAAGGATGGAATAAATAAGGTTACCATCTTCTTTCTTAACTTTAACACCTTCCAAGAGATATCTAAGGGTCTTGAATTTGGACAAGAAATCTTCAATGCAAGAAAAATTATTAGGATCCAAAGTAAGCAGCTCATTTTCAAGTTGATGGGCTCTAATTTCATTTTTAATCCAAAAACTTTAGCAAGTTTTTCTAATGCTTCATGAGGAGTCTCAAGTTCTGCAATGTGGAATCTAAGATCAGGAGAAACAGACATCCCTATCAAACCACGTGCTTGATCTTGTCTATTTTCCCATTTTGCCGCCTTGTCTTCATCTTTTGGTTTCTTCTCTTGGTCTGTGGCTATTCTGTAGAGACCTTTACTTCTAAGTAAATCTCCCATGTAGGCTACCCATTGGAAGTAGTTAGTGCTGTCAAGAATGACTTGGCATGGACTTTCCATTTTTTTTTTTTAAAAACTGAAGCTGAAGATGCTGAAAGTAAGTGTTCCAATGGATAGATCTCGAAAAAATAGGCGGTTTTAAAAAAAAACGGCTCTGAAAAAGGCTTCCGGATGAAGAAGTTATGGCTTTTTTAAAAAAAATTGTTGACGTTGCCGGCAAAGTGCGCGAATGTGCGGGAATGAAAAAATCCGCCCCCACAAAATGGAGACTTGAACCCAAGACCTCTACTCTCTTAAAATAGCTTTGAACCAATTGATCTATACAAAAAATTTGAGAGAGAGAGAGAGAGAGAGAGAGAGGGGGGGGGCCTTGGTTTGCGTGCTTGCCTTGAGAAAGCTCTTTTTCCCTACAAAACACAAAACACAAAACCCAACACGAATATGCAAAGAAAAACGAACCTTACGGCTCGAAGTTAGCTTTAGCCAAAAAACTAGAAATTTAAAAAAAAATCTCAAAGTTAGCTTTAGCCGAAAAACTAAATATTTTTCTCAATGTTTCTGATTTTCCGAGATCACACTAAGGTGCAAAGAAAAGAGCATACGCATGAGAAAAATCCTTCCTTTCTGTTTCTGATTTGCCCAGATCGCACAGAGTCGCAGGGCAAAGAGCATACGCAGAAATGAAAGGTATAGATCCGGTTAAAAAAAAGGCTAAATAAACTGAGACCGAAATAAGCAGAGAGAAAATAACAGTAAACTGCAAAAAAAAACACTGTATACCTCCCGATCTGAAAAATGACGCAGCTAGGGCTACCGAAAACCTTTTCGCGTGAAACGAAAGGGGTTCCTCACTGGAACAGATGCTCCGAACGCAACAGAGCAGTCCTCTCGGCCCGAAAGCAGTCACAAACAGCAGATCTAGGAAACGACAGCCGCATGCAGTTCTACCGGCTTCAGATTTGGATCACCAACGGACGCGGCCCTCAAATAGCTCTGATACCATGTAGGAATTTACAGGGTAAGTTCCTTAGAAAGAATACCAAAAGGACACCGCTCACAACCAGATCTCAAATCAATACACCAGTATTTTTGACGTGGTTAAAACCCTCAAAGTGCAAGGAGGGAAACAGTCCACGGCCTGTCCCAACGTGGGTACTACAGGCAATTTATTAATCAAAGAATGAAAATTTACATAAGCTTCTCTCATGCACGGATTACCCGAACAATGACCCTCCATGCGCTTTAAATAGAACTCATGGACCAATCGGGTGTCAAGCCACGGATCAAGTGTCGGTAATACCGAGGTGAGAGTGAACCGTCGGATCACTACATATCGTGACCGTCGGATTGTAAGTTACAAAATGTACAACGGTAAAGAAACAAACTTTACCTAACTCTAACCTAACTCTATACTAGACCAAGTTGAACTTAACTATATCCTATGTGTCGGAATATCCTAACAGGAGCCACTTGGATCAATGTATTAAGAAAAATTTACAGGACACATATTTACATCATACATCACTAGCCCCATTACTGGGACATTAGAGCCACTCCTTGCTCCTCAAAGAACTGACTAAAACTCTTTATGCTTTGCAGGAGGAGCCAAGGTGAAAAGTCCTTTGCTCATACAATGAGGGGGTATATATAACCAAGGGGTGATGCTTGACCCTTGTGACTCTTTAACTACCCTCATAACTGTTCAGAGTCCTCTGAATTTTCAACCAACATGGTTGTTCATATTCATGTGTGTCCATTGGACTTCCACTTTACATTACATTCGATTTACAATAGACATGGCTCATAATAGTAATGTGGCTTTTGACAACTCATGACACAACTTTACATGACGTTGATGACATGGATTAGAGGTGGAAATTTCAAGCTGTTGTTGCTGATGAGTGATATATGTGTTCTTGGATGTTCTTTCTCTTCTCCTCTACATAGCTTGATGATGCGGGGTCTTCAATGCTCTTTGGTCTTGAGAGGTGGCTTCATGCATGTGTTCCCTTTTCTTGTACTTGATAAGCTTCTTTGTCTATCCAACTGTAAGTGAGTCTTCTAGCATGTCCACTTCTTCTTCTCCTTCATCAGCTTGCCATGATCTAACAATGTACATGCTCATGCAATTCACTCATGAAAAGATGACATCAAATCCAAAAACTCCCTAGTCTAAGATAATGCACTGTTATCCACATACTGAGCTCGGGACAAGTGACAGGCTGGGAAAGAGGGCCCGGTAACTGTGCATTTTGAAACTCTAGTTGACAGGGAGGGAGACTGGTCACTAGGACTGCACAGAGTGAAGCTCAGGCTAGACTGAGGAACTCCTAAGCACAGTCTTCACTTGGGGGGGAATTGCGTAGAGGCCACTAGGAGACAGGATTGTGCAGTTGATACCATTAATAGATGCTGCAATATGGGACCCTAGGAGGCAGGTCTCTGCAGTTTTCAGAGGCAAGACAGGACTGGGCAACAGAGAGGCCTAGAGGACAGATCTATGCAGTTTTTAAGATCAGTGAGTCCTAGCTGAGGGAGGACATTGGGGGACACTTCTATGCAATTTTTTGAGGCAAGGCAGGTTGGTTTCTCTGTGCATTGCAGGGTTCCAATAGGAAATAGAGGAAGCTTGATGACTAATCTTGCGAAATGTGCAGTTTAGGTCAGGCTAGGAAAAACTATTGCACAATTCTGCGGATGAAGGCATTCTGCTCAGCTCTGGAATTGCGTAGTGCAACTGTCTTGGGGGACAGTGACTGTGCACTGCATAGTTCCAAGCAGCAGGGTTGCATCAATGAGGGCTGAGACTATGCAGTGCATAGTTAAGTCAGGGTCTAGTGAAAGAGAGTTGTTTAGTCAGGAGGATTTTCGGAAAAATGGCTAAGTGTGGGGGGAAAGTGAACTTGTG
This sequence comes from Pinus tabuliformis, assembly GCA_031772625.1. Taxonomy (NCBI): domain Eukaryota; kingdom Viridiplantae; phylum Streptophyta; class Pinopsida; order Pinales; family Pinaceae; genus Pinus; species Pinus tabuliformis. The sequence goes on from CM062812.1 coordinate 59,830,859, forward strand.
AGGAACTTGAGATTGTGATCACACATTTAGCATAGTTCATTGACATGAAAACATAGACCATTGGAAAAACAAGACAAAGAATTACCCTTTATGAGACTGTCTAGAGCAAAACGCAATGAGTGAAACACTTGGGATAAGCCTTAGGACAACTATGATGACACTTGTGCGACAATGCTTAAAACTTTTTGTATGAGTGTGACATGTGTTTACATGACTAGGAAAACTCGTATACACACAGAGAAACCTTCGAGGCCACTAGAAATGGTCACAAACATGACATAACAACCAAACATGCCAAAAGATGACAATTGATCCAACAAGCAAAAGGGAGCAAGACACTTAGAGGAAACACATGGAATTACTGTCAATGCTTCCAACCATGCATGTCATTGAAGACATAATGATATGACAATGATAAGCAATCTTTCATGCTACACTAAGAGGTGTATTTCAAAAATATGTGCTTTGTTTTCCATACCTACCCTCTAAAGGGTTATGCATCAGATGGAGTATCATGCAGTCTCAATCTTCTATCATACCCTGGGTTCCTGTTGGGTTGTGTTATATTCTTTCCACGACTAGCCCACGTAGTTAACCGGGGGGTTAGAAAGGGGGAAAAACCCCCCCTTTGTTGCCCCAATTGCATAGCAGGGGGAGTCACAGGGGGTTTTAGGGGTGCAAGTAACCCCACTCTATGGGGTCCGGGGCAGCGCCCCAGAAAAGTTTGGTTTTGGACTGTATATTAGGTTGGGTGGACCTACCTATGGTTTTGTGAATGTTTAAAATTCGCACATGGTTTTGGACGCGATGGTTTTCGGTCCATGGTATTGGATGCTTTGGCATGTATAAATATGTATTATAACATTGAAAGGAACATAATGAAAAATCAAGCTGGTAGTCCCAGTTTTGGGATCCAGGGGAAAATTTTCGTGTGTATGTGTTTTATGTGTTATGCTATTACATTGTTTATTTTCTGTGTTTTAGAATTCGTATGCAGGTAATTTCTATACGGGGTTAAAACCTACATTTGGTATCAAAGGTGTTTTGGCTTCAATGGGGCGCCTTTGTTGTTGATGGGTTTCACTCGGGCCTATGGTAGACCTTTTTCAATGGGAGATCTGTGAGATCCATTCTGGTGGTGAAAGAAGATGGCGATTAGTGGAAAGATAGAGATCAAGAAATTTAATGGTCAGAGTTTTGAGTTGTGGAAACTCAAGATGGAGGATCTGTTGGTGGATAAAGATCAGTGGATCATGGTAGATCCAGGTACTAAACCAACGGTAGTTTCGGATGAAGAATGGAAGAAGTTGGATCAGAAGGCAAAGAGCACAATACAATTATGTGTCTTAGATTAAGTATTGTTGAATGTATCAGGGGAAGCTACAGCGAAGGCTTTGTGGGTCAAGTTAGGGACTTTATACCAATCTAAGTCTCTGGTGAATAAACTATTCCTACGGAAAATGTTGTATAACCCGAGGATGAAAGATGGAGACTCGATGATAGAGCATCTGAATACATTTAATACTGTGGTAAGTCAGTTATCATCTGTTGATATTAAAATTTCAAATGAAGATAAGTGCATCCTTTTGTTGTGCTCTCTACCAAATTCATGGGATAGTCTGGTTATTGCAATAGGTAGCAATGCAACTACCTTGCAGTTTGATGAAATAGTCTCATCCTTGCTAACGAGGGAAATGAGATAGAAAAATATGGAGAGCCAGAATGGTGATGCCTTGCTTGTACGAGGACGGTTCTAGAACAGAAACAAAAATAATTCATCAAGTGGGAGGTATAAATCTAGAGGGAGATCTAAATCTCCAGGAAAACCTGTAAAGGTGGTGTGCTGGAAATGCGGAAAGGAAGCGCACTACAAAAGGGACTGTAAATCTAAAGCTCCTGATAAAGGAAAGGGATCTGATGATGCTCCTTCCGCAGAGGTAAAAACCACCTCAGATGAAGGTGGGGATGTGTACTTGGCTTCTTCAAGTACACTTGTAGATCACAAGGCATGGTTGATTGACTCAGGTGTATCCTTTCACTTCACTCCTCATAGAGAGTGGTTCTACGAGTATGATAAATATGATGGTGGTGATGTCTTCTTGAGGGATGATAGGAAGGTTAGAATCATTAGTCGTGGAAAAGTAAAGTTGAAGTTGCAAGGTGGAAGGGTTAGAACACTTTTGGGTGTTCTGCATATTCCTGCATTAGCTAGAAATCTGATTTCTATAAGCAAGCTGGATTATGCAGGTGTAAAAACAGTGTTCGAGAAGGATACCTACAAGATGGTTCGAGGGGCACTAGTATTGATGTGGGGAGTTCGAATTGGAACTCTGTACAAGCTACAAGGTAGCACTGTTGTTGATGGGTGCAATAGTTCCATGGTTCCTGAAAGTGGAGCAAAAAATCTAGTGGTCTCTAGAGAGAAGACCATGTTGTGGCATCAAAGGCTTAGACATATTGGAGAGAAGGGCCTTCGAATACTTCATGGTAAAGGTATGGTAGAAGGTATGAGTAATAGCTCTCTGGATTTTGATTTCTGTGAAAATTGTGTATATGGGAAGCAGAATCGGGTGAATTTTCCCTCTAGTGGTAAGAGGGTGAAATAGATATTAGAGCTTGTGCACAGTGATGTGTTTGGACCTGTGAAGGTTCCATCACTAGGTAAGTCTATGTACTATGTATCATTTATAAATGACTTCTCAAGGAATATATGGATATATTTCCTTAAGAAGAAATCTGAAGTCTTTGACAAGTTTGAAGAATTTAAGGCTCTAGTGGAAAACCAGATAGAGAAGAAGATAAAGGTGTTGAGGACAGATAATAGTGGAGAGTTTTGCAGTAAGGAATTTGAATAATTCTGTAAGAAGTGTGATATATCACAGCAGAATACTACTCCATATACACCTCAACAAAATAGAGTTGCAGAAAGAATGAACAAGAAATTGATGGAAAGGGCAAGAAGCATGCTCAGTGGTGCCAGGTTAGGACAGGAATTCTAGGCAGAGGCAGTGGAGACAACATGTTACCTGGTCAATAAATCACCTTCATCAGCATTGGAAGCCCGGAACCAAAGTCCAAGCGTTGTTTATGAGCTCATTGCTTGAGAAGTTCCTTTTCCACCTACTCAAAGTGTTGGCAATGCTGAGGCCATCCCTGTCAGTTTGTCTGAAAACTGATGCCACCCAGTCCCACAGGGTCGAGGTGAATGGGCAAAGGTTGAGTAGGTGTTCCATCATCTCCTTATGTGTTCCACACAGATAACATTTGGATGGGCTGACAAAACCTTTCTTTAGAATATTATCCCAAGTTAGAATTTTCTTTTGTTGAACCAACCACATGAAGAGCTTTATTTTCATCTAATGTGGGTTCTACCAAAGGTTCTTCCAGACCGCATTTAATTACTAATAAGCACACCCTATGTCTATTTGCTTGGCTTCTTTGAGGTTAAAGTTACATTTTGTGTTCCTTCCCCATCTTAATTGATCGACTGAATTTGAAACCAAAATATTCCCCTGTTTCAAATCCATAGTCAGAGAATTTGCCTGAGCTTTCAAAGGGCTCTCTTCCTTGTAGCCTAGATCCTTCCAAGTTCTCCATTTTTCATTGCTCCTAGTCTGATCCCAGAAATTCTTTAGTAGGTATAAACCTTTGTTGTCAGTTTCATTCTTGAGATCGGTTAGTTCTTCCCTGAACAGATTTGGTTCTTGCTGCCAGTTATCCTCCCAAAATCTTGCTAAGCTTCCATCTCAGATCTCCCAGAAACTATGCTTCTAGATAATGCTTCTATTTTCTCAAGCAAGATTCCAGATGTGGGAGCCCTTGATAAGCCCTAACATTTGAATATGATCCCTCTCCTGCCAATTATGTGCATATTTTTGTTTCCAAACCTTTGCCCAAGGGGATGTTTATTCCTTTAGCCATCTCCACCAGAGTTTTGCACCTGAGACTCTGCTAAGGTTTTTGGGGTCATGAAGCCGCAAACCTCCATGGTTTTAGGTTTGCAAAGCTTACCCCAAGCTAACAATGCCCATTTCTTTTTCTCCTCCCATTTTCCCAAAAGAAAATCCCTGTTCATATTCCTAATCTTCTGCAGAACTCCTTTAGGGGCAAACAGAGTTGACATCATGAAGATAGGTATGGCTTGGAGGACAAATTTTGTAAGCACAAGGCGCCATGCTAAATTCAAAGATCTTCTTGTCCATTTCCTTATTCTATCCTAAAGCTTGTTAACGACTGGCTCCCACACTTCCTTGCTCAGGGGTTTGTTTGTAAGGGGGATGCCAAGGTATTTAGAGGGTAATTGATCCCTTTGGAACCCTAGAATTCTGGTGAGGTTTCTTTGAATAGCAATGTTAGTGTCAAACAATAAAACTAGATATTTTTCCAGGCTTACCTCTGTGCCAGCCACCATAGCAAATTCATTCAGGGTTTGTTTAAAATCTTTGGCTTCCTTGACTATGGAAATTCCCTGCAGAACAGTGTCATCTACAAATTGTTGGTGATTTGATACCTCACCATCTGTGGTGAATTTTAAACCTTGGATTCTTCCCTCATCACTTGCCATTTTTATTCCTCTTCCTAGTCCTTCCATCATGAGCACAAAGAGGAAGGGGGAGAGCGGATCACCTTGTCTTAATCCCCTAGAAGCTATGAAAGTTCTTGAGGGCGAACCATTGAGCAAGATTGAGAAACTGGCTGATGAAACTAGGGCCATGACCCATCTAATCCAGTTGTGGTCAAAACCATAAGCTTTCAACATTTCTCTGATATAAGAATAGCTTAGCTTATCATAGGATTTTTCTAGGTCAAGTTGTATGATCATTCCAGCTTGCTTGTTGCTTTTCAAGGAGTGGACCATCGCATGTGCTTGTATGATATTGTTGAGAATCTGTCTTCCTTCCACATAACCAGTTTTCTCATCAGATATGAGTGTTGGAAGGAGTGGCTTGAGTCTATTAGCGATCACTTTGGATATAATCTTGTACACCACATTACAAAGAGCTATTGGTCTGAATTTGTCCAGTGTGATGGCTTTTTCTTGCTTCAGAAATAAAGCAATGAAGGAGGCATTGAGAGCCTTCAGGACCGATTTGGATCTTCTTGAGTGTTTTACTACATCTAGGATGTCTTGTTTGACTGTTGTCCAACGGGCTTTGAAAAAATCTACATTAAAGCCATCTAGGCCAGGGACTTTCCCATTTTGCATCTCGTTGATAACTTCCCTAACCTCTTCTTCAAATATTGGTCGATTGAGATTATGATTGTCTTCCCTCGTTACAAGCTTGGGGATGTACCTTGTGAATTTCTTATAAAATATGACCTGTCTAAAAGCGTCTCCATCGCTATGCTAAGGAAGTGTTGCACTAGGAGTGACTCCATTTCTTTGTGGGTGACTAGCTCTTTCCCTTGAGAAACTCTGAGTTTCAAAATTCTGTTATGTGACCTGTGACTTAGAGTTGACTTGTGAAATAATTTTGTGTTTCTTTCCCCCTCTTTGATCCATTGAACTCTTGATTTCTGTCTCCAAAAAATGTCCTCTTTCCTGCATCTGTCATCCCATTCCTTCTGAAGAACAACAGATTGTGAATTCCTTTCCTCTGTGAAGCCATCTATAATCATAATCTGATTGATCTCCTGGATTTTTTGTTCAAGTTATTTTTTGGCTTTGAAAATATTACCAAACTGCTTCTTGTTCCAATATTTGAGTTTGATCTTGATGTATTTAATTCTTTGTGTAGCATCTACATTTTAGTGTCGTGGCAGGGCAGCTTTTCCATCCACCATTTCTCAAAGTTGTTAGTGAAGTCAGGGTGAGAGAGCCAGACATTTTCAAATCTGAAAGGTCTGTTCCTTGGTGAACCAATAAAAGTGGCTTCAAGCTGGATAGGCCAATGGTCTAATCCTCCAAATGGATGGATAACAGCTAACATGTCAAGGCCTGTAAGAAAAAGGTTCTCTGAGATTAAGAATCTATCTAGTTTATAGGCAACTTGAGAAGCCCCCCCCCTCTTGTTGTTCCAGGTGAAGATTCCATTTATTGTTTCAACATCCACTAATCTCATGTTACCAATGAAGTTCTAAAAGGCAGTAGAGTCTCTTCCTAGTTCTCTAGTGCCAACTTTCTTCTCTGTAAGAGATTTGATAATATTGACATCTCCTGCCAGAATCTAGGGTAGATGGGGATGTCTTCCTCTGAGCTCCTCAAGGGAGGTGAGAAGCTTGAGTTTGTCTTCTAGTGTTTGAGGTCCGTATACATTTGCCATCATGTAATTTTCCTTATCACCCACAGGCTGTATTACCATCGAAAGATAGTTCTTGGATGCTTCCACATCCAAGATGCTGAGTTTTTGGGGGTTCCAGAGTGTTAGAATCCCACCCGCCAAGTTGTTTGCCTTAAATTCTAGATACTCAAACCTACTCAACCAATTACTGTGGACTCCTTTGATTTTATCCATCGAACACTTTGTTTCCTGAATGAACACCATGTCGAGATTTTCTTCTTTTGTTCTACTGCTAAGATTTCTTTGTTTCATTTTACTACCTAGACCCCTGATATTCCATGTTGTAAACTTCATTAAGATAGGTTTGTAAAAGAGTAACTGGTGAGATATTTCATCTTACCTGAGTCGATCATGAGTTTTCCACATTTTTTCAACAACTCATTATGTTTTTTCCTTGCTCTTTTCCTACCTGGATTCTTGGAAGATCGTCCCTATGTTTCTTCCATGATCTTCATCCCTTTATTTTCCTGGCTATCATGGTTTCTTTTGACTCCATAATTCTTCGTCTGTGAGCGCCATAGGAAGAGCTACTAAACCCTATTAAACTCTTCCTTTGGCAGGGAGTCAACTCCTTTGTTAATACCCTATTCCAGAAATTTTTCCAGGTCCAGGTTTTCCTTCTCAAGAATCTCTTGTAGTTAATGGTCCTCTGTTCCTGCCTCACTTGGGATCATCTCATGGTCCCTGTTGAGCTCCATAAATCTTGTTGTATCATCCTGTGGTTGTTTTTCCTCTGGTATGTCCTCCATACTATTGTCCCTATCCTTCTCATCTATTTTAGTTTCCGATCCCTGGTTTTCCCCTTTCTTTCCTGTATTTTCTTCTAATATTTTGAAATTGTTGTGGCTTTGTTGATCATCCTCGTTTATTTTCCTCTGATTCCTTTTTACCCCTTTCCCCTTTCCCTCTACCTTGGTGAAACCCTCAAGATCTTTACTTGTGGTGGTTTTTTTGTTGTTCTCCACTTTGTTTTATGGGCAGTCTCTGTAAAGGTGCCCGTGTTCATGGAATTTATAGCATCTAAATGGTATTTTCTCATAGTCTATCGTCTACGCCCACTCTTCATCATAAAATTATAAAATGATCTCATTTGGGAGTGCTCCAGACAGGTCCATTTCCACATAGATTCGAGTGAAAAAAGTGTATTTGCCTCTTAATGTCACATCTGATATCTTAATAAAATGACCTAGTTTATTGCCAATAGCTTTTAAGGACTCTGGCAGCCAATAATATAAAGGAAGAGAGTATATTCTTATCCATACCGGTACTGAGGTGAACGTTTCTCATTCTGGGACAAAATTTATCACCCATGGTCGCATGTAAAGTCCTGCAACAGCGTAGAAGTATGGTCCTCCCTCAAACACTCTGTCTTTATCTTCTAAGCTTGTGGACACCACCATAAAAAATCCCTTGGATCCAAGGTGCAGGTTTATTTCCCCTTTGGGTTTCCAGTGGTTTCTTATCCATGCATGTAAAGCTTTCTCCATTGGCCAGATCCCCATAATTTTGCATATGATCGCATGTTCTGTCATGTGATCTTTGTGTACCTGTAGAGTTGGGTCACTCAAAACGACCCCAGGAGTGATGGTCATCTTGGGTTTGTAGATCCCTATCGTCCTTAGAGGTGCATCTTTCTAACTGCTTCCCTCCTTCCTTTTCTCCTTGCTATCTTCCTCATGATTTCCTCTCTGTTCATGAATCTTGATATTCCATGTGTTGGTGTCCTCAGTTATCACCTCCGTTGGTTTCTTGAAGTTGTGCAAATCCTTTTCCTTGCTTATGTTCACAGTTATTTGACTGTAGGAGGGACCTGAACTCCCTCCTTCTTGATCCGTCATGGTTACCAGCACCAAAACCTAGCTCAAAACCTAGTTCTTCATCTCGCAATTTTTCAAACTGAAACTATAAAAAAAATTCAACCAGGTGAAAAAATCCCTCACCCATATTCTTATTATTACCAATTAATATTTTTATTTTCCTAAGTTTAGACTTAGGAACCCATTAAAAATATTAATTATTTTAATAACTCCTCATCTGGGTGGAATTTCTCCAAACGATTTATGGGTTCTGGAGATCTCATGTATTCTAACCCCTCCATAAAATTTTGGTGCTAGATCACATCCAATGCTACCCAAAATCAACAACAAGTTCATGGTTGGACCAAAACTCTCCTTACAAACGGATCATATTTTCCATCAAAACTTCATCAGCCAAAAGATAAAACCAATTACAGGGAATTCAGACACATGACTGGCCAAATGTTGAAGTTTCACAAGACTCTTTGAACTTCAACCACATACACACTCGAAAGCCACAAAACAACAGGGCACAACACTTATTTGCATGATGAAAACCAAAAGGAAAACTCAACAAGGAAGAAAATAAAGAAAATAAAGAAAACACAGAAACAGGAAACAAAATCAGAATAAAATATAACAAAATGACTAAAGCAAACATGATGTAGAATGAGAACAACGAAATAAGGATGGACTACAGAGAACGAGTGTAGAATGAGTGCAGGAAAGGGAAAGTTAACCACACAGCTAATCCTAGTCCTATCCTAATAGCTAGGAGGTCAGGGTCACGTAAAATTAAATTTCCAGTGAAGCCATAATGATTGTTCTTGACCTACATCCACAAATATATGAATGATTAAAACATATATAAAGTAATGTGCAACAAAAGATACAAAAACTTGAAAAACTTGCACAAAAAACGGAAGGTCTTGCCTGTGGGCATCAAGATGTGCCACAACCACTACTTTAACCCAATCCATATGCTTACCTTTTTTATGAATACCATTTTTAAACAAACCTCGAAAGCCTCTTGTGGATGTGTCCTCATCTACACTGAGATTCTTAGCAAGTGCGAGAAAGGATTGAAACTTCTTGTCTGCAATAGAGCTTGCCAAGTAAGATTGTTCCAACCATTCAACAATTGGATCATAAAAGTCATGATGGCCGCCTTGAACCCTTTGTGATATTTGAAAACATGAATTTTCGATTCGAGAAGCGAGATCGCGATGGGAATATTGTAAGAGAAAATAGATCTGATTATTTTCGAAAGTCATGCCAAGACAAGGAGGACCTGCCATAACCATCAGCGAAGGTTGAAGTGCCTCATCTACTTGATAAAAATCTGAATAGAGAGATGTAGAATGATGGAGATCAAAGAGTGTGAAACAACTGTCATTTCGATGCGCTGATGGGAAAATGATAAGCCGAATGATAGCCACCAATGATAGAGAAATGATCAGATGAGCTAGTTGAAGCATCAGATTCCTAGTTTGAAACAAACAAAAGAAAAAAAAATTGAACAATCTTGCGAATGCTCTGAACAGTCGAACCAAGTTCCTTGCAAGCCATATATGATAGACCACCTTCCTACAACTGGTGAAAAATTGTACAAGCATTATAGTCATCAAAATATTTTAAAAGGGATGTTAGCACCACAAATGCATGAGACCAGTTGAGGCACGGTGAATGGGGAAGAACTTGGTTCATGTGACAATTAGTGCATTCATTATCGCTCAAGAGGATTTTTGGTGCAATGATAGGACATCTTTGCAATACAAGATTCACAAGAAGACTCAGGAGCTGACCAGTAAAGGATAAATTCGATAAGTATGACTCTTGTGGGAAAAGGTAGTACTTGAGATGATCAACTTCATAACTCCATGACTTCATGAGAGATGGACATTCCCGACCCGAGTTTGATGTGATGGATTTGCATGAAGATGAATGAACTGTGACAGATTCGTGAATTTGGTTATAAGTAAAATCTTAGAAATGTGAGAGGTCACACCAGGAATACCAAACATTTTTTACATGGGAATTCACATCAAGTGAAACCATGCAGATAGATGGATTGTGCGAGAGAAACTAGATTTGATTTAGTTCAGGGGGCTTACCATAGTTGTGACATCCTAAAATAACCATCAATGGAAGTTGAAGTGCCTCGACTCCCTCGCAGGTCCCAAAACTTTTCGAAATTGTAGAATCATATTTTGAAGCTTGAACCAAATCATGCATGGTTTGAGAGTGATTGTTATTGCTAATTTCAAAACTTTCTCTATAGATGGCAACTATCTGTATCACATGTTTCACTAGATTTTTTAGTTTCAACAACAATTAGATTACTCAATTGAAGAGGATCTTCTGATATCACATTCGAAGATAAATGCATTGGTGAAATCTCATAAGCAAGTTGATTTGAAGAGTTGTCTTCATGCAGAATCAAAGATGGTGAGGGGTAGGAAGAGTTCTCTACTATTTGATTGTTTTCAATTTCATCATCGACAATGTCACCACCTTGTGTAAATTGAGGAGATAACTCATTGGATGAAGAAGCAAGAGAACATGGAGTATCTCCATTGCAAGTGTATGTGTTGTGAATGCTAGGACACAAGGGAAAGTGAGGTGAAGGGGAAGTTTTGATATGAACATCTTCTTTGACCGAAGTAGATTCTAGATTCAAATTAAAATCTTCATGAGGAACTAAAAGATCAATTGATGGTCTTGGGAATCTGTCACAACATACAGAATCATTGGTTTGATTACTACCCAATTTTGGGGGTTGATTGAAAGAATTGATTGTATTGGATTTTCCACCGAGATTAGAAGATTGAGAATTGTTCCATAAAGGAAACTCATTGTTTTGATGCGGACAATTTCGAAACAAAGTGGAAAAAAAGATAGTTTCCTTACCTTTCTGCTCCTTTACTTGAAAAATATGACTGCCTTGAGCCTGATCACAATTTGAGCTGGCAGCTTGAGAATCAAGAGAATGTGAAAAAATGGCTTGTGAAGCAGATTGATAAAGCGAGTCATGATGCAAGGAGTCATGGCTTGTAGATGATAGAGGATGGCAGAGATCCAGATCAGATTTGAGAACTGAGTTATGGATGGTGACATCCTCTTGCAGATTGGAGGAGTGTTGGGCATGGAATCCCCCCAAGGCATGTTTTAGGACTTAAATCCCAAGTTTTGATAGAATCTTGTTGTAAAAGCTCCACGAATTGCGGGCGCGGGGCACGAAAGTATAATAGAGTCACAAGGTGTCCACCCTAGTTTTTGTAATGTAATGTCGGCTGGATAGACCAACCCATGGTCCGCGGACCATGGGATTGTATAAATAGAGTGAGGCTCTAAGTTTAGAAGAACTGACTAATAGAAAGATAAGAAGTCTAAGTGATTGAGTCAAAGTGTAAAGTGTGTCTATGGGTCGTAGAGTAGGGGAAGGCTTTGCAGCTGAGTGCGCAAAGGCATAGTAGTCCGTAGCTGAGTGCGTGGACCACTACAACTGAGTGCACAGGGCAGGTTGAGTTTGTAACGGTTGGAAGAATCAATAAAGTGAAGTTTTGCTATAATTCTGTGTATCTTTTCCTAATATAATGCATGATTGGATATAATTTGCAAATACATTGTTTATTTACTACGCGATCATGTATGAATGCTTTGTATTGCTAAATTCTTTATATTGCTAATTATAAGAAATTCAAGTAGGAAAAGGTAGTTAATTAACACTGGAAGATAAGTAAGATATCGGATAATAGCACAGAGCGCGACACAGCCCCTGGTTAGGGCTCCGCGAAGGAAGTGTATCAGGCCACGAGGAATGAAAAGTGCGCGAAGCAACCTATGCGCAGGAGCAAACAAAGGACCAGTCAAACCTCTCAGACATCTCAAGGGTGTGGAAACCTGGTTCTAGCACCCTCCCATACTACTTCGGGTGAGACCTCAATCCGCACTCCGCGGAATGTTGCCGAAATGGCCAGTAGAACAAGGATTTCTTTGGCTAGTTAACTTCGAACCTGGGTCAGGCCCCAAGAAGCCAACAAATGGTTCCATTGCTGGGACTAGGATCTGCATAGAGATGTCTAATGTCGTATCACTGGAATCCGATAAAGAAAGGAATTGAAGAGTGGTTGGATAGAAATATTCACGAGTTCGCACTGCAGGAAAACAGGAATCCGCAACTATCAAAGGAAGAGTGGTTAGATTGCTATTGGTATACGAAGATCCACAAAATTTTCTTTGCATCCTTCCCTACTGAGTTGTACGAGTGGATCGTGAAGCTAGCAGATAGCCAAGGAAGCTGTAAACTCGACAAACTTATTGTGTGGACTCCAGAATTGGTGCGCAGGCTGGAATCATCGGAAGATAAGTTCGTGTGCGTTGTCGATCACTAGCTCGATCGAATCATAGCAGGATTCACCACCAAATTCGCGATAGATACTTTAGTTAGCTATAGTGAGGCAAAACGACGTTTCCTCAAGGAACCACGAGGTAAGTACGTTAAATATTTGAACACTTGGATTAAAATGCTACTTTGTGAAAAACGGGTTATGCGAATAAATTGATGTTGGGGGCTATGCGGAGTGAGAAAATCTACAGAAACGAAGGTAGCACTAGCCCCTTGATTTCACCTCTACAAGGGGGCAAATAAGAGCTCGTGAAGGTTTCTCGAATAAGTGCAATCATTTGATAAGGCAAAGGATTCCGTGCATACCAACCCCCACCCACACCACCACCAATTTCACCATCTTCACCCCTGACTTCTCCCATACCACCTCCGCCACCACTGCGAAGCAATATGGCCAGCATGATAAAGCTACCAGTGTTCAAGGGAGTAGGGTATCAAGATCCGGACCAGTTTTGGTTTGTGATAAAAGTTGTATGGGAAGCACAGGGTGTCGCAGACGACAATATAAAGAAGGAAACATTGATTAACGCTCTGCAGGATCATGCACTGACATGGTACATTAAGCATTCCAATGACAATCCAAATGTGGGGATAGTGGATATCTAAGATGCACTAAACATCAAATTTAGCAGGCCAAAATCGGAGGCACAGTCGATCATTCAATTCAAGGAAATCACAATGATACCAGGCAAAACCCTGTGGGAGTTGGATCAAATACTGAAGTGCACAATTCGCGAAGCGAGCATGACATTAACAAATGGGCAACACTGCGAATGGTTTGTAGCATCATTGACACCTCATCTACAGAATGTGTTGTTGCAGCAAAAGCTAACCACTCAGGCTGAGGCTTTGGAGGTTGCGATGAGATTGCACGAGACTCTGATACAAGATCCTAACCTAGGAGTTTAGCAGATTCATTCATAGTTGAAAAACTTGTGCCTTGAGATGCAGAGTTCGAAACGAGACAGGACGACTCGCCCAGAAGTGCACAACGAGGGATGGTGCATAAAATGCAAGGGCCAAGGTCACGACAAGGACCATTGCCTGGTGTTCTCAAATTACCTTGCAGGAGGAGGGCTAATGCCACTAAGACTGGAGGCACAAGCAGGACCAAGTGTGGTGCCTGCGTTATGGTGCGTGATTTGTAAAATAGGAGGAAAGCATGCTATAGATAACTGCCATCTATTACAAAAGTATACACAGAATTCACAACAGTTGTTATGTAATTTCTACAGGTCAGTAGGAGATGATGAGTGCACCTGTAGTAGTTATGAACTAATGAAGGATCTAACTCCTACCTATAGAGTTTAGGCTGAAACTTGGGCCCTCGATCTAAACATAGGAATGGCGTGCACCGGATTTCAGGGGTGTGGAGGAAGCTGAGGTGGAGGCGGGCCAGGAAGAGGTCGCAGGAAGCTGATATGTTAAAATTGTAGAGGGCCAGGACATTATGCCCGCGATTGTACAAATCCAACACAACCATCATGCTTGTATTGTACATTGTTTGATCATGAGACAAAGGACTTTCCAATACTGATAGTGAGGTTGTGCGATAAGGGAGCACTCCAACCTCCCTCGACCCAGAACCTGCAAATGATGAGGTCTGAGCCGCATGAGGAAGACCCTAATGTAAATATCGTGATATAGATTGGTATTATGACAGGGGATGACAAAGGCAAGCAACCTGAAGAAAGTACCTGGGTTCGCAAGGCCCCAACGAAGGAACCAGAATTTGATTTGGAGCGCGCTAAGGAGACCTTCATGGAAGCTAAGAGGAGCTTCGTTGATGCCTCCACTTCAGGAAGTAAAGACAAACTGGAGCCAGAAATGGACCCATCGATGCTCACTACATTCTTGGAGACATGCATGAAGTTGCTGCATGACAACAAGGCTGTAAAGGGGCTACAAGAACTCATAACTAGATGCACTAGGACCACGCCAGGAGAACCATGCATAGTCTAGAAGCTCGAGAAGCACACGACGTGAACAAGAAGGGAGATGAGATTGACCACGTAGATCAGGGAATATGAGATGGACCAAGTGATTCTAGACCTAGGATTGCACGCAAAAATCCTGCCAAAGCAGACATGGGAGCACATGGGTAGGCCTACGCTGCAATGGTCTCCTATCCAACTATGAACAGTGAACCAACAAAAGATACTACCTATGGAGAGATTGTAGGGAATCATAGTAGACATTGAAGGAGCAAGCATGCTAGCATATTTCGAAGTGATAGAAATTGTTGATGACCGCAATCCATACCCCGTGCTATTGGGAATAGATTGGGTCACTGACATGAATGGAGTGATAAATATAAAGAAGCACAAGATGATATTTGAGAAAAAGTCTCTACGCGTAGTGGTACCTTTAGAGCCTGTAGAAGGATCACACTACACAGAGCCAATGTGTGACTACGACAATGATGACGATTTAGACTGCATCTACAAGATAACCGCACAGGAGAAAGATTGGGTAAATCCAACTGCAGATGGCCGAATCTCTTGGGAGCATGAAATCTCTTACACATCAGATTCTGACGAGGAAATAGAATGATGGAAGAACTGGTTACATAAGGTAACCACGCTCAACTATAACATGATGACAAGGTTGCTGCACTGCGTGGAAACAGAGGTAAGAGATCTGCCTACGTATGACAGGTTGAGCGAGGTGGATGACTTCCTAAACAAATTTGAAAGAGAAGTACCGGAACAACAACATTTCGACGCTCTAAAATGGTTACTATGAGCTACGCTGACAAGATGGTGGGGTACGCAACAAAGAAGTTTTGAGGACTAGCGCAAAGGAAAAATGATGATGCACATGCGGTTTGGGAAGCCTCAGATGCAATTGATAGACAAGTATGATGGATGAACTAGCCCACACACCCACCTATCTAGGTGGATACAAGCATATGATGCGAAACCTATGTGAATGCACACCGTCCTTGCGATAGGAGACATGATCAGTAAGCAGGTATGGGTAAGGCAATGGCGCGAATGACCCATCCAGATGGGACCACAAAGTATGGAAAAACCAAATGCGCAGAAGAATATCCATGCAGAAGCTTTTAACAAAGTACGTGAAGCACTGAACAAGGTCCACCATGTGAGGTGGACTGACTGGGACCTACGCGTACCATTGGTTCTCTGGGCTCATAGGACTACGTGCAAAAACCTAACCGCACAGGCACCGCCAAGGCTGGAGTATGAAGCAACCACAGTAAGCCCAATAGTAGTTGGAGAAATTAGAATGCACATGATAGCACTGATAGATACGACAGTTCATGGAACCTTGGAAGCAGAAATCCAATAGGTAAATCTCAGTCTCCAAGAACTTGAAGAAGAAAGGATACGATTAAGGAAGAAAAGCACTCTAGTGGACGCAGAAGTCAAGAAGCTAGAGGACGAGATAAAGGAAGATTTTCTCGGAAAAAAGCTAGGGTGATAAGGCAGGATGTGTACAATCGCGATGACAGGTTTAAGGCCTATCACCACGAATTGATCAGTCTGATGCCTTGGATTGGACCGCACATTTCTAAGCATATTGACTAGGGTAGCGCATTGCAGATGGTAAAGTGCGTGATGCCGACTGTAACAATAAAAGGTGGGTATTATTTAGGAAACATGATGAATGACAGGATGAAAATTTTCATGGGTGGTGCAACCACCTGACTAGCCGAACGAAGAACAATCTTAGCGCTCCAGGCAGTTGAAAGGGAGCGTGGGACTATAAACTATTATGCCTGGGAGCTGCACGATGTTGGAGCTACGCGCAGAAGCAAAGAGTCACAAGGTCCGCGACCATGCACAGGGGGTTGTGCTGCCACACGGGTTGACTAGAAAGTTACCGTTGAAGTCACTATTCATGATGGGATGCTCGACTTGAGACCAAATGGAGCGAGTGATAGGTAATTAAGACGTGATTTATGGGCAATATTTGTGAAAATCTTCCGCCAAGGGAGCATTAATGAACCGAATTTGGGGGGAATAGTCGAATTCAATTTCAAAAAGCGTTATAAATTATAAAGGGCTACCCAGCAAACAACACTTGGTCATTTTTGAATTTAGCTATTGAGTAAAACCCTGATTGTTGTGTGCCGAGCATTGATTGAGGCCCTAAGTTTGCGAGTGCTAGATTTCTAGATAGATACGATGGAAACAACTGAGGATGTTATGGAGATAACAGAAATGACCGCCGAGGAGGCCGTGCAGGCCTTGACTATGGGGGATGCTCTGGAAGGTGCCAATATTGTGGTAGAAATCCTGAAATCACCACGCATGCCAAGACCCAAGAAGGACAAACAAGCGATGGTTCCTGCACATGTGTCCCCGCAGAATCCGCTGTGCACCAAGTTTTCAATGGAGAAGGGGAAATTTGTCACCATGGAGACCGATGAAGAAGAGGAAGACCTGGAGGACCTAATCATCGCAGAAGACGAGGATGAAGGCATGGAGGAGGAAACTCACCCTGCGCACCTCCCGACAAAGTTGCCCACCTATGTGCCCCTGCGAAAAGGGAAGGCTAAAGCGCCCAAGGACCTGGATGAGACCAAGAGCTCGCTCCAGACCCTGCTCCTCCCAGACAACATTATTTCTTAGGGCACGCACCTGGGACAGGTGCCGAGCCTAAAATTCAAAGATTGGGACCTCGCTGACCACGAGAAGTTACCTCAACTTGAGACCAGGCACCTCATGAAACGCAAGCAGAACACCATGGCGAGGGTTACAAAATTAGAGCCGCGAAAGTGGTTGCACGGAGTGGAAAAGGCTAGGCTACTAAACCTGCTTTGGGTGCAGCATTTCCACCGTGCCCCAATAACCATTTTCATTATCAGGTAGCTGTTGTGCCTGGTGCATGATGGGTGTTTGTGGCTGGAGGAGCCCATCTACATCACGGCAGACTTGATTCACCGCATCTCTCAGCTTCCATGCAAAGGAGAGGACCCCACAGACATATCGGAGGGGAAGAGCAATGAATTTACCATCGCGGAGGCCATGAAGAAAAAATACAAGCTGGCGAAGAAGAAAAAGGGCTACGCCATATCCAGCATCAGTGACAAAGTAGTGAAAGTGGCAAACAAAATATTGGCTGGTAAGGTTATGTGCAAGTGTTGCGCAAATGAAGTACCCGCGTAAGTGGTCGCACTCGTTGAGCAGTGCGCGGAGGGGGTCCAGTTTAATTGGTCCGAGTTCCTCTGTAAGGAGTTTTTAGAGAATTATCGCGAAGCTTGGGAACAGGGAAAAACATTCCACTATGCATGGATTCTTCTATCCATAATGCTCGTGGAAGGGGAATTACCAGAGGATAGTCAATTACGCTTCACTCTAGGCCACAAAGGATGCCAAGAGGATCCGCGATAGTAAAAATTCTGGGTGTTCATGGAGATGAACCTCAGAATGGGGATCAATCGTAAGCTGCGGTTGTCGCCCACTGTCTACAACAGCCTGTAGAGTTTTGCGGAATTCAAAGCAGACATCAATAAAATTTACATCAGAGCGCACAAGGACCCAACCAAAAATGGATAAAGCTACCCTTTGTAGCCACGGACGACCTCATCTTTAACATACTAGAGGCATGGCTGCTGGAGTGGCACACCCCAAACATCGTGCAAATAGAGAAGTAAGTGGCACAAAGAAAGAAAAACGAGGCCAAGTTTCGAAGGAAGGAAGAAGAGAAGAAGCGGCAGCAGAAGTGCGGGCGGCGTGGGATGCTACACAGGCAGCAACTGAGCAGGAACAGGCCGCAGCAGCAACGTAGAAGGTATATGTGAAGGTGCATAAGGGCCAAGCATCGCCTTCGCATGGGCAGGAAGTAGAGGAAGAAGAGAGAGGCATAGACCCACGTACCGTGTCAATAGAGTTGAAGCGCTAGCACCCAGCCGAGTGGACAGGTTCGCGTAAAAAGGTCAAGGCATCGAAGTTGTCGATTGACCCGATCACCCTAACTAAGGGTGATCTACACAACATTGGTGAGACAATGCGTGATGTCACCTTTGAGGCCCTCCAAAATTTCATGCAGGAGAACTAGATTGTGTTGGGGGTCCTCAGAACATAGTTGCAGGAATTGCAAGTACACCCTCCTCGGGCTGGTACCCTTTCAACTAGTCTCGCAATCGAAACAACGACAGTAGAACAGATGTCACATGCACGGATGACGAATACCATAGTGTTGCTAGAAGGGGAATTAGTGACAACAAATGAGGCTGACAGGCCTACGGTTAGTGCACTAAAGGGTCTCAGTATCAACATAGCTAAACTCCCGCGAGAGACCTTATATGTTTTATAGGATGGGATAGCTGCAGAGCTGCGAGCTGGGGAGAGCCACACACTACAAGTCCTCAACGAGCATAAAATCAATATGGAACAATTGATCTTGCAGCGTGGCGAAGAGGTGTCACAGAATCAACAGCTGGTACAGGTAATAGATGACACTTGCCAAAGCGTCTTGGAGCTAGCCGTCCTAGCAGACATGCCAGCAGAGGCGCGGATCCACAAGTTAACAGTAGGGGTACGTGAGGCGAGGGAAGAAATGACAAAGGTGCAGCTAGAGCTGAACCTTCAGATCGTCGAGATGCGGTTAAAGGTGCAACCGTCCACCCCCCCGAAAGTCAAAGAACAGTGCGTTAGTGCTATCACAATGGGACTAGATGAAATTGGCAGTGGAGTGCGAGACTACACAAGAATGTTGGAAGAATCATTTCAGGTCCTCACAAATCTGTAGGAGGACCCAACATCTAGCGCTTAGAGATAGAGGCGTGATAACTCCAACAATAGTATGACAGCATCAAAGGAACTATGTAGATGGTGGCCCTCACTCAGAGGCTCGTGTGGATGCAACAGCCTAAAGCGCTGAAATAATAGGTGGATGCGGCATGACACAAGGAAGCAGTCCGAAAGGCACGCCTTCAAACTTAGATCGACAAGGCCTTCACCATCACAGCAAAAATTGAAGGAAAGCTCACACAAATGCAAGGGATGCACACATTGATGCAGAGAAGCACTTCTGACATAGAGGTCTTGGAACAACATATGTAGTAGGTCTAGCAAGCAGCAGCTCAGTGTGCTGCTGACGTTGCCACAGTTCGAGAACAATTGGAAGGACTCTGCGTAAAGATCTCCGCGCCGATAGATTGACTCGAGGGCGAGTCATGATGTTTGTGTTGGGGGCCTGTTGTGCATGGAATCCATCCAAGGCATGTTTTGGGGCTTACAGCCCAAGTTTTGACCGAATCTTGTTGTAAAAGCTCCGCGAATTACGGGCGTGGGGCGTGAAAGTATAATAGAGTCACAGGGTTGTCCAACCTATTTTTTGTAATGTAATGTCGGTTGGATAGACCTACCCATGGTCCACGAACCATGGGATTGTATAAATAGAGCGACTCTCTAAAGGTAGAAGAAATAACTAATAGAAGGATGAGAATTCTAAGTGATTGAGTCGAAGTGTAAAGTGTGGCTGTGGGTCGAAGAGTAGGAGAAGGCTCTGCAGCTGAGTGCACAGAGGCATAGTAGTCTACAGCTGAGTGCGTAGCGTAGGTTGAGTCTGTAACCGTTGGAAGAATCAATAAAGAGAAGTTTTGCTATAATTTTGTGTATCTTTTCCTGGTTTAATGCATGATTGGATATAATTTGCAAATACACTGTTTATTTACTACGCGATTGTATATGAAAGCTTTGTATTGTTGAATGCTTTTTATTGCTAGTTATAAGACATTCAAGTAGGAAAAGGTAGTTAATTAACACTGGAAGATAAATAATATCTCGGGTAATAGTGCAGTGTGTGACACAGCCCCTGGTTAGGGCTGCGTGAAGGTAATGTATTAGGCCATGAGGAACGGGAAGTGCATGAAGCAACCTATGCACAAGAGCAAACAAAGTACCAATCGAACCTCTCAAACATCTCAAGGGTCCGGAAACCTGGTTCTAGCATGCTCCCATACTACTTCGGGTGAGATCTCAGTCTGCGCTCCATGGACTGTTGCTGAAAGGGCCAGTAGTACAGGGATTTGTTTGGCTAATTAACTCCAAACCTGAGTTAGGCCCCAATAAGCCAACAAGGAGTGAGTCTCCATCATAAGCTTCATGATCCATTCTAGATTTTCCTCCATTGAAGCGGGAGACGAATGAGAAGATGGACTGGAGATTTGATTTGCAAATTTCCCAGTTTCATGATCACTGGAAAAGGAGGAGTACAAGGAATGAAAGGGGTAGTAGGCTCCTCCTCTGTGATTTGAGGTGCCTCATGATTTGCAAGATTTAGGAAAGAAAAAAAATCAAGATTTTCAGGTTCACCGTATGAAGAGGAAATAACCAAGTGCTCAAACTCTTGTTTCAAGAAATCCCAGTTCAAATATTCTTCTAGAATTTCATAGATGTTGGAAATACTGAGAGTGGGGTGAACCAGTATTTCTTTTCAATTGTTAATTTTACCAGTTAGATCACTTATATTTAGAACACAAAATGAAAAATAAGAATAAACTATTTTATTAATTTATTCTTTACAATAAATCAAGTACAATATATGTATGGATCCAACCCTAGATGAAGACACAAATCTTCAATCTCTTAGGCTCCAACCTGTATTAGCCAAGCACCGACTTGGACTTCCAAGGCTCCACCCTTGTCAATTTTGAGACACCAACCTCAAGGGATCCAACCCTATATCTGGTTCAGGCTCTAACCTGGTTTCTTGAGGACTCTAATCCACTAGGGTTTCGACCATATCCCCAAGGCACTAACCTTGTCTTTTCAAGGCTCAAACCTCTTGGGCTCCAACCCTAACTTTACTTCATCAAGATGTATTTGGTTATACTTCACGACTCCCAATGTATTCTTCAACGAGCCTTGTCGATCTCTTCACTAATGCCTTCTTCAAATAAATTCATCAATGAAAACCTTGTCTTCTTAGAAGGTGTCACTACTACTCTTCATGGTACCCAAACAAAAATTCTTCAAGGTCACCTCATGATGGCTTCAACACATCACGGTCTTCAATGATCTCCATTCACAAAGTTCTCCAACTTTTCCGTATTTTGTTCTCAAGAGAAGACTTCAACAAGCTCTATTTGTCCAATCCCAATAAATCAACACTTCAACCATGACAACTATGAAAACTTCGACCACGTCAGCTTCAACCATAGCAACTACGGCAACTTCAAGCATAGCAACTACGCCAGCTTCAACAATGACAACTTCGGCAGCTTTGACCACAAAAACTACAACAACTTCGACCACAGAAACTACGACAACTTTGACCACAGTAGCTTAAACCACAAAAACTATGAGAACTTCAACTACGGTAGCTACGACAACTTCAACCACAACAACTACGACAACTTCAACCATGGAAACTATGACAACTTCAACTACGACAGT
Organism: Pinus tabuliformis; assembly: GCA_031772625.1. Taxonomy (NCBI): domain Eukaryota; kingdom Viridiplantae; phylum Streptophyta; class Pinopsida; order Pinales; family Pinaceae; genus Pinus; species Pinus tabuliformis. Next base: position 59,852,715 of record CM062812.1, read on the forward strand.
TGTGACCATGGAAACTATGGTCGCTTTGACCATGACAAATATGGCAACTTCGACCATGGAAACTATAGAATCTTTGACCATGGTAGCTTCAATCATGGAAACTACGAAAAATTCAACTATAGCAGTTGTGACAAATTTGACCACAACAACTACGACAACGGCAACTACAACAACTTCAACTACAACAGCTGCGACCACGGAACTATGGAAGCTTTGACCACGACAACTTCGACCATGGCAACTATGACAACTTCTCTGCTCCTAGATCGAACTAGTGGGAGACTATTTAACCCAAGAACAATTCCACAAACTTGTCTATCTTGCTTTTCTAGGTTGCGGCTTCTTCTCTACCTCTTGTCTTCTCTCCACCGAAAACTCTAAGCTTGAATGGATGAATTTAGGTTTATATATATAGTGATTTCATTTATAACTAAAGGGACACGTCTATTTGAAGTGAGGCCGACTTATATGACTGAGTGTACGTTGGCTCATTTCTAGGAATAATTTCCTTAACTTAAAAAATCAATATCTCACAAACTATTGGGAGTTTTGGGGCAAATAAAGGCTCATTAGAATCCATTTTGAAAGGATGCCTCCAAGGTGTCCAAAATAAATTTTCTTTGTGACTCTCCTTAAATTTTATGCATAAAACATTTGGGACAACATGAGGAATGTTTGGGACAGTGCGGCTTCTTCATTGTTATCAATGTCATTATAGGATCATAGAGTCATTATGTAGGAGTGAAACATCCATGTAGCATGACGCATCAACAATGTCATCATATACTAGTGCAGTCATAGTGTAGCATCATTAGGAGAACTCCAAAATAGTCTTACAACCATAAAATGATATGCAACCATGTTATGAAGACCTCATCAAGTGCCATCATCAATTGTGGTCATTCATCATGAGTATGGCATCATCAAATGTAGTCCTCCATATGTCATCAAGGGCTTCTAAATACTTGGCACTTCCTAAGACTTCTTCATTAGTGACTTGACATATTAATTGATGACATTCTTATCAAACAAGAGTTATGACATCATCATCTGGAACCAGACATCTATTGTCTTCAACCTTATCATCTCATTCTAGGTTTTCATGATATTCATTAGGCATCTCAAGAATAATTTCCATCTCGACCAATGCCATATTGACATCTGTTGGACACCTAATCCTCAATGGGTTAGTGTGGAAGCTGAATAGACAAAGTAGTCCAAGAGACCATGGGATGTGGAACCCAACGGTCACATAATGTACTATAAATGTATATCTCTTGTTAATAAAAATTGTACTCTCATGATTTATCCTTCAGATTATTCTTGTTTCCCATGTGTGTTTAACATGGTATCAGAGCGGGCAAATTCTAGCCCTGCTCATATTTGAGTCATTGTTTTCTTGTGGCATTTTGTTGTGTTTCTCTCACCAGACCTATGCATTTACCATTAATGTTATGTGGGTCATGAACTCTCGGTGCAGTGATATTGCTGGTTGATTAATTCATGTGCTGGTGTTGAATTCATTGTATATATTTGTGTTGGCATATGTATAATTTTTGGTGCGTTGAATGAATACCACAATGTGGTGTATGGAAAGCATTGAAATAGTGTGAGGCAGATGCGTTTGTCCATATTTAAATATGCAGCGTATGCCTTGGAGTGCGGAATGTGGTTATAAATATGACCTCTGCTATGTGTTGAAGGCCGTGCAAAAACGTTGAGAGTTAAAAGTCCTGGCGCGTTGGCTCTGCCATCCCTGACATTCCTTACCTCTGAAATCCGCAGGTCTCTATTTTTGGTCTCTGGCTTACTGTCCATACGTTGAACTGCCATTCAAAAAATGTTGCCTATTCATAAATATTGGTAGCCTGCTCCACGCTGTCACCTGAACGATGTTGCCTGACACTGCTTGTGCTCTATGGCTGTCCCGTCTATCCATAAACATTTGTTTTTCATAAACATTTTCTCTCTGTCTACCAGAAGGTGACTGTTTTTTGTCCAACTGTTAAACATTTGTTGTCCAACTGTTAAACATTTTCTCTCTGTCTGCCAGAAGGCGACTGTCCATAAACTTTTTCTCTCTACGTGATAATGGGTAATGCTTGGGTGACCTTAACACCTATTTCGTGAGTCTGTTGAGCATATTCTACCATTCTTTCAGATGTCCGATGGGCAGATACAATGGTTATCTCATATGGAACCTGAAATGATTAAGAACCTCTGTGGTGGTCAATCTATCCACTGCCCCTCCACAATCACTGCCCATTAAACGCTACCACTGTTTAGACGCTGCAAATCTCTGACATTATTTTGCGCCTTCTGTTATAACTCCTCTCTGTTCAGGCTCTTCTACTCATCAAATATGCCATTTCAGCTAAGCCTGGAAGCACATAGAATGTTTTGAGTTTAACGTTTTTGCTTCCGTCACTGCACGATACCTACATACAAAATTCATCAACTCCCATATGTATCTGTCGCTTTGACTGCACCAGTTGACCACAGAAATCAAATTTCTCATGACCGAGGACAATGACACTATGCAATGAGGTGGAGAATTTTCCCTATGGCACGAATTGGTTTGGGTTTCGTTAAAAATTTTGTGCAGGTGTTTCTACGGCAAGCAACAGGCCAACAAATTCGTGATCTGTCCAAGCTATGGAAGCCGAATCTGTTCTCTGAAGTTTTGGGGATCATATTTCTCAAGGCATTATATCCCTATGAAGCGGTAGTCTTTTTGGAAATTATTTTTGGGTTTTTCGCATACAGGTGGATTTTCGCTAATCTATTAATGTGGCTTCAAAACAAGTGCCACGAATCTCTTTCTGCTCTAATCTACAGCTCGAGAAACTTGACGTAAAGCTCTGAAGCTGTCCGCAAGGGTTACTCTGTGAGTCTTTCCAACTGCCACAAAATTTCAAGCAGTTCTGAGAGCATTCTCCTCTAATTAAGCACATATTTCACAAACACTTGTTGAAGGTGTCAGTCTGTAGATTAAGGGGCATATCTAAGCATAAATCGAGACATCCGAAGTCTCTTGAGGTTTGTTTATTCTTGACAATGGTTTCTTTAATGAATATAGGACATTTACTAAAGATCGATCTCTGAGATATGTGGAGTCACTTTTAAATGTTTTCGGCTTCCACACTTCACAAGTTAATTGTATATGACAGTATTGATATAATAAAAGAAATATATATATATATATGTATATATATATATATGTATATATATATATATATATATATATATATATATATATATATGTATATATATATATATATATATATGTATATATATATATGTATATATATATGTATGTATATATATGTAGCAAGAACAGTGGAGGACCAATCAAATCACACAACCGTAGCATTGTGATGGATGATGGAAATTGGGCATTGCATAGTGGTAGTCGTATTAGCGGGTCACTGGAGTGATAAACACTATAGACACCATCATGGAGCCGAGGAGAAGGTGTAATTCGTAGGTCACTCGCATTGTCTCTAGGATATGTAGGTGCACTCTAGCGCGCAGCTTAGTTGGGTCGCTCATTCCGGCTGAAGCACTTCCATTGGCTCCTGGGGTATTCTAAAGATAGCTGCTTTGACTGCTTGTAGTGCATCATCAACAGTATCCCACCAACGATCCTCAAACGTGAAGGTTAACAAGAATCCTTCGTGCAAGATATCCCATTCGCTCATGCCATGGTGGAGCTCCGTCTCATTATACCAATTTATGGGTATGATATCCAAGGTATGACAGAACAGGTGCACCCACTCAAGTTTTGGCTCTTCCTCATAGACCTTGGTCCATTTTTCAAGGTGTGCACGTGGATCATCCCATCCATCATACTTTTCTGTTAGCTACATCTGAGGCATCCCAAACCGCATGCGCATCATCCTTTTGCATTTGCGCCAGTCCTCAAAACTTTTTTGATGCATACCTCACCATATTGCAATTGTAGCGCACAGTACCCATTTCAGAGCATTGAACTGTTGTTGTTCCGGCACTTCTCTTTCAAATTTTTTTAGGAAATCATCCACCTTGCTCAACCTGTCATAGATAGGCAGATCTCTTACCTCTGTTGCCATGCAGTGCATTGACCTTGTCATCATGTTACAGTTGAGCGTGTTTACCTCGTGTAACTGGTTCTTCCATTGTTCTATTTCCTCATCTGAATCTGAGGTGTAGGAGCTTTCATGCTCCCATGAGAGTTTGCCATCCGCTATTGGATTCACCTAGTCCTGCTCCTGCGCGGTTATCTTGTAGATATAGTCTAGATCATTGTCGCTATCATTGTCGTGCATTGGTTCTCTGTAACACGATCCTTCTACAGGGTCTAAAGGTACCACTACGCATAGTGACGTTTTCTCAAAAATCATCTTGCGCTTCTTTAGATTTATCACTCCATTCACGTCAGTGGCCCAATCTATTCCCAGTAGCGTGGGATATGGATTGCTGTCATCAACAATATCTATCACTTTGAAATTTTCAATCACACTCACACCTTCGATTTCTATCGTTATTCCCTGCAATCTTCCCATAGGTAGGATCTTTTGCTGGTTCACCATTCGCAATTGAATAGGAGACCATTGAAATGCGGGACTGCCCATGTGCTCCCATGTCTGCTTTGGCAGGACGTTCACGTCTGATCCTAGATCCAAAATCACTTGATCCATTTCATATTCCCTTATCTGCGTGGCCAATCTCATCTCTCTTCTTGTTCACGTTGTGTGCTTCCCGAGCTTCTGGACTATGTGTGGTTCTCCTAGCGCGGTCCCAGCACATCTAGTGATGATTTCTTGCAATCCCTTCACAGCTTTGCTATCATTCAGCAGCTTCATGCATGTCTCCAAAAATGTAGTGAGCATTGATGGGTGCATTTCTAGTTCCAGATTGTCTTTACTTCCTGAAGTGGAGGCCTCCACTAAGCTCTTCTTAGCTTCCATGAATGTCTCCTTAGCATGCTCTAAATCAAATTCTGGTTCCTTTGTTGGAGCCTTGTGAACTTAGGCACTCTCTTCGAGCTACTTGCCCTTGTCATCTCCCATTGTAATACCGCTTCAGAGCACGATATTTACATTTAGGTCTTCCCCGGCTCAAACCTCATCATTTGCAAGTTTTGAGTCGAGGGAGGTTGGAGTGCTCCTTTATCACACAACCTCGCTATCAACGTGGGATAGTCCTTTGTCTCGTGATCAAACTGGGTACAATATAAGCATGATGGTCTCTTCAAATTTGTACAATCACGGGCATAATGCCCTGGCCCTCCACAATTATAACATATCAGTTGGATGCGACCTCTTCCTAGTCCCATTACACCTCGACCTCATCCACGTCCTTGAAATCCAATGCACGCCATCCCTGCATTTTGATTGAGGGCCCATGTTTTAGTCTAAACTTTGTAGGTAGGAGTCCGATCCATAATCATTTCATAACTTCTACATGTACGCTCAATGTGGCCCACTGACCTATAGAAATTATAGAACAACTGTTGGGAATTCTACGTATACTTCTATAATAGATGTCAGTTTTTTAGTAGCATGCTTCCCTCCTATCTAACAAATCACGCACCATAATTCAGGCATCATGCTCACTCCTGCTTGTGCCTCCAATCTCAATGGCATTGGTCCTCCTCCCAAAAAGTAGTTCGCGAAGACTAGACAATGGTCCTTTTCATGCCCCTAGCCTTTACACTTCATGCACCATACCTCCTCGCGCCCTTCTGGGTGAGCCTTCCTGTCTTGTTTCAAACTCTGCATCTCAAGGCACAAGTTTTTCAACTACACGTGGATCTATTGAACTCCTAGGTTAGGATCTTGTATCGGGGTCTCATGCAGTCTCATTGCGATCTCCAAGGCCTTAGCCTGAGTTGTTACTTCTGTTGTGACAATGCATTCCTTAGATACGGCGTTAGCGATGCTACGAACCTATTGTGCCTATCAACAACCCCCCCCCCCCCAGCCCCCTCCCCCTTTTATTAGTGTTAGTAATAACATTAATAAATGGGGACCCTTCCAAAAAATCAAATCTTAGATTTAATCATGCCTTTCTCATTTTTAGAATAAAATAAGATGTCAAAGTGAACTTGCTAAAACATGGAAATTTACCTTTTCATATTTTAAGCAAATTTCACAAAACAATGAGGTTCTTATAAAAATCACTACATGATCAAAAGGCCTAAGAATAACTCTATAATGGAATGTCGTGAATATTTAAGTAAACTTGAAAAACCCGCTTTGAAAAAGATTATTCTCACATCGCAAAATAGTTACGGCAGACATCCCTTATAAAAGTTACCTCTTGAAAATGCAATCAGCAAAAATGAAAGATCATAAAATCCTATAGCCTTATCGCATCTCAGTTCAAACATGTGGCGCTACTTGATAAAGCACAAGAAAACATCACGAAATGCGATAGCATCTCGTAAATCGCATATCGCAGCAACTCATGTAGCAGTGGGTTTTAATGAAAACAAGTTTTGCGATATAGCGATCTGTGATATTGCGAAGCAAATCGCAAAATTGCTTTTATTGCAATTCGAAGGGCTCAGGGTTCTAGGAGAGTACTTCCCGACTTTCGATGTGAAGTTATGAACATTAAAGTTAAGCATAACAGTTCATTAGTGGTCATTTATTAAAAGAATGATTAGGATCAGTGTAAAGGACCATTTGACGCAAGTTGATATCTTTTGATATGATTCAGAATTAAAGGCCCTCCGTCACCTTATTTTCGTCCTTCTATTGATTATTTTTGTATTCACTATCATTTTTATCATATTTTTCTCTCTGCTTGCAACTTTCAGGAAGAACACACAGATCATAACACATGAAGAAATGGTGAAGAAAGGCAAGGCTCCCATGTCTGAGAAGTCAGAAATGACCCCATTATTCACAGACACTACTTGTAATCGGGATGCAAGGACATCTACGTGGAAAATTATGTATCAGTTATTGGAGGAGGAACAACCAAGAATTATGGAAGTAATAGTTATAGCGGATGGATGCGGCTCTTCGAATGCATCCCTAACTGAACTTGCATGCTCATTTCTACACCGCATTGCTGCAAGCCCAAAGATACTCCCTTACACCGACATGGTGAAGTGGATTATAGATGACGCGGATATATCTGACAACGAATTCAAGACAGCGAGCCAAGAAGTCATGGTATCGTTTACTCCGGACAACCTGAGGCTCATGTACCATTTACCAGAACCCCAGGTCATCTACAACAAGCACTTTGTCGAGAAGTTCGCCAAGGAAAATGAAGACTAAGCAGAATGCACAAAGAATTGGTATGCCACTGGTTCTCTTTGTTTCCCTTACTTTTTTGTCGCCGCAATGTTATGTAGACTGTTTGGTAAACCAAACATCAACAAATTTTCATCAGAATGGTTACCCCTAGTAGATGTAGCCATTAATGCTACAATAATGAATTGGGCTCAAGTCCTATCAGATAATTTAGCCACTGCAATTTTAGTGTATAGATGAAAAAGAAGCATTGCTTCAAGGGTTTACCCTCCATTTTTTATGAGAGCCTATGTTATGGACGCTATTTGTTTTTTTTCCAAATTTCCTGTTATGGGATGGAAGTGGACGGTTCAAAATCCACTTCCCATTCAAATTTATCACAAAGGCATGTGGAAATCAAATTTTGTGCCACATTTCTTCAAAACTTGTCACGAAGTTATACTCCCGATCCATAAAATGATCTACAACAGAGATGCCCCAAGGTTTTCCCATGAAGCTGAGGTAGATATTCTCCCCATGGCAAGATGGTTTAAGGAAGAATTTTTCACGTATATCAGAGTGTTTGGCAACATTGCTTCACCCTATGTGCTACCTTTTTACGTCCCAAACAAACTGATGGCTAGGGAGATAGCCTATCAGACCTGCGGCGAGGGAGGAATGAGAAAAATACTGAAAGATTCCAAGAAGGTAATTTGGCTTCAATTTCTTGTAACATGCAGAGAATTTGCATTGCATGACTTAGGTCATGCTTTCAAAGAAGTTAATAATGTATTATCTTTACAACTACCCAAGTTCCCGGGAAGGCAATATGATCCCTTTGGTGTTGTAAGTGATTTTAACACAATGGTTAAAATAAGAGTTTTTACTCATGAAAAAGATCCCTTTGATGATGTTTTCCTGCAAAAAAACACCTTCAAAGAGGTTCAACATATATCACGAATTCTTTTTGACCAAGAAGGTCTCCAAAATTTTGACAATTACATAAAACAGAGGTTATCTAAGGTCCCATTGGACCAATTACTCATCGAACCAATAAGAGATCCTACTCCCAGCGTTAGCATAAATGAGGATTCAAAAGAGAAGTCCAAAACAAGTTTTGAAAAAGAATTAGCTGAAAAGTCTGGCGATCAATCCAAGAATGAACACAATAGAAGTGAGGAGTCAATAAAAGACAAAACTCAGTCTACAGCAAAGTATGACCAGTAGACTTTGTCTACAAAGCAAGCTAAAATTTCCACTCCTCTTACAAAGCAAACAAAGCCACTTGTAATTGATCTAAAAGGGGAATGGGAAAAATTTACTTAACACAGAAGAACAGAACGCAGAGCCACCAACAAATCCAAAAGAGGCGACCACAGAAATGGTAATAGAAAGGGTTGTCAACACTCAGGAAACGGAGCACATTCCCATTGCTCCCTCATCTGAGATTGTACTAAGAATAGAGGAAATTCCTCCTCTAGATGTATTTTACAGCCCTCAACATAAAGTTGTTGTCAGAAGGAAAAGAAAGAAAATAAATTTGGATTCTATGCTCACTCTCGAGGATGAACATCTGGATGTTCTTTGGAAATACCCCTCTACAGACCCATCGGAAAATCTTACTAGGCTCTCACAGGTCGTAGGTGCATATGCTTCAGAAATTATTAATAAGACAGTAGAGGTTTAATTGCTACTTAAAGAAAAAGAAGATAGGATTTTGTTTTTGGAACAACAATTATAGCAAGTCAGCATCAACCGACAAGTAGAAACACAGTTGGCAAAACTTCAGCAAGACTTCCAGCAAATGAAATTGGCACATCAAAGCAGTTTGGCTAGTAAAGAAAAACAGTTACAGAACATAATCGAACTACATAATGATGATCACAAAATTGAAGAATTTATCACAGAGGCACTTGGTCTCAATTCCTAGCTCTTACAACAGAAAGAACTATTATGCCAGAAGATTTCGCAGTGGAATTCCCACTGCAAAATGAGCGATAATATTACGAATCAAGTCGTGGAATTACAACTTGAATATGATTCAATTTTTTAAGAAGGTCTCAGACTTCTTAAACTGGCAGAAATCCGAAGAAGGGAAAAGAGCAGACATGCCCAAAATTGATGAATCAAATAAAGAAATTTTATTTGTGAAATGGGATTCTTGGCTAAAGGAAGTAGAACAGGCAATGAAATATGCAGCAGCATCAATGAACAGTGTCATTGAATGCATAAATTAAAATCTACGCAAGGGTAATTTGGTAGCAGAGACCACTCCTGGATTTCTTCCAAAAGCACAACAGCTTCAAGCAGTATGGAAACAAGCAGTGGAGGAAAGGGTAGAGGCAATTAAACAGGTAAACAGATTGAACTGGGAAGCATACTAGTAGTACCTGGTGAAACCACATAGCCAATGGATGACCCTGAAGTGCCTGATGACTTCTGCCGAGAAGATAGTGCCAGCTCTCACCAATGTCATATTTGCAGGACAGCTAAAAGCTGAAGTCGGCCAACCGACACTCTTAAAACTGATGCTAGATATTTGTGATCTAAAGAATCAGATGCAGGATTAGTCATAGATATAGTTTATTTTTGTTTTTGTTTATTTTTTCTTAAAATGAGGTAGGTCGTTTAAACCTCCTCATCTATTTTTGTAATATTTATTTTTAGATTTCATAGAGTAGTATTTAAACCCCTCTCATGCATTTAGAGAGGGGTCCAGAGTTTTATCAAAAACATTCTTCAAAACATGCATCTTGCCCCCCACTGAGGAGGTTTTGATAAAATTAATGGAACGAGATTTATTTTCTATTTGAGTTTAATATCTGCTACTGAAATTGCACTTTTGTACTCTTAGTGGATGTTAAGTGATTTGAAGATAGATCGATATTGTTGCAACTCATGAGTAGGACGTATTACAAATGGTACTTTTATCTCTTAATGCTTTTTACTTGTGTGTCAAGCAATAAATCATTTTCAATTATTTATATATGAAAGTTTAAATGTAGTTATCATTATTGCACTTTTGTATGGTGATGACTTACTCTTTATGTTGAATATGTGAATGACTCTTTATGCAATATATTTTTCATATTGTTTCGACTAAATTTTTATACAAAACAATCATTCTTAAATGTATTCTCTTCTTATTGTGATTAAATTATCTTCATTATCAATCGCTTTTAGAAATCATTTTAGATCGAATAAGTAAATGCTACTCCCGGGATAGTTTTAAAGTTAGATGTTTTCTTTGATTATGATAGATTGCATATGATAGTTAGAAGATAGATTAGATTTAAAACAAGTATTCACCCCATAAAACCCCAAAAATAAAAACATCGTCCCGTTAGCGCACACATCATAAATAGATTAGGAAATTGGTCCCATCATCCTCAGTCGGAGCCACTATTCCAAACGGAAAAGGAGTTGTCTTAAGGTTCAGACTAGGTGGTTATCCCCCTTGTTGAAGTCAAAATTTTTCAAGCCTTCAACATATTTGGCACTAGAAGGAGGGCCTGACTATGAATGGAAAGTAAATCTACATCTTCACGCCATTCTAAGAGTAAAAATCCCTCATTATCACCCTCAAATTCTCGTTCACATTCCAAATCTTCCATCTCTGAACCAGAAGTTGAAAAGAAAAATACAGAGCACATTACTGAAATCCCAAACAAGCCAGATCATTCTTCTTCAGATCCCCCTGAGTTATAAACTTTAATTCATAAGTTACAGGGGATTTCTATATCTCAAGAAGAATCTGAGTTATCCCAAGGTAGTGTCACTTCTCATCTGACCCCATCTCAATGACTGACTAGAGCACAAAGCGAAAAGCTAGGAATCCCACCAGTTGAGTTTCCTCTACTGAGTTGTAAGAAAGCTAGGAAAACACCAGCAGAATCTCAAAGTGAGGTTCTATCATCATTTTCGTCTACCATCCCATCCATATCATCACAAGGTCATTCATCCATCCCTCAACTCCAGATCGTGGTTCACACAGGTACAGGAGCAACATCCTCCTCTACCCAATCACCTTCAACTACTACTACACCTCCTCTTACTCATCCCCCAACGATGGCAGGAAATCCACCACCAAGGCCATGGGCCAATCCAGGGGTTGTAAAAATGCCTACACCCTTATCTCAATTACTAGCTCATCCTGAGAAATGGTTTCCCAAATTCAACCCTGACAATGGCCAACTAGCTAAGGAACACATAAATAATTTCATTCTATCTATTAATTTGAATGGAGTAACAGAAGAGGACGTAGTTGTAAGATTATTTCCCTATACTTTACAAGGAGCAGCAGGATCCTAGTATTTTTTTTTACCAGCAGGCTCCATTAAAAATTTGGGATACATTTCAAGATCATTTTTTAACAAAATTTGGGGATGATAGGTCAACAACAACCTTAATAAATGACCTCTCTAATTTAAAAGCCGAACCAAAGGAACCAATTAAGGATTTCAACTCTCGCTTCAATAAATTGTTGAACAAAATACCAATAGCATTTAAGCCTAGCGACGAAGTCCAAAATGAGTGGTATATTTCTGCTTTACCGTCAAATTCAGCTATCTTTGTAGATAGAGCTGCCAAGCCAATGCTAGCAGAAAACATGAAAGAGGCAATAGTTGTAGAAAAGTGTATCCTAGCCGTAGAAAAGAAAAACATTGTAGATGAAAGAAAGTCTAAAAAAGTGTCTTTTAGAGATGATTCTAAGAAAAAACAACCGAAGGACCCATTCGACCTGGAAGGGTTATAGAAAGTCTTGAAGACCATGTCAAACGAAATGGTTGATATAAAGAAACAAGTAGCAGAAACCTCTTCCAAGAAACCTTTTAAACCCTTTAGAAGAAATCCTTCAACTGATCCTAAACCTCCAAATTCTATAACAAATGTAGAATCAGAAGGGGAAGAGGAATGTGGAAGATCAGGATGCATTACCTGTTGCTACTAGAAGTAGAAATCAACTTGATCCTCCACAATCCAGTGCTAAATAGAAAAACCCAAGTCCGACTCCCAAGGATAAAATCGTAGGTAAGAAATCCTCACCAAAGTCTACTCAGACAAACCTATTCCAATATGATTCAACAACTTCATCTAAAACGCTTATCATCTCTGATGAAATGGAATATAACATTGTTGAAGATACGAAGAAAACTAGGGCAAACATCACTTTTCATGAGCTCAGAAAATTAAAACATCAACAGAATTTACTCTTGAAAGAGATGAATGCAGTACCTACTACGCCTCTCCCTGCTGCTATAATTTCACAAGATACTCATGAAATGGGAATACCTCCAACTGGCATTTCAAATAAAGTCGATCTGACTGACATTGCTTTGATTGGGGGAAGATCAAAATCCCATACTCCACCATTCCTCCTTAATTTTTAAGTTTTCAATAAAAATTTGCATAACTGTCTGGTATATTTCGGTGCCTCATCTAACATTTTACCTAAAACAGTTTGCGCAAAGTTAAATGTCCAACCTCAGAAATTCACAATACGAATAGTACAGCTAGATCGGTCTCAAGTAGAGGTCATCGGTGAACTTAATCAAGTGACCATAAGGCTTTCATCAAACCCAAAGGTATGTCAAGTTATTGATATACTTGTCGCAGACATCCCTGAATTTTATGGACTAATCCTTAGCAGGGATTGGTCAGAAAAGCTTCACGGTTACTTTGTGACCAACTGGTCTCATATGTGGCTCCCCTACAACGGCAAACCTAATCAGATCAAGGTTGAATGAGAAAGACATCAAAAGTATATAGTGACAGAGTTAGAAGGAGAAAATGAGCCTGTAGCGTATAGCAACAACATAATCGGAAACTATTCTGTTGATTCATTCTTAGGGAATTTCAACACTCATACTTCACATTTTTTGGAAAATTTCATTTTATCTCAAATAGAAAATTTCTCTCAAACAGACACTTCTAGATGCATCACTTTTGTAGATAAACCTGTAAATAAAACTTTGTTTTGGAAATTAATTTTTGATGGTTCTAAATCCAATGATGGAGCAGGAGCAGGTTGTATATTAGTTAGTCCAAAAGGAGAAAAAACCATGTTAACATGTAGACTCGAGTTCGATTGCACAAACAACACTGTTGAATATGAAGCATTAGTTCAAGGGTTATACAAAGAAATTGGGCTTAATATCAAATACCTGCAAGTATTCGAAGACTCTGAGATTGTTATTAAATAGGTAAGAAATAATTGAAGAAACCCCTTCCTCATCCTTGCAATTAAGACAATTGCAGATTCTTAAACTTGAAGAGGAACAAGAAAAGGCCAAAATTACCCATGCGCATCATCAACAATTAGTGAAAGCTTCTTTTGATTCAAACTCAGTGTCTAGAAAAGATTTTCAACTTGGAGACTTAGTATTAAAATGGGATAAAGCCCATGAAGAGAAAGGCAAGCATACTAAATTCCAACAGATGTGGCTTGGACCATTCCAAATTGTTGAACTCATTGGTCCATCAATGTTCATGTTACAAGATTTAGCAGGGAAAGGGGAAGCTTTACCTGTTAATGGACAAATCCTAAAGAAATATTTTCCATAGAAGATGATCTCTTCTACTTTTCTGTAAATAATATTTAAGTTAAGTTTTCTTTTGATAATAAAACAAGTTGAGAATGTTTACTTTTGGTTTCCACAAAAAGAATAGTGTCTCATGTCATTTTTTTTTTCGCTTGTATAAGTGGGAGCGGTTATGAAAATTAATCTCCATTTTTGAAACATAGGGTCAAGTGCTATTATTTTGAAAATTTTACCTGTTCTTTTGTTTCAACTATACAAATTTTGATTAGAATCAACCTTAGTAAGAAGTTTTCCTTACATCAATTACAAAAGGTATCAATAACAAAACAAAGATTCTCTACAGAAAAGCTATTTTTAAACTCTACAATTATCGTCCAGGAGAATTCTTAAGGAACCAATGACTTCCCCCCCACTCGACGAAATTGCAAGATTCAAAGAGTAATCCAACTATACACTTTAAACTTAAATAATAAGAGGTCTCATCAAGAGTCGGCTTGTCATGATCATAAAGATTATAACTCACTGACATTGCCATACTGCATATCAAAACAAGGTAATGGCTTGAGATTGTTTCAATCAAAAGACAAGAGGCCTCTTCACGAGCCAGCTTGTTCAGTCAAGTTATAAATAAAGTGAATGGCACTGTCAATTTTGGCCACCAAACCAAGACATTTTTCTTTAAGAATTAAAAGAGAAATAAGAAAAGAAAAAGCATTAAGTGTATATGAGGATTTATCTTTGAAAATTGCATGCTTCTCAAGTGGGACACTGGATCATTGCTGGGTAACAGGTAACTCTGTCGAGGCTATGAACGCCTGCTAGCAACAGAGGCTCTACCTACGACAAATGAGTACACCAAAACTGATCTAAAGAGATGTTTTTGTTTTATCTTTACAACCAAGTAATGACTGATGTGAGTAAAATGACTAACTCTAGGAAGAAGATAATCAGAATAAAGATAGTTAGAACAAGATGTTGTTATTAATAAATAGCACTATTTACCTTATATTTCATACACTGAAGTTTCATTTTCAAAACCATCTCTATTTTGGAAGCTTTAGAAAATTCAAAAACCCTCAGAGATAACTAGTTCCTCCAAGTGAATCACCAATTGTTGTGCATATCAACAACCCCCCCTATTATTAGTCTTAGTAATAACATTAATAAATGGGGACCCTTCCAAAAAATCAAATCTTAGCATTTAATCATGCCTTTCTCATTTTTAGAATAAAATAAGATATCAAAGTGGAACTTGCTAAAACATGGAAATTTACCTTTTCATATTTTAACTGCATAAAATTTCACAAAACGATGAGGCTCTTATAAAAAGCACTACATGATCAAAAGGCCTAAGAATAACTCTATAATGGAAAGTCGTGAATATTTAAGTAAACCTTGGAAAACCCTCTTTGAAAATGCAATCCACGAAAATGCGAGATCATAAAATCCTGTAGCCTTATCGCATCGCAGTTTCAAACACGTGACGCTACTTGATAAAGCACAAGCAAATATCGCGAAATGCGATAGTATCTCGCAAATCTCATATCGCAACAACTCATGTAGCGGTGGGTTTTAACGAAAACAATTTTTGTGATATAGCGATCTGCAATATTGCAAAGAAAATCGCAAAATCGCTTTTATCGCAATTCGAAGGGCTCAGGGTTCTAGGAGATTACTTCCCAACTTTCGATGTGAAGTTATGAACATTAAAGTTAAGCATAACGGTTCATTAGTGGTCATTTATTAAAAGAACGATTAGGATCAGTGTAAAGGACCATTTGATGCAAGTTGATATCTTTTGATATGATTTAGAATTAAAGACCCTCTGTCACCTTATTTTCGTCCTTCTATTGATTATTTATACATTCACTATCATTTTTATCATATTTTTCTCTCCGCTTTCAACTTTCACAAAGAACACACAGAGAATAACACACGAAGAAATGGTGAAGAAAGGCAAGGCTCCCATGTCTGAGAAGTCAGAAATGACCCCATTATTCACAGACATTACCTATAATTGGGATGCAGGGACATCTACATGGGAAACTATGTATCATTTGTTGGAGGAGGAACAACCGAGAACTATGGAAGTAACAGTTATGGCGGATGGACGCAGCTCTTCTGATGCATCCCTAACTGAACTTGCATGCTCATTTCTACACCGCATTGCTACAATGCCAAACATACTCCCTTACACCGACATGGTGAAGTGGATTATAGATGACGTGGATATATCTGATAGATAATTCAAGACAGCGAGCCAAGAAGTCATGAGATCGTTTACTCCGGACAACATGAGGCTCATGTACCATTTACCAGAACCCCAGGGCCAACAAGCACTTTGTCGAGAAGTTCGCCAAGGAAAATAAAGACTTGGAAGAATGCACAAAGAATTGGTCTTCCAATGAGGAAAGACTGAAGAAAGATAAAAACGGTATGTACGCCACTGGTTCTCTTTGTTCCCCTTACTATTTTGCCGCCACAATGTTATGCAGACTGTTTGGTAAACCAGACATCAACAAATTTTCATAAGGATGATTACCCCTAGTAGATGCAGCCATTAATGCTACAAGAATGAATTGGGCTTGAATCTTGTCAGATAATTTAGCCACTGCAATTTTAGAATATAGAAGAAAAAGAAGCATTGCTTCGAGGGTTTACCCTCCATTTTTTATGAGCGCCTATGTTATGGACGCTATTTGTTTTGTTTCCAAATTTCCTGTTATGGGATGGAAGTGGACGGTTCAAAATCCACTTCCCATTTAAATTGATCACAAAGGCATGTGGGAATCAAATTTTGTGCCACATTTCTTCAAAATTTGTCATGGAGTTATACTCCCGCTCCATAAAGAGATCTACAACAAATATGCCCCAAGGTTTTCCCAAGAAGCTGAGGTAGATATTCTCCCCATGGCAAGATGGTTTGGGGAAGAATTGTTCACGTATATCAGAGTGTTTGGTAGCATTTCTTCACCCCATGTGCTACCTTTTTACATCCCAGAAAAACTGATGGCTAGGGAGATAGCCTATTAGACCTGCGGCGAGGGAGGAATGAGCAAAATACTGAAAGATTCCAAGAAGGCCATTTGGCCTCAATTTCCTGTAACATGCAGAGCATTTTCATTGCATGACTTAGGTCATGCTTTCAAAGAAGTTAATAATGTATTATCTTTACAACTACCCAAGTTCCCGGGAAGGCAATATGATCCCTTTGGTGTTGTAAGTGATTTTAACACAACGTTTAAAATAAGATTTTTTTTACTCATGAAAAATATCCCTTTGATGATGTTTTCCTACAGAAAAACACCTTCAAAGAGGTTCAGCATATAGCACGAATTCTTTTTAACCAAGAAGGTCTCCAAACTTTTGACAATTATAGAAAACATAGGTTATCTAAGGTCCCATTAGACAAATTACTCATCGAACCAATAAGAGATCCTACTCCCAGCATTAGCATAAGTGAGGATTCAAAAGAGAATTCCAAAACAAGTTCTAAAAAATATTAGTTGAAAATTCTTGCGACAATCCAAGAATGAACACAGTAAAAGCGAGGAGTCAATAAAAGACACAGCTCAGTCTACAACAAAGTCTGATCAGCAGACTTTGTCTGCAAAGCAAGCTGAAGTTTCCACTCCTCTTACAAAGCAAACAATGCCACTTGTAATTGATATAGAAGGGGAATGGGAAAATTTTAATAAGATACTTAACACAGAAGAATAGAATGTAGAGCCACCAACAAATCCAAAAGAGGCGACCACAGAAATGGTAATAGAAAGGGTTGTCAACACTCAGGAAATGAAGCACATTCCCATTGCTCCCTCATCTGAGATTATACTAAGAATAGAGGAAATTCCTCCTCTAGATGTATTTTACAGCCCTCAACATAAAGCTATCTTCAAAAGTCAAAGAAAGAAAAGAAAGTTGGATTCTGTGCTCGCTCCCGAGGATGAACCTCTGGATGTTCTTTGGAAAGACCCTTCTACAGACCCATCGGCAAATTTCACTAGGCTCTCACAGGTTGCAGGTGCATGCACCTCAGCAACTATTGATAAGGTAGTAGAGGTTCAATTGCTACTTAAAGAAAAAGAAGATAGGATTTTGTTTTTGGAACAACAGTTACAGTAAGTCAGCATCACCCAACAAGCAAAAACACAGTTGGCAAAACTTCAGCAAGACTTCCAGCAAATGCAATTGGCATATCAAAGCAGTTTGGCTAGTAAAGAAAAACAGTTACAGAACATAATCAAACTGCATAATGATGATCCCAAAATTGAAGAATTTATCACAGAATCACTTGGTCTCAATTCCCATCTCTTGCAATAGAAAGAACTATTATGCCAGAAGATTTCGCAGTGGAATTCCCACTGCGAAATGAGCAATAATATTACAAATCAAGTCGTGGAATTACGACTTGAATATGATTCAATTTTTAAGAAGGTCTCAAACTTCTTAAACTGGTAGAAATCCGAAGAAGGGAAAAGAGCAGACATGCCCAGAATTGATGAATCACACAAAGAAATTTTATTTGCGAAATGGGATTCTCGGCTAAAGGAAGCAGAACAGGCAATGGAAGATGCAGCAGCAGCAGCGAATAGTGTCATTGAATGCGTAAATGAAAATATACACAAGGCTAATTTGGTAGCAGAGACCACCCCTGGCTTTCTTCCAAAAGCACAACAGCTTCAAGCAGTATGGAAACAAGCAGCGGAGGAAAGGGCAGAGGCAATTAAACAGGTAAACAGATTGAACTGGGAAGCATACTGGCAGTACCTGGTGAAACCACATAGCCAATGGATGACCCTGAAGTGCCTGATGACTTCTGCCGAGAAGATAGTGCCAGCTCTCACCAATGCCGTATTTGCAGGACAGCTAAAAGTTGAAGTCGGCCAACCAACACTCTTAAAACCGATGCTAGATATTTGTGATCTAAAGAATCAGATGCAGGATTAGTCATAGATATAGTTTGTTTTTGTTTTTGTTTATTTTTTCTTAAAATGAGGCAGGTCGTTTAAACCTCCTCATTTATTTTTGTAATATTTATTTTTAGATTTCATAGAGTAGTATTTAAACCCCTCTCATGCATTTAGAGAGGGGTCCAGAGTTTTATCAAAAACATTATTCAGAACGTGCATCTTTGTCAGGCGGAAAGAGTCGATAGTGCAGACACAACCAACCTCCCTAGGAGCCTAAGACTCTCTAGTGACAAACAAGACAAACAAGAGCAATCCTTCTCTAAACATGCATTTACTATATAAGAAATCAAGTGTTTAGATCCTACCTGTAATCCAACGCTGTTGTAGCAGTCCAGCCTCACTGATCCGAATGAGCTCCTCCTTCACTTTGAAACCTGCATCCACTAACAATCAAACGATTAAATAGCACTTGATAATCTCATAGAATAAAACATATTTAACACATAGACCAAGGAGTACATGAAACAACTCATAAATAACAAGTTATTGAGAAGAATGGACTCATTTGCATTAATAGGAAACAAAAGGAACAATTACAACCTGAGCCTTAGTGTTGTGCAAGTCCCTCCCAGGGTCCATCAAGAGTTCTCCTTTACTTTGACAAAGCTCACCCACTTCCAAATAGAACAAGCAAAGATGGCAATCTCTCCTCACAAGCTTCTAAATGGGAGTCCTAATTCCAGCAGCATCTACCCTTAGAAATGTTTAGCTACCAACCTCCCCTCCTTCTGGCCCAATGCCTGTATTTATAGTGCTCTAGAGGAAGTTATTCAGGTCCACCATCAATGGGATAATCCCCTCTTTGGATGGGATAGCTCCCTTATTGATGGGATAAGTTCCTCTTTGGTAGGGGTACATGAACCATCTGGAGGCGCTCAATACACGTCGAACAACCTTCTAGAATGCTCTAGAAATGACCACAAGTAACTTTTTAAAGATGAAACTTGCGCATTTTGACCTTTACAAGGGGACGCACCTGCCCCTTTACATACAGAGCGTACAAGTACGCAGCTTTTGTGAACATTGGGTGCGTACCCGCAGGTAAGGTTGAGAGAACCTGCGTACCCAGAGATACATACATTTATAAAGACTTTCTCTCTTTTTGGAGTTTGACATGGAGAGCAGAGGCATAAGACTTGCCTAAGAGGATAGCATGACTGTTGA
The DNA here is from genome assembly GCA_031772625.1 of Pinus tabuliformis. Classification (NCBI taxonomy): domain Eukaryota; kingdom Viridiplantae; phylum Streptophyta; class Pinopsida; order Pinales; family Pinaceae; genus Pinus; species Pinus tabuliformis. The sequence continues at coordinate 59,872,623 of CM062812.1, forward strand.
TAGAGCCATACTAACTGTAAATAGTCATGGTGACATTTTTTAGTGTAACAGATTGCCCCCTAAAGTGCAAAGCCTGTAATAGATTAGGGTTTTGTATTATCTAGGAAGGGTGAAGCGCTTTATCATTTCAAGGATTATCTCGTGGAGAGCCTGGTAAGAACCTGCAATTTTCAACACAAAATACATGTATAAGATTATATCATCACTGATGTAGGCATTCCCGTACTCAGATCAAAACCTTAACTAATTGACTAACTACTCTGATACAGGAATGATTTTGTAGTACATCATAATCATAGACTTTTGTAGACACAGTATGGGCGCAGCCATCTGTTTATGATTAGTCTACTTAGATAATGAATACAAAACTCCTCACAGCCTGGATGGTGGAAACTAGATCCAGGGTCTTCATTTCTGCTTCCCGAATTGGTACGATTCTAGCCATGCGAATAAATGAGTTGATGTTGAACATGGTAGAAACCATTTGATTACCAGTCGATGATGTAAACTGTTAACAAGTGTGAGAGAGACCACCAGTAATGTCAATGGTTCTCAAAGTACCCAGTACAATCCATGAGATGTGAATGAATGAGTTGATGTCGAACATTTCACGGAATCCTTCGATCGAGAGTCAATGATGTAAACTGACGTCAAAGGCGAGAAACCTGCCATTGATGCATGCAGACTTCAAGGTATTGACGATTTCTAAGTCATCTCTCTAGATAATGTGCTGATGTCGATAGAAAGCGACCCGTTGCAGGGAAGCCCACAACACGAAATCATTTGTTCAAGTTGAAGAAATGTTGCTGTAAGGACTGACTCAGGGATGGTCAAATGGATGACAAGTATTTTGCAGATGAAAGTTTTGCTTGCAGACCTCTTGAACACATAACGACACGACAGATGGCTTGGTAATAAACGACTCAAAGTTAATTCCCGGAACCCGGCTGAAGACTTTCAAAGTGGTTTGATTAACTGTGAGGTAAAGGATTTCCCAACCCAGGTGAATGAAAAGTGTCGTGTCCAAGAGTGGTAATAAAGTTTCTTCTGAGACAAAAGATAACAAATAGGCTCATTCTTCTCTCTTTTCCCCCACCATTTCTGGCAAGTACCTCTTTATTTTTAACAAGCTTGAGGAGGATAACATATGCTTGATTATAAGCTCATCCTTCGGATGAGTCCAACCTAGTTTTGATTCGAACCCTAGGAAGGAGTGGTTCGTTCCTGTTTGTAATTGAATAGGTCCTTTACTGTGAAATTTTAACGAGTCCAGTATAGGAGAAACTCGGCGTTTTTCAATTTTAGAGAGTCTGAAAAACTTAAGAAGACTCCAAGTTGAACTTTTTCGTAGATTTGTGTCCCCCAAGCCCGAAAAAGTATAAAATAATACCTGGGAGAACCGCTTGATCTTGCGACCAAGGAGTACTTTCATGATTAGTGTCTCTGACCTGAAAAGCAAAAATCGATCAAGGACACGTCGTTTTATTTCCATATCGAGTTTGAAACGACAAAAACCCGGCAATCTTTTCCTGTTTTTACGGTCAGAAAAGAGCTATAAGGGGACCGTCTTTTAATTCCGTTTTAACGAGTGCAAAAGAAATGCTCGGCAATCTTTTCATAGTTTAGGAGTCATAAAAGAGCTTAAAGGTGACTCTAAGGTTTCACTTTTTCGTAAGTTTTAACGAGTTCGAAAAAATGATAAAAATTTACTCATATGGCCGACTTTCAATTTAATTTACGAGCAGGAAAAGACGAAAAGAACTCGGCATTTTCATTTATTTTACGAGAATGAAAGATAGTAAAATAATCTCGAGATTTTCATGAGTTTAACGAGTCTTGAAAATAACTGAAATTGACTCAAGATAGGTTTCATTTTTACAAAAGCTTGAAACAGAGAAAAACTATGCTTCATGAGTAGTTTCATTTTTTCACAAGCTTGAAACAGAGAGAAAACTGTGCTTGATGCCCCCTAAGCGTAACTGCTAGAGCGCATGCCCCCCAGCTTCATTTCATTCAACCAGTTGGATGAAATGAAGGTTGAGTTACGAGATCATTTGAAAGACTCAACCTAAAACTATAAGAAAATTATGCAAAAACTGAAATAACTAACCTAAATATACAACTTAGCATTTATGAGATCTAGTCAAACTCTCGACTCAATTAGAGGAGGATTTGTTTCATTTTTTAACGAGCTCGACACAGGAAAAGAACTATGCTCGGATTCGGTTTCATGTTTACGCAAGCTTGAAACGAAAAACTATGCTTGTTATAAGTTCACATGCCCCCAGCATAATGACGCAAAACGAGGTACATGCCCCCCAAGCTTCATTGCATTCAATGAGGTGGATGGAATGAAGCTTTACTTTCAAGGTCTTGGAAAGACTTGTGGGAGTTGTTTCATTTTTTAGTGAGCTTGACACAAGATAAGGAACTATGCTCATAACTACTCTCTACAATCTACCTAACAAAAACTTTACTCTAAAAACCTTGATTCATTTTTTAACGAGCTTGACACAAGACAAGGAACTATGCTCTAAAATCCTTGATTCATTTTTTAATGAGCTTGACACAAGACAAGGAACTATGCTCATGACTATTCTCGACAATCTACCTACTTAACCTACCCTTGTTTCATTTTTTAACGAGCTTGACACAAGACAAAGAACTATGCTCAAGACTCCTTGTTTCATTTTTTAACGAGCTTGACACAAGACAAAGAACTATGCTCGTACCTGATTCATTTTTTAACGAGGTTGACTTAGTAACAGGAACTATCCTCATACCTGATTCATTTTTTAACGAGGTTGACTCAGTAACAGGAACTATCCTCGATGCAGCCTGTTTCATTTTTTAACGAGGTTGGCATAGGAAAAGGAACTATCCTCGCAGCACTGATCATGGCTTCCAACTGGAAGAAAGACATGTCAATGGACACACCTTGATCATGGCTTCCAAGAGGTCTTCATCAGAAGGAAGAATAGTTCTCTGGAAGGAACACATGTCAAGGGACTCAAGAGGGATAAGAACATCGTGTTCAAGTAATCCCATAGAGTTTTCCATGTCAATTACCGGATCTAAATCAAAGGAAGATGAGCAAACAGTGAGAGGCTCACTTACATCGGTAACTGAAAACATGGGACCAGTTGCCACATAATTAACCCGTGGCAGGGTAGATACCACTTTAGAATCAGGAACATTTAGGGATGTCATATTATTGGTAGTCAAAAAAAGACTAGGGAACGAAAGCTGGTCTACAGTCACAATACTGCCATTGTGAGGGAAAGACATCACGCGAAAGAGTGTCGATACGACAGCTTTCATTGCATAAACATAGTCTCGCCCAAGGAGTAAATTGAAATCCAAGGGACCTCGAACTACCATAAGATCAATGCATACAGTTTTACCTTCCAAGGTAATAGAAAACTTAGGAAGGATCCCTAAAGGTTCACTAATGGTTCGGTTAAAGGCTTTCAGATTCTGCGTAATAGGCGCAAGCTGAGGGGAACCCAAAGCTTTCCAAACAGTTGAGGATAAAATACTAACAGAAGCACCTTCATCTACCTGAGTACGATGTATGTCCCTACCACCAGCCTTGACAATGATTTGGAAAGGGATGGAGGAAGGAAGACGAGGTTCTGTCAGTCTATTCCAATCAAAGGAAAAGACCTCATTGCTTGGAGGGGGTTCTATAGAAATAGGTGAAATGCCCCTCGGCATAGAAGAATCTGATGTAAAAAGAAGAACCTGAGCAGTATGAAGTTCACTCTCCAAAGGAAAAGTGTGATCGATCGAATGTGAAATTGAATCGACCACTTGATCAACTAATGGATCATCAACCTGAGTGACATGAGTTTCACTCTCCAATGGAAGAGTGTGATCGACCGAATGTGAAATTGAATCGACCACTCCGTCAGTTGACGGTAGGTTGGGAGAAAGTTTACGGTAACCAGTTGGAAATTCTTGCTGTGGAACAGTAAGTTTTTCCAACAATGTTGAGGCTTCATCCATGTGAGGGCAAATGTGAGTTTGATGACTCCCTTTGCATAACTTACAAGGAAACCTAACTTTACCCTTTTTCCCAGGAACCTGACTATCACTGGTTGATGGATCAACGGAAAGTTGATGAGATTTTTCTGACCAGATTTCCAAGACCTTTGGAATACCAGGACAATTGACAAGGAAGTGGTCACCCTTACAAAGCCTGCAAGGGTATTTGGGTTTACGATGCATGTCGGAGTTTTCCTCAACACAACTAACACTTACAGTCGTGGTTGGTTGGTTTACTTCTTTCTTATCTTGCTTCTTCTTCTTCTTCTTCTTCTTCCCTTTCTTCTTCTTCTTAGCCTCGTGGTTACTAGCATCAAGGCTTTTACCAGGCGAAGAGGAAGAAATGGAGGAAGAAAAATTAGGCGAAGAAGGTAAAGGGTCAACAGAAGGTTGGTGATGTTGAGATGGTGAACTCTGTTGAGGTGAAGCATCCGGTTGAGGTGGAACAATTGGAGTACTTTGGGCCAACGAAGTTGAAAATAACCATATCGGTAATCCTATTGTAAATCCAGGTAATGACAAAGTAGCCATATAAGGAGGACCAACATTTCCAAAGTAAGGAAAAGTACTAGGATTCTCATTAGGAGGGGTTCCTAGGTTGGTAAATTCCGGAACATTTGCCATTATATTCAACTTCAGTGAATTTTATTAACAATTTAAAACTAAAATTAACAATTCACAATTCACACCTAACAATTAAAATTCACAAGTCACACCTATGGTCTCTAAAAGTAAAAACAAACAAATTAACACGCGCTATCAAATCTAGGAGTCAAACCATACACAAACAGTAACCTTCCGGACTGAAAACACTAGTTGGGGATGAAATCCAACATCGCAGAATTCAGTACAAAAGTGGCGGGTGGAAAAGTTACCCCGACAACCTGCTTAATGAATAGACTGGACCAAGTTCCTCCACTTTAACCGTCTCGAGTGAAGTGAACCCCCCAGAAAATCCAAGTGAGTCTAGCCGACGTCTGCTCCAGGTACAGTGGGATCTTCCCTCCACCGTCACCTTGGGTAGAACCCTAAAGATAATGATCACTAAGGTCACCAACAGCAACAAATACACCTGGGGGAACAGTCTACGACCCGATAGCACGCAAGGGCAGAGTAACAAGCTCAATCCCCTTGCCGGCTCCTTGACAATAATCCAAGGTTTACCGACAAGTGACCCCAGGCTCCTCGACAATAATCCAAGGTTTACCGTTTGAAGTACGTGCGTATCTGGCATCTTTCCCAATGAAGGAGGATTGATCCCCTCACTGGTTCGGACACGGTCTCGTGCTTCTCCTTTAAGAGGAGCTTTCCCAAAGTACAAATGAAACAGTTGGATTTATCCTACCACAAGATGAGCTACTTGTTTGGTTTTACTGTCTTGGAGAGTTAATTACTCTCCTACTCCAAGACACTAGCTTGATCTATATTGGTGTTTTAGAGCCCTAGAAATGTAAAAATTACTAGATGAATTTTAATTAAGCGCTGTGTTATTAAGGCTGTTATTACTCAAATGGGTAAATGGATACGAAACCAATGGTGTTATGACCCGACTCAACTGAATGCAATCGAATATGATAATGTAATCCTTTCAATTCGATGAATCCTAACTAAAGTAAGGAGAGAGTTTCCATTCACTTCCAACAATGCAAAAAATTGATCACTAAGAGAAAATATAACAAATTCTCTAATGCACTAATTTCATCAAGAAAAACTAATGCAAATCAATTCCAAACCTTTTTTATTTTATTTTTGTGTAAATTCAAATCAAAGAAAGCTGATCTAAATCTACAATTGATTTTTTAGAATCTAAACTATGCAATTGTAATCTATGCACAATTCACTTGAAAAGTATGCAATGTAATCTATGCACATTTTTCATTCATATTCCGAAAAGGAGAATTCTAATTATGCAAATGTGATCTATGCAAGAGAATTCTCAAACACAAGATGATTCTAATGTAATCTAAGAACCAATCAAGTGCAAGTCGAGAAAATTGGGTGAGAGTTCCAAACATCAAAAAATAAAAACACTCAAAGGTGATTAACACTCATACACAATTTAGCCCCCCCCCGGCGAATGAGGGGGAAATTTTTTTTGCAAAAACAAAAGCAAAAAGATGCAAAATTGTGAAAAGACTGAGACAAACCTCCAAGTAATGACCAAAGGAAATCAAATCAAGAATTTCTCAAAAAAGAGACTCAAAACACCCAATTGATGAAAGCTTAAAGCAGGAATGCCAATGAAACAAGCTTAGGTGAAGATTTATGGCAGGTAACCCGATGGATCTGGGCAGTAAAAACAAATTAAAAGCAAAATCTAAAAGAGCAAAAAGAAAAAATTGAAATTTTCTCAAAATTGACAGGGGTACGCAGGTCATCTGTTCACACAGGCGCGGGTACGCACTGTGCACAAAGACGCAGTGCGTACAAGTACGCACTATGTTAAACCCAGAGACTGCGTACTGCTGGCAAGACTAAGAAAAATAAAAAACTAAAGTGACTCTAAGCTAACCCACCCAAATACATAGCTAGACAACCAAAAATCAGAAAACAAGCAATTTTTCTCAAATCAAAATATCAAATCAAAAAGAACTCAAACACATTAATGGAGTCCCCAGTGGAGTCGCCATTTTGTCAGGCGGAAAGAGTCGATAGTGCGAACACAACCAACCTCCCTAGGAGCCTAAGACTCTCTAGTGACAAACAAGACAAACAAGAGCAATCCTTCTCTAAACATGCATTTACTATATAAGAAATCAAGTGTTTAGATCCTACCTGTAATCCAACGCTGTTGTAGCAGTCCAGCCTCACTGATCCGGATGAGCTCCTCCTTCACTTTGAAACCTGCATCCACTAACAATCAAACGATTAAATAGCACTTGATAATCTCATAGAATAAAACATATTTAACACATAGACCAAGGAGTACATGAAACAACTCATAAATAACAAGTTATTGAGAAGAATGGACTCATTTGCATTAATAGGAAACAAAAGGAACAATTACAACCTGAGCCTTGGTGTTGTGCAAGTCCCTCCCAAGGTCCATCAAGAGTTCTCCTTTACTTTGACAAAGCTCACCCACTTCCAAATAGAACAAGCAAAGATGGCAATCTCTCCTCACAAGCTTCTAAATGGGAGTCCTAATTCCAGCAGCATCTACCCTTAGAAATGTTTAGCTTCCAACCTCCCCTCCTTCTGGCCCAATGCCTGTATTTATAGTGCTCTAGAGGAAGTTATTCAAGTCCACCATCAATGGGATAATCCCCTCTTTGGATGGGATAGCTCCCTTATTGATGGGATAAGTTCCTCTTTGGTAGGGGTACATGAACCATCTGGAGGCGCTCAATACACGTCGAACAACCTTCTAGAATGCTCTAGAAATGACCACAAGTAACTTTTTAAAGATGAAACTTGCGCATTTTGACCTTTACAAGGGGACGCACCTGCCCCTTTACATACAGAGCGTACAAGTACGCAGCTTTTGTGAACATTGGGTGCATACCCGCAGGTAAGGTTGAGAGAACCTGCGTACCCAGAGATAAATACATTTATAAAGACTTTCTCTCTTTTTGGAGTTTGACATGGAGAGCAGAGGCATAAGACTTTCCTAAGAGGATAGCATGACTGTTGATAGAGCCATACTAACCGTAAATAGTCATGGTTGTTGTGGGGGAAAGTATCCAACTCGGAATGACCCTAACCCACTCTAAGGGTGACAGTTCCTTAGCAACAGCTGAAAGCAAAGCTATCTAAAGTTTCTTCTTTATGACATGCAAGAGATAGAAGGAAGAGATCCACTTACCGATGTCTTGCGCAAATGGTCGATCCAATCTCCTTTGTTTGCCACTTGCTCCCAGATCCAAGTCTTTTCACGGGCCCAGCTACACGAGATCCTGCAAATAAGACAAGAAAAGGAAACTACAAGAGGCATGCATTCATAATCGATTCAAGGATTAGCATAAATCAAAGACGCAAGTAAGACAATACACCATTGAAACACATGTGAATAGAAGAACCTCAAACGCTTTATTAATATATGGAAGTAAGGTTCAGGCGGTGATACAACCATGAGAGGTCCAATCCAGCATCACCTTCCCGACAGAGAGAAATCTCTTCTTCACCTCCCTCAAGCAATCACCCAATGCTTACAACTGTAAACCAACAGCAATCCTTTGCACTAAATTCCACCCTCCTTTTTAGATCCCATGGGATGAGATCCTTATATAGAGTTTTGGAGTGAAGATAAGTCAGCTTGATGTGTGACTTGTTGTCCTCTTCAACTCCAGTTGTTCTTCAGTCCTTGAGTCCACTCGGAGTTTCTACCTTCCACTTGGAGTTTTAGAACCTCTTTACTCATCATTAGGCGAATCTTCTGATCCAAGTGTCATTTTGGAAGCTTCCTGGGCACTGGCACATTGAGAAAAGATTCCTCCACATGTCAAAGTACGCCCAGCGCAGGTAGCCTTTGTTGCACTTGCTATGCAGCGCAGGTACACCATAGAGCTTTTGACATTCAGCGCAGATGCTTAGTGGAGCAACTGCTTTGATCCAAAATTGACCTGTTTTTGAGTGTTTTTCAGTGGAGAACTGATCTGAAGTGCTGTGGTTTGCTGACCTTGTTCCTCTAGGGGTAGGAACAACATGTTTAGGGACTTTGGATCCCTCAGATTATTGACATTTCATGCTCCATGCTGTAAGGCACAAAAATGTCTATAACAGTTGCCCCCTAAAGTATGAGGTCGTTTATCGGGTGAAATGCTTTATTAGGAGGATCCGAAGTTCATTCAATCGTCGGGAGGTGACCTGTAACAAAATACAATACAATACATTATCTTTTCATACTTTCTTTTCATGATCTAGTTGATGCGGGCATTTCCCATGCTCAGCTTTATAAATACATTTGCTGTACATAAACAGATGATCGTCTGATAATAGACTGATAATTCTCTGCTCTTAATTATCATCCTTTTAGTAGGATGATCATCTACTGCACATGTCTATGTTTTTATCTCCTGAATATATATCGCATCCCGCATGGATGAAACTAGATCCGGGGTCTTCAAACTTGTCCAACCTTCACTCTAGTACAAGTTGATCCATGTGAGAATTTCTTGAAGTCGAACATGGAAAGACATCGCTTGATTACCAGTCAATAATGTAAACTGTTAACAAGCGCGAGAGGAATCACCGATAATGATGATGACCCTCAAGGTACTGCAGCACAATTCACGTGGCGTGAATATAGGATCTGATGTCGAACACCACGCAAAGTCTCCCGGTCGAAGGTCATTAATGTATACCTATCGCCGGAAGTGAGAAACTTGCCATTGAGGCATGAAAGCTTCAAAGTACTGAGGGAGGTGTTCCTAGATCAACTTCTTGGATATTGAGCTGATGTCGACAAGAAGTGATCCGTCAAAGGAGGGCCTTAATGAATCCCACATCAGTGACACGGAACGGAGCTAGTGATGATGGTGAAAACGATCTGTGAAATATGATTCAGGGTGGCGATCATGGAAGGATGAAAGATGATGTATGGTAGTGGATGGGACCCAGTTGACACTTTCTGAATGACATCTCTTGAACATATAACGACACTGATGTGATGGATCGGTAGCATTACCCCATGTATGGATGGTATGGCGAGACCATGGTGAAGGGACCGGTGAATGATAATAACCCAACCCGATATTTGCGGAGGCAAAAGTGTCATGTTCAAGAGCAACTTGCTACCATTTAAGCTTTGAGGTTCTCCCAATTTTTCCCCAGTCATTTCTGACCAGTACCTCTTTATTTTTGTCAAGCTTGAGGAGGATAACATATGCTTGTTCTATAACCTGCCCTTCGGGCAAGCCTATCGCTATGTTTTAACGAGCCTAACGATAGGGAAACTCGTTCTCGTCTAAAGACAAGTTTGTCGCTATCTAATATTTTTAACGAGCCCAGCGACAAAGACAACTCGGTCCTTTTCATCTTTAGAGAGTCTGAAAAGGGTACATAAAGTGGACTCCAGGGGTCCTTTTTCGTCATCTAATCCCTTAAGCCCGAAAAAGTATAAAACAATACAGAAGGGATGAATGTTCGATATCTTTATCGAGCCGAACTAGACAAGCGCTCGATCTTTTTGTGCAATAATCCCTCAGGTCCAAAAAGATTAAAATCTAGAGGAGGGATAGCTCTTCCGGTCCTTTTAACGAGCTGGAAGGCCAAAACTCGGCAAACTTTTCATATTTTACGAGTCAGTGAAAAGAGCTCAAAGAAGACTCGTATTTTGAGGAACGAGTGATAAACAGGGATAGCAGCAGATTCCAGGTACAGGTTGGAATTTTCCAATCACGGCAGTGTCACAAGGATGGCCAAGGTGAAATCACTCTTCGCAGCTGTCCCTCAAAATAGGTAAACAATCAAGTGGATGTGAATGATCGGCCAAATGAAAAGTGGAGGTGACGGTGCACAAACACGACCAAGGCTTTTATGGCTGATGAATTTACGGTCTCAAATGGTTATTTACCGGTTCATTTTTTCTGGATGAGCTTGAACTCTGGGGGAAGCTTGCTCACATGCTTATGTTTATTTTTTAACGAGCATGAAGTCCGCGTTAAAACTGCTCGGATCTTGCGTTTATTTTTTAACGAGCATGAACTTTGCCAAAACTGCTCGTTTATTTTGCATGCCCCCAGCATCATAATAACGCATGTCAAAGGAGGGTGCCCCCCAAGCTTCATTGCATTCAACTTGGTGGTTGGAATGAAGGTTTACCTTTGAATTTTGAAAAGGGGATTTGTTTCATTTTTTAATGAGGTTGACACAGTAAAAGAACTATCCTCATGACTCCTTGTTTCATTTTTTAACGAGGTTGACACGAGATAAGAACCGTCCTCGGAGCCCACTGTATTTACAGTATTTCCATTAGGGCGATGATCCATGCTGACAAAATATTTAGGAATCTTCCAAATCCGTTGGATATAGAAGTTTTCATATTGTAGGTTTCCACTGTGGCTACTTCCGCCAGATTACCCGCCGGCGGTAAGGCAAAAGTACCCATTAAGGCAAGGTCTTTTAGGAGACCTACTCCAATATTTTGGAGCGATTGATTACTTTCATGGATCATTGTGCTGCTTCCCGTAACTTGAGAACTGTTGGGGAGAAATGTTTGTTGGTTGACGATTGTAATTTTTCCTTGAAAAGGAAATACAATCCTCCTGAAGTAGGTCGACACAACTGCAGCCATGGCATATATCCAAGGCCTTCCCAGTAGGATGTTGTAATCGAGGTTTCTGTCGATTACTTCCACATCAACTTCTACTGTTTTGCCCCCCAGTTCAACTTGCAAGTTACTTAAAATCTTGTATGGAGTGTATGATCGTCCATCAAATGCTTTTAATGTCGTTGACGATTTTGACAAGGGTGGTGAGCCTAAATTTTTCCAGCAACTCATCGACGTAAGACATGTAGATGCCCCCTCATCAATAATTGTTCGATGAACAGTTTTGTTGAGGGCTTTCACTTGAATAAAGAAAGCTAGTTGAGCTGGTAACTGAGGGTCATATCCTTTATGATCAAAGGCCACAAGATTGGAATCCATTGGGCCAATCCCACTTATCGCTGCTAGTAAAGCTTGCTCTTGGGAGGGGCAATTTTGCGGTACCTCAAGTGTCGACATAGCGGACGGCGATTGGGCCAGGTCCTCTATTATATTACAATTCTGTGCTATTTTTGCACGAGGATTAAATGTCGATTTGTGTACTACTCCCTTTGGCGACTTTATCATTGGTTTAGGAATGATGGGTGGCACGACTTTGGTCAAAGTTGTTGTTGAACTACTAGGTTGTTTATTTACCTTTTTGTTCAACTGCTTTGGATTCCTGTAATCTTTATTCCTTGTCAAAGCATTATTCTGCTGTTTTGAGGTAGACAACATAAGCACTTGGGATCAGGAAGCATTTTGATTAGCAACCAGATTTTGTCTTGGATTAGGAAACGGATCAGTCAATACTGCTGGGGTTTTTGAACTCTTGAAGAGTTCCTTAACTTCAGCTATATGTGGACAATCTTTCGTCCAATGATCCTCATCGCATATATGACACCCTGTCAGGGGTTTCCCTTTCCTTTTCTTTTTCTTCTTGCCCCCTGGTTGCTTCAGTTGTTTGCTCTTGTTGGTCGACATGGCATTTACTTCTGAGGCAAGAAGTTCCTCATTTGCATTTTGACTAGAGATTTTGCGTTTGCCAGTCACGCCATTACTGGCGTGAGAGTTAGTATTCGATTTAGGAGGGGGAGGAATTGAAAATTCAGGTCTAGGGGCATCAGGTATTTTGTCGTAGAGCGTGCCAGACTGAGTATATACTAAGTCTAAATATTGAGCACGAGCAATGACCTGCTCCTCTGTTACGACTCCCCCCTTGGCCACATCTTCCGTTATAGCCGGAAGTAACGACTTTATAAACCATTCAGCTAACAGCTGATCGAGAACGTAAGTTTTCACCATCCTACGACGACGTCGCCACTCATGTATATGATCAGATATGTGAGTGGCCGTTGTCTGTTTGAAGTTGGTAAGGAGTTCTGTTCCCGTTTCATACCTTATCGGTAATTGAAAATGGGTTAAGAAAGTCGTGGCTAAGGAGCCGAAATTGTCGAAAGAGGCTCTTGGCAATTCAATATACCATTTAGCCGCTGGACCTGTCAATGTCCTCTAGAAGAGGCGAAGTCTTATCGAATCATTGTTTAGAGTGTTTGATGAACACCACAGATGAAAAGTCATGACGTGATTCGACGGGTCTTCACCTGGATTTCCATTGAATTTAGGAATGTCCGATGGAAGTTTATGCGGAATCGCTGGCCACCAAGGGGCATAAGCAATTGGATCATTCGTCAGCCGGTTTAGATCTGGTAATTCTAGAGTTGCTACAAAAGGCAACTGTTGGTTCAGATTAGGCGAAGCATACCCAGGATAAGATGGTATCGCCTGAGCAATGGGTCTTTGCAGACCAGCATAATGCTGACAACTTTGACAAGGTTGATGGGCAAAACCATTATAGCATGGTTGCCCATTACTTACAAAGACTTGTTGCTCAGGTCCTTGATATGATTGCTGGAATGGCGGTTGTTGAGATTGAACCAGCTCTGGTTGTTGGACCATTTGCTGTTGACCAATACTGGATGATTGACCAAGATGAGGAGTCACAGTACTTGTTTGAGCCTGAGTCGCTCCAGATAAGGAGGCACTACCCTGAGATTGTGATTGAGCCGCTGAGACAAGAGGTTGTTGTATTACAACAGGTAGCGCTTGTACTTGCGACGCATTTTCCATAGCAGGTGTGGTGGGAATATTCGACACAGGGTGTACTGGTTGCATTGAATATGCAACTCCTGATCGTTGAGGCAGTATTGGTACCCAACCGCTGGATGTAATTCCAGTTTGACCTGATCCTTGTTGTAAACTCTCATATGGTTGTTCTCTAGGAGGGAACAATGAAAGAGCATACTGCCCTCCACATGGTGGAAATCCAGTAGTTAAAGGGTAAATTGGCCTTTGAAGACACATTGGATGAATTTGTTGAGTTTCAACATAAGAAGTACCAGATGATAATCCGGATGAAGAAATAGGAACTAACCATATTGTCGTCCCTGATGGGACTCCGGCTTGTTGTTGACAATTTGCCGGGACAGATGGTATACCAGCGAACATCGTTGGAGTAGCAGTAGGAGGCTCTGCTGTTGCTGTGTCGGACGACACAGTCCTAGATGTCGACGGTTGTTCAGACATATCTAGTCTATCCGAAAGATTTCTTAGCGATTCTACAAGAACTTACGATGCCAAAAGACTAACTTCGAAGATCAACGCAGGAATAGGAGGTGATTATGTTCCGTTTAAAATGAATTTTATTATGACGACGCTTTAGACACAACTTGCTTTTTCACTTTTTAAGAGTCGAGAAAAAGCTAAAGATGACTCTAGTCTCCTTCGATGTATTAACGAGCCCGAAGTGACAAATGCTCGGATGGACTTTTTCAGTTATAGAGTTTGAAAAAGGCCAAAAGAAACTACTCTCGAGTTCTAGGCAGAGGGTGTGCCAAACCTTTCGCGAAACCACAGAATACGTTTTACGGTACGAGTGGTCGATCTTCGTGAATGCTATGTTCACTGCATCGTGATCAGTAGGGCGGCCGACACGGCTTCCTATGGATAAAGGCTTTGTTCCTATAGGGGTCTCCCAATATACACGACGGTACGCGGGAGCACAAGTCCGTATTAGTGCTATCGTCCCTCAGGAGGAATCACCCACCTTCGTAGAGATCGACAGTCACTATGTTTAACGACGCCGGAACACGTCTCTACCTAGACCTCTACTGTGTTTCGTTATGTTTCAAAGCGTTGTTAGATAAATTCAGTTCTTTTTAGGTTGATCTTGCTTAGCAGTTTGCCTTTATGGATCACCACGTGATGTATGATACAACTCCTAAATGCAGTCTAAGAATGATAAGCAAGCTTTTTCAATTCTTTCAACTTATGAAAATCTTAACTACTGAGGGAAAAGAAAGACATCATCTTTTCAAATAGATCATAGAGCACACACTAATGCACTTTTCCTAAATCGACATGAAAACTGTCAAAATGCACATGCACAATGCAAGTATTTCTTTTCTTCTTCCTTAATGTTGATGTATTACAAAAAGAAAGTTGTTGTATGATTTCGAATTCAATTTCAAGCGAAAGCAAACAAGTTTTTGTCCAATAATCAAAAGAATCATTTCAACACAAGAAATACTGAAATTCGAACCATATAACGAAAGCAAATGCTCAAGCAGCTATGAACAACAATAAACTAACTCTTAGAATCACAACGACACTTTCTCATAGGTCTAGATCCAAGAGGTCATAGCAAGACTAGTTCACTTTCGCTATGGGAAACTGTGAATGACAGCAAGAAATACAATAAGAACAATCACGGTTTCTTCATACAACTGAGGCGGAATGAAGGCAAAGAGAAGTGGTTTTAGCTGGGTATACAAGTTGACAACAGGCTGCAAAACAATACTGAAAACTGGGCAACAGACAGTGGGGAACCCCAGTTGCACAAGGCAAAACTGGATCAGCGTAGGTGCTGCACTGTCAATCTGAGATGCAGCGCAGGTAGCCCCTCCAGGACCTGCGTTGCAGTGCAGGTAGCCTTTGTTGCAGCTGCACTGATGAGACAACTCTCGTCTCTCTCAGATTCCGGGTCACAGTTTGCTCAAAAATCAATGGTTTTTGGCCAAACCAGAGGCTATCAGTCAAGTATACACTAGAGGGTGATTAAAGGAAGATGAACACTATCACAAAGAGCTACAAAGAGTCCTTGTGGATCAACTCTTCAGATCATAAACATGCCCAGCACTGGGCTAGAGTAGCTGCCCTCTACTTTGCATTCGAAGGACTCGAATGCAGTTCGATTCGGTACTCCCTTTGTTTAAGAAATGAATAGCAAGAAACACAAGCTACCAACAAGACACGATCCCCAGTGGAGTCGCCAGTCTGTTGTGGGGGAAAGTATCCAACTCGGAATGACCCTAACCCACTCTAAGGGTGACAGTTCCTTAGCAACAGCTGAAAGCAAAGCTATCTAAAGTTTCTTCTTTATGACATGCAAGAGATAGAAGGAAGAGATCCACTTACCGATGTCTTGCGCAAATGGTCGATCCAATCTCCTTTGTTTGCCGCTTGCTCCCAGATCCAAGTCTTTTCACGGGCCCAGCTACACGAGATCCCGTAAATAAGACAAGAAAAGGAAACTACAAGAGGCATGCATTCATAATCAATTCAAGGATTAGCATAAATCAAAGACGCAAGTAAGACAATACACCATTGAAACACATGCGAATAGAAGAACCTCAAATGCTTTATTAATATATGGAAGTAAGGTTCAGGCGGTGATACAACCATGAGAGGTCCAATCCAGCATCACCTTCCCGACGGAGAGAAATCTCTTCTTCACCTCCCTCAAGCAATCACCCAATGCTCACAATTGTAAACCAACAACAATCCTTTGCACTAAATTCCGCCCTCCTTTTTAGATCCCATGGGATGAGATCCTTATATAGAGTTTTGGAGTGAAGATAAGTCAGCTTGATGTGTGACTTGTTGTCCTCTTCAACTCTAGTTGTTCTTCAGTCCTTGAGTCCACTCGGAGTTTCTACCTTCCACTTGGAGTTTTAGAACCTCTTTACTCATCATTAGGCGAATCTTCTGATCCAAGTGTCATTTTGGAAGCTTCCTGGGCACTGGCACATTGAGAAAAGATTCCTCCACATGTCAAAGTACGCCCAGCGCAGGTAGCCTTTGTTGCACTTGCTATGCAGCGCAGGTACACCATAGAGCTTTTGACATTCAGCGCAGATGCTTAGTGGAGCAGCTGCTTTGATCCAAAATTGACCTGTTTTTGAGTGTTTTTTAGTGGAGAACTGATCTGAAGTGTTGTGGTTTGCTGACCTTGTTCCTCTAGGGGTAGGAACAACATGTTTAGGGACTTTGGATCCCTCAGATTATTGACATTTCATGCTCCATGCTGTAAGGCACAAAAATGTCTATAACAATGGTGACATTTTTTAGTGTAACAATCTTGCCCCCCACTGAGGAGGTTTTAATAAAATTAATGGAACAAGATTTATTTTCTATTTAATTTTAATATCTGCTACTGAAATTACACTTTTGTACTCTTAGTGGATGTTAAGTGATTTGAAGATAGATCGATATTGCTCCAGCTCATGAGTAGGATGTATTACAAATGGTACTTTTATCTCTTAATGCTTTTTACTTGTGTGTCAAGCAATAAATCATTTTCAGTTACTTTTATATGAAAGTTTAAATGTTTAGTTATCATTATTGCACTTTTGTATGGTGCTGACTTACTCTTTATGCTGAATATGTGAATGACTCTTTATGCGATATATTTTTCATCTGATACAATGGCCCGGTTGCCATTTACTTAGAGATTCACCTTAGCTCTTGTTGTTCAGCACATGAAAGGATAATGCTGGTATCTTCGAAAAGCGAGGTGAGTGTACCCGGTGAATGCGTAATGTAACCTGTCTCTAGGTTCTCTTACTGTAAAGGGGGAGAGTAAATTGAGAATCTAAGTGAGAGGTAGTAGTACTACCTAGGAAGAGACACATGTGAATCAAAAGAGGTATGTCCAATATCCAACGGAATAGTCCATAGTGGATGCAGTAGTCGTTAAAACCAAAGTACAAGGGAAAACACGTACACCACCTATCAGAGTAGTCCACACGAATGTGACAATCGTTATAACCATTAAACAAGAAAGGTTTGTCTAATATCCTGTGGAGTAGTCCACAAGGATGAGACAACAGTGATAATCAATATAGCACATTCCCAACAATGTAAATACTAAAACAACCGATGTAGTTCAACTATCTTAGTACAGGTGAAACAAAGGCGCATTACAAATTTTGAAAGAATAGTCTTACAAACATCTACAAAACATGCATGAAAACATGTCAGCCTTAACAGGCTTTTGAATTAACCAAAATTTCCAAGACACATTTGTACATCATACATCAGTAGTCCCAGTAGTGGGACATTGGAGCCACTCCTCGCTTCTCAAAGAACTAACTGAGAACTCTCAAGGCTATGTGGGAAGAGCCAAGGTGAAATGTCCTTGCTCATATAATGGGAGGGGTATATATAGCCAAGGGTGATGCTTGACCCTTGTGACCCTTGGACTACCCTCATGACTATTCAACTTCCTATGACTTATCAACTGACATCACTCATCTTCCTGTGTGTGTCCATTGGACTTTCATTTACATTACATTCGGTTACAACAAATATGGCCCATAGTAAAGATGTGGCCTTGATAACTCATGACACAACTTGAAATGACACTACTGACATGGACTGGCTGACTGTGGTGGAAATTTCAAGCTGTTGTTGCTGTTGAGTGATGGATGTGTTCTTGGATGTGCTTTTTCTTCTCCTCTGCATGGCTTCATATTGTGGGGTCGTCAATGGTCATGGCCTTGTAAGATGGTTACATGCATGTGTTCCTTTTGCTTACTCTTTGATGATCTTCTTTCGTCCATCCAGCTGCAAGTGAGTCTTCTAGCATGTGTGCTCCTTCTTTGTCCCATTCTTCATCTCACCGTGATCTATCAATGTACTTGTTCCTGCAATTCACTCATGATGGGACGACATCAAATCCAAAACCTCATAGTCTAAGATGATGCATTTTTTTCCATGGTCCAGGCCCAGGACAGATGACAGGCTAGGAAGAGGGCCCAGTAACTGCGCAGTTCCAGGTGACAGGGATGGAGACTACTCATTGAGACTGTGCAAAACACGGCTCAGGCTGAGATGAGGAACTCCCAAGCACAATCTTCACTATTGGGAAAAAATGTGCAGTGGCCACTAGGAGATAGGATTGTGCAGTTGAGGTCACCAATGACAGCTGCAAGGTGAGATAAGGTGGGACCCTCGGAGGCACCTCTACACATTTTTCTGAGGGAAGACAAGACAGGGCAACAATTGGACCAAAGGGGACATTTCTGTGCAGTTTCTGGGAGCAGTGAGTCCCGGCTAAGGGAAGACACTAGGAGGACACCTTTGCGTAGTTCTGGGAGGAAAAGTAGGCTTGAGTCTCTGGGCATTGTAGGGTTCTAGAAGGAAAGGAGGAGTCTTGATGACTAATCTTGCAAAGTTCACAGTTCAAGTCAGGATCTGAGGTAGTTTATGTGCAACTCTGGGAAGGAATGCAGGCTTCTCACTTCTAGGATTGCGTAGTGCAATTGTACTAAAGGACAACCTCAAGCACTACGCAGTTTTATGCAACAAAGTAGCATCACTAAGGGCTGAGACTGCGAAGTGCAACCCAGTCGGGGTCTGGTGAGAGGGGGATTGTACAGTCAGAAAGATTTTCAGGAAAATGGCTAAGTGTGGGAAGAAAGTGTACCTGTGAAGACTCGACATTGTGATCACACACTTAGCATACTTCGAAAACATGACAAAATTTACCACTGGGACAATAGGCCAAAGCATTTCCCTATGTGAGATTGTCTAGAGCTAAAAGTGACAAGTGCGAAACTTGGGATAGACCTTTCGACGATCTGACACCACTTACGTGATAATGCTTACAACTTTGTGTATGAGTGAAAAAGATGTATACATAGATATGACAACTCAAACACACAAAGAAAAACCTTCGAAATCACTAGAACACGACCGCAAGCATGATAAATCAATCAACATGCCAAAAGAATATAGTTGGTCAAACAAGAAATAGGGGTGAAAAACTCAAAGGGACCTCACAGAGTGTTTGCAACCATAAAGGAAAAACCAAGAAAGGCTATGAAATTTGAGTGTAAGCCAAAATTTTGTAGGGTGTTGTAGCTGCTACAATACTTGGTGACACACTGGTTGAATACCAACTTCTCTATTTCGTTTCATTTTTTAGTGCAGGGCCTTGGTCCTTCGAGGAGTATTGATTCATCATGTAGATTACTTCGGCTTCCCCACTTACCCCATGGATAGACATGGTTCACCTTGTACCTTCTTAGTTGAACACAACATAAGATTCAGCCAAATCACAGTGTTTTGAATCGAGAATGGTAGTTTGGCTCACGAGCTTAAGATTTTCAGAGTATAGATTTTCATCCCTAGTGTTTCTCCACTACCAACAAGCCTGGACAATACCCCGACGGAGTCACGCAAGAACATAGGCATTTCTCCATTACTAGCGAGCCTGGTCAGTACCCCAGTGGAGTTACCTACTTCACCTCTTTGTGCAGGAAGCCTTTCTCTTCTTTCACCTTTGTTATATTTTTAAAATAATTGTGCATCGGCACTTATTTATTTTTGGGGTGGAAGAGGGATCCCGACTTATTGAGAGCAGGAGAGTTTGTTCCTTCAGAGAAGCATATAAAGACCTCTGATTTAGGTTTGCTCATTTAGATTTTCCCCTTCCTTGTTTCTACTAGTTGGATGAGCTTGAACATGCTAAAGCAGAAAAATGAGTGTAGGCATGAAGTTTCCCAGTTTTGACACAGGTTCATGGTTTGACCAAAGCTCTCCTTACAAATGTATTGTATTTTCCATCAAGAATTCATCGACCAAAATTTACAACCAAACACAAGGAATATGGACACAGGACTAGCCAAGCGTTGTAGTGTCACAAGACTCTTTGAACTTTAGCCACATACACACTCAGAAGCCAGAATGTAGTAAGGCACAACACTTATTTACATAAACAAAAACAACAGAAAAGCAAAGAAATCAAAAAAAAAAAAAAAAAAAAAAAAAAAAAAAAAACACAACAAGTTATGAAAAAACTGTGTACATAGTGCAGGGCATGGCCCTGGATCTGATTGAAAATAACATTTTAAGTCTTGGCCATTAACAGGGAGAGAGTCAATCTTCCCATCAAGTGATTGAAGATGATACGTGTGTTGGCCAAGCTTCTCGTGGATTGTAAAAGGACCAATCCACAGGGATTGAAACTTCGTGTGCTTGCCTTTGTCCTCGTGGGCTTTGTCCCACTTTAAGACTAAGTCACCCACAGTGAAGCTAGTACTCCCTGCAGACTTTCTATCAAACCATCTCTTGATACGGTTCTGGTGGAGGGTAAATTTTTCTTTTTCTTTCATCCTTTCTTCCTGTAACTTATGCAGTGCATCAATCTCAAATATCTTTCAAGCAAAAATAAAGCATAATTTTTAGCAGGGGCCCTACAAGTCAAAACGTCATTATATAAGGAACACACAGTGTCCATCTGCTTAACAACACTATCTAATCGACGAGTTACCTTAGCAACCTTTTCTTGTTCCTTCTGCCATCCCTCAAAGGCTTGGCTTTCGGATTGACTAATACTCCGAAGTTGTTGTTGTAACTCTTCGTATTTCTCCCGGGGGATTGCTTGCTCTCTTAGTTGTTCAGCTTCTTGTTGGGCTTGCTTCATCATCCTGTGCAAGGTTCTCGTTTTTGGATCCTTTTTCCATTGAGCCGTAGAGGCCGGGAATTTTGCCTGAAACTTTTTATTGCGCTGTTTAGAGTTCAGAACCCGAATAACCCCTGAGGGTGGTGCCTCTGTTTGGATCCCCTTATTCTCTTTCTCCTTCTTGACACGAATGAAAGGCTGTTGAGGTCCCCCTGCCATTGGAACATCTTGCTGTTCTTCTCCCTTAATTGGAATGTCAGTTTGTTCTCCAGGGTCAGATGGAACAGCAGTCTGTTCCTCTATGTTATTTGGAACAGCACCCTGTTCCTCATTATCATTTGGAACAACAGACTGTTCCTCGGCAGTAGGTCTCCTAATGGGGTTTCGACCAACAAAACGGGTTCTTGTCCTCGGGGTTTTTGCTGTAGTGGCCCTCCTCCTTTTCCTTGTGGTCCTTTGTATTCTCAAATTGGCTTTCAAAATTCGAATTTGCTGCCGGAGCCTGGCTATAGTGCCCAACAACCTCTGTTTTTTCTTTCTTAATTTCTTAATTTCCTTTGCCTCGGCAGAGGGTTTGGCCCTTAAGCCCGCTCCTTCTTCATCTGGGATATCTTCCGGCGTCTTGGGGACAGACTGTCCCTAATTGTTGTCTTCAATTTCATTATCATAACCAGGCAGGTTTTCTTCTCCTGCCTTTTGTTATCACAAAATCACAACTGAAGGGCTGCTGATCAGGCAGACTCTGTGTAACTATTTCAGACCAAGCTTTTGACTAAGGATTAGCCTCCCTAGCCTGAGAGGGCTCTCTCAAGAAAAGGTTATTGATTTTGAATGTTGATAAGAGGGCTAACTCTTGTACAATAGATTTAATGTAAGCATAACTGGTTGGAAACACACCAAAAGATATCTCATTGGGCTATGGAGTCTATAATATCAAGTAAACAAGAAAAACACAGTGAACTCATAGAAATCAAGGCTCTTAGCATTACAAGTCAAACATATTCCACCACACATAGCTTGCTGTATACACAGGAAGTCAGAGCATATAAGTATGAATTCTGAGTGATTGCATACAACAAAACCATAAAATAACATAAGGTATAACACATCATCACTTCATTTGACCATGACAATCCTTCGAGAATCTTGAGAAGAGTATAACTCTGTTTTACTATTACTGTCAAAAAAGATCTTACAGTGGCCCAAAACAACACACTTTTTCTATTAAGTATCCAACCTTTTTTACATCTAAGTTATTCCTATATATAGCTTATCAAAACACTGCTGTACGAGACTCCTCATCAAGCATGAAGGGAGCTCGGGCTTTTGACATAAATGACCTTAACAATAACATAAACGAACTAATTTATTACAAGAGATATGATGCTACGAAAACAGAGGATTCCATCATATTGGCACTTTAAGTCTTCTTCCTTGTATACCCTGATGTGTCCTTAGAGCTTGCCACCTGTAGTACTGCAATAAGAACCATATCCAAGCTTAAAACAGATTCAATGTACATACAGCTCCGGATACTTGATGCATAAATGACTTCAACAACCGAAAAGAAAATGAAGCCTATATTCTTGGTTGCTGCCTCCCCTCAGTGTTCATATATTAATGATCCATCTTTAAGCCATTTAAACCTTGGATAGTTCCGTGTGACTGAAGAAAACTCATAACCCAGCCATCCCATAACTGGACAAGTGTATCATTTAACACCTCAGCAGCTCTATCCAAACCCTAAAATTTCGGAGATAAAGTGACTTTTAGGCAAAAGACAAAACTTCGGCTTTTTCTTTGAATATTTACACCTGGCCTCCTTTTCAAAATATCTGACTGATCTTCTATAGTCTCCATGCTGATATTAAACCATCTCTTTGAATATATGCTGATCTCAGCATTCCAACTCAAGCTTTAAACCTAACCAGTCATCTACAGCAGTTTCGTAGCGCGCTACGAAACTGCTGTAGGTCATCAAAATTAAATATATGAACCTCAAAACAGCAATATTTCAAATCTATGATTCCTTTAGTCTTTCCATATAGGTGTGAAGACACAAAAAAGTCTCAAAAACTTTTAAAAAGACAATGGCCCAAAATATATCAAAATTTGAGAAAGCACATTCCTCCTTGAATCATTTAGCTAGCTTGTCTAGCTTTTCTTTCAGGCTGATGACTTCCTCCTTCAACCTCTTGTTCTGTGCTCTTAGACTTGCATTCATTTGTTTCATAGTTTTTGCCTGTTTTAGAGCTGGTATTGTCCATACATAGGCGTCAGATACCGAACTAGCTTGACTGATCAAACTTGTTTTACCTTTCATCACAGCTTTCTTATAACTAGTATATCTCACTGCCTTCTCTTTAAAAATATTATGAACCTGAGGTATCTCCTTACTTGCTCCAGCTTGTTTTGTAATGGCAACCACATTTCCACTTTGACTAATAACCACCTTATTGTCCTTATTCTTGTTTTTAACTGCTTGGACTATTCCAGAGAAGATTTCAAGTGCCTCTGTCCTAGGCATGTCTGAAGGGACTTTCTCTTTTTGAGCCTTTTCTGCTTCCTTTATTTGCCTCCTAGTCATTGGTCTGCGAGGTTTAAAGGCATACTCTTCACCTGGTTCTTCAAACTTTAACCTTTTGGAAGCCTTTGACTTCTTAGAACTCTCAGGTGAAGATTGTGTTAGATCAATATGCATAGGTGACACCAATTGATCTGGTTCTATTTCAAGTGGTTCAACTTGAATTGGATGTTCTTGTTCTAATTCAATGGCTTCCAACAAATCATTTAGACTACCCTTAGAAACAGGACTCTCTTCCACATGAGCTGATTTTCCTTTTTCTTTGTTCAGCTGGCCTCTAGTTCTTACTCTGGAAACTCTTTCAACTTCACTAGACTTAATTTCATCTTTTCTTTTGTGAGTCTTCTGTTTAGATGATTCTGGTGTTTCTTTAAGAGGCAACTTAGAAGCTTCTTTTTCAGATACTTTAGATGATTTTGAAGTTTTGACTACTGATGCTTCAGGAGTTCCTTTAACTGCTAACTTAGGAGTCTTCTTTGTTGATGCTTCAGGTGTTTCTTTGACTGTTACAGACCTCTCTGGCTTCTTTGTTTTAGCTTTGGGCTTCTTATGGTCTGTTATTTCTTTCCTAATCTCAGCCAAAGTAGTATCCTCACTCCTATCTTCCCTTTCTCTTACAGGTAATGGAGTGAGGCCCGTTTTACTAGGGAAACCGGCCATGAATACAAACGAATCCCAGTCTTTACCAATTTTATGTAGGCTATCCAACACCAATAATTTAACCAGACCATGATGAAAAAGAGATGTTTCATAAGCTTCCTTTTTCAACTGAATCTTGTCACACATCTTAGAAATACTCCTGAATAAGTAAAAAGGGATGTCTATTGAGCTCTTACCAGTGAAGTGTAGTAGCAGCTTGAAATGATATGAGTAGACTTTGTTGTACCGACCTTCACATGTCAAGTACCTCTGGATGCATGTCAATAATGTAGCATAATTCTCCTTAAGATAGCTCCTTGGGACAGCTTTAGCAAGATCTTCGTCTACATATGGTGCCTTTAAGAACTCCTTACACGGACCCATATCAAACTTGAAATTCTTGAACCATTCTTGGCCACCTCTTGGGATTTCTGTGACTGTAGAAATGACTTCAGGGGAAACCGGAAACTCCAGCATGGCCACCTTTGAATTTAATCCCGTGAAGTTCACTGCAAATGCCTTGGTCACTTCTGCATGTCCACCTTTGAGTTTTTCACAGAACCGCCAACAACCAGCACCTCTGAACGCCTTTGCTACTTCCTCATCCCTGAGGGTTACATCTAATCCCTCCGGCTCTGTTCTCACACATCTACCCGAACGGTGCTCCTTTCTTTCCATGTTTCTTTGCACAATTCTACACAAGGAAATGACGGTGGTTTGCAGCACGATAACACTCTTTGGCTGTAGAAATCAGGCTCGCTTGCAGTAGTCTGTTTAGAATAAAGCTCATGCTTTTCATAGAGCAGAAGACATTCATATGTTATGAAAAACACATTATGGAATGACCACTTCCTATAACGTCCTCCAAACTGACACCTAACTCAATGAAATCAGACCTGATGGCAAAGTAATGGCTAATCATGACACGTAAATGGTGTGAGAAAACAATCATAACCGAACTCGTGACTCACCACTTCTCGGATTAGACATTCCAGGAAAAAAAACTAGACAACAGCCCGAAACCCCGATTTCGTAGCGCGGGCAGTTCAAATTTAAAGGAATGCGCTACGAAATCACTGGCAAACGGGCCGCTACAAAAACACGCAAACACTATTTAGCAGCAGAACTGACCAATCACACTCGCGCTACGAAACTGCGCAAGTACCTAAGAGATCATACCCGCGCTGCGAAACTGCGCAAGTACCAATGACATGACATGACATAACTAACCATGATGGAAGATGACTAATGCCCTTGCCTTTACACGAATTTCATTCATAACTCTTGAATTTCAAAATTTGAAATTGACATAAGTTAACAAACTTATTTACAAGACCTCAAGACTTTATAAAAACTTATGGATAATTAACATATACATGAACTATAGATTCTAGTGATAACACCTTTTCTGCATGTACTTCCTCGGGTAGTTCTTCCTCTGCGGGACTGTCAGGGATGCCTGTTGTGCTGGAGGGCTAGCCATATTCCCCCATATTGGCCAGAACCGCTGCCAATTCCTCCTCACCTACAGGGTCCTGCGACGGGCTACCCCCTGGCTGTGCTATTTCTTCTTCTTGATTGCCCTGTTCGGTAACCCTTTCTCCCTCAGAGTGCTCATCTTCTTGGTTTCTTTGTTCGGTGGCCATTTCTTCCTCTTCCGGCTGGCCAGTCCCGGGCCCTGATTGCTCAGCATTTCCTTCGGAGGATCCTCCTTCTGGTTCTGGAGGTTCGTCCGCAATTTCAATTGGCTGGGCCGTTGTTCCCTGAATTCTTTCCAACCTTCCTCGTATCCGGGCCAGCCGAGCTGACTTCCTTGGTCTCTCAGGTTGGTCGGGTGTGCCAGCAGGTTCTCTGGGTTCCTCTGGTCGTTCTGGCGTATCGGAAGGTTGTTTCCGTTTTGAAGCGGCATGTCTTTCTGCTGCTGACTCCTTGCGTTTCTCTAATCGTTCCGGCGTGCTAGAGGACTGTTCAGGTTTTGGGGGTGGTGCAGCCGATCCTCCTTCGACTATTGCGATCAGTTCCTCCCAAGTGCTTTGCTGTTGAGTGAGACTGTGGCTCACTATCAACCGAATCAGCCCATGGTGGCTAACGACTGCATCTATGTGCTGGGCCTTTCTCAGGTTTCGGGTCGCGTCATGTAGTAGCGAATTTAAAAGTGCAGGGAGATTTACAGAACATTTTCCTTTTAAAACAGCTAAAATTTTAAAGTGACGAGGTCTTACCACGTCTTTTCTCCCTTCGCAGGTGATATAACTTTGTACTGTCTTTTCTAGCTCGGTCCAGGGTTCCCCTAGTTTTGCCGGCAGAACTCCTTTCCCTTTGACTGTCAAGCTTTGGCCTTCGTCCTGGAAAATTTCCATAGCTTTTTGTAATCTTTCCTTCTTCGGCGTCCATATGGGTCCAGCAGCTGGTAATCCTGAGACTTCTGCGATGATATCCTCTGTAACCGCTATCCGCTTTCCTCCTACTATGGAGTAATTTTCCTGCAAATTCTGTAGGAATTCCAACGCCACGGCTTCATTTGATTCTTGCAGGTGGCTGAAGTAATTCAACCATCCTACGTTTTCCAGGATTTTGCGAGCAGCAGCGGAAACTGTCAGCTTGTGAGGTTCGCTTCGGACCGTCTTTCCGCCCATGATTCTACTCAGAAATGGAACAGCAACTGCTTGCGGTGTTTGCGACGCAGAGAGGATGATTGTTGCCAAATTTTGGAAAAGATCACCGAGCATGAAACGAAAAAAGAGATCGTGGATGGTAATTTCCGTAGAGTGGAATCATCATACCGTTAAACCATGTCATTCCTTCGTACATTATCTCGCCCGAATGGTGTGCAACCACGTAATCATGGAGTAATGAGATTACCTCCCCCCCGCGATCTGATAGGCTGTCCCCAGCCGTCAAAGAGAGGAGCAGCAGCCAGTCGGAGGTCCAATCATAAAGTACAGCATATGAAATTATGCCATGTTTTAGAAAAACAACGAAATGCCGAAACCGAGGCAAAAAGGTAGATCGCGTTTTATATAAGAGCCTGCGTGATATAATGAGAAGCTAGGGGATGGGACGTCTGTCAAGCGTACGAAGTCTCCAGTGGTCACTGTCAGTTCCGTTGCCATGATTGGTGGTAATAAATATTCATGCGATATATACATCGGGTGTGACATATGATCTTTTGAAAGGATAAGAGACAGAAAAATTTAATATCATACCTGTTGCTGTAATTATTACGACTTCTATGCCATTAACAGAGCTCTGCTGCCAACAGGTGTTCATAACCTTGGCAGACTTGTTTATTTCACCCTCCGGAACCATGATCCTTTGTGTATATTCTGAAGAGTGCTTTGTCAAAATGCAGGCCATTATGCTGGCTTGGTGACCAGATAGCCATAATGCCATTCACAAGGTAGGCGTGAAACGTGGTCAGGCCGGCTCGCGATGAGACCCCCTGTTCCAAGGTTTTCTTGTTAATTTACCTTCGGACCATATCCCTGGTGTGGTGGCCGTTATGGGAATGCCACTTCGCTTCCATCCTTATGATCATGGTAGGCCGGCTCTTAATGAGACCCCCTATCCTGCATTTGACAATTTTCATATTTTGTTTTTGTTTTCTTTTGCAGAGCACCTCTCTTGTTTATTTTCACATAAGGGTGGTTCCGCACTCCTTAAGAGCGGGGAATGGTGGAAGAAGTCTTATGATCCCAACAGATAGATATAAATCGTTCATTCTTACTCCTAAGTAATGATCAAGAAAGATTTTTAGGGGAATCGTCATGATAAAGATCACCAACCAGGGTACCGGTAAATGACAATGACAGCGAAGATGAAAAGTTCACGTCCCTCCTCTTGTCCTCTTATACATACTGGCTTCATAGTGATAGCGATTTATGATGTGCTGATTCCGGTATATCATGGTTTTATGTTCACCGCATAAGTTCATTGCTGTAACTAAAAGATTGAGGAGAACATGGGGGCAAAGTATCCTTCATAAGGGCAAAAACATGTCGATGGCATTCCTGAGAGAAGAATTCATTCGTAGGATACCATTTCTTTGAGAGGAACAACGGAAAATCGCAAATGTTGTTCCTTTTGAGAAAGGAACAACAAAGACACTCAAATGCTGTTCCTTTTGAAAAGGAACAGCAGACACACTCAATTGCTGTTCCTTTTCGCAAAGGAACAGCAAAAACACGCAAATGCTGTTCTTTTTGAAAAGGAACAGCAGAATCACACAGGTGCTGTTCCTTTTCGCAAAGGAACAGCAAAAACACACAAGTGCTGTTCCTTTTCGCAAAGGAACAGCAAAAACACATAAGTGTTGTTCCTTTTCGCAAAGGAACAGCAAAAACACACAAGTGTTGTTCCTTTTCGCAAAGGAACAGTAAAAAGCACAAGTGCTGTTCCTTTTTGCAAAGGAACAGCAAAAACACACAAATGTTGTTTCTTTTCACAAAGGAACAGCAAAAACACACCAGTGCTGTTCCTTTTCGCAAAGGAACAGCAAAATCTCACAAGTGTTGTTCCTTTTCGCAAAGGAACAGCAAAAACACACTAGTGCTGCTCCTTTTGCAAAGGAACAGCAAAAACACTTGGAATACAAGCAAAAAATCAAGAAAACATATATACAAGATGTTATGTACAAGTTATAAAAATGAATTTCTTAAATTATAGGTGAGGAAGATTTCGCTTCCTCTCCTAAGATTTCCATATCAGTATCTTGTCGTAGCTGCTGACAGAAGGATTCCCGAGTGAGTGGCTTTCGATAAAGGCGAACTCGGTGGCCATTTACTTTGAATGCATATCCAGAACCGTCAATTGTGATCAGGGTAAGGGTCCCATTGTCATGTACCTTCTGGATTTCGTATGGTCCTAACCATCGAGTCTAGAGTTTCCCCGGGAAGTCCTGAAACCGAGAGTCGTATAACAGAGCCCAGTCTCCTTCATGAAAGACTTTATTCTTGATAAGTGCATCATGCCATTTAGCTCGTTGTTGTTGAATCAATGCTGTATTTTGTAATGCAGAGAGCCTGATTTCGTCCAATTCATTAATCTTCTGTAATCGATTGATTTGTGCCTCACTCAGATCTAGGCCGACTTCTTGCGCAGTTCGTAGCGTTTGGATTTCGAATTCTATGGGGAAAATTGGCTGCTTTCCAAACACTAATTGATAAGGTGAATAGCCTGTAGTACTTCTCCATGTGGTTCTGTAGGCCCACAGTGCCTCGGGTAGTCGAGTGGCCCAATCACGCCTATGCGATGCAATGGTCTTTGTTAAAATTGATTCTATTACCTTATTACTACTTTCTACTTGCCCATTTGCCTGCGGATGGTATGGGGTAGTGATCTTATGTTGGACATGATAATTGTTAAGTTTTGCAGCTAATTTATTTCCAACAAATTGTGGTCCACCATCGGTGATTAGTTCTCTCGGAAGTCCATAATGTACAAACAAATGGAACAAGAATTGTATCACAGAGTCTTCTGTAGCCTTAGGTAATGATTCGGCCTCGACCCATTTAGTAACATAGTCTGTCGCCACCAGAATGTATGTCCTCTGATTTGATGATGGATTAATGGGCCCAACGAAGTCCAGAGCCCATCGTTCAAATGGCTCAATGACCAATTGTGGTCTCAGAGGCATTTCATCGGCTTGGCCAGGTCTTCCTGCTCGCTAGCAGCTATCACAGGCTTGTGCAAATTTTTTCGCATCCTTGAAAATTGTAGGCCAATAGTATCCTGTCTGCAATACTTTATGTGCTGTTCTTTTTTCAGCGAAATGTCCCCCGCATGGCCCATCATGGCAAGCTTTTAGAATGTCGAAGATTTCGTCTTCTCGAATACACCTTCTGATTTGCATGTCTGCCCCTGTATGGAACAAATGGCCTCCAATCCACGAAAACCGAGTGCTCTTCTGAACAATCTGCTTGCGTTCCTGAGGGGTTAAGTGTTTTGGTAGCTTACCGACTGCAAGGTAATTGGCGACATCAGCATACCATGGTGTTCGAACAGCAACAGCAAACAGGTGCTCGTCAGGAAATTGATCTTCCACTGCTGCTGTTTCAATTGCTTTCGGTATTCGTGAGAGGAAATCAGCTACAGGGTTCTCCTTGCCAGGTCGATCCTTGATTGTGATGTCGAACTCCTGCAATAAGATCAACCATCTGGTTATTCTAGCTTTCGTAACAGGCTTATTTGCCAAATATTTGATAGCAGAATGATCTGTATATAACACAACGGGATAGCCTGTGATATAATGTCTAAATTTGTTAACAGCATGTATTACAGCCAGGAATTCCTTTTCAGTAACAGTATAATTGAGTTCAGCAGAGGATAAATTTTTGCTGATATAGTAGATGGCATATGGTTTCTTATCCTCTTCTTGCCCTAGGACTGCACCAATTGTTGTATCCGAGGCATCACATGAGATTTGGAATGGCAAATTCCAGTTGGGTCCTCGAAGGACTGGGGTTGTTGATACAAGCTTCTTCAATTCCTTAAAAGCGTGGTCGCATTTTTCTGTCCACAAGAAATCAACATTGCCAGTTAAAGCATATAGAGGTGCAGCAATACGTGAGTAATGTTCTATAAATCGTCTGTAATACCCAGAAAATCCAAGAAAACTGCGTACCTCCGTTTGAGTAGTGGGGGTAGGAATAAGTAAAAGAATCTGGATTGTAGCCGGGTCTACCTAGATGCCAGCTACTGAGATATAGTGCCCTAGAATGAGCCCTTCTGTCATCATCATGTAACATTTTTCGTGGCTCAGACAAAGTCTGGTAGCGATACAACGTTGTAGGACTTTTTCCAGGGTATCTAGAGCTGGGTCAAAATCATCTCCATATGGTGTAAAATCATCCATATACACTTCAAGTCCGTCATTTATTAGATCTGCGAAGATACTAAGGACAGCCCTTTGGAATGTAGCAGGGGCATTACATAGGCCGAAGGGCAAAACTCGATAGGCAAACGTTCCCCAAGGGCAAGTAAAGGTAGTTTTATCCTGGTCTTCACGGGCGATTTGGATTTGGTTATATCCGCTGAAGCCATCCAGGAAAGAAAAGAATTTCTTTCCTGCCAAAGTGTCCAATACTTGATCTATAAACGGGAGAGGGAAGTGATCCTTCTGTGTGGCTTTATTTAACTCCCTGTAATCTACGCAAATCCTCCATTTTCCATTTTTCTTGGGTACCACCACCAAGGGAGAGACCCATTTACTATCGGAGATGGGATAGATAAAATTAACATCTAAAAGTTTCTGAAGTTTGGCTTTTACTACCTCTTTTAGATGGGGGTTAAGTCTTCTTTGCGGCTGACGAACAGGTCTTACATCTTTTTCTATATAGATGTGGTGGGTGCATAATTGGGGATCGATCCCTTTCATGTCAGGGTAATCCCACGCAAATGCTCCTTGATATTTTCGTAACAGATTTACAAGCTTTGTTTCTTGGTCTGGTGTAAGGTTGGCGTTGATATTTAGGGCCTTACCAGGTTCAATTTCCACTACTTTACTATTGGCAACAACAGTCACTGGTATTGTTTGGTCATGTGCGTCTTTCAAAGGGTCTTCCTCTAGCTCACTATCAAATGCTGCCTCTATCATAAAACACTGTGTGTGAGATCTAGATTCAGTTTAACTAATGAAGTTATTGATGGCATCATCTTCTATTTGATCTTTAAAATCTAAAGCCTTCTATACATTCAATGGGGATCTGATATTGTTAGTAAGGTATGACACAGGATACTGATTGATTTTGATCATCGGCAGGCTTCGTTGTGTTGGAGGATATAGAACTAGATTTTTAACATCTGGTCCTTTAGTTATAGTCATGTTTCCCTGTCGGCAACCAATGTAGGCATCGGCAGTAGCAAGCCAAGGTCTTCCTAGTATTAGCAGATGTCCATCCAAGCGGGTTTTTGGATTAATTATCAGGAAATCAGTTGGATATTCCCATGAGTCTACAGAAACCATGACATCGTATAGAGTGCCTTCTGGTCGAACTACAGATCGATCTGCCAATTCTAGCAAAGTAGAAGTAGGTTCTACTGATGTGATGCCAAGTTTTTGGCAGGTAGAGGTTGTCAAAATATTGATTGCAGCTCCTAGATCAACTAAAGTGTTAGTCAGGGTTTGGCCATAGATTTGGACAGTCACAATTGGATTTCCGAGATCTTCATATTTGATAGGTGTCTATTTTCCTGATAATAAGTCAGATAAGGTGCCGACTACTTGGACTCTTGGGTTAGTGGTTGTATTCCTCCTTGATTTTTTTATGCACAGTTCTTTTATAGTTTTTGCGTATATAGGGATATCTTGAATGGCTTGGAGGAATGGAATTTTTATGTACAGGTTTTGTAACTCTCCCAGAATGTCAAAGTCTGGATGTTGTACTGGTCGTGGTATGACTAATCATTCCGGGAAAGGAGGAGAGGATGTATTTGTTTGTTTATGGGTCTGTTCTTTATTTACACCCTCTTGTTGTGGTGGTTGTTCTATTGGTAACTGATCTTCAATGTGAACTGTTTTGCCTCCCTCTGTTTCTATGATACGTCCAGATCGTAACTGAAGGTCATTGCACTCCCTTAGGTCAAGTCCAGTTTCTGATGTTTCTATAATTTGGAGGGATTGGACTGGTCTATTATTAGGATTGGGATTGGGTTGGGCTGGGAGTTGCGGCCTTAGATTAGACTGGGGGTTTTGTTGTAAGGCTGGCAGAGTCGGTTGAGGGAGTGGAATAGTTCCTGTTGACTGATATGTCGATCTTGGCCAATTTGTCTGCCAGGGTGAACTTTGTGAAGTAGGGGGAATCCATTGTGGAGGGTATGAGTTATTCTGCCAATATGGTGGGGTGTAAGGAAAATTTGGCCAGCCGAATTGGCTTGTCTGATTCATCCATGGATTCGGAGAAGGAAATGGCTGTGATGACCAATTCGGGACTGGGGGTGTAGATTGGTTTTGCCACATACCATATTGCTAAGCATTATACTGTGGAGGCTGGAAAGAAGAAGTTGGGTCCGAAAACATACCAGATTGCCTAGGTTGCCATTGGCGACGTTGGTTAACAAAGTATGTTGGTTCTGATTCTTCTTCTGCTTCCTTGTATACTGCCTTCAATCCAGGAAGTGAGGGGCAGCTCTCAGCAAGGTGGTCTTTCGTACAGATAGCACATGTTTGAAATGTATCTAGTGGACATTCCTTGTGGCTATGTTTTCTTCTGCATCGGGGGCAGAAAATTGCCAGATTTTTCTCCGCCTCCATTTGCTTTTGTTTAGCCTGCACAATATCAAGCTGAGTAGTTAATGTCCCCAGAATATCAGTTTTAAAATTTTCTAATAAATTCCCTAGTTCTACACGTGTTACCCCTTCTGTTGATATTTTGTTTTCTTTAACAAACCTATCATATTCTGTTGATTTTATCCTTGTGCTGCCTCTTGAACTCCTGATGCATAAATTAATGATATCAGCAAAATTCTCTTGGTAAATATCCCCTTTTCCCATGATATTCAATGTTTCAATCCACTGCTCTTTCATTCCTCTAATCAATGCAGTTTTCAACACATTATCAGGCAGAGGTAGTGATGCATAGGGGGATCTCTGTAAATTATACTGGAAACGTTCTACGTATTCTTCTAAAGTTTCATTTGGTCTGGTCGTCATTTGGAAAATTTCATCTTTTAGCTCTCTCGACCTACAATAATCCTGATATTTTTTTAGAAAGGATTCTTTCATTTGCTCCCAGTTGTTTATGACTCCACCACCTAAACCCATGAACCATCTCAGAGCTGCTCCTTTTAAAGTGGAGGGGAACAGCTTTAATTTCTGGGGGTCAGTGGTGTAATCGTACCCTCTACATAGCACATTGAATTCAAATAAAAATGCATCGGGGTCTTCTGATGTAAGTCCATGAAACGTCGGGATGTGTTGAATAGGTATTGCTTTCATGGGTGCATTTGCAGCAGAATCTACTATAGGATATTGCAATGTAGAAGTTTGAGTATTTGGCTGATTCTGCGCCATTGGATCAAATATGTGCCAATATCCTTTCGGAATTTCTAGGAGGGTATTCCTAGGTTGAGAAGGGACGGCCTTGGTAGGAACTGTTTTAATGACACTTCCCTTATCTGGGATTTCTGTCTGAGGGAATGGGGTGCCTTCAATGTTAACTTTGGCCGCACTCCCCCTATCTGGGCTGTTTAACAATTGGATTATCCTAGAAGGAGACCTTGGTTCCTCTATTTCCCCTGTTTCCCCTTCTCCTTCACAAAGATTGCTTAAATTCCCTTCTTGCAGCCGTTCTGACACAGAATTTTCAATTTCTTGGAAGTCCTGTTCATTAGTCTGACTATGCACCTCAGCGTAGGCTCCAGATGGTGATGTTGTAGCCTGAAGGGAGCTAGTAGGCTACTTAGAATGAATCTTTCTGAGGCCTACTAACGGATGAGATTCAGTTTTCTTATAGATTTCGTCTATGAAGGTTGTTCGGCCAAGGGTCACCGGTCCTTTGGCTTTTTCAGGTTTGACTGGAGGTTTGATATTCTTTTCTAGCTTTTTCTACTTAGTCATGCACTCTAAAAACTACTAAATCCTATTCAACTAGCAATTCTGCTAAGAGAGCGGACGGTGGAGCAGGGCTTTTACATGCTCCGTACGCAGGTTCTTACCTTCCGTTTTTAAAATCCAACTCCCCCCTAGCAGCTTTGCGCACTACTCTGTAAAGGGAAAATGGCTATACTCTTTCCCCGGCAATGGCGCCAAAATGTAGAGCTATAACTAGGGTCTCTCACACCGCTAATTATTCCACATTAATAAGTCAATCCGGGAATGTTTTGTTATTGCAAGAAGTAGCTCAATCCGAGGCTATTTGTCCGAGTAATGCTTAGTAGTACAATGTTCGGAAGATTCAAAGGAAAACAGATGCTAAGCTGTAACTAAACTAACCCAAAAGATGGAATCACACAAAACAGTTGATCAGTCAAGGGTACGGAAGCAATAACCCATCCCTCTAGAAACTGATTAAAGAAGGGAAATTAGAGCATGGACTTATAGGTCTGGGAGCTAAGCAGCGTCTTGCTGAGGCTCACTACAGCCTTAGGCCTTCTCTCACACCAAAACAACAAAGGCAGGTAAATGAATCAGCGGAAAGTAAAATGGAACAGCAAAACGGAAATGGGACAGCAGTAAATGGAACAGCAGTAAAATGGAACAGCAATAATCAAATGGAACAGCAATCCTTAATGATTTACGAAACAACAACCATCACCTGTATGTACATGTTCTACACTAATATAGCAATCTGAGAATATTGGATGATATAACTATGTTTCTAAACAGAATGACGCTACTCTCAAATCCCACAAATATTGTTTCACATAAATCCAATGACAGTAACATCCATACCAGCACTCTGTTACAGGAATGGTTGAATAAAGATAAAATTCGACCCTGTGTAAATCCAATTATACAGTGCAGAGTCCTTACATGGAGAGATCATTCATTCATTGATCATAACAGAACATAGCGTATCATACGAAGGATTTGTCAGATTGCTAAGTAATAAAGATAAACAAACCACACACAAATCACCGTATAATGATACAAAAGCAAGTGTCCTTCGGAGCCGGTCCCTTAGCTGCCAATGGTACACCGCCCTAGATTACTCCAGACGCAGAGACGGAATAAACACCAAGTCTTTTATATTAATCGCATTCACAAAAGTATAACAAAATCAGGTCTCAGTGAGACTCAATGATTAAAGTTTGTTCTGGAACTGTAAAATTACAAAAACAGTCGTCCTCCTGCTTAATGATGTTGTGCCATTATATAAAAGAAATGACGGAGATATCTAGATAATCATAGATAAGTAAAGCAGCGATCCCTCAGGATCGAAGATCCTGAGGGATTCGCTAATCGTTCAATCTTTCTTGCGTTCGCCGAGCCGGTATCCCGCATTCTTTTCCTAGACTATTCAATTCCGATTTTGCTTGATCGTGTCCGCATCCAGTTCCCTACTGGAGGAACAACAGTTATTTTTCCTCTGCTTCTCGCTTTTGGACGGGAACTCCTTGCTTGCACGTCTTCCTGCATAGAAAACGTCAATTATTAGCACTTGAGCTTCCTTTGTCTATTTTTGCACATTTTATCAAAATCCTTTATCTTCTTTGAATTCCTAATGCAGAAAAGGTTACAATTATTATTAAAAAACCACTAGATTGCTTGTCAAAAGCATACCTTCCAAGTGCTCCACAGCCGTGAGGTTGTTGGACAACAATGTGGCCATGTTTCTCATTACATGGTTCCATTTCGGGCACATTCTTTCCAAATGTTGTTCGCAATGAAATGAGAAGTTTGAATTTGTCCCGAGCTGGTCAAGGTTCAGCACCAAATTGGAGCTCTGCGCAGATTTGGTCGATTGGTTGTTGGCACTACCTAAAGCTATGTTCTTCTTCTGCGGGTACTTGGGAGGCCTATTGTTCATGGTTGTCTCACTTGTCTATTGTTTGAGTTCAAAAACTTCAGTGGTCAGGGACTTGAGGAGACGAGTAAGGCTCTCAATGTCACTTGCTTCCTTTTCCTTAGCCTTACTCACAGAGGCCTAAGACCTCTTTCCCATGTCTTTGGAGTCCTTATCAGATTCATCATCTACAATGAATCCAATAGCATGCAGGTATTTCTCTACAACAATAGCCTCTTCACAATTTTCTGTCAATGTTGGTCTCACAGCTCGCTTGACAAATTGCGCAATACTGGTTGATAATGCAGACATGTAGTAGTCAATGGTGATGGAGTCATGAGGTTTAGTGTCTGCTGAGAACTTGTTCAAAATGTGGTTAAACCTTTGATTGAAATCTTTAACCTTTTCTTTCTGCTCCATCTTGAGACTACCCAGCTCTTTCAGCAACATGGCAGGGGTCTTGTCTTCAACAAACTTTTCAAGAAAGATCCATTTGAACACCCCCCAATTCTAGATGGAATTTGGTGGAAGGTTGTGGTACAATATAGCTACTCTGCCATCCAAGGTACATGGAAACAATCTGCATGCAACGTCATCATAATGTACCTTGAGTGTCTGTAGATGTAGGTAGAATGTATCTAAGTGATCTTTTGCCTTCACTGTCTTGTCAGGGTTGTATTTCGTTAAGAGCTTCTCCGTGTGTCTTGAAATCTTGTGCAGGACACTCGGGAGTGCCAATGGGCCCTAAGTCATCCATTCCAAATTTAGTTCTGCCGTGTTGTCCTCTTCTTCTTATTCCTCCTCTTCTAAATCAGATAGTTCACCCTCTGAATATGTTGGTTCTTCGTCCTCTTCTCCTCCTCCTTCATTTCCTTCCCCTCTGTCTCCTCCTCTGGAACTTGAGCCTGAGAGTAAGAGGTTTTCTTCTTCTTCCTTTTGAAATATTGGGGGTTCCACTTCTTTTTCCACAGCTTCTACTAACACTTATAGAGTGGCTAAGATCGCTTCTTCCACAGATTAAACTACCACTCCTGTGGGGGTAGTCTTTTGCTTCCTCTAAGAATATGGAATAGCGTACACTCTTAGAATCAATCCAACAACGTTTGAAAATTGACGGGTGTTGGACAAACAACTCGGATATGATGATATGGGATTTCGTGTTCGGGTCTGGGAGGTGAGAAATGAACAACTTCATAATTGTGTGTAGGGGAGAGGGAGTGAATGTTACTGCCTTGTCCAGGTGATGGACGAGTGGGGTCGGTGGGACAATCATCCATAAACTACTAGCAACCCTCTTTCTAGAGCCAGAAATGTTGACGGTACTGGACTCACCAACATTCAAGGGATCTCCTCGGTATGAAGTCCCAACTAGACCTCAACTGTTTGGTGTAGGATTCCCACCTGGTACGATGGCCCAGTTCCCATTTACTTAGAGATTTTCCTTAGCTCTTGTTGTTCAACACATGAGAGGGTTATGTTGGTATCTTCAAAAAGCAAGGTGAGTGTGCCTGGTGAGTGTGTAATGTAACTTGTGTCTAGGTTCTCTTACTTCAAAGGGGGAGACTAAAGTGAGCCTCTAAGTGAGAGGTGGTAGTACCACCCAAGAGACACACGTGAACCAAAAGAGGTTTGTCCAACATCCAATGGAATAGTCCATAACAGATGTGGCAGTTGTTAAAACCGAAGTAGAAGGGAAAACACGTACACCATCCAGCAGAGTAGTCCACATGGATGTGACAGTTGTTATAACCATTAAAAGAGAAAGGTCTATTTAATATCCTATGGAGTTGTCCACAAGGATGAAACAACAGTGATAATCAATACAACACATTCCCAACAATATAAATACTAAAACAACTGAAGTAGTTCAACTATCTTAATACATGTGAAACAAACTATTTATTTTTGGTAGCATGGAATGTGCTTTAGCCTTGAAAGTTGGAGGAGAGGCTAAGGCACATGATATCTCCAAGACCCAGAAATCGTTTTGAGAAATTCCACCTAGATGAGGAGTTATTAAAATAATTAATATTTTTAATGGGTTCTTAAGTCTAAACTTAGGAAAATAAAAATATTAATTGGCATTAATAAAGATAATGGTGAGAAGCTTCTAAGATATGAGGATCGAGTCTATTTTAATCGTAGCCATTGATTAGAGACTTAATCTTGACTGTTGAATCATTGTTAGGAAACCAGCTCAAGAAAAGATAGAAAAGATAGATCAACGCCTTAGAATTCAGCCTCTTCGAGGGGGCAACCTCCTTTACATTACATAAATGAACAATTCTTTGATGATTCAAATGAAAAAACCTCCTTTCTATATATAGGAGTCTAAGGAGTCACAATATAATCCATCCGACCTAACAATAATAATATAAAGCCACAAAAATAACAATAGAGGGATTCTATGGGGCACAGTAATAACAATATGGGGGAAATAGGGGTACAACAATATTAATAAGGGGTATAACTGTTATAGACATTTTTGTGCCTTACAGCATTGAGCATGAAATGTCCATAATCAAAGGGATCCAAAGTCCCTAAATGAGTTGTTCCTACCCCTAAAGGAACAAGGTCAACCAAAGACAGCTTCTCCCAGAAGTTCTCCACCAAAAACCACTCAAAAACAGTCAATTCAGGATCAATTCAGAGACTCCACTAGCTGTCTGCGCTGAAATGCAGAGATTGCACTGGCTAGGTGCACTGCAACGCAGGTAGAAGCACTACCATGGTGCGCTGAGCGGGAAA
Organism: Pinus tabuliformis; assembly: GCA_031772625.1. Taxonomy (NCBI): domain Eukaryota; kingdom Viridiplantae; phylum Streptophyta; class Pinopsida; order Pinales; family Pinaceae; genus Pinus; species Pinus tabuliformis. The sequence continues at coordinate 59,912,018 of CM062812.1, forward strand.
TGACAAATGGCAAGTTCATTCAACGAGGTGGAAAGACCATGGAAGCTTCCAGAATCTTCCTCAATGACACTTGCCTCAATGAATTCGACTAGTGATGAGTAAGAGGTTCTCAACCTCCAAGTGGAAGCAAGAACTGACAGAGAGAAGCCACAAGTCAAAACATGAGCTGACTCATCCTCTCTGCTCACATCTATATATGGATCTCTCACCCAGAGGTTCAGGAGGCTAGAATTTTGTATTTGCAGAGAATTGCTGTTGGTTTGAGATTGAGATTAGTACATTGGGTGATTTATGCTTTGTTGGAGGAGAGGAAGGGATTCCATTGCTGGGAGGTAGATGCTGGATCGGGCCTCACTTGGTTGTATCTCCTCTTGGACTTTATTACTCTATCAATAAACTATTTGAGTTTCTCCTACATGCTGTATACCAATGATGTTTTGTTATGCTTACATGTTTAGCTTAATCTGATCTTGAGCTTTTTATGAATGTATATCTGTATCTTCTTGTAGTTTCTCTCTCTTGTGATCTTGTAGGAATTCTGTGAAGCTGGGCCGGTGAGAGAGCTGGGAGCTGGGAGCTACTGAAGAGAGGAGCGATTGGATCAACAAACTTGCGAAAGACACAGGTTAGTTAGATCCTGCTTCCTCATTTACATTCCATAAAGAAGAATACTCGAATAAGTTTCCTTGTTTGTTGCTAAGGCACTATCACCTCTTAGAGTGGGATAGGGGCATTCTGAATTGGATACTTTTCCCAACAACAAATTGGCGACTCCGCTGGGGAATCGTACCTTGTTGGTTTATTTTTGTTTCTATTCTTGTTCTTCTCATAAACTCAGGAGTGCCGAATCGAAATGCATTTGCCATTTTCAAATGCAAAGTAGAGATCTGCCACTCTAGTCCACTCACTGGGCCTGTTTTTATGATCTGAACAAATTGATCCACAAGTGCTCTAACAGCCCTTTGTGATAGATCTTAGTCCTCCTATAAATCATCCTCCTAATTGTACCTAATTGATAGCTTTGATCCGGCCGAAAACTATAGATTTAACTGCAAACCGTAACCCAGAACCCAGAAACAACTCTCGTTTCTGCTTCAGTGCAGACTCTATGAAGAGGTTCTGCATTTCAACGCAGGTCCCGTGAAGGCTACCTGCGCTGAATGTCAAAACCTCTGTGTTGGGAGTGCTTTGATCAGTCTTTGCCTTGTGCAGCTGTGGTTCCCTGATTCCTTTTGCTCAGTTTCATCTCTGTTTTTTGCAGCCTGTTATCAGTCAGTGTACCTATTTGAAACCCCTTTTCTTTGCCTCAATTCCGCCTCAAGTTGTATAAGGAAACTGTATTTGTTCTTTGTGTATTTGTTACATCATTTGCAGTTTCCCATTACAAAAGTAAACTAGTCATACTGTCGCCCTTAGATCTAGACCTGTCATAAGTGTCGTTTTGATCTTAGGAGTGAGTTTGTTTGTTGTTCACAGTTGATTGAGCTTTTACTTTTGTCATTTGGTTTGAATTTATGTATTTTTAAGTGTCGAAACAAGTAAATCATAAAGTGTCGTAATTGTCTTTTTGATTTTGAAAAAGGAACTTGCTTATGTTTTCACTTGAAATCGAATTCAAATTTGTACAACAGCTTTCATTTTAGGCATCAATATTAAGAAAGCGAAAAGAAATACATGCATTTGTGCATTTGAATTTTGATAGTTTGCATGGTTTGAATTTAGGGAAAAGTGCATCACAGTGTGCTCTATGCTCTTTGAGAAAAGTTTGTGTCTTCCTTTTCCCCTTGTAGCTAGGATTTTCATTGTTGAAAAGATATAAAAGCTTGCTTATCATCTTTAGACTGCATTTAGGAATTGTATCATACATCTCGTGGTGATCCAGAAAGGAAAGCTTCTAAGAAAGATCAACCTAAAATAAATTGAATGAACTTAACAACGCTTTGTAACTTAACACACAACATAGAGGTCTAGGCTAGAGACGTGTTCCGGCGTCGTAAAGCCTGGTGACTGTCGATCTCGTTGATGGTGGGTGATTCCTCCTGAGGGACGATAGCACCAGTACGGATTGTGCTCCCATGTACCGTCGATTATATATTGGGAGACCCCTATAGGAATAAAACCTTTATCCTTAGGAAGCCGTGTCGGCTGCCCTACTGATCGCAATGCACTGAACACAGCATTCAGGAAGATTGACCGCCCGTACCTTAAAAAGTATTCTACGATTTTACGAAAAGTTTGGCACACCCTCTACCTAGAACTCCAGAGCAGTTCCTTTTGGCCTTTTTCAGAATCTATAACGGAAAAAGTCCATCCGAGCATTTGTCACTTCGGGCTCTTTAAAATTTAAAAAGCAAGTTGTGTCTAAAGCGTCTAAAATTCATTTAATTCGGAAACACATTTTCCCTTTTTGTATTTTGGTTGATCAAGTAATCCGCAATCGTGGAAGAAAGTCAATTGAAACCCCGTCGTTCGTGGAGGCTTACGAGTCAACCGTCTTTGTCTTCGGAATCGAAAACAGTACGGACAAAGCGAACTCGTTTAACCGGTTCGAAATCTCCTATCAAAGTTAGAACAAGTGTTCCAACAACATCTGAGATTCCGGTTACTCCAAACATTTCTGGAAACCCTGCCTCTACAGAAGAAGTTCAACAGCCACAGAGGGACAGTGATACTGATCTTAGTCTGAGAGCAAACACTTGTGTTACTGAGCCAGTTCCATCTGTAACCGGTTCAGAGAGTCTTGTTCCTCAAACATCTGTCGCTGTTGATTCAACCCCTTCTTCGGCACCAGAAATATTTTACGGACCTGACGGTCTTCCCCTTCCACCTGGTTTGATTGCGATAGAGGAAATTGTAGAAGATCCGCAAGCAAGTACTCTAACACATTTTGGAGTCGGGGTCACTCAATTTCCTTCGACATCAGAAGTTAGTCTACCACCAGTGGAAGTTCCTGTAGAATCGCTAGGTAATCTTTTGGATAGACTCAAAATGTCTGAACAACTGTCAACATCTAGGACTGTGTCGAATGACACAGCGACAGCAGAACTCCCTGTCGTCACTCCAACAATGTTTGCCGGCATACCATCTGTCTCGACTAGCTCACACCGCTAGAAGGAGTCCACCCAGGGACTATTTCGACAGTGTGGTCCGTTCATGTTTGTTCCTCCAGAATAATATCCGGCAACTCTTATGTTGAGACTCGCCAAATTGATCCATTTGGAGGTCAATTTGGGCCATCCAGTCCCCAAGGGCAGACAATCCCCTTGAGTTCCGGATTGCCACCGTATGGGGGGCAGTATGCCCTTTCATTAGCCCCTCCAGGAGGATATCCATACGGGAGTTCACAACAGTATTCAGGTTATACTGGAGTTACATCAAGTGGTTGGGTACCTATACTACCCCAACAACCAAGGGTTGTGTATTCTATGCAACAATGTGTACCTATGTCGAACATCCAGACTACACCAGCTATTGTGACAGTGTCGCAAGTTCAAACGTTGCCTGTTGTATGTCAACCTCAGATCTCTCAGGTTGTAATGCAACAGCCCCTTGACCCTGTGACTCAACCACAATCTCCTACTGGTGGGGTGACACAGGTCCAAACGGGTACAATTACCCCACACCTTGGTCCAACGGTTAGTATAGCGCAATAGAACATGGCTTCGCAACCATGGCTGGTGCAGTATCAACAACCACAATTCCAACAAGTATACCAAGGTTCTGAGCAGCAGATCTTTGCGAACAGTGGACAACCGTACATTCAAAACGGTCAAAATCAACCACTTTACGGTGGTCATGTCCACTAACCGTATCAGTCATACCAGCATCAATTACATTATGCTGGTATGCAAAGGCCAACCGCTCAGGCAATTCCATCATATCCTGGGTATGCTTCACCTAACCTGAATCAACAGTTACCATTCATGGCAACTTTAGAGTTACCCGATTTACACCGGTTAACAAACGATCCAATTGCTTACGCCCCTTGGTGGCTAGCGATTCCTCACAAACTTCCTTCAGATATTCCTAAATTTAATGGAAATCCAGGTGAAGACCCATCGAATCACGTGATGACATTTCATCTATGGTGTTCATCAAACACCCTAAACGATGATTCGATAAGGCTTCACATTTTTCAGAGGACGTTAACGGGTCCAGTGGCAAAATGGTATATTGAATTGCCTAAAGCTTCGTTCGACAATTTCAGCACCTTAGTCACGACATTCTTAACCCATTTTCAATTACTGATAAGGTATGAAACAGGAACGGAAATCTTAACCAACTTCAAACAGACAACGGCCACTCACATATCTGATCATATACATGAGTGGCGACGTCGTCGTAGGATGGTAAAAATGTACGTTCCCGATCAGCTATTAGCTGAATGGTTTATCAAGTCGTTACTTCCTGCCATAATGGAAGATGTGGCAAAGGGGGGAGTCGTAACAGAAGAGCAAGTTATTGCTCGTGCGCAATATCTAGACTTGGTCTATACTCAGTCTGGCACGCTCTATGAAAAAATACCTGACGCCCCTAGACCGAAATTTTCAATTCCTCCTCCTCCTAAATCAAACAATGACTCTCATGCCGGCGATGGCATCATTGGCACGACAAACGCGAAATCGACAAAGGCCAACTCCAAGAAGGCCCGTAATATTTTAGATCAAAATGCAAAAGACGAAATTCTTGCTTCGGAAGTAAATGCCGTATCAGCAGATAAAGGCAAAGAAACCAAACAACCAGGAAGTAAGAAGAAGCAAAACAAAGGGAAGAAGAAGAAACAGGGTGAGCCATCTCCTGAAAAAACTTCTTCAAACCCTCCTGGAGATAGGAAACCCCCCTTCGGGTGTCAGATATGTGATGAGAATCACTGGACGAGAGAATGTCCATACAAAGCTGAGCTTAAAAATTTCTTTAAGAGTTTGCAAACCTCAGCTGTGTTAACTGACCCGTTTCCAAATCTAGGCACAAATCTAGTTGATAGTGGAAATGCTTCCCCGTCGCAAGTGCTTATGTTGTCGATTTCCAAGCAACAAAATGATGCTTCGATTTCGACAAGGAACAAAGATTACGGGAATCCGCAACTGTCGAACAGTAAGGAAAAAGATAAACCAAGCAGTTCGACAACGACTTCAACAGAAGTTGTACCACCCATCATTCCTTAATTAACAATAAAACCGCCAAAGGGAGTGGTACACAAGTCGACATTTAATCCTCGCGCCAGAGCAGTGCAACATTATAACATAGTGGAATATTTGGCACAATCGCCATCCGCTATGTCGACTCTTGAAGTACTACAAAATTGCCCATCCCAAAGGCAGGCTTTGTTATCAGCCATTGGTGGGGTTGATCCTAAGGATTCCAATCTTGTATCCTTTGACCACAAAGAATATGATCCTCAGTTACCAGCTCAATTATCTTTCCTTATCCAAGTGAAAGCCCTCAACAAAACTGTTCATCGAACAATTATTGATGAGGGGGCATCTACATGTATTATGTCGATGAGTTGCTGGAAAACTTTAGGATCTCCAACCTTGTCGCGATCCTCGACAACATTAAAAGAATTCGATGGAAGGACATATACCCCATATGGTATCCTAAATAACTTGAAGGTTGAACTAAGGGGAAAAACAGTGGAAATAGATGTTGAAGTCATCGATGGGAATCTTGATTACAACATCCTACTAGGAAGACCATGGATCTATGCCATGGCAGCTGTTGTGTCGACCTATTTTAGAAAGATTGCATTTCCCTTTCAAGGAGGGATTACGATCGTCGACCAACAAAACTTCCTCCCTAATGGTTCACAAGTTACAGGAAGCATTCCCATGATCCATGGAAGCACCCATTCGCTTCAGAATATCGGAGTAGGCCTACTAAAAGATCCTATACTAATGGGAACTTTCGCCCTTCCACCACAAATCAACTTGGCGGAAGTAGCGTCGATAGGTACCTGCAATATGATATCTTCCACAAAGATCTCAAAAGACGATATCAACATGGATCATGCAATGATGTTGCCCCCAAGCCCAATAGAAATATTGTAGCAATGAACGTTTCTGGCATGGGAGGCGAACCCAAATCAACGCTCATCAAGCATTTGGGTAGATAGGTCTAGAGAATATGGTACCCCTTTAGATCCTTGGTTGAGAGTGCATGGAACCGATGAAGGAATTCTACAATCAATGTTGATTGAGGAGGCACCATGGAATGATAGCCACCATCGTTCCCTTCTTTCGGATTATGAAGAAGATACTCAAGATGACCTTTATCACCCTTCAGTTTTTGAATTCCTTTCAAATACTGTAAATACGGTGGATTTCGAGCGAAACTTATCCAATATTGAAGAGACTATAGCCATAAATATCTCGACTAAACCAAATGTTGTAGAGAATATTTATGTCGGCAAAGGTTGTTCTCCTTCAGAACTGGAAATATATAACACTCTTTTTCGCAAGTTCAGAGATGTCTTTGCTTGGTCATATGATGAAATACCAGGAATTGACTCGAGTATCGTTGAACACGAAATTAAGATGTATCCAGATGTCAAACTGGTAAGACAACGGCTCAGGCCTGTGCACCCCAAGAAAGCCGCTGCCATTAAGGCAGAAGTTGAAAAACTTCTCCATGCTGGTTTCATCTACCCGGTTCCTCTAACCGATTGGGTATCGAATATTGTCCCTGTTATGAAGAAACAAGGGACAATTAGAGTGTGTGTCGATTATAGGGATGTAAACCAAGCTTGTCCAAAAGGCAACTACCCTACACCCTTCATCGACCAGATAATTGATGAATGCGCCGGATGTGAAATCTTTTCATTCATGGATGGATTTTCCGGGTATAATCAAATAAATATCCACCCACAGGACCAGTCAAAGACTGCATTCATTTGTCCGTAGGGCACATTCGCATATCGAAAATTACCCTTTGGTTTAAAGAACGCAGGGGCGACGTTTCAGAGGGAAATGAATTATGCCTTCCATGACATCAAGAACATCGTTCAACCATACCTCGACGACCTTCCGGCTCATTCGAGAAAGCGGACTGATCATCCGCAGCATTTAAGAGCGATATTTCTTCGTTGCCGACACTACAAGATACGTGCGTCAGTTCTGGTCGTTTACTTGGCTTCGTAGTCTCGAAGGATGGGATTCGTCTCAACCCTTGCAAGGTCCAGGCAATCATCAATTTGCCTCCACCTTCAAATTTGCTTCAGATTCAGAAACTCCAAGGGAAAGCAAACTTTCTGAGGAGGTTCATTCCAAATTACGCCGAACTTGCTAAAGGTTATACACGTCTTTTGAAAAAGGAGGTACCCTTCGTCTGGGATCAGGTTGCGCAAGCTTCCTTTGACGCTTTAAAGGATTCCTTAATAAAAGCATCATTAATGTACTCACCCGATTATCAAAGAGACTTTAACCTGTATCTGGTTGCAGCAGATACGACCATCGCAATGGTTTTAGTTCAAGAAGTCAATGGAATCGAACACCCTATATATTATTTAAGTAAAAACTTAAATGATACAGAAAGTAAATATTATTATGTTGAAAAACTAGTGCTTGCAGCTGTTCAAGCGATACAAAGGTTTCGACATTATGTCCTCTTTCGGAAAACTACCATTTTGTCTGATTGCAACCCCATGACTTATATATTGTCGCGACAGTTGCTGGGGGGGAAATATTCAAAATGGATAGCAATCCTTCAAGAGTTTGATCTGGAATTCGTAAAATCCAAATCAAAGAAAGCTCTAGTTTTCGCAGAATTATTGTGCGATCTCCCATCATCGTCCAATGATGAAACATCCGAAGAATCAATCGTGGACGAGAATTTGTTTCTGATATCTACAAGTAATGAGTGGTATGGAGATATAATAATTTATCTCCAAACCCAAAATTTCAGGCCTAACACCTCTCACTCAGAACAGAAACGTATACGATACCAAGCAAAAGACTACATGATCGTCGGTGATACGCTTTACCGTCGTGGTATCGATACAGTTCTGAGAAGATGCCTCACCCATGAGGAGGCCGAAAAAGCCCTGAATGAGTGTCATTCAGGCGCGTGTGGGGGGCATCAATCTGGATATGCTACAACACAAAAAATCTTACGAGCAGGATACTTCTGGCCAACCATGTTCAAAGATTGCATAACCGCAGTCAGAAGTTGCCATGCTTGTCAAATTTTTGATAGCAAAACCAGAAGACCACCCGCACCTTTACAGCCAATAGTTGCTGTGGGACCTTTCGCCAAATGGGGCATCGATTTCATGACATGTAACCCCACCTCGACCGGGGGGCATGGGTATATTATAGTCGCCGTTGACTATTTTACCAAATGGGCCTAGGCGATGCCTACATTAGATAACACTGGTGAAACAGCTGCCCTTTTCTTTTTCAATCATGTAGTCGCCAGATTCGGCGTACCACAGGCTATAGTTACGGATCATGGATCGCATTTTCGCAATCACATGATGGTTGAATTAGCTGCCAAGCTTGGGCTATCTCACGACAGCTCTACCCCGTATTATCCGCAAGCCAACGGACAAGTTGAAGCGATCAACAAGGTCCTGAAGCGTATGTTGCAAAGGATGATCGGAGTTCACAAAAGAAGGTGGCACCTAATCCTGTACTCAGCCTTGTGGGCTTACCGAACATCAGTAAGGAATGTGACCGGGTTCACACCTTTCCAACTGGTGTATGGCCTGGAAGCAGTCTTACCAATCCAGTGTGAAATCTCGTCTCTTAAACTCGCAATTGATCTCCTCCCCGGAACTTCAGAAGAAGAGGCCCGTTTCTTGGAATTAATCCAATTGGATGAAACCCGTCGTGATGCCGCTTTGGCTAACGAAGCCCATAAGAAACGATTCAAGGCGCAGTTCGAGAAAAATGTCAAACCCCGTGTCTTCTCAGAAGGTGACTTGGTCTTGCTTTATGACCAAGAATCCGATAAATTGGGAGCAGGTAAATTCAATTCTTTATGGATGGGCCCCTATATTGTTAAACGAGTGTTAGCAAAAGGAGCCTACGAGTTAATGGATTATGACGGAATTCCACTGGCGCAACCCCGTAATGGGTTGTACCTCAAGCGTTACTATGCTTAAATAGTAACCTGCTTTTGTTGTATTTTGTTTTCGCTAAAGTGTTTGTTTTGGTCGAGTAATCCACCTTTTTACATTTATTGCAGATGTCAAACCTTTTGGAGACATGTGTTGGATATGCTGACGGAGCGAGTCGTAGTTCGCGGAACCTGTCCTCCGTAGCCTGGGCCATTTTTTATCTAAGCGGTGAGTTAGTAAGTTTAAGAGGTGTATGTATTGGGCAATCAACGAATAACATCGCTGAGTATAGCGCGTTGATAGAACTACTCTCTGATGCCATCTCCCATGGTATACGCCGACTAATCGTCAGGCTAGACTCACAACTCGTAATACTACAACTCAATGGTATATATTCCGTCCGAAATCCAGCTATTTATCGCATGTTCCTAAGAGTTAAGATTTTGGAAAGACAGTTTGATTTAATTCAATACCAACATATTTCCAGAAACTTAAACACATTAACCGACTCATTAGCAAACTATGTGTTAGATAGACATTTGCGACATTTATAAAAAGAAACACATCATCAATGTTGTACATATGGATCACATAACTCAACCAGAATAAAACCCCGAAAATCAAAATATATATATAAGCTGTTTATGGTTTACATATAATGTTCTGTAACCAAGACAAAATTGGTCATATGACCCAAAAACTCAAAAATGCTAGGGGGCACCCTAGTCTAGTGATGCTCATGATAGCACGTCACGGCCTGTGCGATCATGCGTAAGAGACGAGTCCATCGTCTAGGCACACCAGTAGTATGTTGCTGCAACTGTGAAGGTAACTCATCGATCCTCACATCTGGAATACCAAGAGTAAGGCTCTCAACCTGCTCCTACACAGCTGTAAGGGTCTCGGCCACGTCAAGGTCTCGAAGAATAACCCTCCCGGCAGCCTCTCCTGCTGGGGCAGCGGCTGGCGCTCTCAAGCGAACTACTGGACGAACAGGACCAACATCTGCATGCACACATGAGTTTGATTAAAGTCTTGATAGAATAAAGCACAAGGACATTATAAATAAAAATAGTATACAGTGATAAAAGTCGAAGATTTTACCAATAGCGCCCCACTGTTCGATGTCCGGCAGTACCAAATCCGAATCACCCCGGAAGTCCATGCCAACATATGGATACTCGGAATAGACCATCTCCTGACGCTCAAACCACCTGAAGAAGGTATCAGAGAAAGAAATCTGAGATTGACCAGCATGCCTAGACATGTGATCAACCCATCTCTGCATGCGTGGTTCAGTAGGAGAAGGCAGGTCGAGTGCAATGTACTGTGGCTGCATCAGTGGTATCTTCTCCAAGGCGAAGGCGGTCAAAATAGAACCGAACCCAAAGTTCTTCAACTTCCCGTCCTTTACCTTGGTCAACTGACTTTTCATCTGAAGAAGTACTGCATCACACCAGTTGAATACTTTCGGTTGGAGACACTCCAAGGCATGCTGCACATAAGATCTGTTGGCCACATGAAGAGACGCACTACCGGCCATCCTACCAATAGTATATAGGATAGACGTAAGGGACCTGTCAACAACCTCACGGATAATGATCTTTCCGTCTTTACTCGGCTGAGATCCTTCCCTGCAATACTGGTGGACATAATCTCTCACAGAGTCACTCCCTCGGGCTGAACCTGACAAAGAGATGGGGGCACCCCGCCACGACAAGCCAGTCAAGAAGTAAATGTCTACTACGGTCAAGGGGATAGATTTGCCCCTAATCTGGAATACTTGGTCGATAGGATCCCAAGCATCGAGCAAATATTGCAGTAAAGAAATCTACTGCCTCATGTTAGAGATGCGGAAGAACTTCAGCAGGCCACAGTTCCGCAGCGCATTCACCGTGACAGGATCATGTAGGGCAATCATGTCCTCTTCTTCATGTTCTCGTTCTCGCCATGTAAGGGTCATTTTGCTCCAATATCTCTGAAAAACAAACAAGAGATGAGTTAGATCCTGGTTTTGATGAGAAACAGGCAAAAATTTTCATCTAAAACTGTGCAATAAAATCCTTTTCTGCGCCCAACGCATCCTGCACAGTGTTCCACCTGCATTGAAGGTCAAACTGCCTTCATACCGCTTGACATTCAACGTAGGTTTCGAGTGCCCAAGGTGTGTTGATGGAAGAGTGACCCCATCAAACCCCAGGGGCTCAGAAAAACAGGAAAACAAGCACAAAATGCAGAAAGGAAACCATGAAAAGAAAGAGCTCGGGTTTAGCTCCTATCTGGTCCAGACGGCACCGAGAATCGTCCACAGAATCTCCCGAAATCAGCTGATGAAAATCAAGGGGGAAGAGGCACCTCCAAAGCTCCAACAAGCCAAGTTCAAATGAAATGGTAAAATGAGAGGTAAAAACACTTTTTAATAGCTTTTTACGTAGTTCAAAGTGAAATATTAATGTTTTAATCTCATTTTCAAGCAAATGTTATTCATTTCTAACTAGTTTGATGCAGCAATTGAGGGTACAGTACTATCTTTGAAAAGGGCAACGCCATTTATGGTAAAAAATCAAAACAAGACCATGCTATCGAGCAATTTTAGCGCATAGTTCATGCTCGTTAAAAAATAAACATAAGATCGAGAAATTTTAGCGCATAGTTCATGCTCGTTAAAAAATAAACATAAGATCAAGCAGTGTTTTTCCGCGTTTAAGCTCGTTAAAAAATGAACTATCCTCCGGTAAATAACCACCGTGAATGTAACATTATCAGCCATTAAAGCCTTGGTCGTGTTTGCACCGTCACCTCCACTTTTCCATTGGCCGATCATTCACCTCCATATTGATTGTTTACCCATTTTGAGGAACAGCTGCGAAGAGTGATTTCACTAGCCATCCTTGTGACACTGTGTTATGAAACCAGCTCAAGAAAAGATAGATCAACGCCTTAGAATTCAGCCTCTTCGAGGGGGCAACCTCCTTTACATTACATAAATGAACAATTCTTGGATGATACAAATGACAAAACCTCCTTCCTATATATAGGATTCTAAGGAGTCACAATATAATCCAGCCGACCTAACAATAATAATATAAAGCCACAAAAATAACAATAGAGCGATTCTAAGGGGCACAGAAATAACAATATGGGGGTAATAGGGGCACAACAATATAAATAAGGAGTATAACTACAATAGTAATGGGGTAATCACTAGTATTATAGGGACCCAACATGCCCCTCTCCTTCAAAAAAGTGTTGTCCTCAACACTTGAGTAGTTCTGGATACTTCTACATAAAATTCTCATCCTCCCATGTGGAATCTTCAGCGGATAAGTTCTTCCACTTGATAAGATACTCTGAAATTGATCGATTTCGTAGCTGTCAAGTTCTTGTTTCTGTGACTGCTTCCGGTTCCAATATAATTTTTCCTTCCTCGTCAAGTTCTGGCAATATTGTTTGAACTGGGAGCTTGTCGCCTATAACCTTCTTTAAACATGAAACATGGAAAACTGGGTGCAATCGAGAAGCTGCAGGAAGCTCCAATTTGTATGCCATAGTACCAATCTTTTCCAACACCTTGTATGGACCATAATACTTTGGTGATAATTTATTATCCTTCTTAGCTTGCTTTAGGGACATTTGCTTATATGGTTGTAGCCGTAGGAATACCCAATCACCTACATCAAAACTTATTTCACTGCGATGTTGATCTGCCTGTTGTTTCATTCTGTTTTGTGCCAACACGAGGTTATCCTTTAAGAGTTGGAGGACTTGTTGTTGATGTTCGATGTGATGTTCCACTGCCTGAACCTTAGAATTTTCTCTTAAATATGATGTGATGGATGGTGGTTGGTACCCATAAAGTGCCATAAATGGGGTCATTTTTGTTGCTGTACGGAAGGAAGCGTTATACCACCATTCAGCCAGAGGCAACCATTTGACCCATTGTGTCTGTTTATCAGATACAAAGCAACGAAGATATCCTTCCAAACATTTGTTTACTATCTCAGTTTGCCCATCAGATTGAGAATGATAAGATGAGCTATGAGCTAACTGCGTACCAAGACAAGAAAATAATTCTGTCCAAAAATTTCCAGTGAAAATGGGATCTCTGTCACTTACAATAATCTTTGGATTTCCATGTAGCTTTTGAATTGTTTCCATAAATGCAGTAGAAACTGTACTGGCTTTAAATGGATGTGATAATGCACAAAAGTGTGCATACTTGGTAAGTCTGTCAACTACCACCATGATGACACTCTTTCCCTCAGACTTGGGTAAACCTGTGATAAAATCCATTGAAACCTCCTCCCAACGTTGGCTTGGAATGGATAAAGGTTGTAATAGACCCGGTGTCTTAATTGTTTCAACTTTATTTTGTTGGCAAACCAAACATTCCACCACAAACTTTTGAATATCTGATTTAAGGCCATCCCAAAAAAATTCCTTCTTAACCCTGTGGTAAGTTTTTAAAAATCCTGAGTGCCCTCCTAAGGGAGAAGTGTGCAATTCCATAAGAATCTTTTGTTTTAGCTGGGAATTCTTACAGAGGTATAAGCGATCTTTGTACCATAGCGAATCATTTTGCCAGCTAAATGTATCAGAAGTACTGGAATCTTGTTGTAGCTTTCGAAAAAGTGCCCACACTTCTTCGTCATTCTTCCATTCCTCCTTTGCTTCGTTTATCCAATCTGGTTGGATAATAGAAATGGCACACAACAATGCTTCCATATCCTCATCCTTTCTTGAGAGTGCATCTGCCACCACATTTTGCTTTCCTTTTTTGTAGATGATTTCAAAGTCAAAACTGTCACACAGAAAGAGTCGTTAGTGCGGACACAACCGACCTTCCTAGAAGCCTAAGACTTTCTAATGACAAACAAGACAAATAAGAGCAATCCTTCCCTAAATATGCTTTTACAATATGAGAAATCAAGTGTTTAGATCCTACCTGTAATCCAATGCTGTTGTAGTAGTCCAGCTTCATTGATCCGGATGAGCTCCTCCTTCCCTTCGAAACTTGCATTCACTAACAATCAAACGATTAAATAGCACCTGAATATCACATAAAATAAAACATATTTAACATATAGACCAAGGAGTATATGAAACAACTCATAAATAACAAATTGTTGAGAAGAATGGACTAATTTGTATTAAAAGGTAACAAAAGGAACCATTACAACCTGAGCCTTGGTGTTGTGCAAGCTCCTCCCAGGGTCCACAAGAGTTCTCCTTTACTCTGATCAGCTCACCCACCTCCCAATGGAAACAAGCAAAGATGGTAATCTCTCCTTACAAGCTTCTACAAGGAAGTCCTAATTCCAGCAGCATCTACCCTTAGGAATGTTCAGCTTTTAACCTCCCCTCCCTTTGGCCCAATGCCTGTATTTATAGTGCTCTAGAGGAAGTTATTCAGGTCCACCATCAATGGGATAAGCCCCTCTTTGGATGGGATAGCTCCCCTCTTGATGGGATAAGTTCCTCTTTGGTAGGGATACATGAACCATCTGGAGGCGCTTCATACACGTCAAACAAGCTTCTAGAAGACTCTAGAAATGACCACAAGTAACTTTTTTGGAGTGAAACTTGCGCCTTTTGACCTTTACAGGAGTACGCACCCACCCCTTTACATACAGAGCGTACAAGTACGCAGGTATTGTGAACTTGGGTTGCGTACACGCAGGTAAGGATAAGAGAAACTGCGTACCAGAGATAATTGACTTTAAATGACTTTTCTCTCTTTCTTGAAGTTTGACATGAAGAGCAGAGGCATGAGACTTGCCAAGGAGGATAGTATGACAGTGGATGGAGCCATACTAACTGCAAATAGTCATGGTGACATTTTTTAGTGTAACAATAACCCAACATCTTTGTGACCCACTTTTGTTGCTCTTCAGAGGATAATCTTTGTTCTAAAAAGTATTTAAGGCTATCATGATCCGTTTTTACCTTGAAGTGTCTTCCCATTAGGTAGGGTCGCCATTTCTTAAGTGCATGGAGTATTGCCAACATTTCCTTCTCATAAATAGCTTTGCTTAAAAACTTTCCCTTGATTGGACGACTTTCAAAAGCAATGGGTCTTTCATCTTGCTTTAGAACAGCACCAATTCCATTTCCTGAAGCATCACATTCCACAATAAAGGTTTTTGTGAAGTCCGGTGTAGCTAAGACCAGTGCTTGGCACATTGCCTCTTTAAGATGTTTAAAGGCCTTTGTTGCTTCCGGAGTCCATGAAAATGAATCTTTCTTCAATAATGTTGTTAGGGGTGCTGCTATTCTCCCATAATTCTTAACGAACTTGCGATAATACCCTGTCAACCCAAGAAATCCTCGCAGATGCTTTATGGATGTGGGGATTTTCCATTCCTTAATGGCTTTAATTTTGCTAGGGTCTACCTTAACTCCTTCATGAGATACAATATGACCCAAATATTCCACCTCCTGGACTCCAAAGAAACATTTGGATCTTTTGCATATAATTGTTTCTCCTCCAATAGTTGTAGCACCTTGTCAACATGTTCAACATGATCCTTCCAAGACTTGCTGTAGATTAGTATATCATCAAAAAATACTAACACAAATTTTCTAAGGAAAGGTTTGAAAATTGAATTCATCAAACCTTGAAATGTTGAAGGTGCATTGGTAAGGCCAAAAGGCATGACCAAAAATTCATAATGACCCTCATGAGTTCTAAATGCCGTTTTCAGAATGTCTTCAATCTTCATTCTGATTTGATGATATCCCGAACGAAGATCCAACTTGGTGAAGTAAATTGATCCATGCAATTCATCCAGTAATTCATCAATGACAGGAATGGGGAACTTATCTTTAATAGTGAGCTTGTTGAGCTCCCTATAATCTGGACACATGCGCCATGATCCATCCTTCTTGTGCACCAATACTACTGGAGCTGAGAAAGAACTTTGACTTGGTTGAATTATACCAGCTTCTAGCATTTCTGCAACCATACGTTCAATTTCACTTTTTTGGACATATGGATATCTGTACGGCCTGATGTTTGGAGGAACACTTCCTGGAATCAGATGAATAGCATGATCATGATCACGCATAGGTGGGAGACCTTTGGGAGTCTCAAATACCTTGGAATGATTGTCCAGGACTTTTTGGAGATCTGGAGAAATAGATGATTCCAATGTGGAAACATCTAGCGAACATAATTGTGCAATTACACCTCTTTGCTCCTTTTTTAGAAGCTTTGTCATGTCCTTAGAGCTGATTATCTTTCCTGGTTTCCCTGCAATACCCCTTAATTCAACTTCCTTTCCTTCCACAGAAAATTTGATGAAAATTTCTTGAAAATTAAAAGCTATTGTACCCAAGGATTGTAGCCATTGGACTCCTAGTACAACATCAGCACCTCCCATTGGAATGGAAAGCATTGGGCTAGTCAATACATATTCTCCCATGGATAGCTTGATATTATGGCACTTTCCAGAACAATTTATTGTTCCTCCATTTGCAATCATCACTTGACACTCTGGTGCAGGATATAGGAAGCAATTCAATTCTTTTGCTACCCTACAATGAATAAAATTGTGGGTGCTTCCTGAATCAATCAACACTATTACCTTTTTCTTCTTGATTTGTCCTTCTATCTTGATGGTTTGAGGAGTGGTAATTCCCGTCAATGCATTACAAGATATGGTCGGATTTATTTGTTCTTCATCTAGGCTTTGTTCCTGGAATATATCCTCTTCTTTTGACCTTTCTTGCTCCTTTTCTTCTTCCTCTTCACAATCTATGTAGAATAATTTCTTCTCAGCACACTTATGACCTTTTGTGTATTTGCTATCACAATTGTAAAAAGCCCTTTTGCTCTTTTTTCTTCCAATTGTTGTGGTGTCAACCTTGTAGGTTGTGGAAGACTATGGGCAACAACACTTCCGTCTTTATAGTTGTGAATGGTATGCTTCCTAGTTGCCATAATTTTGCTTTCCATTTTTCTTGCTAACCTGAATGCCTTCTCTAATGAATCAGGTTCCCAAAGGCGCACATCATGTTGGATATTATCCTTTAAAGACCCTATGAACACATCAATCCTATGCTCCTCTGGAATATCTTTTACCCTTATGTTCAATTTTTGGAACTCCTCAATGTGCTCCATTATTGAACCCTTTTGTTTGAGATTTATCAATTGGCTAAAAAAAGTGTTGCTTTTTGTATCCTCATAATGTGCTATCAATTCTTCCGTAAAAATTGCCCAAGTGATAAATTGTTTACGAGAGCAAAGCCATTGATACCATACAAACTGATTTGGTTCCAAATATAAAGTTGCCATACGTACCTTTTGTGTGTTTTGCACATTATTGAGATCGAAGAACTGCTCCATCTGTAATATCCATGTGGCGGGATCCTTGCCATCAAACTTCCTCATATCGATTTTTGGAATATGGTGGGTCTTCGATCCAACATTAGAGTCTATGGAATCATGATTAACATTACTTTTGTTCACATCATGAGTTTCCTTTAAAACCTTTTCACCATTAGTAAGTATTTCTTGTAGAAAATTTGTCAAATCTGTCTTCAAATATGCCATGTTTGTCTTCAAATCTGTCTTCAAATCATCCATCTTAGCTTCCATGCCCTTTATCTTAGACTCCACGCCATTTATCTTAGATTCCACGCCATTTATCTTAGCTTCTGTTAGCTTTTGTGAGCGTGACATATGTTGCACTTGTTCTTGTAATTTTGATATATCATGTAGCATTTCTTCCTCTTCTTCATGAGTCATGCTAGAGCTTTCAGGTTCCTTACTAGGTGTTTGCATTTTCTTTCCTCGGGGCATCAGTTACCAATAATAATGCTTTACTATGCCCTTTGAATTCCGTTAAACCAAGCTTACACAAAAATTAAAAAAAAACTACACACCTTTTTTCACTTTATAGAAGCCTGATATTGAATCTGATGTATCTCTGTAATTTCAGATCATCCAATTCTGAGGTTACAACCTGTAATAGCCTTTTGTGTCCTCTTTCCAATGCCACAAGTCTGAGCCAAATTGGATTCTCCAAGGAAGCGTTATGTGAAATCGCCCACAGTGACTTGCTTTTAGACTGGTTCAGTAGAGCGAACTTGTACGACATGCCACGAGTCACTGTTTCAACCTTTGAATCTAAAACACACATATAAGAAACTACCGTCCATCCTCTTTTTGTACCTTTTTACGAAATTTCAATCCGATCCTCAGAGAGAGAGTTATGATGATTTTCCCCAGGTCACCTGTTTTGAATGTAATTCAGGAGTCTGCAAAAAGGCCAACTTCCTCAGATCATATCTCCGCAAATATCGCACAAGAAGCTCTGAAATTTGGACCCAAGGTTCAGCGCCAATTCTTCTCAAATGGGTTTTTTTTGCGACTTCTGAAACGTCACAGAAAAAAAGTTATAGCGAAAATTCCACGATGACCTGTTCGGAGCAGCGAAACCCTAGAATCCAAAGCTCTGATACCAAATGTTATGAAACCAGCTCAAGAAAAGATAGAAAAGATAGATCAACGCCTTAGAATTCAGCCTCTTCGAGGGGGCAACCTCCTTTACATTACATAAATGAACAATTCTTGGATGATACAAATGACAAAACCTCCTTTCCATATATAGGATTCTAAGGAGTCACAGTATAATCCAGCCGACCTAACAATAATAATATAAAGCCACAAAAATAACAATAGAGGGATTCTAAGGGGCACAGAAATAACAATATGGGGGTAATAGGGGCACAACAATATAAATAAGGGGTATAACTACAATAGTAATGGGGTAATCACTAGTATTATAGGGACCCAACACACTGCCGTGATTGGAAAATTCCAAACCGTGCCTGGAATCAGCTGCTAACCCGTTTGATCACTCGTTCCTCAAAATACGAGTCTTCTTTAAGCTCTTTTCATCTGACTCGTAAAATATGAAAAGATTACCGAGTTTTGGTCTTCCAGCTCGTTAAAGCGACCGGAAGTGCTATCCCTCCTCTAGATTTTAATCTTTTTGGACCTGAGGGATTATTGCACAAAAAGATCGAGCGCTTGTTTTGTTCGGCTCGTTAAAACTATCGAAAATTCATCCCTTCTGTATTGTTTTATACTTTTTCGGACTTAAGGGATTAAATGACGAAAAAGGACTTCCGGAGTTGACTTAGACTCTCTAAAAATGAAAAGGACCGAGTTATCTTTGTCATTAGACTCGTTAAAAACATTAAATAGCGACAAACTTGTCTTTAGAGGAGAACGAGTTTCACTATTGCTAGGCTCGTTAAAACATAGCGATGGGTTTGCCCGAAGGGCAAATTATAGAACAAGCATATGTTATCCTCCTCAAGCTTGACAAAAATAAAGAGGTACTGGTCAGCAATGACTGGGGAAAAATTGGGAAGAAACTCAAATAACTTCATTGGTAGCAAGTCGCTCTTGAACATGACACTTCCACTCCGTGCCTGAGTCGGGTTGGGTTGTTCCATTCATCGATCACATCGCCATGGTCTCGCCATACCATCCATCATTGGGGTAAATGCTACCAATCCATCACACAAGTGTCACCGATATGTTCAAGAGAAGTCATCCAGAGAAGTCAACCGTGTCCCATCCACTACCATACATTATCCTTCATCCTTTCATGACCGCCACCCTGAACCATATATCATCAGATCGTTTTCACCTCCATCAAAATCATTTGCTCCGTTCCGTGTCACTGATGTGGGATACATCAAGGCCCTCCTTTGACGGATCGCTTCTTGTCGACATCAGCTCATTATCCAAGAAGTTGATCTAGGAACACCCCCTTCAGTACTTTGAAGCTTGCATGCCTCAATGGCAAGTTTCTCACTTCCGGCGACAGGTATACATCAATGACCTTCGACCGAAAGATTTTTCGTGGTGTTCGACGCCAAGTCCTTTATTCACACCACGTGAATTGTACTGCAGTACCTTGAGGGTTATTATCATTATCGGTGATTCCTCTCGCGCTTGTTAACGGTTTACATAATTGACCGGTAATCAAGCGATGTCTTTCCATGTTCAACTTCAAAACATTTCTCACATGGATCGACTTGTACTTAGAGTGAAGATCGGATGAGATTGAAGACCCCAGATCTAGTTTCATCCATCCGGGCTGCGATATATATTCAGGAAAAATAAATACATTGACATGTACAGCATTGCAGCAGATAATCATCCTACCAAAAGGATGATGATTTCATCAAAATCATCAGTCTACCATCAAATGATTGTCTGTTCTATGTACAGAAAAATGAATTTATAAAGCTGAGCATGGGAATTCCCACCTCAGCTAGATCATGAAAGCAGTATGAAAAATAATGTATTGTGTTGTATCTTATTACAGGTCTCCTCCCAGCATTCGAAGAACTTCGGATCCTCCTAATAAAGCATTTCACCCGATAAACGGCCTCATACTTTAGGGGGCAACTGTTATAGACATTTTTGTGCCTTACAGCATTGAGCATAAAATGTCCATAATCCAAGGGATCCAAATTCCCTAAATGAGTTGTTCCTACACCTAAAGGAACAAGGTCAACCAAAGACAGCTTCTCCCAGAAGTTCTCCACCAAAAACCACTCAAAAACAGTCAATTCAGGATCAATTCAGAGGCTCCACTAGCTGTCTGCGCTGAAATGCAGAGATTGCACTAGCTAGGTGCACTGCAACGCAGGTAGAAGCACTACCAGGGTGCGCTGAGCGGGAAATGACAAATGGCAAGTTCATTCAACGAGGTGGAAAGACCATGGAAGCTTCCAGAATCTTCCTCAATGACACTTGCCTCAATGAATTCGACTAGTGATGAGTAAGAGGTTCTCAACCTCCAAGTGGAAGCAAGAACTAACAGAGAGAAGCCACAAGTCAAAACATGAGCTGACTCATCCTCTCTGCTCACATCTATATATGGATCTCTCACCCAGAGGTTCAGGAGGCTGGAATTTTGTATTTGCAGAGAATTGCTGTTGGTTTGAGATTGAGATTAGTACATTGGGTGATTTATGCTTTGTTGGAGGAGAGGAAGGGATTCCATTGCTGGGAGGTAGATGTTGGATCGGGCCTCACTTGGTTGTATCTCCTCTTGGACTTTATTACTCTATCAATAAACTATTTGAGTTTCTCCTACATGTTGTATACCAATGATGTTTTGTTATGCTTACATGTTTAGCTTAATCTGATCTTGAGCTTTTTATGAATGTATATCTGTATCTTCTTGTAGTTTCTCTCTCTTGTGATCTTGTAGGAATTCTGTGAAGCTGGGCCGGTGAGAGAGCTGGGAGCTACTGAAGAGAGGAGCGATTGGATCAACAAACTTGCGAAAGACACATGTTAGTTAGATCCTGCTTCCTCATTTACATTCCATAAAGAAGAATACTCGAATAAGTTTCCTTGTTTGTTGCTAAGGCACTATCACCTCTTAGAGTGGGATAGGGGCATTCCGAATTGGATACTTTTCCCAACAACAATAACTACAATAGTAATGGGGTAATCACTAGTATTATAGGGACCCAACATGCCCCTCTCCTTCAAAAAAGTGTTGTTCTCAACGCTTGAGTAGTTCTGGATACTTCTGCATAAAATTCTCATCCTCCCATGTGGAATCTTCAGCGGATAAGTTCTTCCACTTGATAAGATACTCTGAAATTGATCGATTTCATAGCTGTCGAGTTCTTGTTTCTGTGACTGCTTCCGGTTCCAATATAATTTTTCCTTCCTTATCAAGTTCTGGCAATATTGTTTGAACTGGGAGCTTGTCGCCTATAACCTTCTTTAAACATGAAACATGGAAAACTGGGTGCAATCGATAAGCTGCAGGAAGCTCCAATTTGTATGCCATAGTACCAATCTTTTGCAACACCTTGTACGGACCATAATACTTTGGTGATAATTTATTATCCTTCTTAGCTTGCTTGAGGGACATTTGCTTATATGGTTGTAGCCGTAGGAATACCCAATCACCTACATCAAAACTTCTTTCACTGCGATGTTGATCTGCCTGTTGTTTCATTCTATTTTGTGCCAACACGAGGTTATCCTTTAAGAGTTGGAGGACTTGTTGTTGATGTTCGATGTGATGTTCCACTGCCTGAACCTTAGAATTTTCTCTTAAATATGATGTGATGGATGGTGGTTGATACCCATAAAGTGCCATAAATGGGGTCATTTTTGTTGCTGTATGGAAGGAAGTGTTATACCACCATTCAGCCAGAGGCAACCATTTGACCCATTGTGTCTGTTTATCAGATACAAAGCAACGAAGATATCCTTCCAAACATTTGTTTACTATCTCAGTTTGCCCATCAGATTGAGGATGATAAGATGAGCTATGAGCTAACTGAGTACCAAGACAAGAAAATAATTCTGTCCAAAAATTTCCAGTGAAAATGGGATCTCTGTCACTTACAATAATCTTTGGGTTTCCATGTAGCTTTTGAATTGTTTCCATAAATGCAGTAGAAACTGTACTGGCTTTAAATGGATGTGATAATGCACAAAAGTGTGCATACTTGGTAAGTCTGTCAACTACCACCATGATGACACTCTTTCCCTCAGACTTGGGTAAACCTGTGATAAAATCCATTGAAACCTCCTCCCAACGTTGGCTTGGAATGGATAGAGGTTGTAATAGACCCGGTGTCTTAATTGTTTCAACTTTATTTTGTTGGCAAACCAAACATTCCCCACAAACTTTTGAATATCTGATTTAAGGCCATCCCAAAAAAATTCCTTCTTAACCCTGTGGTAAGTTTTTAAAAATCCTGAGTGCCCTCCTAAGGGAGAAGTGTGCAATTCCATAAGAATCTTTTGTTTTAGCTGGGAATTCTTACAGAGGTATAAGCGATCTTTGTACCATAACGAATCATTTTTCCAGCTAAATGTATCAGAAGTACTGGAATCTTGTTGTAGCTTTCGAATAAGTGCCCACACTTCTTCGTCATTCTTCCATTCCTCCCTTGCTTCGTTTATCCAATCTGGTTGGATAATAGAAATGGCACACAACAATGCTTCCACATCCTCATCCTTTCTTGAGAGTGCATCTGCCACCACATTTTGCTTCCCTTTTTTGTAGATGATTTCAAAGTCATAACCCAACATCTTTGTGACCCACTTTTGTTGCTCTTCAGAGGATAATCTTTGTTCTAAAAAGTATTTAAGGCTATCATGATCCGTTTTTACCTTGAAGTGTCTTCCCATTAGGTAGGGTCGCCATTTCTTAAGTGCATGGAGTATTGCCAACATTTCCTTCTCATAAATAGCTTTGCTTAAAAACTTTCCCTTGATTGGACGACTTTCAAAAGCAATGGGTCTTTCATCTTGCATTAGAACAGCACCAATTCCATTTCCTGAAGCATCACATTCCACAATAAAGGTTTTTGTGAAGTCCGGTGTAGCTAAGACCGGTGCTTGGCACATTGCCTCTTTAAGATGTTCAAAGGCCTTTGTTGCTTCCGGAGTCCATGAAAATGCATCTTTCTTCAATAATGTTGTTAGAGGTGCTGCTATTCTCCCATAATTCTTAACAAACTTGCGATAATACCCTGTCAACCCAAGAAATCCTCGCAGATGCTTTATGGATGTGGGGATTTTCCATTCCTTAATGGCTTTAATTTTGCTAGGGTCTACCTTAACTCCTTCATGAGATACAATATGACCCAAATATTCCACCTCCTGGACTCCAAAGAAACATTTGGATCTTTTTGCATATAATTGTTTCTCCTCCAATAGTTGTAGCACCCTGTCAACATGTTCAACATGATCCTTCCAAGACTTGCTGTAGATTAGTATATCATCAAAAAATACTAACACAAATTTTCTAAGGAATGGTTTGAAAATTGAATTCATCAAACCTTGAAATGTTGAAGGTGCATTGGTAAGGCCAAAAGGCATGACCAAAAATTCATAATGACCCTCATGAGTTCTAAATGTTGTTTTCGGAATGTCTTCAATCTTCATTCTGATTTGATGATATCCTGAACGAAGATCCAACTTGGTGAAGTAAATTGATCCATGCAATTCATCCAGTAATTCATCAATGACAGGAATGGGGAACTTATCTTTAATAGTGAGCTTGTTGAGCTCCCTATAATCCGGACACATGCGCCATGATCCATCCTTCTTGTGCACCAATACTACTGGAGCAGAGAAAGAACTTTGACTCGGTTGAATTATACCAGCCTCTAGCATTTCTGCAACCATACGTTCAATTTCACTTTTTGGACATAGGGATATCTGTACGGCCTGATGTTTGGAGGAACACTTCCTGGAATCAGATGAATAGCATGATCATGATCACGCATAGGTGGGAGACCTTTGGGAGTCTCAAATACCTTGGAATGATTGTCCAGGACTTTTTGGAGATCTGGAGAAATAGATGATTCCAATGTGGAAACATCTAGCGAACATAATTGTGCAATTACACCTCTTTGCTCCTTTTTTAGAAGCTTTGTCATACCATTAGAGCTGATTATCTTTCCTGGTTTCCCTGCAATACCCCTTAATTCAACTTCCTTTCCTTCCGTAGAAAATTTGATGAAAAGTTCTTGAAAATTAAAAGCTATTGTACCCAAGGATTGTAGCCATTGGACTCCTAGTACAACATCAGCACCTCCCATTGGAATGGAAAGCATTGGGCTAGTCAATACATATTCTCCCATGGATAGCTTGATATTATGGCACTTTCCAGAGCAATTTATTGTTCCTCCATTTGCAATCATCACTTGACACTCTGGTGCTGGATATAGGAAGCAATTCAATTCTTTTGCTACCTTACAATGAATAAAATTGTGGGTGCTTCCTGAATCAATCAACACTATTACCTTTTTCTTCTTGATTTGTCCTTCTATCTTGATGGTTTGAGGAGTGGTAATTCCCGCCAATGCATTACAAGATATGGTCGGATTTATTTGTTCTTCATCTAGGCTTTGTTCCTGGAGTATATCCTCTTCTTTTGACCTTTCTTGCTCCTTTTCTTCTTCCTCTTCACAATCTATGTAGAATAATTTCTTCTCAGCACACTTATGACCTTTAGTGTATTTGCTATCACAACTGTAACAAAGCCCTTTTGCTCTTTTTTCTTCCAATTGTTGTGGTGTCAACCTTATAGGTTGTGGAAGACTAGGGGCAACAACACTTCCGTCTTTATAGTTGTGAGTGGTATGCTTCCTGGTTGCCATAATTTTGCTTTCCATTTTTCTTGCTAACCTGAATGCCTTCTCTAATGAATCAGGTTCCCAAAGGCGAACATCATGTTGGATATTATCCTTTAAAGACCCTATGAACACATCAATCCTATGCTCCTCTGGAATATCTTTTACCCTTATGTTCAATTTTTGGAACTCCTCAATGTGCTCCATTATTGAACCCTTTTGTTTGAGACTTATCAATTGGCTAAAAAAAGTGTTGCTTTTTGTATCCTCATAATGTGCTATCAATTCTTCCGTAAAAATTGCCCAAGTGATAAATTGTTTACGAGAGCAAAGCCATTGATACCATACAAACTGATTTGGTTCCAAATATAAAGTTGCCATACGTACCTTTTGTGTGTTTTGCACATTATTGAGATCGAAGAATTGCTCCATCTGTAATATCCATGTGGCGGGATCCTTGCCATCAAACTTCCTCATATCGATTTTTGGAACATGGTGAGTCTTCGATCCAACATTAGAGTCTATGGAATCATGATTAACATTTCTTTTGTTCTCATCATGAGTTTCCTTTACTACCCTTTCACCATTAGTGACCATTTCTTGTAGCAACTTATTCATATTTATCTTCAATTCTTCCATCTTATCATCCATGCCATCAATTTTAGCGTCCATGCCATTCACCTTAGCTTCCATGCCATCCATCTTAGCTTCTATGCCTTTCTTTAAACCATTCATCTTAGCTTCTACATCTTTCCTTAAACCATCCATCTTAGATTCTGTTGCTTTTTGTGCAAGTGACACTTGTTGCACTTGTTCTTGTAATTTTGATATATCATGTAGCATTTCTTCCTCTTCTTCATGAGTCATGCTAGAGCTTTCAGGTTCCTTACTAGGTGTTTGCATTTTCTTTCCTCGGGGCATCAGTTACCGATAATAATGCTCTACTATGCCCTTTGAATTCCTTCAAAATAAATTTTCAAACCAAGCTTAAGAAAAAAATTTAAGAAAATCTACACACCTTTTTTCACTTTGTAGGAGCTCGATATTGCCTCTGATGTATCTCTGTACTTTCGATCATCTAGTTCTAAATTTGTGACCTGTAGTAGCCCTCTGTGTCCTCTTTCCAATGCCACAAGTCTGACCCAAATTGGATTCTCCAAGGAAGAGTTATGCGAAATCTCCCACAGTGACTTGATTATAGACTAGTTCAGTAGAGCGAACTTGTACGACGTGCCACGAGTCACTGTTTCGACCTTTGGATCTAAAAAATGCATACAAGAAACTACAGTCCGTCCTCTTTCTGTACCTTCTTACGAAATTTCAATCCGATCCCCAGAGAGAAAGTTATGACGATTTTCCCCAGGTCACCTGTTTGGAATGTAATTCAGGAGTCTGCAAAAAGACCAACTTCCTCAGATCATATCTCCGCAAATATAGCGAAAAGCTCTGAAATTTGGACCCAAGGTTCAGCGCGATTTCTTCTCAAATGGGTTTTTTTTGCAACTTCTGAAACGTCACAGAAAAAAAGTTATAGCGAAAATTCCACGATGACCTGTTTGGAGCAGCGAAACCCTAGAATCCAAAGCTCTGATACCAAATGTTATGAAACCAGCTCAAGAAAAGATAGATCAACGCCTTAGAATTCAGCCTCTTCGAGGGGGCAACCTCCTTTACATTACATAAATGAACAATTCTTGGATGATTCAAATGAAAAAACCTCCTTTCTATATATAGGAGTCTAAGGAGTCACAATATAATCCAGCCGACCTAACAATAATAATATAAAGCCACAAAAATAACAATAGAGGGATTCTATGGGGCACAGTAATAACAATATGGGGGCAATAGGGGCACAACAATATTAATAAGGGGTATAACTACAATAGTAATGGGGTAATCACTAGTATTATAGGGACCCAACAGTCATCAATAGGAAATCTATAAGAGAAGACTTAAGGATCATTTGGAGACACACCTACAAATAGTATCTCAAGGAAAATTGATTCTCAAGAGAAGGAGATCAATTTTAGAGGGAGAGTTGCAGGGTGGAGGAAGAGGATGGCATCAGCAGTAGGTAGTATCTGAGGAGAATGTGATGTAGGGACAACGAGAGACAACATAGAAAGAGATTTAGTCTAGTGGAGAGACGTAGCCATAACGCAGGCTGAGGCAGAGGGATGCAAAGCCACTCAGAGCCACACTCAGTGATGCATAGGTAATGTAGGAGTGGGAGAAGGGTCTCCAAAGTGTCAAAGGGTTGCAAAGGGAAAGTCTCGGGTGTTTTGTTTTAATTTCTCTGTAAAATCATTCCTTGTAAAAGCAATTGTTGTTGAAGATTAATAAAACCCTCATCTGATGCACCAGTTTTCCTGCATTGGGTATTTCCGGGAAAAATTATCCAAAAACAATTGCATTGATGTGATTGGTTCTTGTGCATGTATTTTCTCTATGTAATTCTATGATAACTGAAATAGAATTTATTTTAATATTTTCTTAAGGGAATTTGTTAATAACTTATTGTGAAGAATAAGTAGGTGAAATAAATTAGTTGCTTTAGTAGAATTTCAGTTTAGAAATTTTCACATGGTATCAGAGCAGAGATCTAAAAACAGAAGAGAAAAATCAACTATGGGTCAAGAGCATGATGCAGAGGCATCAACTCTGTTATCTCAAAATCAAGCCCTGGAAGGCTGCTAACCAGGAAGACTTCAAGTAACTGTTTCAAACCAATCTTTTGACTAAGGCTTAGCCTCCTTAGCCTGAGAGGGCTCTCTCAAAAAGGTTATTGATTTTGATTTAAAAATAAGAGGGCTAACTCTTGTGAAATAACAGTGACAAATATGAAGGTTGGACAAACATTACACAAGTTTCCATTGGGCCTATGGAGTCAATAAAGCTTCAGCAAATAGTGATACAGCCTTTACATAGAAGTCAGGGCATGTGGCATTTAAATGTCCAAAACACAACTCTTATAAACCACAGTTCATGAATGTGTACAGGAAATCAGAGCAGCATAAGTGAATTCTGAGTGATTATACATTTATGCAACTGTAAAATAGATCAGGGATAAGCAAAACCATACATCTTGAACATAAAAACACTTTATGAATCCTGAGAAGAAAAGCAGTTTTATTATATTACTGAACTCTGTCTTTCTACATAAGCCAAAACAGTACTCTGTTTTTATAAAATCTCCAACCCTTGTTACATTGCTGCTTCAGCTATATATAGAGTTCTTATTCTACCTGATCGATATTCCTCGTCCAGCATGAGGGGAATTCGATTCTGCCTATGATGACACCTACTAACATTTGAAACTAACTAATAAATACAACTGACTGTTGACTGGAGTTTTAAGAGATCTAAATCAAGTAGGACTCTAACACCGTGTTATGCATGATGGCTTTAATTACAATGGTTCTCGTTCTTTGACATCTGCTCTCCTTCTGGCGGTGGCTGTGATGGGTCTTCAAGGTTCCATGTTTGTCTTTAATGTCACATGTTTTCCAATCTCCTGAAACATAGGAAACTGCCCCTGTTTGTCGGTCCTTGATTTGCCTCAAAATGTTCGAATTCAAATAAGCATGCCATTTGGTGTAATATTGAAGTCATTTGTAGCTCGAGTGACAACTCAAAGGTACTCAGATATGTTATTGAAATAGTCATGGAGATAAGAGTCTCTTGGAAATACCACTTGTTGCTCTAAACTCGGTTGAAGCCTTGTAGTTAATGCAATGCTTGCAAAAGCAAAACCACTGAACACCAATAGGACTGTAACTTTCACTGCTGGTATGCTTAGTACAGGTGCATGGATATTCTTCATGTACTGCACCAAAAGGTCAGGTTTTTGGTGCTTCCTGCCCAAATTATCATGTTCAAGTTCGGTTGTTGATGGACTAACTCTAATGCAAGGAAAGCAATCAACTTTGTTTCCTTCTGTTCTTATCAAATCAAATGTCATAAGAGGAACAAATGCAGTCACTTGCAGTAAGAAGTCCACTAACACCGCAAGCACTAGAAATGGAATAACTTCAACAATAATTAAAGTGGGCTTCACTCCAAGTGCACTGAATAGCCCAATAGATCCAAGTACCGAAAGGACAACAACAAGAACGCCTGACAAACCAAGTAACACCTTCGATGAAACATAAAGAGGTGAAAAGTGTGGTGAAATATCATCCAGTGTCACTGATATGTAGGCAAACATGACAATGTAGCTCCTTCTTAAGTTCTTCCTGCACAGAACCCATAGTCATATTGATTTACTTGCAAACATTCCTTCTGAGGTAGAGGTTTTTTATTACTTCTTGATGGTACCCAAAACCTGCAAACTAAAGATGATCTGGTTTAGTTAAAAACAAGTCATAATCAAGCCAGAAATCGATGCATCCGACTAAGAAAAGCTGCTGGATGAAATAAACAAACAGCCTAGTAGCAAGTTATCAGAATAGTTCCTCAAGGGCAGCTTCTCCTCAACCAACACTGATATTCTTGACTACAAGAAAGCTGCTCCTTATACAGCACCATAGGTGAACTTTGGCACCGCTGATTGTCTTTTTGTTTCCTCTTTATTATTTAAGCCATTTCGACCACAAACAAACTGAAATGGTCGCTCGATTTGGTTGCCACCACCAACAGCAACTTCTTTCTCTAACTTCAAGCAATAGCTTTCCAATGTACTGACTGTTACTTGCAATTTAAAGTCCAGATTAAATAAAAATTCAAGTTCCAAGCTATTCATCTCCAACGTGCTGACACCCCCAACTTTTGCATAATAAGCATTGTTAAAGAATGCATCATCAACAAACTTTGCTGCAACCATTACACTTGTGAAACGTGTGTAATGTTTCTTCTGCCAAAATGCCATACAGAGACAATGTAACTGTTACAATTATCAAAACCATCAAGATCAGTGCTGTTTAGAATTTGCATGTTTTCCATCATTGTTGTGTTTAACCAACAGTAAAAATCACCATGACGATCATGAAAGTGAACTTTGAAGTCACGGCTTAACTCTGTAATACCCCTTTCTCCTGGCAAAGCAAATACCATGATTCCTTTCCTTGGTGCACTTAAACCAAAAATCATCTGGCATCATATCCTTTGTCCTTGGATGCTTCTTTGTTGAAAAGAGAACTCCATTATGATCAGATCCTGTGATAGATGGTCGAACCCAGTAAGGGCATTTATGAAGATGGAATCCCCGAAGTATACATCTCCTACCAGGTTGAACTTCACCATTGAAATATGTGAGAACTCGTTCAAAATATTTTACATAGTTGTATTCACAAACTGCCTCTGCCCTCACCAAATCCTACGAGAAGACAATTTTTACTGGTAAACTTTAAAGTATATAAGAACCGTCATTCTCAGATTTTTCTTGCACTAAACGACAGTAGAAATTGCCCTGTAAATTTAAGGCCTTCAAAACGCTACAATGCTGAGCCACTGATGCTAGGCCCGAACTTGTGACTGCAGAGCACCATATTAAACTCAGCTTTTCCAGTCTTTGACAACCCCGTCCAAGAATATTAAGACCAACGTCTGACAGATTACGAGATTCCAGTTCACCTTCTTCTGTTCCATGTTTCTCTGCAGAGTGATTTCTTTTGAGTGTCCGCCTTGACGATGAACTTCCAGCATTAGTATTCCTGCATGACCTTAGTCCAGTTCCAAGGTGAAAGCGTAAATTTTGCTTTAGCGACACTGGCAGCCTTTCATCCATGTACACACAACGTAGATCACTAAAGCGCTGGACTAGCAGGCCTATGCATCCATCAGGACTGTCTGAGGCCCCTATTCGAATTGTGTGCCTGCTTGCACTTTCCAGACGATACCATCTCTTGCAGACAAGAGCACAAGAATCCCTATCTGACTTCTGTCCATCTAAATGTCTGAACACCTTGATGAGGACCTCGTCCGGAATGATAGTGTTTATCAGATCCTGGCCTTTCATTGCCTAGAAAGATAAAAAGACAAGATAATCTCCAAAGCCCCCGCTATAATCATGGAACACAGAAATGGGCAATTCCTATGCCAGACAATATTCAGTCACTGCTCTGCAAAAATCTCAGTTCGCAGCTAGAAATATATATGTATGGCTGAAGCGTACAAAGAAGAAACGCCCATGGCGATTGCTCTGTGAGTTATTGAATATATGCTGCCCTTGAGGGCCAGCTTCATCTTTATTTGGTTGAGACGGGGTTTCATTCAGCACATCCAAATGATCATTGTATTGGAGCCGTGATGGAAAATACTGAACAAACCCATTCTTCCTGAAAGAAGATGAATTGAAATAAAGTGAAAGCGCTTTTCTCAAACATTTGATTCAAATCCAGTTCTGAAGACATAAACATGGATCTGTCTGCCCAGTTCCAGGTCCATTAGACTGGCGCATGCACTGAGAATGCTACCAAAGGTGATGTGGTCCAAGTTATTGTACACCGGCAGCATTTGGCGAAATATTTCTATGGCCTCCCTACCTCGAGAACTCTGAGCATAACCTGCAACCATATTCGGAGGCTCATATCCTGGAACTGCAATATCACCGACATAAAAGCATCTAGGTGGAAGAATAGGACGCCAAATAGAGACCTTTCTCTTTGCACTGTTTCCTCTGTCTGCTACATTTTGATATCTCTGACTAGATAATATGAGTTCCGGGCTTTCCTCAACAGAATCACACTGATCCTTACAAACCTCACGCCAATCAACATTATATTCAACATCCTGTACACTGGCTTTAAGATATACGAGCTGTTCGTTGAACTGAAGATTCTCCATTTCCGGCTTTCTTAAAACCTTGAGGGCATGAACATAGGCCTCGTAATAGGCGCTTGTAGATTCGAATATGCAATACTCCGCTCCATTCTGGAGCTCAATTAGCTCATGCCCATCCACTGGAAATACAGAGCAAGGATTTGTTCATCAGAAGTTTTGAATTCTCCCAATCGACTTGGACACCACTTTCGACATCAAAGGAAACACCATAATCCACACCATCGCGACCTGCTCTCATGCCAACATATCTAACGGACCTGTAACTTGAATATCACATAACCTTCTCTGCTTTTGCAGCCCAAATGACATAATATCCAACTCCAGCTGTCGCAGCCCAATCTCTGCACCACCAACGTGTGAGCATGAACTCACAGCTACATGAACTTTGAGGCTTCGAGATTCTATATCTTCTTTTGAAACTTGCAATCTGAGCTTACGACGACACCTAATGACCTGATGATAAGGATAAGCGGTCGAATTGACAGGCAAAGGGTATAAGCTGATCACTGATAATGGATTTTGATGGATATGACAGCTGTGTAAGATTGGCTATGGATTAGGACAAATCCCCAATTTCGTAGCGCAGCGAGTACAAAATATGAATTATGCGCTACGAAATTACTTAAAACATGTTGCGCTGCGAAACTGATAAAAAAGGATTTATGTGCTTTTTTACCATCAAGCTAATGTGAGTGGTTTTGAAATCAGAATTCTTAAGTGATAACAAACTCAAAGGGACTCGCGTGGATTTCTAGAAGAATGCGTAAGGGACATGGATCATGATTATTCTATGTTAGCTTCTAGATTGGAAGAAGAAGTCACTTGCCTAGCAAGCTCTGCCTCCTCTGAGGTTTGGTATATAGATAGTAGAGCTTCCTGGCATATGACGAGAATTTGAGAATGTTATTCAGATTATCAAGAAGAAAGAATTAATTTTCAGATCACCATGGGAAATAAGGCAAAGTGTACCCCAGTAGGAATAGGTACTGTAATCTTTCAAACCGAAGCAGGAGAGCGGCTTCGAGCAACCAATGTGCTGCATGTGCCAGGATTGGGGATAAACTTACTCTCTGTATCTCAACTTCATAACAAGGTCTATGACATTTTCTTCATTAAGGAGAAAGTATGTGTCAAACACCTGAGTAGGAAAAGGAAGGCCCAAAATAGAATTAGAAGTAATAGGTTGTATAGATTACAGCTAGAATCACCAATGGCACTGATAGGCAACAATGGGGACAAAGATTTGAATGAAATATGGCATAGGAGGATGGGACACTTACACCATGGGGATCTGATAATTCTCAAGAAAATAGTATCAAGAATTCTAGAACTAAGTACCAAACAAGATGATGTATGCAGAGGCTGCTCTCTTGGCAAGTATGCCAAAGCAGTGTTTTCCAAAAGTAACAATAGAGATAAGAGTGTGCTAGAATTGATACACTCAAACATTTGCAGACTAATTTCCACAAAATCTCTTAGTGGTGTCAAATACTTCATCACCTTCATCGATGACCATTCCAAGAAGACTTGGATCTACTTTCTGAAAACCACAGATGAGGTTTTTGGTCGAGTCAAAGATTTCAAGGCTCTAGTGGAGAATCTGAAAAGAAAGAAGATAAAAGTGTTGCGCTCAAAAAATGGTGGAGAGTATGTTGACAAGGACTTGACCAACTTTTGCATTAAGGAAGGAATCAGAAGAGAGTGGACAACTCCCTACAATCCGAAGCAGAATGGCACAGCAGAAAGGAAAAACAGGACTATTGTGGAAGTAGCTAGGGCAATGTTGTATGATGAGGATATGCCCAAATTCCTGTGGGTAGAAGCATGCATCATGACAATTTATGTCCAAAACAGGACTCCACATAGGGAATCCTGAAAAATCATTCCAGAAAATATCTCCAACAGGAAGACACCTGAAGTTAGTCATTTTAGGATATTTGGTAGTTTAGCGTATTGTCATATACCCAAGGAAAAGAGAAAGAAATTAGATCAAACTGCTAAGAAAGGATATAAAGTTCATGAAGGATAGAGCTTTCAGGAAATCTCGAGAAATTCCTTCTGAGGAGCAATCAAAAGATGAGACGTTGATCCATCCACTTCGACTAGCAGAAACTAGTACGAAAAATTCTACTGAAGACAAAGCTTCATAATAGGATGAATCTTAGGAAGAGGAAGAGTTGATATATGTGCTTACTACCAGTGGAAGAACGAGACAGGAACTCTGACAGATTCTATGGGATGCAGAGGACTTCATTGGTGCACCTAGGAATAATAAAAGGGAGCAAAGATATCCAGACAGATACTAGGCCTTAGTAGCTCAGGTTGGGGAACCTTCTAGTTTTCAGGACGCTGCTCAGCATCAAGTATGGGTAGATGCTATGATGGAGGAATGCAGTCGTATAATGGTCAATGATGTCTAGGAAGTGGTACCTAGGCCTTAGGACATGTCAATGTTAGGTTCGAGATGGATCTACAAGGTCAAATATGCTGCAGACGGCAGTGTGGAGAAATACAAATCCAGGTTTATGGCTAAGGGGTATTCTCATAAGGAAGGTATAGACTATGAAGAAACCTTCACCCCAGAAGCCAAGTATACCTCTATTAGAACCATGATATCTATTATAGCACAGATGAGGTGGGAGATTCACCAGATGGATGTCAAGATGACATTCTTGAACGGGGTAATAGAAGAGGAAGTACACATTGAATAACCAAAGGGTTTTGAGACACATGAGAAGAAATCTCATGTATGCAGATTGAAGAAAGCCTTGTATGGGTTTAAATAAGCACCTAGAGCATGGTACAGACGAATTGATGGCTACTTATAGAAGATGGGGTTCGTCAAGAGTGACGCAGACCCTAATCTCTACTATCTTGTCGTAGAAAATGAGCCTATAATCCTAGTAGTATATGTGGATGATCTTTTCCTAACAGGATCATCCAGGCTCATCAAAGACTACAAGAAGAACCTAGCCACAGAATTTGACATGAAGGATTTGGGACAGATGCATTATTTCCCAGGGTTGGAAGTTTGGTAGCAGAAGGGTGAGATCTTCCTTAGACAAGGGAGATATGCTATAGAGATGTTGAAGAGATTCATGATGCAGGACTATAGACCTATGGCTACTCCAATGATCACCAGCTAGAAGAAGGTTGATGCATAAGAAGATAAAGATGTTGATCCCACCTTATACAGGCAGCTTATAGGGTCCCTAATGTATTTGGTCAATACCAGGCTAGACATTTGTTAAGTTTTCAACACCCTTAGTCAGTTCATGGTGGAACCCAAGAGGGCACACTGGGAAACATTGAAACATGTTCTCAGGTATATACAAGGAATTGTCGAGCATGGACTATTGTACAACCAAGGAAATGACATCAGGTTGAGTGGGTTCACTGATGCAGATTGAGTTGGAAGTACAGTAGATCAGAAAAGTACAACCAAGTATTGTTTCAACATTGTATCAAGAATGACCTCCTAGTGTAGTAGGAAACATAAATTTGTGGCTCTGAGCTCAGCTGAAGAAGAATATATGGCAGCTAGCACAGCTTCGTGCAAAGCCATATGGCTTAGGAAATTGCGTGTGAATCTATTCAAGAGAAGGATGGAAGCGACTAGGATCTTGTGTGATAATCAGAAGCTCTCTCAGAATCCAGTATTTCCTGATCAGTCGAAGCACATTGATATTAGGTGTCACTTTGTCAGAGACTTTTTCCAACAAGGAGCAGTACAATTGAGGTACACTCCTACAAGAGAATAGTTGGCAGAAATCCTCACCAAGGCTCTAGGAAGAACAATTTTTTTTTTCTTTCAGAGAGAAGATGGGGATGGTGAAGAATCGATTTTAGTAGCAGAAATGGATAAGTGTTGGGAGTTGTAGTGCAGCAGTTAGCAGTGGCAGTGCTAGGGGTAGTATGATGCATCATGTTGAGAGGGAGCTGCAGTAATAATGTAGGAATGGAAATGGCAGTGTCATGGGAAGAAGTATAGGAAGTAGCAGTGTAGTGGATGTGGGGTAGTAGGCCAAGCATCAGCAGAGGTACCGATGTTGAAGATCATTGTGATGCTTCTATGGTGAAGCATTATTATAGCACATTCCTCGCTAAGAGGGAGTGTTGATTTTTGGTAGCATCGGATGTGCTCTAGCCTTGAAATTTGGAGCAAAGGCTAAGGCGCATGAGATATCCAAGACCTAGAAATCATTTTGAGAAATTCCACCTAGATGAGGAGTTATTAAAATAGCTAATATTTTTAATGGGTTCCTAAGTCCAAACTTAGGAAAATAAAAATATTATTGGGCATTAATAAAGATAAGGGTGAGAATCTTCTAAGAGACGAGGATCAAGTTTGTTTTAATCTTATCTATTGATTAGAGACTTAATCTTAGTCGTTGATTCATCAACAAGAAAAGTATAAGAGAAGACTAGAGGATCATTTAGAGACACACCGGAAGATACTCAATATCTCAAGGAAAATCGATTCTCAAGAGAAGGAGATCGATTTTAGAGGGAGAGTTTCAGGGTGGACGAAGAGGAGAGCATCCACAGCAAGAAGTGTCTGAGGAGGAGGCGACATAGGGAAAATTAGAGACAGCACAGAGAGAGATGCAATCTAGAGGAGAGACGTATCCCTCACGCAGGCTGACGCAGAGGGATGCAGATCCACTCAGAGCCACGTTGAGCCATGCTAAGTAACACAGAGGTGATGAAAGAGTGGGAGAAGGGTCTCCAAAGTGTCAGAAAGTTGCAAAGGTAAGTCCCAAGTGTTTTCTTTTAGTCTCTCTATAAAATAATTCCTTGTAAAAGTGTTTGGTGATGAAGATTAATAAAACCCTCATCTATTGCACCGGTTTTCCCACATTGGGTTTTTCCAAGGACAATTGTCCAAAAACAACTGTGTTGATGTGACATGTATTTTATCTGTGTAATTTTGTGATAACTACGGTAGAATTTATTTTAATATTTGCTGAAAGGATTTCATAAATAACTTATTATGAAGAATAAGTAGGTGAAATAAATCAGTTACTATAGTAAAATTTTAGTTTAGAAATTTTCACACAAACATGCATTACAAATGCCAAAAGAATAGTCTTACAAACATCTACAAAACATGCATGAAAATGTGTTGGCCTTAACAGGCTTCTGAATTAAGAAAAAGTTCCAAGACACATATGTACACCATACATCACTAGTCCCAGTAGTGGGACATTGGAGCCACTCCTCACTCCTCAAAGAACTGACTGAAAACTCTCAAGGCTATGTGGGAGGAGCCAAGGTGAAAAGTCCTTGCTCATACAATGGGAGGGGTATATATAGCCAAGGGTGATGCTTGACCCTTGTGACTCTTGGACTACCCTCATGACCGTTCAAATTCCTATGAATTTTCAATTGACATGACTCTTCATCTTCATGTGTGTGTCCGTTGGACTTTCACTTTACATTACATTCAATTACAACAGATATGGCCCATAGTAGTGATGTGGCCTTGACAACTCATGACACAACTTGACATGACACTGCTAACATGGACTGGCTGGTTGTGGTGGAAATGTCAAGCTACTGTTGTTGCTGAGTGATGGATGTGTTCTTGGATGTGCTTTGTCTTCTCCTCCACATGGCTTGATGCTACGAGGTCTTCAATGGTCTTGGTCTTGTAAGATGGTTACATGCATGTGTTCCTTTCGCTTTCTCTTTGATGAGCTTCTTTCATCCATCTAACTGCAAGTGAGTCTTCTAGCATGTGTGCTCCTTCTTCGTCCCATTCGTTGTCACCATGATATATCAGTGTACCTGTTCCTACAATTCACTCATGACTAGACAACATCAAATCCAAAACCTCCTAGTCTAAGATGATGCATTGTTTTCCATGGTTTGGTCCTTGACAGATGATAGGCTGGGAAAAGGGCCCAATAGTTACGCATTGCGCAATTCCATGTGACAGGGAGGGAGATTGGTCACTAAGACTACACAGAGCACAACTCAGGTTGGTATGAGGAACTTCAGGGCACAATCTTCACTGTCGGGAAAAACTGCAGAGTGGCCACTGGGAGATAGGATTGCACAGTTGAGGTCACCAGTCGCAGCTGCAAGGTGGGACCCTAGAAGACAAGATAAGGCAGCAGCAGGACCAGAGGGGACAATTCTACGTAGTTTCTAGGAGTAGTGAGTCTTGACTAAGGGAAGACACTGGGAGGACACCTCTACACAATTCGAGGAGTAAAATTGGGCTTAGGTCTCTGCACATTGTGGGGTTCCAGTGGGTAGGGAGGAGTCTTGATGAATGATCTTGTGAAGTGTGCATTTCAGGTCAGGCTCTGAGGCATTTTCTCTACAATTCTGGGAAGGAAGGCAGACTGCTCACTTCTGGGATTGCGCAATGAAGTTGTCCTGAAGGACAACCTCAAGCACTGCGTAGTTCCAAGCAGCAAAGAAACATCACTGAGGGATGACACTATGCAGTGCAACCCAGTCGGGGTCTAGTGAGAGGGAGGTTGTCCAGTCATAAGCATTTTAAGGAAAACGGCTAAGTGTGGGAAGAAATTGTACCTGTGAAGACTCGACATTGTTATCACACACTTAGCATACTTAGACAACATGACAAAATTGACCACTGGGACAACAGGCCAAATCATTTCCCTCTGTGAGATTGTCTAGAGCTAAAAGAAACAAGTGCGACACTTGGGATAGACCTTTAGATGACCGTGACGACACTTGCACAATAGTGCTTACAACTTTGTGTATGTGTGCCACAAATGTATACATAGGTAGGACTACTCAAACACACAAAGACAAACATCTGAAATCACTAGCACAGGACCGAAAGCATGATAAAGAAATCAACATGACAAAAGAAGAAAGTTGTTCAAACAAGAAAAAGGGGTGAAAATAATCAAAGGGATCTCACGGAGTGTTTGCAACCATAAAGGAAAAAGCAAGGAAGGCTCTAAAATTTGAGTGCAAGCCAAAATTTTGGAGGGTGTTGCAGCTGCTACAACAAAACTGAAGCCTGATTCTCTTTTTGCTTGGAGGAGGGGATGGATGGTGGAATGAAAAGAAATGATAGACCAAGGGCTGAAGTACATGCAAACACTATGTATTTATCTCAAAATAATCATATACAAGCACAATATAGGAGGCCCTTAGTCAGTAAATACCACAAATCAACGAACAAGTACACCTCAAGTTGCACCCCAAAGTCTTTATTATGACAGAAAAAATAGTTCCAAGTGGGACAATAGTTTACACAAATGCTTCAGTAGCAATTTCCTAGCCAGAAATTAGATGGCTAGAGACTCAAATGACTCTTTAATTTATAGATAAATCCTCCAAGTGAAAAATAACAACTAGTTTCCTTGATCCTTGTCAAAATAATCTCGATCATCGAAAAATACTTGATCATCTTTTAATCTTAGCCGTTGAATTTTTATTTTTGAGGAATTTTCGAATTTATCATTCAATTCCATTTTGATCACCTCAAAATAAATTATTTTGAGCTAATTTCCTCACAAATTTGACTTTGACTTAACCACCAAGGCCCAAGGGTCCAATTTTTCTTGAAATATCAAATATTGCCTTGGTAGATAACCTCCAAAAATTAATTCTTTTAAGACCCACGAATTTTTCACTTGGAGAAATTTAATTTTACTAAGACATTTTAATTTTGACTCTAATTAATTAAATTTCTGGCTTAAGATTTTAATTTAATTTTGCCAAAAAATTTAATTAATTGAAACATGAGGGGATTAATTATTTTTTCCACCCTCATTTACATAAGATGTTTACATTTACAACCCTCAAAGGGGGAATACACATTTGGCTTAGACCCTCAAGACACATACCCCATTTGCGACACAATATGAGCTAGTAGACCAAGTGATTTGTAATAAAATAATTTAGCCAAATAGCTTAAATTATTTCCAAATCACTTTTACATAAGACTCGAATAGAACACTAGGAATCACCTAAGACTTTGATGAAGAATTACACCCTAGCTTTGGGGTGAGGTTGGAGGGAAAAACTCTACCTCCTAGAATGAAACTCTCGCCAAAATAATAGGCTTACCTAGGTTTTTACATACATTCATGGTCTTACTAGCATCGTTTACGTTACATAACTTGCAGAATTGGTTTATAATGACACATGAACTGCTGATAGATGATATGATTCTGTTAAAAAAAAAATTTGTACTTCCGCTTCCTTGGAACTTTAAAAAAATGTGTGCAACAGGATGCTTGCTTGATTGAGTTGAGATGATTTGTTGATGAAGAAAGATTATTTTGTTCCATTATTTTCTTTATTTGACTTGGAGTACTCCTTACTTTACTCTTTGACTTTCTAATATCTCCCTTGACTAAGTCAACTTGGTGCTTTCGCCTTCCAAATGTATGATTTCTCTCTTTTCCTTGCTAGTTTTCGCTTATCTTTGCTCGAAGATTTGTCCTTGCTTGACTTGTTAATTTTCCTTGGTCCAGAGATCCCTCTGAGTGAGTTGGATACCCCCCTAACTCGACACTCGTGACAAGCCCCTAGAAAAGTAAATCCCAAATGTAGATCTCCAACATCCTTGATTTCTTGAAAATTCTTAAACATTGGGTTTTGTAGCAAAAAAAATTGTAGATGCCAATAAATTGTTCAGTTTCCCCATTTGACCAAGGAATTACCTTCAAAATACCTCTATAAGTCCCATTTGCACCCCCAAAATTAGGAAAACCCACTTTTACTAAGCATATCTTCCTCCTAGATCACAATTTCTAAAAAATTCCAAGGGGTAATGGAAGTAGAAAAATTTGCTACTTCATCTAATCACTTTGACCAGTGACCCCTCAGGAACATATGCATTGGGATCCACAAATTGCATTGGGAAATATTATCTACTAAGGTGTACTTAGCAAGATTGGAAGACCCCATGGCCCAATGTACAGGGCATTCATCAAAATTTTCAGAGGTTTAGAAGCCTTGTTGACCCTTTTTCTCTCTCTGAAATTTCGCAAACCTATGGAGAAATGTATGAAATGTCATTAGAATGATGATTTTTTGTAACAAGATTAGGCGACTTGGGACCTGATCATCAAGTGAGTCCACTCTAGAGCATTGTTTTCACTTAGCTAATTATTCTCTCTTTTCAATGATGAATAACTAACTGGGTTTTTTCACTCACATACCTCCAAAGTCGGATTGTGGCTTGATGACTAAGCCTTGGGTCTGTCCTAATGCCTAGATTCGATGTATATTACCATGCTTGGCCATATCTAAAGTGTCGTGGAGTTTGACTAGGTCTTCATAGGATCTTTCAATTAATTAAAATTTCCCATAGGATGGGATTTTTAAATAATTCCATATGTAAACCCCCACAAAACCCACTTTTCCTAATGTAAGTAGAAAAAGTGGAAAATAAATTCAAAAAATTAATAATTAGAAAATATTTATTATGTTTTCAAAAAGTCAAAAAAATCAAGAAAGTGACATGGAAATTTAAGTGGAGGCCAAAGGTGATTCGGCAAACATGAGAATGGTATGTCTTAAATAACTATGTAGGCCACCTATATACTTCAACAAAGTTTCAGGTGAGTCTAAAGAAACGCCTAGAATCAAAGCTCTTTTCCTAAATTCTTGGGTGTAACTTTGTACACTTTGCCCTTTCAATTGGCGAAGAGTTTTCCAACTCATCATAGCTTGCTGCATATAAGCTAGTGGATAGAATTATTTTTTAACTGTAGAAACAAATTCATTCCAGGTAGAAAGAATTTTACCATGCTTCTTCAAATCAGCTTATGTCCTGCCTTCCCACCATACCAGGGCGGTGCCTCCAAGGCGTGGGCTAGATAGCTAAATCTTTCTCCTTTCTGAATCAATGTTATGTACTCTGCAATATACATCAATTTGTTTAATCCAGTTATCTAGCTTTGCTGCATTCAATTCTCCATCATAAACTGGCAAATCAAACTTCACATCTAATTTAATCAAAGAAGATTTCTTCTTTTTATTTTAGGGCTTTCCTTGTGTGAAGAAGATGATGATGAAGGTGATGATGGGGGAGATGGTGGAGAGGGCTTCTCTTCTTTTCCTTTGCCTTCTGGGTGGGAAACTAGAAGAGGTTCTTCTACTTCTTTATCTTGTTTCGAGGTTGATGACTCTTCACCTCTACCTTTCTTAAATTCTCTATACATTTCTTCTACCATGGCTCTCATGGTCATGAAACTGTCCATGAACTGGGAGTCTGATTCCAAATGACTTTCTTTTGACATTTTCCTCTTAGGATAGACTCTTCTGATTTATGGGTTAGCTTCGACCAACTCTCCTTCTCTTAATTTAAGCTTTGATCTAGTTATGATTCAACAAAAGAATCTAGCACAAGCTTGTCTAACCTTAGTAACCTAGAGCTCTGATACCACTTGATCTGTAATTGATCCAAGACAAAAAATTAAGGTATTACAGACTCATGTGCATGGATTTCCCTATGTTATTTTATGCAACGGATCGATAAGATTGGGAAATACACAGGAACTGAAGCAGTTAGAGAAAACATAACAGGCAAACATGTAAACACAACAAGTTTAATAAGGAGTTCACCCAACACTCCTGAGCTACATCTCCCGGTCTAGCCTTCAGTGGTGGCCTCTCTATTATGTTTTCAAAAGCAAATTTTTTACAACAGTGAGCTCAATTTGAGTCTCACACAGCAGAAACAATTCAGTATGACTGTACTTGGATCCCCCATGTCTCGGGAGTACACTGACTCTCCTTACTGAAACTCGACCTCTGTTGGTCACCGTAGTATGTGCCCAATCTGAGACTCACACATGACAAGCATATACAGAGGAGTTCACTTGAACATCTCAAGCCTTGTTTGGAGCACAAATACTCTCTGACTCTCTCTGTCTCTGTCTATCTCGATGCTACCTTTGCCTTTGCAGGTCAACTCGGCTTCTTCTCTCTGCTCTCAGCTTTCTGCATCTAACTTACTTGCTTCTTTCTCTATCAGTTCGTGGCTTTAAAGCCAATCTTCTTTCTGACTGTTCATTTCCGCTTCCCAGCTTTCTGGTTCCCCTACCTCTATCTGTTTGAATCCATCTATTCTGCGTAATCATCACTATATAACACCTCACAGGGAGGTGGCCACCTATTCTGTAATGGATGAGGGTGTCAGCTCTCTCGGACATGTTTGAACGGTCATTATTTCTGTTTGCTCCAAGAATGCCCACGAAATCGAATCTTTTGCCAACTCATCGTCTATTTCAGACTTCAAATCCCATGTGATCTTTCTCTATAACCTCGTCAAATCCAGTCACCCATTGGGACGCTTCTCCACCGTTGATCTAGGCTCCCCAAATCCTACAGTTGTCACTCATCTTGGGCACTTGAGTAGCTCAATGGTTACCCACCTGATGTGAGTGGTTTTCTCTCTCTTCTGCTAGACACGTGGCAATCGATGTGTGGCATCGGGCAAGACTTAGTTGAAACCACTTACCGCCTCAAGCCCTTCTGATATCCTACCAGTTTTGTGGAATCCTGCCCTCGACGGAATCGGCGCGATATCCTTTACATTTTATAACCTTTCGGGTCCAGGCACTCGGGGATTTTCCTTCTTTGAGGGCTTTTCCCGGTGATATGTGATTAGAGACTTCTCACTAATCACTAATCGCATATCAGAAACCACCCCCGTTTCTCTAAAAGGCCTCCTGTTTTGCTAATTCGTGACAGTGTGCGTTACCATTGGCTGACGGTCTGTGCACTTGACCGAGGGTCCTCATTGCTCCGCGCTGATCACAAATTGCAAGTGTTACAAGGATATCTCTGATAATCTTGACCTTAATAAGACATTGATACTTGGCATAATTTTAAGAGTTCATGAAAACTTAGAGTGTGTTCTAGGATCCAGTTCAAATCAGTGAAGACCCCACCTCACTCCCCCTTGTCATACGCAACACAAAGGAGTTACACTCTGCCAATTAACAGACTCCTATGCACAACAAAGAAAATGCCAACCAACAGCTTCATTTCACTTGTCATTTCATGGAGATTGCACAATAGTTAACTAAAGGCGTGTATCCCTATTCGTTCCAACTTTTTCACACTTGTAAACACAACTAACACGCAACACCAATGGGTAGTCTATGTATTTCTTTTGTGCCAGTTTATAACACTTCTTTCGGGTATACATTTTTTGTTGGAGTTATTCTCTCCCTTACCCCCTGTTCTTCCACACTTGGTAGAAGATTTGTATCATGCAACTCTCTCTACAGGGTATGCTGGCCAACTCTACCCATCTTCACTACTACACTCAAAGATTTGTTGGACACTTGGGTAGATATCACAATCACTTAGAAAATTTGAATTTATTTTGGGATTATCATCAACATGCCATTTGGTTTACCATATCACATCTGGATCCTCTCAAATTCTTGTACAAATAATCCCTTTGAGCTCTCATTTGCCCATGGTTTGAAGCTTGATGGTTGATGAAACGTTTCTCCTATGTACACTCTTTATTGGATCAATAATATCAAGACTTTGGAGGTCTAATCTCTTGGCTTGTGGACTCATGCTTAGTTGTGGGAGGTAACACTTGTGTTGTTTCAATCATTCATATGCTTTTGCATCCATAATCTATTTGTTTACTTGCAAAGTTAATTTTTTTGGTAGCCTAGCTCATAGAGGCATTGTTGTCTAGGGGAGAGAAATCCAACTATTTGGATATCTTCTTGGATAGTTGCTCATATCCTAGGC
Source organism: Pinus tabuliformis (assembly GCA_031772625.1). Lineage (NCBI taxonomy): Eukaryota > Viridiplantae > Streptophyta > Pinopsida > Pinales > Pinaceae > Pinus > Pinus tabuliformis. The sequence continues at coordinate 59,956,725 of CM062812.1, forward strand.
TTGGATTGGACTTATGTGTTCTTGGTTGAACAATAAACTAATCATTGTCATCATATGAGAAAAGTCTCTAAGGTTCACTAATATTTTCTCTTGAAGGTTCTTTTGCGTTTAAGTGTTACAGGTTGCCTCGCACACTTGAAGGCGGTGAAATTCTCGATTGAACCATACACCTCTAGGATGGCTAAGAGAACCAAATCCAATGTTAACTAAGACTTTGTAAGTTCTCCAAAAGGATCAACCAAAAGAGGGCTTTTGAGCCTCTCAAGATATGCTTCTCTCCATCCCACAAAATTTAAATGATCTCTTGGTCACTTCTTGGATTTGCCATTGAATATCAAAGCACATAGGCTTGAGATTAGGCCATTGTCTCAACAATGGTCATTTATTTTTAATCTAAGAGGAACAAGTTTGCTTGTTCCCTTTGATCAAAAATTAAAATAGTTTCTAACTTGCTTGGATTCAATTTCCTCTTTCTCTAGATTTTCTTAAATCATATTAGGCTCTTATTGTCTCATGTGCAAGTTCATTTAAACTCACTAATAAATCAATTTTCACTTTTTTATGGTAGAACTTCGAGGCTGTCCACTGGACAGATATAAGGACTCACTTGGGGCAGCCACAACAAGCAACTGAGGGTGTGTTAAAACCCCTTGAAATAACCTTTGAAGTAGACCCAAATTTCTCCTTAAAGTTTACTTTTTCTCCAACCTTCTCGGGTAGACATTTCTCTATCTCAAAGATTGATTTTCCTTGCAGCCTATGGGCAGACTTTGCCTCATTTAAGGACTGATTTTTTGTAACATTTGAGCATATTTTAGGTTTTCCTTTGGGTGGACATGAAAGGGAAAGATTCCAGCCCCTTTGGGACAGATATGTAATGTCTCCTTAAGAGAACTCACATAAGTTTTCATTAGAGGAATTTACCTCTTGGAATAATCCAATATTTTCTCGTAACTTTTCCCAGTTACATTTGATTCTTCAACTAATTGGATTCCTCTTGTTGGCCACACTTTGTCAACAGTCCAAAGAAGCAGGGTACAAAGAAGTGAAGGAAATTTTTTGAAGATCAAAGTCATCAACCAACACAATTATGTCATTGTAAACCCAATTTCTGCAAGTTGTTTCTTAAATGATGCTAGTCTGACCATTTAATTATGTAACTACACTTAGGTAAGCCTCTGATTTTGGCAAAGGATTTCATCCTAGGAAGATTTTTAACCTCACCAAATTATGTGTGTTTCTAAACACGGATAATCACAAAGTTCTTTTTCTAGATTAAACCCCAAATCTAGGGTGGAATTCGTTGACAAGGTCTTCAGTGATTTCTAGTGTTATATTGAGTCTATTGTAAAAGTGTGTTTGGGAATAATTTTAGCACATTAGCTAAATTATTTTATTACAAGCACACTTGGTTTCATACTAGATCATATTGTGTTGCAAAATTGGGTAAGTTATTGAGGATCTAAGTCTAAATGTGTATTTCCCCTTTCAAGGGTTGAATTTTTAATAATTTGATGTAAAAAATATTTTAGTGCATGGTTACTCATAGTTAGACACCATGGCTAAAATATTTGAAAGTGGAAAATCCATTAAATCCCTTCTAGAGTCAATTAATTAATTTTTCTAGCAAAATCCTAAACCAGAAAATTAATTAATTATGAGTCACAAATTAAGTATAGAGAAATTAAATTCTCTCTAAGTGTATAATAATAATAAAAATTCGTGGGTCAAAGACAAGTCAATTTTTGGAGGTTCTCCACCAACGGAAAAATGGATATTTTAAGAAAATTTGAGCCCTTGGACTTTGATGGTTAAGTCAAAGTCAAATTTTTGAGAAAATTAATCCAAAATATTAATTTTTTTATTAATTAAAAGTGAATTTTAAGAAAAAATCGAATTTCTCCTCAAAATTAAAAATTCAACAATGGAGATTAGAAGATGATCAAGTTATTTTCAACGGTCGAGATTATTTTAACGAGGATCAAACTAACTAGCCATTATTGTCCACTTAGAGGGGTTTCTCTATATAAAGAAGCTATTTAAATTTTAACTTCTATTTGACATCTTTGGATGATCTGCAATTTTTTTTGTAATGCTAGTATTGAGTTACTGCTCTCCTGGGAACATTATTTTATCATAATAGAAAGACTTTGGAGTTCAGTTCATGGTGTTCTTCTTCTATTGAGTTGTGGTATGTGTTAGTTATGTGTGATCCTATATTGTGCTAAATACATTTTTCAATTGTTATTTCATTTATCAGTGATAAGAACATAGTATTGATACATGCTATCTTAGCTAATCTAATTCACTATATGATATAATAATTTTATGTTGAGAAAATTATAGCGATTTACATGTATGTTAACCCTTGGGCTCCAAGTTCATAGACTGTGGGGAAGAGTGGACTATGTTTAGGGTCTGAGATTTCATTGTGGTAATTAATTATGCAGGAGGATTCTGGCCAATATCCATATTTCAAAAATTATTCATCCAATGCTAATTATATATATATATATATGGGCTAAAAAGAAATTATTTCCTAACGATAGTTTGTCAATTTAATTTTGTAAATATTGTACATTTGTAAATAACTTATAAATTATCTTCCTAACCCATTTTATTTTGCAACAGTTGGGTATATGGGGTTTCATATTTTGTATACATATTTGAAGTTTTGGAATTCTTTTATTCATTTTGTTGGTGATAGCTCAAGGGTTTGAAGCAAAAAAAAATTCTGGGCTATTCATCCAAGTAAGGAAGGATGATCTAGGCCCATGAGGGTAAGATCTAGCCTCCTTAGCTTCCAACAACTCAATGTCCAGCTAAAGAAGGGAATCTGTCCAACACTTTGTCAGTGATTTTTGGCATTTTTGGCAATTGCGGGCTTTTGAATTTTTTTTAGGACCTAAGACCTAGTTTCCACCCCTCCTTTTCCCTAGCTATCAACCCTAGAGGCCTTCTAAGGTCCTTGGCCCCCTTCCTTGGCTTGGTCACAACCATTTTAGGGTTTTTCGTGGCCTCTTAAGGCCCTCGATTCCCTTGCCTAGCCTAACCGCAGGCCTTTGGGGGCCTCGACCTTCCTCCTATCCCCTTGTCATGGGTTGGGGGAGCCTACTTTGGCCCTCGAGCCCTCTTCTACTGCTTGTCATATCCCTAAAAATTTCTTATCCCTTAGTCACTAGCCCTTTTAGGGCCTCCTCTAGCCCAATGTCAGCCTTCTGAGGCTTGACATGAACCTTAGAGTGCTTCTTTTCTTTGGTAGTGGCCTTCTTGGGCCTTCTCTTCCCTTATTCAACCCTTTATTTTTCATTCCTAGCCCTAGTTTTAGGTTCCCTAGCCCTAGCCTATTTTCCTAGTCTTCATTCAACCATTATTCAATCATTGATTTAGTATTTCATATCTAATCTTCGGATTTGCAGTAATTCTAGAGCTAACTTGGTGGTTGCAGGTAGTCAAGTTCATTGGGAGCCTCACTAGCCATCTACAAGGCCATTAGGCCTATTGGTTTTCTCTTTAACCCTTTAATTTTATCATTGTCCTTGTTTTGAATTCTAAAGCCTTTTATTACAACAGTATATTTAAGGCATAAACACATTTAAAATACACCTAAATTGATCTAATAATTCACCAAAGGCATCAAGAATTAATCTAAAGTCAAATTGGGTGCATATAAGTGAGTATTTGTGGACTGTGGGTTAATTTCCAGATATGATATGTTTTCTACAACCATATAAATTCACTTACACCAGTGATAAATCACATAATCTTGGCCTGATAATAAATTTACAAGCATATTTTATCATTGGCATTGTTTAGGCTTGCTTCTATTGGAATATTTGGTCATTATTTGAAGGTTGTCATAATAATTTAAGGGATGATATACACTGCATAAAGGTCTGATATAAAATTTACAGTGGTGGAAAAGTGTTGAAAGTCATCTAATTTCACTTGGCTCTTGTTCCTTGCATCTTATGGATCTTGGATATTGTTTTATAGTGGAATTGGGTTTCTCTCCTGCTATTGCAATCATTCGTTTATTGGCTGCCCCATCTTGCATTTTTTTCATCATTGGCATCTATTTGCACTCTTGCATTAACATATTCCATTAATAAATGCAAGTGCTATAATTGAGTTGATAATTGTTTTAATGAGATTGGATTAACAAGTAACATTGTGATTAATGCTCTTGCTTCTCATCGCTATCATTGTTGTCAGATAAGTGGGTATATTTATTTTCATTAATAGCTCTTGTGGATTTGTAATCTAAGTCACTCTTGAAGCACCTTAATCAAATTTAATCATAATTGTGATAAGAGATCTAATTGCATCCATAAGGAATCTAATCTCTTTCTTGTGTATCTAATTGGCATATTGATTTTCCATTGTTAAGATCTTGAAGATTTGCTAATTATACATAAAGAATTGTATTTAATTTTTTGAGCATTGATCTTGTCTATCTCTTGAAGCAATTGTCTATTGGTAATATTGGCAATATTTTATGGCTTCGTTTATTTTGAGCACTTTCTGTTGTGGTGAATATTTCCATTATTTATTGTTAATTACTTCATTGTTCTAGATTGAATATCATTGTCTTTCAAGTACTTATGGAACTTAATAATCTCACCTTAACAGCACTCACTCATATTTTGCATTTGCATCTTAGGCCTAGTTGTGCACTAATTAACTTAATTCCAAGCATAAGCTTGGTCGATAAAGAGATAGGCCCACCACCTTTCTCACCCAGCTTGAGAAGTCTAGAAACTCTTTAGTGGTTAACACGGTGAACTTGCATTCATCAGAGCCATAATCTCTGCAACGCTGAAGGCATCAGGTGGTTAGAACTCAAGGGGAGGGATCATTAATTAAGCCATAACTTGCTTCCCCTTGGTTTCTCTCTCACATCCTACTTTGGAGACTAACTTCAAAATAGTTTAGATGAATTATTCACTTAGATAGGCATATAATTTAAAATAAACCAAGATTCTGCATCTCACATATATTGTAGGATTTGCATCTCATTTAGGATCGTGAAACATCCTAAGGCAAAAATTGTTCATCTGGTTACTTGGTAAATAATTTGTATAAAGCAAGTATTTGACTTCATTAAAGCACTATCCTTCCACGATAAATCTAATCTAATATTTAACTTGATAAATTAACCAAGTTTCTAGGTCATTCAGTTGTGTCTCCTGGATTTGTTGGTTGCCAACAAGTCTCTCATCTTCACATTTCATAAGGACTACCCCCCATATCCTGTTGTAGGGAGACAAATATGTTGGTTGCAGTATTGGTTTGTATTTAACTCAACATTTGTTTTGTCAATCCGGAATCATCAACTTTGAGGTGCAGTACTATATGTACCACAAAGACTCTGTAAACCCTATCTAATTTCACTAAATCAAATCATAAGCAATTCTTTCACCCTGCAAACTTAGAACAAGATCTCTACTTGAAGTTTCACTCCTTTGATTAGTCTTGTCTTCAGAAAGAGAGAGCAACTTATTAAAAAAAACAACTAAACTACCAATGACATTCAACGTGGACAAAACTTTTAAAGCCATAACCTCACCAGTCAAGCAAATTAAATTAACTAGAATTCATTCACATATAACTTTGTGGTTCAATTCATTACATGCATTAATTAAAAGTTTTCCTGCAAATACATCTCATCAATCTTCAAACCATGCATGGAATGTGTTTGCAAAGCCCAACAAATAGAGATTAACAATGATGTCTCGAATTCTAGTTTGACACCAATAAATCAATTTGCCATCACACTTTCATAAAATCATTCCCACTCACAACAATTTTCTCATGACTCTCAGTAAATGAAATGCAACACAGAGTATTAAATGCAAACCACAATCTCGTTCTCTTAACAAATTAATTTCAAATAATACTCTGTTATGCTTTGGATACTTGCACTTAGTATGATGCATGTACTCAATATGATGCTTGTACTGAGAAAAATGACCCTAGCCCTGAACTTAACACAGATCGAAAAAATAAAGATTTATAGGAATAAATCTGGAACGAGAACACCTCTATTTGCTTAGACAAGGAGACAATCAATGTTTCAAATTTTCATATAGATCATAATCACCCCAGACAGAGTCAAGCCAGGTCATAACGGAGCACAGGAAACGAATAAAAATAAATTCAAAGGTCGAGTGCAGAACATAGATCAATGATATGAGAAAATTACCAAGACTTAAAGCAGTTGCTTACCCACAATGGTTCATACAATAAAATCAGGCTTGTCACAGCCAATCGACCTCGACCCAAGGTAACTCAAGTTAAAAATAGTGGGTTGTCTCGACCGATAACAATAGAGCTATCATTAAAAAATAATCAATATTTACCCCAAATCACAGCCTTTGAAATGTTCGATAGTCAACCCAGAAAGGTACTTAAGTCATGAAAATCAATAAAAAACAAATGTACAAGAACAACCACCCAGATCAATGAATAACCAATTGAGATAGAGCTAGATCTAACAGTTTCAAGTCAAAATCGAAACACTCATACAAAAATATGATAGATTTAGAACTCCTGCAGTCATTTAAAATATAATAACTGTGTGTTTCATTAACAAAATAACGATTCAAATCCAAATCATATATTCAAAAAACTATTGCAAGCATGAAATAGCAATCTTCAGTATGAGAGCAGTGTGATACCAAAGGATCAATATACAAATCCACATGTGTTTAAAATCAAATATACAACAATGCTTCAATCACAACACACACACACATTAACTCTACAAATGATATACAACAGGTTGTGGAGCTGGGCTAGTGAGCCCTTACCAAACCAACTCTCACACCCGGATTAAAGAGATCACTTACAAAAATAGGAAATTAATCATTCATAACAATATAACTCACAGATTTAGATAAAATCCTGGCACAAAGGTGTTGGCATTATGATACAAGTATGATACAGGTGTTGTACTTGATGGCAACGCACTCAAATGACAGATCATAGTGCAGTAGGTCAATAGCAAAAGATTAATGATCAGAAATAGGTATACACAGGTTCACCGTGACAAAGGCGCGTATACACACGGGTTAGCAAACCAAAAGGTGTGTATAATGCACACACACACTTTTGTTGGCATTATGATGTATGTGTTGTACTTAATGGCAACCCACTCATAGAAGAACATCTCACTTATATACATTCGGATGAATCTACATAAGAGATATCAGATGTGACATAATACATGGGATGCAGGACAGCTTAAAGGAATCAAATGACAAGTCCTTAGTATGACAAGTAAGCCTTGCCATCAAGTCCAAAGGGGGAGATTGTTGGCATTATGGCTAAAGTGTTGTCCTTGATGGCAACCCATACAGGTGATAGATCACAGTACTTCAGGTCAGTAGCAGAGATTGATGATCAGCTATCAAATATTGAAGAAAATAAGGGGTACGCAGGCACACCGTACAAAAGGTGCGGACACGCAGGCATGTCTTAGAAAAGGTGCGTACATACCCGCAGGTACACCATGTAAAAGGTGCGGACCCCAGTTCACGCACTTTCATGCAGTGAAAAAGTATTCTCACGTGGGAATCCGATGGTGGACCATAGTATTTAGCCCGACGTATTTGATCCTATGGTTTGGTCAGTGGTATTGTTTTATATTATTATTATTATTATTGAGCCCCATGTTTTTGGGCCCCTTGTATTGGTTATCTATGGTATTGATCCATGATTTTAGGAAGAGCCTACCTATATAAAGCAAAGGAGATCATTTGGCTAGACACTTGTGAAAGAAGAAGATCTTAAGAGAAGCTAGATCTGAAATTCTTGTAATCGGTTTGTGAGAAAGAGTTGAATCAATATCAAGGAGAAACATGAGAATTACAAGTCGGATCTACTAATGGGTTGATATCTCTGCGGCGCATGTTCAGATCTGTAGATCTGACAGTCTGGGTTATTCTTGAAGTCTTGAAATTATCTATACCCGCAGGACCGCAAGTAAAGTGAAAGAAAAGTGCGGAGATACGCAGGTGCAGAAGTGCTGCAGGTGCGTAGATACGCAGGCCCAGAAGCGCTGCAGTGCGGAGGTGTGCAGGCAGTTCATAAGACACAGAGCGCAGGTACGCAGGAAGTCTGTGAGGCGCAGTGCGTGGGTAGGCAGGAAACCAGTTGGAAACAGTGCGTACTTATACGCAGGTGTTCTATGGGTGAAGCTGCGTACTTCTCATGAAATCTATTTAGCTGCCCCTGTTTATTATTGTTGTGTTCTGGGTTTTGAAGTGATGTCTGGTTTTTGTTATTAAGTTCTGATAACAAGCAGTGATTGATTAAATGTTTATACATTGATGGATGAATGGATCAGGTTCTTATTGACTCATTTTATGTGATCTGATGGACTAGATCTGATTGATGACTCACTTGTATATGTATTGATCTAGTGCTTGGGTAATTCAGAAGGTTGTTTGATTATGAGCTTCAATGTTGTTGGGCCCAGTATGAAAATTGGATGAAATGTGGCCTTTCAGATTATGTGTTGTGCTTCAGTGTATCCAGTCTGAAAATTGATGAAACGTGGTACCTGGAGGAGTGTAGATTGTAGGTCAGCACCTACGTACTAGTATCTAAGCTAGTACAAGAGCTAAAGGAAATATTTGGAGCATTGTAGCAGGTAGCAACCTGCGTACTAGTAAATGGATCGGCTAGTACAAGAGCAAAGGGGGTTGTAGCTCCCGTACTAGTATAAGACTGCACCAGTACAAATATTGTAAAAGGATTTTCTTATTAAAAAGAAGATTGAGATGACTTGCAGCAGGTGGTTTTCTCCCGCATTGGGTTTCCACCTTATATCATGGTGTTCATGTGTGTGCCTTATGTGTGATGATCTATTCTATGTTACTGCATCTGTTAACTGATAATATGGTTGATAATGTTCTAATGCACTCATTGAAGATCAATTAACTTAATGATAAGAAGTTGTGGAAGTAGCATATATCAATCTGATTATGGAAATGAAAAAGTTTTATTAATGTGATAATACTGATTCACCCCCCCCCTCTCAGTATTATTTCCAACAACTTTCACAGAAGGAAAGGCACATACATGTTGGAAAACTAAGTTTTGGTCTGTGGTATTTGGACCATGGTATTTTGGTATTGGTCCATGGTATTTGGTCTGAGTTATTGACCCTAGGTTTTTGGTCCAAGGTATTGGTCCTAAAGTGGTTTTGGTCCATGGTATTGAGTAAGGCCTAAACCTATATAAGGAGAAGAAGATCATTAAGAAAGTGTGCAAGTGGTGAATATATGATGAAGTGTGAGATCTAGTATGCTGGTTATGGGTTTGTGATGCTTTTCTTGATCTAAACCAAGGATGCACGTATGCGGTTGATGATGGATGATGGATCGAGATCATAAGGCTTGGAATGTATTATCATTATGTGGTTTGATCATGGATAGAATAGATCTGAATTATTGCCGCATGTTTTATTATACAAATGTTATGATCTGGGTATGGCTGATGTCTGGAATAGCTGCAAAGTTATGAGTAAATATTTGCAGATCTGTATGCGGGTTCACTTTGGTAAAAGCCCGTATACACGCTAGTTCGGCTCATCAAAGTAGCATATACAGTATGAAGTATGATATTTGAAGTTGCAGTTGGATCTGGTTGTTGTTGCAGAATTCTATGGTCTGCTCTGTGTTTTCGTGACTGTGCTTTGTTGACAGGGTTTCAGTGTTTCAGTGTTGGGTAATTCAGAGATTGATGATGCAGGTGTAGTTGATGGGTGTATTGCAGTGGTGATTAATTTTGTGCTTCAATGTTGTTGATGGGTCCAGTATGAAAATTGGATGAAACGTGGCCTCAGATTATGGTGTTGTGCTTCATGAGTATCCAATATGAGAATTTATGAAACGTGGTCCCTAGAGGAAGAGAGAAGGTCGTAGCCTTCTGTAGGCTGGCACCTACGTGCTAGTAAACATATCAGCTAGTACAAGAGCCAGGGGGTTGGAGCTCCCTTCTAGTAGCATCTAGAAAACGAGTGAAGATTGGAGCCTTTAGTAGGGCGGCACCTACGTACTAGTAAACATATTGGCTAGTACAAGAGTCAGGGGGTTGTAGCTCCCTTCCAGTAGTAGCTGGAGAACGAGAGAAGGTTGTAGCCTTCTGCAGGTGGTGCCTGCATACTGGTATGAGTCTATGCCAGTACAATATTGTAAATAGGTTTTTCTTATATTAAAGTAAGACGGAAGCAGGTGGTTTTTGTCCCGCATTGGGTTTCCACCTTATATCATGGTGTTCATGTGTGTTTCTTATGTGTGATGATCTATTCAGTTTTACTGCACCTGTTTACTGTTTATATGGTTAATGAAGTTCTGATGCACTGATTAAAGATCAACATATAATGGATTAACTGAATCATAAGTTTACTGGACATACGCTAGTTGCATTAAACACAGTTGCATGTACACGCGGGTTCCCTTAACTAAAGTAGCGTATATGAATCTGTATATGGAAATGAAAAATTTATTGATTTGCTAATACCAATTCAGCACCCCCCCCCCCCAGTATTATTTCCAACAATTGGTATCAGAGGAGGTCCTTTGGTAGAAGCTTGATCACTTGAAGGAGATCAGTAGAACAATGGGAAAGAAAGCGTGTCAGAAGAGGAAGACAACTCAAAGGAACAGTGACAGCCTGCTGTTAGGTGGAAGCAAGTATTCAAATTCTGAATCACCTCATATTGAAGATGAACCAGCAAATCAAGCATCATATAAAATCATAGATCAACAAAATCTATTTAATAAAAGGGAGAGTGCCCTCAAAGAAGAAGTTATCAGTTTAAAAGCTCAGCTAGAGTGTGCCTTCAGAGTACGTCAAATGCTGCAAGAGCGGAATGAAGAACAAGAAAATGAGATTCTCAAATTAAGGAAACAAGTGGAAGAAGGAAGAAAGTATGAAGAAATCTTGAACAAGCAATATCTGGAAAAGGAAGAACAACATCAGGTTGAGGTAAATATATTGAAAGGTAAATTAGAAGAAAACGATAAACTATTACAATTTCAAGACAGTACTAAGATTTTGGATGATATTCTTAGTAGTCAAAGGTCGCCTGCTATCAAAACTGGTCTTGGTTTTATGAAGTTGTTGAAGGTGAATCTAGCTCACAAGGTGACGCAAGGAACTCTAATGCAAAATCTGAAATTTTCATCAAGGAGATGAGAGGTCAACCCCATCAACAACCAAGGAAAGATAGTCTTCAAAGAAAATCCTTTACTCCTAACTGTGGAAGTGATAGATGGTTATTTCCTCTTATGAATAATGTTGCATGTTTTATATGTCATAACTTTGAGCATGTTGCAGCCAGATGCAGAAGTAGAATGGTTCAAGACCATCACATAGAAAGATAATCATGTTCTAGGTACTTTAAGGGATATTGTTTTGCCTGCAATATGTTTGGTCACAAATTTGTTGACTGATACAGAAGGAATATGAAATATGTAAGATGTTATTCATGTAACAAGCTTGGACATATAGCAAAGGAATGCAAGAGGAGATTTTGGGCACCATACCAAAAGGAGAAAACATCATCATAGTTGAAGATATGGAAGAAAAAGGAAGTACAGCCAGAAATGTGTGGCATAACAGAGTATACAGACATGACAGACTTAGAGGGAGCTGAAAGTGTGAAACTTCAGTTCTCTAAATCTCATACGCAGGTTCCTTGAAGACAAGTCGCATATATACATGAGTTTGAAGCTACACAGTCGTGTGTAGAATGGGTTGAGGAAAAGCAGTGGAGCAGACTCAAGAAAAAGTTGTTGATATGGTTCAATCAATTATTTACTCTGTTTGATGATGATTACAATCTGCTGATGATGTTGGAAATAATACTGAGGGGGGGGTGAATCAGTATTATCTAATCAATATAAATTTTTCATTTTCATACTCAGATTCATATACGCTACTTCAGTTAAGTATATCCACGTATATACACAACTGTGTTAAATGCAACTAGCGTACATCCAGTAAACTTATGATTCAGTTAGTTCATCTTCCATGAGTGCATCAGAACATTATTAACCATATGAACAGTAAATAGGTACAGTAAAATAGAACAGATCATCACACATAAGAAGCACACATGAACACCATGATATAAGGTGGAAACCCAATGTGGGTGAAAACCACCTGCTGCAATTCGTCTCTATCTTCTTTTAATAAGAAACTTCTTTTTACAATAGTACTGGTGCAGTCTTATACCAATACGTAGGCTTCTACCTGCAGGAGGCTACAACCTTCTTAACTCTTGTACTAGCCGATCCATTTACTAGTACGTAGGCGCCGGCCTACTGAAGGCTCCAACCTTCACTTGTTTTCCAGCTGCTCCTGGAAGGGAGCTACAACCCCCTGGCTCTTTTACTGGCCAATATGTTTACCAGTATGTAGGCACCGGCCTACTGAACTCTACGATCATCCCGAGACCACGTTTCATAAATTTTCATACTGGATCCATAAATACAAAACAATCAACTTATACCTGCATCATCAATCTCTGAATCACCAAATACTAAACCACTGAAACTAGAACACAGAAAAGACAATAGAACTCCGCAACAATAACCAGATCCAACTACCACTTCAAATATCATATCTCATAATGTATACGCTACTATGAAGAATCAAACCAGCGTACATACGCGCTTTTACCAAAGCCAACCCGCGTACAGATCTGCAAATACTTACTCATAACTTTGCAATTGTTCCAGACATCAGTCATACTCAGATTATAACATTCATACAATACAACATGCGTCAATAATTCAGATCTAGTATATCCATAATCAAACCATATAATGATAAACATTCCAAGCCTTAAGATCCTGATCCATTGTTCATCATCATCCACATGAGTGCCTTCTTGGTTCAGATCAAGCTAAGCATCACAAACCCATGACCAGCATACTAGATCTCACACTTCATCAGATATTCAATCCTTGCACCCATTCCCCCCTTGGCCTAATGATATTCCCTTTAAATAGGTTTAGGCTTCTCTCAATACCATGTCCAAAACCATGTTGAACCAATACCTTGGACCCAATACCTGGGATTAACACTTCAGACCAAATACCATGGACCAATACCAAAATACCATGGACCAAATACCACAGACCAAAACTTAGTTTTCTGACATGTACGCGCCTTTCATTCTGTGAACCTGCGTGTGTACGCATACGCACCTTTTGTTCTTCTCACCTGCGTATATACGTGCTTTCATCAAGGTTAACCTGTGTATATCTATCTCTTGACCTGTTGTACTAAGATCTGTCCTCTGATTGAGTTGCCATCACCTGTATCATACCTCTGAGTGAGTTTCCATCAACGACAACACCTGTATCATAATGCCAACAATCTCCCCCTTTGGACTTGATGGCAACAACCACACCAAGTCACTCTCCCCCTTTGACATCAAGGGTAAAGGGTGGACCAAGATATTCTCTTCCTTGATATACATTTTGCTATCCATACTCCCCCTGAGTACCTGCTGAAATCTCTGATTGAGCTCCCCCTTTGTACATTTCAAGATGTACCAATCCATCCATGCTCCCCCGGAGCACATGCAAGGTCTACAAAAGCATAACATGACTCTATCAATCTCCCAACCAAGTGGGAATATACCAATTGTTTACTCATGACAACCAAGTACATATACATGACTCAACAACAAGAACCATTACATCATCCATCCCATGCATAGTGGGGTAACAAAACAAGGACCAGGAATCTAATCAAGACCATGATCAGTGACTATCATACATCATGTACGATCTGTACCATAAGCATCTGTCATTAGCATCCAGACCTATAACTTGCAATACCATTCTTTTGACTGACCAAAAATAAGTAGCAAGATGTATCATTTGGCTACATAAGCATCATCACCAAAAAATGCCAACAATGCATTATTTAAGTATATGCTCCCCCTGAACCTGTGCCATGCCATCATCAAACAATGATTGAACCATATCAGACTCTGTACTGCTGATTTTCTTCAGATGATCATATACGCGACTGTTCAACGTCTAACTCGTGTATATACGCGTTTTGTCTTCATGAAACAAGTGTATGAGATTTAGAACACAGAGGTTCCACATTTTCAACTTCCTCTGAGTTTTTCATGTCTGTGTATACTGCTATGCCACATATTTCTGGTTGTACTTCCTTTTTCTTCCATATCTTCAACTGTGATGATGTTTTCTTCTTTTGGTATGGTGCCCAAAATCTTCTCCTGCATTCCTTTGCTATGTGACCAAGCTTGTTACATGCATAACATCTTACATCTTTCATATTCGTTCTGTAGCAATCAATAGCTTTGTGACCAAACATATTGCAAGAAAAACAATATCCCTTGAAGTACCTAGAACGTGATGATCTTTCTGTGTGATGGTCTTGAACCATTCTACTTCTGTATTTGGCTACAACATGTCCATGATTATGACATACATAACATTCAACATTATTCATCGGAGGAGATAATCATCTATCACTTCCATAGTTAAGAGCAAAATATTTTCTTTGAGGAATTTCTTTCCTTGGTTGTTGATGGGATTGTCCTCTCATCTCCTTGTTGAGGATTTTAGATTTTGCATTAGAGTTCCTTGTCTTACTTTGTGAACTAGATCCACCTTCAACAGATTCATGAAAACCAAGACCCGTTTTGATAGCAAGAGACATTTAACTACTAAGAATATCATCCAAGATCTTAGTACTATCTTGAAATCGTAATAGTTTATATTTTTCTTCTATTTTACCTTTCAAGATATCTACCTCAACCTGATGTTGTTCTTCTCTTTCCAGACATTGCTTCTTCAAGATTTCTTCAGACTTGCTTCCTTCTTCCATTTGTTGCCTTAGTTTGAGAATCTCCTTTTCTTGTTCTTCATTCAACACCTACAACATTTGACGAATTCTGGAGGCACATTCCAACTGAGCTTTTAAGCTAATAATTTCTTCTTTAAGGGCGCTCTCCCTTTTGCTAGGTAGATCTTGTTGATCTATTATTTTATATGATGCTTCATTTGCTTGTCCATCTTCAATTTGAGGTGATTTAGGATCTGAATACTTGCTTCCACCTAATGGCAGGCTATCATTGTTCCTTTGAGCTATCTTCTTCTTTTTCCATGCTTTCTTTCCCATTGTTCTACGGATCTCCTTCAAGCGATCAAGCTTTTACCAAAGGAGCTGCTCTGATACCAATTGTTGGAAATAATACTGGGGGGGTGAATCAGTATTATCTAATCAATATAACTTTTTCACTTTCATACTCAGATTCATATATGCTACTTCAGTTAAGTATATCCGCGTATATACGCAACTGTGTTAAATGCAACTAGCGTACATCCAGTAAACTTATGATTCAGTTAGTTCATCTTCCATGAGTGCATCAGAACATTATTAACCATATGAACAGTCAATAGGTACAGTAAAACAGAATAGATCATCACACATAAGAAGAACACATGAACAACATGATATAAGGTGGAAACCCAATGTGGGTGGAAACCCAATGTGGGTGAAAACCACCTGTTGCAATTCGTCTCTATCTTCTTTTAATAAGAAACTTATTTTTACAATAGTACTGGTGTAGTCTTATACCAGTACGCAGGATTCTACCTGCAGAAGGCTACAACCTTCTTAGCTCTTGTACTAGCCGATCCATTTACTAGTACGTAGGCGCCGGCCTACTGAAGGCTCCAACCTTCACTCGTTTTCCAGCTACTCCTGGAAGGGAGCTACAACCCCCTAGCTCTTGTACTGGCATGTAGGCACCGACCTACTGAACTCTACGATCATCCTGGGACCACGTTTCATAAATTTTCATACTGGATCCATAAATACAAAACAATCAACTTATACCTACATCATCAATCTCTGAATCACCCAATACTGAACCACTGAAACTAGAACACAGAACAAACAACAGAACTCTACAACAATAACCAGCTCCAACTGTCACTTCAAATATCATATCTCATAATGTATACGCTACTATGAAGAATCAAACCAGCGTACATACGCGCTTTTGCCAAAGCCAACCCGCCTACAGATTTGCAAATGCTTACTCATAACTTTGCAGCTGTTCCAGACATCAGTCATACTCAGATTATAACATTCATACAATACAACATGCATCAATAATTCAGATCTAGTCTATCCATAATCAAACCATATAATGATAAACATTCCAAGCCTGAAGATCCCGATCCATTGTTCATCATCATCCACATGAGTGCCTCCTTGGTTCAAATCAAGCTAAGCATCACAAACCCACGACCAGCATACTAGATCTCACACTTCATCAGATATTCAATCCTTGCACCCATTCCCCCCTTGGCCTAATGATCTTCCCTTTATATAGGTTTAGGCTTCTCTCAATACCATGGTCCAAAACCCTGTTGAACCAATACCTTGGACCCAATACCTGGGATCAACACTTTGGACCAAATACCATGGACCAATACCAAAATACCATGGACCAAATACCACGGACCAAAACTTAGTTTTCCAACATGTACACACCTTTCATTCTGTGAACCTACGTGTGTACGCATACGCGCCTTTTATTCTTCTCACCCACGTATATACGCACTTTCATCAAGGTTAACGTGCGTATATCTCTCTCTTGACCTGTTGTACTTGCCATCACCTGTATCATACCTCTGAGTGAGTTGCCATCAAGGACAACACCTGTATCATAATGCCAACAGATGAAGTGTGGAAATGTGTTAGTACTCATAAGTTGTTGTTTAGAAGTGTTTTTGATCCTAACTTGATGTATATCTGATTGATAATGAAGCCTTAATACTTCTTGCTGATATATGCATGATCATATCTGACAGTGAACAGATGGAACAGGTTCAAGGGGAGCATATGCTTCGAATAATGCATTGTTGGCATTATGGTTAGAATTCTTTGGTGATGATGCTTATGCGGCTAAATGATACATCTTGCTACTTATTGTTGGTTTATCAAGAAAATGGTATTGCAGGTCTAGACGCTGGTGACAAATGCTTATTGTGCAGATCATATATGGTGTATGATAGTTGTTGATGACTATCATGGTCTTGTCTAGATTGTTGGTCCTTTGTTATAAAATTCATGTATAGCATTTGATGTAAAGGTCATGCAAAGACCTAATTTGTACCCTTACTATTCATGGGAGGATGATGTAATAATGTCTATTTCAGTCATGTATAAACATTTGGTATATCCCCAGTTGGTTGGGTGAATGAGTCAAAAATGATGTATCCCCATATGGTTGGGAGATTGATGTATGTATGAGTCATTGGTGATAGGAAGTTCATACTCACTTAGTTGAGTTGTAGAGTCATGTTATTCTTTTGAAAAATATTTTTGCAGACTTTGCATGTGCTCAGGGGGAGCATGGACGAATTGGTACATCTTGGCATGTACAAAGGGAGAGCTCAATCGGAGATTTCAGCATGTACTCAGGGGGAGTATGGATAGCATAATGAATATCAAAGGGAGAGAATATCCTGGTCTACCATTTGCCCTTGATGTCAAAGGGGGAGAGTGACTTGGTGTGGTTTTTGCCATCAAGTCCCTTTTTGTTGGCATTATGATACAGGTATGATACAGGTGTTGTACTTGATGGCAACTCGCTCAGATGACATATCATAGTGCAACAGGTCAATAGCAAAGGATTAATGATCAGAAAGAGGTATACTCAGGTTCACTGTGACAAAGGCACGTATACATGCGGGTTAGCAAACCAAAAGGCGCGTATAATGTACACACGCACTTTCACATAAGGAAAGGCGTGTACATGTTGGAAAACTAAGTTTTGGTCCGTGGTATTTGGACCATGGTATTTTGGTATTGGTCCATGGTATTTGGTCCGAGGTATTGACCCTAGGTATTTGGTCTAGAAGAAGATCATTAAGCAAGTGTGCAAGTGGTGAATATCTGATGAAGTGTGAGATCTAGTATGTTGGTTATGGGTTTGTGATGCTTTGCTTGATCTGAACCAAGGATGCACCTATGTGGTTGATGATGGATGATGGATGGGATCATAAGGCTTGGAATGTATTATCATTATGTGGTTTGATCATGGATAGACTAGATCTGAATTATTGATGCATGTTTTATTATATAAATGTTATGATCTGGGTATCACTGATGTCTGGAATAGCTGCAAAGTTATGAGTAAATATTTGCAGATCTGTACGCGGATTCACTTTGGTAAAAGTGTGTATACATGCTGGTTAGGCTCATCAGAGTAGCGTATACAGTATGAAGTACGATATTTGAAGTTGCAGTTGGATTTGGTTCTTGTTGCAGAATTATGTGGTCTGCTCTGTGTTCTAGTGACTATGCTTTGTTGACAGGGTTTCAGTGTTTCAGTGTTGGGTGATTCAGAGATTGATGATGTAGGTGTAGTTGATGGGTGTATTGTAGTGGTGATTAATTTTGTGGTTCAATGTTATTGATGGGTCCAGTATGAAAATTGGATGAAATGTAGCCTTCAGATTATGGTGTTGTGCTTTAGGAGTATCCAGTATGAAAATTTATGAAACATGGTCCCTGGAGGAAGAGAGAAGGTCGTAGCCTTCTGTAGTTTGGCGCCTACGTATTGGCAAACATATCGGCCAGTACAAGAGACAGGGGGTTGGAGCTCCCTTCCAATGGCAGCTGGAAAACGAGTGAAGGTTGGAGCCTTCAGTAGGGTGGCGCCTACATACTAGTAAACATATCGGCTAGTACAAGAGCCAAGGGGTTGTAGCTCCCTTCTAGTAGTAGCTAGAGAATGAGAGAAGGTTGTAGCCTTCTGCAGGTGGGTGCCTAAGTACCGGTATGAGTCTGCGCCAGTACAAGATTGTAAATAGGTTTTTCTTATATTAAAGTAAGACGGTAGCGGGTGGTTTTTGTCCCTCATTGGGTTTCCACCTTATATCATGGTGTTCATGTGTGTTTCTTATGTGTGATGATCTGTTCTATTTTAATGCACCTATTTACTGTTTATATGGTTAATGAAGTTCTGATGCACTGATTAAAGATCAACATATAATGGATTAACTAAATCATAAGTTTACTGGATATAAACTAGTTGCATTAAACACAGTTGCATGTACACGCGTGTTCCCTTAACTGAAGTAGCGTATATGAATCTGAGTATGGAAATGAAAAATTTATTGATTTGCTAATACTGATTCACACCCCCCTCCCTCCCACTCTCAGTATTATTTCCAAAAAAAGGTTGTATTAATTCAACAGTGTTTACATCATAAGTTTTCCCAGTTGAGGAGCGAAAATTTCGGAAACATCTCCTTGTTCTCACTAGTTTGGCCAAGGGCTGAGTTATACAATTTATACATACTTTTGAATATCAAAGAGGTGGTATAGACTGACTCCTATTAGAAACAGTTGGATCTGAGATCCAGTTTTATTTCAACTTGAAACCAAATGACCTAGACTTAGACAATAGAAACTTGATCTATTTGGATAAGTTGACCATTAGATTCTTCATCCCTGCTTCCTCAGACTGTTATCATCGATGGAGGGAAACAAGCGGTCTTGCCAAATCTCATCAAAAGATCTGACTACTAGCTCATACTCTAAAAATTTGACTGCAAATCATGGTACAAGAAGCCACCTAGGTACGGGTAATTCATAGATTAGGGTTAGTGGCTTATATTGATCACAAAATTTTAGAAAATCACACAAATCAAATAAGTCTGACACTAAACATAAATTTGCCTACCTAGCTTTGTAAAATATTATATTTTCAATACTTCTCTTCAAAAACCACATCAAAATGAAGGATAAACACCATAGGTTTAGGAAAAAATTGAGTAAAATAGAGGCAGCTAAGGGAAAAAAATAAGACATTTTCAACACCCAACACTCCCCCAACCCTATATCCTTGTGTGTCCTCACACAAAATCGCCAACCTTTGCAAAAAAAAAAACTGGGAACCCTTTCCATCACTTGTTAACCTTGATATTGATTTCTATATACAAACTCGAGGTTTCCTTCTACTTCTTTCTTACTCTCTTACCCTTATCCTTTGAGTTGCCCAGTTCTTCTTTCAATTGTTTGTTCTTATCCTTGCAAGTGTTCAACTCATCTTCAAACTGTTTATTCTTTTCCTTCAATTCTACTATCTTCGCATTCAATTGGGCCATAGTGTTTTTCAAGGTTGAATTCAGAGTTTGAATGTAATGATTCAAGACTTCAATCTCCCTCACTTCATTCTACAAAAAGGAAATTCTCTTTGCATATTTCTTTTGTTTAAGCACGGTTCCAAGAGGAACCAAATCTTCTAAATTTTGAATTGGAACATTCTCATGATCACGACCTAGATCTTCCGTGGCTTCTTCAACAGTCCCTTCAAACTTGTCCTCCACTCACAACTTCTTATTAGCAATTTTAATTTTATTCCCTTTTTCCTTAGTGCTCACCCAGACCTTAGTGCAAGTGCTTGCTTCAATAGTAGATTCCATGAGGATTTCACCCTGATTCAACACCTGAGGACTATGTATTACCACCTCTGTTTCACACACAGGATTGTGATCATATTCCGGATCTTCCACAGGGATGTTTTATGTCACAGGAATATCTTCAGCCACAGGAATGATTTTAGCTAGGACATATTCATTTTCTACAGAAGGAGGGGCAAGCTCTACCTGAGCCCTTGCTCTAGTCATTCTCTTGGAACTAGTCATGGACACCAAAGCTGGCTCCACCCTTACATTCTCAGACCCCTCCAAGGGTTTACTCTATTTTACATTCTTCGTCCTCTCCACAATTTTACTTTGCTTCATAGTCTCAGACCCTCCCACGGGTTTTCTCTGCTTCACAGTCTCAGAACCCTCCACAGGTTTACTCTGTTTTGCACTCTCAAACCGTTCCAAGGGTTTACCCTGTTTCCTTTTGCCATCACGTTTATGCACCTGCATAGAAAATCCTCCTAGGGATTGTTCTTCTAAGTTAACATGTTGTCTTAAGCCATTGATCTTGAATCGCACTAAAATTAGTCCTAGTTAGACCCTCATTGGTTCAATTCCTTAGAAACTAATATCTTAATTAACTCAACATGATATAGTCACTTCTCCTTCTTGTTAGGAGGACTCCTTCTAATTCCATGTGACATTCTTTTCAAGCTTTTAAGAATAAAATGAGGAAAATTCAAAGTTTGACCTAATTGGAAATGTAGCATGAGTCGAATATGATAGGGGAGTACCATTCAGAATCGACCTTCATAGGTCAAGAACTTTTGCAGGATCAACAACAAACTTCTCCACTTCTCGATCAAGCATTTCACATGGATATTGTCCCTCCAATCAACCCTATGATTAGGACCTGTCATGAACCTCTACCATGCATTTGTATCAATTTCTCCCCTTTTAAACCAATCCTCTCCCTCCTGAGGAAGATCGGTTACCTCAGTGAAAAATTGCTCATAAAAATTAAACACCAAAGACCCGATTGTTGCCCTCTTACCATTTTTTATGATTTTTCTTCTGATTTTTTTGCTTAATTTATTTATATTTATTATTATTTTTATTTTTATATAGTTAGAAGAGATACAATCAATTAAATACTCACAATAGGATGGTGATCTCCCTTGCCTACCAGTTTCAGATCTGATTGTTGTTGAACTTGTTGCATAAAGTCTTTCTTGGTGTTGGGTTGATGATATAATCTAAGTCTATGTCCATTCACTAGGAATATATTACCCTATTCATCAATGGTCTTTATCTCAATTGCCCCGTTCTCGAAAATTCTAACCACCTCGTAAGGTCCCAACCATCGTGTGTGGAGCTTCCCTTTTACAGTTTTTGAACTTTGAGTCATAGAGGAGCACCCTGTTGCTCAACTGGAATTTCTTTCTCTAGATTAACTTATCATACCATTTACTACGTTGTTGTTGAATCAAAATAGATTTTTTTACAACACCTCTTCTCATCTCATCCAATTCACTTAACTATAAAAGGCGCTAGTGTCGTGCCTCCAAGAGATCTAATCCCTATGGGATTGCAGTACTGAAAATTTTAATCTGGAATTCAATTGGCAACAATACTTGTTTCATGTACACCTGCTCATAAGGTGTGTGGCATGTACTATTTCTCCAAGTAGTTATGTAAGCCCACATTGCTTTTGGTAGCTTGTTTACCCAATCCTTTTTATGGATATTCATTGTTTTTGTAAGGATGGATTCAATCACTTTATTTGTGGACTCTACCTGGCCATTTGCTTGCATGTGGTATGGTGTAGATTTTCTGTGTCAAATTCTCTATTGATGTGTAATTCCTTTCACCAAATTAGAAACAAATTGTGGTCCATTTTCAGTAACAATTTCTCGCAGTACACATGAGGTACACCAAATCTAGTAAAATTTCTAGTAAACAAGAAATCAACAACAACTTTTTTAGTGGCATGAGGACAGCCCTAGTTTCTACCCATTTTGTCACAAAATTTGGTACAAACCAAGATATATATTTTGTTTAAATATGTTGGGGCTATAGGCCCCACAAATTCAATGGCCCATCTTTCAAAGGGCTCTAGCATGACCTACGGGCACTGTTACCCACCATTTTGACGGTGATATCTGATTTTTTTCTAGAAGATGGTCCTTAGCCGGCAACCAACAACCCCGTGTAGCCACCAAGATTTTTGTGCCACTTATCAGCCACTTAAGCTAGCGATGTGGTCCCCTCACCCATCTGTCATGATTGTATGTTTGAAGGTGGTCCTCTCGAACCTAAAGGCATGCCTTGTCATTTGGTAATTGAGTATTGTAGTTTACTTATCATGGAAACTCTTAGGCATGGGTTAATGGGGGGATTCGTTGGAAATAGTGGGCTAGGTTTGTGCTCTTGTCCCCTAGACCTATTTTGGATGTTAACCTTGGACCCTAGTCCCGTGGGATCTCTTTTACTGACCTATGGGCTTTAGTGATGGTACTTCATGGGCAACCCTGATTTTGGTTGCATGGTCCTGCTCCCTCATCCATATATATCACTCCCCTTCCACTCCTTATAACCCCATTCATCATTCCTCCCACCTGGTTCCACATTCCTCCACTGTTTCCACATAGGATTAGCCTTCCCCTTCCTCTTTCCCACACCTTGGGTCGGGCCTGCAAAGATGCCCTGGAGGTTGATTGAGCTAAAAAGAAAAGTAAAAGAATAATTGGCCACATTCAACAGGAAAATGTAACACAAAATGCAAAATATGGTCAGGATAGACACATTAAGCATGAGGAAAAATCCAATGCATGATCTCTACCCCATTCTCATGGTCATCACCCTGGTTCCTATAGGCCATATATGAGCCTCTTTTATCGTTTAATAACTCATGATTGTCCCAACCCTTGCTGGGAAATGAACCACCCCACCTCAAAGGGGGCATCCACTGCTATACTTTACATATCATTCTCTTACTGCTTGAGCCCTGAGTAGTCTCTTGTGAATAGGCCTCTTTAGGAATCACCCTTTTCCATTTATTGACCAATTCATCTAGGCGATTCCCTTCATACTAGGTCTCCTCCCATCGGTGAAAGTCTGTAAAGAGAAGGGAGCCTTAGCTGAGGTGACAGTGGAATATTGCTCCATTGTTTCCCTTGACCTAGAAGTTGCCCCTCTACGATCCCCTTTTAGGACCCTTGCTAGTTTGAGCAGTAACAGGGACCACAAAACCAAAATCAGGGTTTCCCATGTAGTACCATCCCTAAAGCCCAAAGGTCATTAAAAGAGATCCCACAGTACTAGGGTCCAAGGTTAACATCCAAAGAGACATAGCGGAAAAGAGCACAAGCCTAGTATGTTCTTTCTTCCAAATCCCCCCATTAATCCATGCCCAAGAGTTTCCATGATAATCAAACTAAAATACTCAATCACCAAATGATAAGGGATACCTTTAGGTTTGGGAGGCCCACCTTCAAACATACAATCATGACAGATGGGTGAGGGACCACATGGTTGGCTTAGGTGGCAAAGAAATGGCACAGTGAACTAGTTGGTAGCTGCAAGGGGTTGTTGGTTGTTGGCTGAGGACCATCATGGAGAAAAATTTTCTCCTAGGAATATCACCCATAAAATGGTGGATAGAAGTCTCGCTCCCCCATCCACATATATTGCTCCCCTTCTGCTCATTATAACCCCATTCATCGTTCCTCTCACCTGGTTCCACGTTCCTCCACTGGGTTCATAAAGGGCTAGCATTCCCCTCCCCTTTTCCCACACCCTAGGTCGGGCATGGAATGATGCCCGGAGGTTTAGGCAGGTAAAAAGAAAAGAAAAAACATAATTGGCCACATTCAACAGGAAAATGTAATCCAAAATGCAAAATATGGCCGGGACAAACATATTTAGCATGTGGGAAAAAGAAAATACATGGGCTCTACCCCATTTCCATGGCCATCACCCTGGGTCCTATAGGCCCTAGATGAGCCTCCTCTATCATTTAGGAACCCATGATTGTCCCAAACCCTGGTGGGAAATTAACCGCCCCACCTTAAAGAGGGTATCCATTGCTATACTTTACATGTCATGCTCTCATCCCTTAAGCCCCAAGCAGTTGACCAAATAAAAATCATAAAAAAAAAAAAAATCATATGAAGAAGAGTTGAAAAATCAAGGCTGAGGTAACTCATGTACCACGATTGCTCCCTCCTATATATTATTTACCCAAGTGTGGACTTCCCTTTATTAGCTACCCTTGTACTATGGCATGTGACCCAGGATTTCCCCTTCATCCCTTACTTGGTTCCATTACTTTATCACATGCCACCACCATTTGAAGGATGTACTAAGGACATACTATCCCACCTAATAAGGTTCTTGGTTAACCCCCCTTGGAGCTTAGAAACATTAGCACATGGTAAAAGCCACTATGGAAGGGCATGCCATTATGAAGTGCCCACATGTTGTCCATGATTTGTAAACTATTTAACTTGATTTCTTTAACAAGTTCGTGTACTGGAAGGCAAGGGGACGCATTGGATCTTATGCAGGATTACAGATGGTCTCCATCTTGG
This sequence comes from Pinus tabuliformis, assembly GCA_031772625.1. Classification (NCBI taxonomy): domain Eukaryota; kingdom Viridiplantae; phylum Streptophyta; class Pinopsida; order Pinales; family Pinaceae; genus Pinus; species Pinus tabuliformis. The sequence continues at coordinate 59,981,773 of CM062812.1, forward strand.
GTTTTGGTCTCCCTATATGGGGTCTTAACCCTCCATTGGCCTACATTGGCACATGTAGGGTGTGTAGAGAGTTGTGTGCCTCCACAACAAGAGACACATTCCATGGATCCTCGAAGATATTCATATATTGCTTGAGATTCACCTACTGGATGAGGAAGATGCACCTGGCTCACCATGCCCAGCTGACCCCACAGTTATACCATGCACTTGGCAGATGACCCAAGACCTTTATGACGTGTTGGAAATAATACTGAGAGGGGGGGTGAATTAGTATTATCAGGTCAATTATTTTAAATTTCACAATCAGATTTGCATACGCTACTTCAGTTAGTAAAAACCGCATATGTACGCAACTTCAGTTAAGGAAACTAGCGTATAACCAGCAGAATTGTAATTTAAATTATTCTTCAGATGTTGATCATTAATTTGTGCATCAACCCATATAAACAGTAACCAAGAACAGTAAAACAGAATAGGCAGTCACACATAAGAACACAAGATATAAGGTGGAAACCCAATGTGGGTGAAAACCACCTGCTGCAATTCATCTCTATCTTCTTTTAATTAGAAACTTCTTTTTACAATGTTTCTATACTGGTGCAGTCTTATACCAGTACGTAGGCTGCTACCTGCAGAAGGCTACAACCTTCTCTCGTTCTCCAGCTTCTCCTGGAAGGGAGCTACAACCCCCTTAGCTCTTGTACTAGCTGAGGTACTAGTACGTAGGTGCTAACCTATAGAAGGCTACAACCTTCTATTTTCTTCCAGGGACCACGTTTCATAAATTTTCAAACTGGATCCATGAATAACATCAATCAAACATCAAGTATATCTGCATCAACCAATCTCCTTTGCACCAAACAAAACTGAATCAAATAGTCACTTCTCTGAATGTTGTACCCAGAAAACAGTAATAGTAACCAGACACCAATTCTGAACCCAGAACACTGCAGCAATAAACAGAAGTAGCTAAAACATATTTCAAGAGACGTACGCTACTTCAATGTGTACAACCTGTGTGCATACACTGCTGAATTAAGGCCAACCTACGTATACGCTATTTTGAATTACCGAACCAATGTGTATCCGCCTTTGCTTCGTTGAACCTGCGTACAGATCTATAAAAGATAATTTATCCTTTTCACTTATTTAGACATCAATTATACCCAGATTATCAGATTTATAGATCAAGTCATGCGCCAAATATAACAGATCAAAATCACACAAAGATACTATTATTCAAGCCTTAGGATCTTGACCCATCAATAGAACTTATCCTTCTCCTTGCGCTTAGGTTCCTCCTTGATTCAGATCCAGCTATGCACCATAACCCAATGACCAGTGTTCTAGATCTTGCCTTTCATAAGATATTCAATACTTGAGTGAATGCCTTTGCCTAATGATCTCCTTCCCCTTTTATAGTCTTAGGCCTTACTCAATACCATGGTCCAAAACCATAAATAATCAATACCTTGGACCAAATACCTGGGTTCAACACTTCAGATGAGATACCATGGTCCAAAACCATAGGTTCAAATACCAAGGACTAAATACCATGGACCAAAAATAAGTTTTCCCACATGTACACGCTTTTCTTTGCATGAAAGTGTGTGCATACGTATACGTGCCTTTTGATCATCTATCCCGCGTGTATATGCGCCTTTGTTAAGAAGAACCTACGTATATCTCTTTTTCTGTTAGGCCCCTACACTAGTCCCCTATACTACTAGTGTAGGTGCCTAACATTTTCCTTCATTCTGAGAGCCTGAACTGTGATCTGTCATTTGAGTGAGTTGCCATCAAGGACAACACCTGTGTCATAGTGCCAAACCTGTGTCATAATGCCAACATGATGATGTGGCATCACTTATACCATCATTTGAGCCCTTATAGATGGTCTATAGGCATATTTTATCTGTTTGGAGACCCATGAGGACACTTGTGTGCCCCCACACCCATTTGGGAGCACCACAGGTTTATTATTTGGAAAAAAAGGGGCCAACCCCTTGCCCACTACTTTTGGGAGTCCTATTTCACACTATGGCACCTATGGACTTCATTAGGCCTCATCTAAGGCCCAACAACATGTGTTATTGATCATTCAACCTCTTTAGAGGATTATTGTTTTGATTATAAGCTAGTTTGGTGGGCTTGTCACCAAGAGTTAGTTACTTGTACATTATTTTATTTTAGGGGCTCAATTAGGCATAATTAGGCAAATCGAATTAATTTGTACATGTATAAATACAAGTGATGTGATTTCATTTTAGCATCATCACTTGGATTGGACTTGTATCTCTTTAGAGAACTTCCCTATCCTTCTTGGAGGATGAATTTTTGGAGCATGGAATAAATTTTGATGTTTGAATTATTTTCTCTTGTCTTGGATCTTCTTGATTAACAAAATCCTGATGGTTGGATGTGTTAACACCCAGGTTGTTCCCTTTGACTCCCAAGGGAATACGGCTAGGGTAACCACTAACCAGGCTTTGGATTACAGGCCCTAGCCTGCTTGAAATCAGAGAGGGCTCTCTCTTTAAATTTTAGCTTTGTTTTGTAAAGATTTTAGGCTAGTTATGGGTTTAGTTTTTTGTTTAAAGTTTTGGTTGTGAAATGTTGTTGTGAGAAGGGCATGAAATGTTTGGGAGATGTTAGTCCATTGGGCATATGGGGTCAGAGATTTGGGACAGTCCTGGTGCCTGTAATGGAGAAAGTTTTACTGCAAGGCTAGATGACTATCCTTAATATAAATTCTGATTAGTGAATGAAACAGTGGGAGATGGAATTACAGACAGTGTGATAACAAATTGAACAGCAATTTCTACTTAGTAGCATACATGAATTACTAAATAGAAACTGTGAAAGATTCAGGGTTTATTGGAGCAGTTAAGAATTCCAATTAAACAGCTGAGCCTATAGAAAACATTTATAGCAAGGACAGATTGAAATCAGGGTGTCTCGATGGACAAATCCTGAGCTATTCTTTTTCTTTCCTCCTAAGTTTAGATTAACATGTGAAAGATATGAGTTAACTGATAATAAACATGAAAAGAGATAGAAAAAACTTATTATATCAAGACACAGCACTAGAATCCTACAACATTCTGTAGTTCCAAGACAGCAAGCATCAGTAAGACCAATTTCTGCAAACCCCAAAGCTTTTCTCTATTATTTCTCCAGAGATTACAGTCGAGTTCTCCTTTTTAACAAGAAAACAACAACCCCTAAATGAGCAGCGCGGGGGTGAATATATACAAAAATATCATGTAAAATATCTAGAATGACAGTTATTGAGCAATAACTATCTCTACCAACTTTGTACAGTGAAGTTATTTACAAAATTTAAAGCCTGTAGTAAAGGTACATAACAGCTGTTTGATGTTTGTCAGTTGATGATGACTTTTGGGCCCAAGGGCCGGCTGCGTTAATTCTTGGACGGCTGCTGTAGATGACACGTTGCGGCTCTGATGCCTTTGGGATGCTGACCTGTAATCTTTGACCTGTGGTTGCTGATCTGTGACTTCTTTATTGATTCTCTGCTTGCTGTAAAATGTATTTGATTAAATTATTTTATGAAATCATAGCAAAGTCGTTATCATATCTGTCCACCATTGATCAGTGGGCATCTGATGCCTTTGCATCTTGTGTAATGTTTCATCAGCATCTGTATATTTGTAGTAATTAGGGGGGACTGCAAACAGATGATTGATTTCATGTTCTATATAAAACAGATTTTCTAGTTTATCATACAGCTCTTGTCCTGTGGGCAGCCCAGTTTCTTCCGAAGTGCTAGATGAGGTAGTCAACTGATCAGTGATGTAGTTGTTGACTCTTTTTGCATATTGCTCATGAGAAGATAGCCTTCCTGCGCTGTTTAGTAAAATGGGGAGTCCCCTGTCATATAATGTTGTGATCTTGGCACCAAAAGCATTTACCTCTGCTTGAATATCCTGACATTTTCTTTCTAGTGCCTGTACATAGTTTCTGAGGGTGAGTACCCTTTTGATCAGCAAAATTGTATCAGTTCTATCTCTGATACCCATGTTTGCTAACTGTATGCCAGTTCTGTTGTTCAACACATTGATCATTCTAGTAGCTACATCTGGCATACTTCCTAGAGAAGCTCTGGCTTTTTGACTTTCTGCATAAGCCCTGCCCAGCAAATCCATTTGCTCATGGATGGTCTCTATATATTGCCATTGGTCTGTGATTGATTGACCAATCTTTAACCATATGATTTTCTTGAGCTCCGTTATTGCTTTGCCCATGGCCATCTCTTTCTCTAGCTCTTTGATTTTTCTTTCCAAGGTCCTTACTTCCCTTGTCTTTTCTGCCACCTGTTGCTTAGATTTATCATGTTTCTCATTGAGTGTGGCCAATTTCTCCTTGGCTTCATTCAGCTCTGCCATCTGGGCTTCTAGGACTTGAATCTCCTTCATCATCTTTTGCATGTCTAGGCTTGGAGCCTGCTCTGGTGCCGTGGCTGGTGCTGATGTTGATGAAGCTGTTTGAGCTGTCTGCCCTGTGGGAGGAGCAGTAGTTTGAGGGGACTCCTCAAGGTTTATGACTTGCTGAGGGGGTTGAGATGGCTGGCCTCCCTCTTTCTGCTTTAGTGCCTCCTGCAGTGCAGCCTCTGTTTCTACCAATTTACCTTCTGTTTGGACCAGTTGCTGATGTAGTGTTATTAGCATGGCTGCTGTATCCTGGTCTTTCCTCTGCTGAGTAGCCTCTTCTGTTTGGGGGTGAAGGGTTGCTGGGATCTTCACCATCTTTCTCAAAGCTGCAATATCTGCATCTCTTTCTTTTAGCAGTACCTGCACAGCTTTGGGATCCTTTGGGTCATGCCCGAGTTCTATAATTATTTCCTCCAGAGACCTGATCTTGTTGTCTTTAGCCTGGGAGGATGCCTTTTCTAACTCCAATTGTGCAGTGGTATTATTCAAAGAGTTCTGAAATCTATAATTTATCAATGTTTTATCTGCAAGAGTGGCATACACCATCTCACCCGTTTGCTTGTGCAATTCAATTTAATCCATTGGGTGGATGTCCTTGGACAAGATTTCCAAGTTTGTTCTTATATAATCAGCTGCAGACTGTGGCTGCAGCGATGTGGGCATGAAGTGGCTCATTATCATTTTTCCCTCTTGTACATCATATGCATACATCAACCTCTGCTGGTTTGTAGGAGCCATTTTCAACAAGTGATTGTACAGCTGCAACCTCACTGGCTCATTTCTGGTCTTGATGTCTATGAATTGTTTCTTTATGCTAGACTCACCCTTTCTTTGTTGCCCTGAGGAGCTGACCTCTCCTCCAAGTATTCTTTGCTGCTCTTGCTGTAATGAGCTAGCTGATACCTCTGTGCTGGGGGGACCCATTTCTGTTTGACCAAAAGGCATCTCCTCCTCTGAAAAATGATCGAGCCTTTGTCTCTTTTCCCCTTGCTGTGATGTTGCGGTACTAAGGGGAGTCTGTTCCTCTCTATCTCTCTTCTTACCCCTCTCTTCATTGATAGGGGTTTGGAGCACCGAAGTCTCCACTGTAACATTCTGTACTGGGGCCTCCTTTTCTTGCATTTGCTCATCATTAGGACCAGGAGCCTCTGCCATTTCTTCCTGCTGTTCAGGATGATTTTCAGGCTGTTCTTCTTGGATTGATTACTGCTCTTCAGGGGCCTCTTGCTGTTCTGTTTCCTTGCCTTTATCCTTGGCTGAAGTCTCTGCTGTAATTGGGGCTTGGACTGCCTTTTGTGGAGCTGTGGATGATGAGGCAGCTGCTCCCACTTGAGTGCCTAGAGGAGAAAATACCTGTGAACAAAGCTCTAAGTCAGCCAACTTTTGGAGATTTCTTATTCCTCTTTGAGCTAATTCTTCTTGTGTGGTAGCCTCTTCTAAGGTGCCTTCCCTCCATTCTAGTTTATTTGCATATTTTTCTATGTGAGGCAACCTTAAGTGATCATAACTGGCCAGCCTATATCTAACCCTTCTTAAGCTTATGAAATGAGTGGGGTCGTATGGTTTCCAAAGGAAGCTGGTCTGCAAGCCAAGGCCATTTAGCATTCTATCTGCCTCTTGCCAAGCTTCCTCCCTTTTATTGTAGATGAAGGGGCCTAATTGGTTTCTGACTTTAAGCTGTGCTTTCTTGCCCTTGCTTGAAAAATGGAGTACATCAGCATTCCCAAATTGCCTGAAATACTCAAGGGCAAACAATCTCATAGGCACATATCTGGGCAATCTGTATGGGGCCAACTCACACCCATATATTCTGATAACTGTGTGGTTTTGGTAAAAATACCAATCCCCAATGCTGTATACCTTGGACAACTAAAGAATTCTCTGCATCTCATCGGTTAGTCTTGGAGGAGGTGAGCTCAGAAGCAGAGACATGGCTGGGTGGATGAATAGGTCTATAAACTCAGAATAAGTGTAAGGGGAACAAGACCTGAGGTGGAAAACAGAGGACCAATAGACCACTGACCTTGGATTGCCTTGTGCATCCATTCTTTTCACAGGAAAAGGAAATTTCTCATGCTGATAGTATAGGATTAAATGATAGATATAGGAGGTGTATCTGAACACCCTGTCTCTTTCCAAGTCTATCAATTGCTCATGTATTTTATTGGAGATGTAAGTGGCATAGTCATAACAGATTGGGGGCTTACCAGGGGAAAACATGGCCATTATCACCAGCACAGTTTCATCAATAATTTCTATTGAATTATAGCCCAATATGGGACTAATCATGTCTGCAAGGTCTGTGCCCAATTGATTTAGGTATACAAAATGGATGGGAGGGTACTTCATGGTCTCAGAGGTTGAATTAATGAACAATTGATTTATCTTGGTGATTTGAGCATCTGTCAGTTTAACTCCCTATTTTATCAGATCCATCAGTGATAAAGGAACTAATTTCTTAGCAGTTTTGAAGTTTAGCATCTCTCTAATGGCTGCAGGGGTGACATAAAAAACAACTGAGCCTGAAGGGTCAAGCACAGCCCTCTGAGTGGGGTCATAGCAGGCAGCACACCGGTGGATTAGGTCAGGAAACATATTGACCTGAGGGAGCTTGAAGATGGGGAGGAAAGAGTCCCAAATGCCCAATATATCAGTTCCACTATTATGCTTAATTTTCAATTCATTTAGCAAGTGAATGTGATACTTGCTATTCATTATCATTTCCTCTGATATTTGGTAATCTCTATCTGCTAATGGTTGCCACTCCAACTCTCTCTGAGGGGCATTCAATGGAGCAACATTCAGGGCAACAGGTGCTACTGGTGTATCCATGTTTCTCAAGCAAAGTTGGGTTAAATGTCGACTATTTTTTAGAGAAATACCGTCCTGCGCGGTAGGTTAAGTAATTTGCTGAATTACCGCCTGTTTCAGAGCAACAGGGGTGTAATTGGGCACAATTGGCCGGTTAAAAACTGATGGAATTGGTTTTAAGGCATAGCAAGCCTATTTCTCCAGGGAAAATGGTCAATTTTAATGGTTTTTTAACAATGCAGGACGAAACAGAGCGCGCAGTTGGGGAATTGACAAATACCTAGTTTAATGGCGGTATTTGAGCTTGGTTGCAGTCGAATTCTGGGTGGCAGCAGCTCTGAATGGTCTTGGCAAGGTGCGGCAGCGAAGGACGTGAAAAATACATGCAGGAGGCAGAGCAGAAAATCACAGAAAAATGCGCAAAAATGGCAAAATTTGGCCAAATATGGACTTTTTGGCGTTGGCGCGAAAATTTGGATGACATCAGCATGACGTCATCAGGTGGGGTCAGGGTTGGGTGACATCAGCATGACGTCATCGGGTGACATGGAGGCCTGTGAGCGGTCCACGGGGACTGCATAGGTGGCGTGACAACTCGGAGTGATGGCGGGCGAGGGCGCTGATGCGGCGGTGAGGTGGCGTGACGTTGGCATGACCGGTCAGTGGAAAACCGGGAGTGGTAAGATGTTTCATATCGCACCGCTATTCATACGGAAGCGGGATTGTCAGAGGCTGGCCCGATCCAGTAATATGGAGACGCGTGCCCCCGTGTGTACGTCAGCGGACGTCATTTTTCGGAAGCTAACGGCAGTACATCGGGGCCACTCTGAAATTGATGAGGGTCGTCGGATGGGAAAGCCCAGATCCGACGGCTGGCGGGAGGGCAAGTTGTCAACGCAATACGGTCAGGCGGGGAAAATAAAATATTATTATTCGTTGAAATATGCGCCCGGTGGAACATTGGAAAAAGTGGGTTTTGCGGGTTTTTAATAGTGTTACGGGTTAAAAAGGGATTTTGCACAGGTTTATTTACAAAGAGGGTTTAGGTTATTAATCCAAGCAGATCTCGGATTAATCCCAAGATTAATTTTTCAGCGCTCTTTGGGTCGCGCTCAATGTTTTAGCGCTTGAAAACATTCGAAACGATACATAGAGCTATAATGCTCGGGGAGGGGATATATAGATTTTTTTGGGTTTTTTGCATAATTTACATAGTAATAGGGGGAATAGGGGGTATAGGGAGTTAAATAGTGATAGATTAGCAGTTAGTATGAGTGGAAAAGGTGGATGAGGGGGGAAAAACACTAAGTTTTATATGAAATCAACTTAGTTTAGGAAGTAGATCAAAATGAAAAGAATTTTTACACAAGAAATGTGGCTTTTAAAGAAACAAGAACCAACAAAAGACTTTGACTTCTTCCATGAGCATAGGTAGTATTGGGATGCTAGTAATGAGTGTAATGGGGGTAATCAGGGGGTTAGACATGCTCCATGGTGATACTGCAAAAATGATAGAGAAGAGGAGCTTCTCTATCCAATGAAGTTTTCTTGCTTTAGACCAACAAAATTAAAAAGAGTTGACACTTCTGCAACCCCATCTACCTACCCATCTATTTGCCTAGCATTTTTTGTTTCTTCATAGAGGGTGCACTTGGACTAGCAAACCCTCACTTGTTCTTTTCTTTTCTTTTTGCTTTTTTTTTTTTTTTTTTTTTTTCTATCTACAACTAACCTTATTACCTCCAAGGCCCCAGATTAAGCAGTTGGGAACCTTAATTCTCTACCTAACTACTGGCCTGCCAAGATTAAGCAGTTTGGACAGGCTTCTTTCTCTATCTTTATCACAAGAAATTGAAACATAGCATGATCCAGATTAGGTTGTTGGACCATCCATCCAAAATTCAGTCAACATCAAGCTATGTACACACATTGCATTCTTTTGGAAATATGGGATCTTTGCATCACCAAAGCAGAGCATATTTGGAACTTTCTTTGCCAATCATGAAATATGAAACCTATTGGTATAGGTATCTAACAGTGGCCCCACATGGGGATGGTTTTTCCATTTGAAAGACCAAGAACAGCAAGTCAGAATGCCTTGGCCCTTGACTTCTTGTACCAAAACTTGGACTTTTCCTCCTTGAAATCCCAAAATTGTGCCCTTCCCATCTTGGTAGATCTCTGAACTTATTTGCCTTTTGCTGATAACTTACAAAAATTGGGAAGCTGCATTTTATACATGTTAGCAGAAAGTAATATATACGCCCTATAATGTACAAGGGAGAGTCAAACTATATGCATGGGAAGTAGTCAAAATAGTGCTTCAACATCCAAGTCAGTTTCATCCAGATTTTTTAGGAAGTAAGTGTTGTTTCCTTGCACTGCTTGGATAACAAATGGTCCTCTCCAAAGGGAATCAAATTTTCCATGTTTTCCTTTATCTTCCCTTCTTGAATCCCACTTGAGGACTTTGTCACCAATGTTGAAATCTTTAGCCTTGGTCCTTCTATCAAAAGCTTTCTTTAACTTTTCTTGTAAAACTTGAACTCTGCTATAAACTTGGTCTCTAGTTTGCTGCAAACATATTATTTGATTGATCCTTCTTTGCATGTCATTGGGCTCAGCTTGACTTTCTTGAAGCAGTTTCATAACAAGAACCCCTAGTGATGAAGGAAATTTGGCTTCTAATCCATAGACTAACTCATATGGGCTAACCCCAATGGATCTCTTGGTTGTTAGTCTATCTGCCCATAAGGCATTCACAAGCTTCTTATGCCAATTCTTCTTATTTTCTTCCAACACCTTCTTTATGATGTTTACAAGGCTTTTATTTGATGATTCAGCTAGGCCATTTCCTTGAGGGTAGTATGCAGTGGAATGGCCCAAAGTAATATGAAATTTGTGGCAGAAGTTCACCATCTTCTTGGATCTAAAAGCAGCAGCATTGTCTGTTATTATCTTGTTGGGGCAACCAAATCTAGACAATATGTTATTCTCCAAAAACTGAATGATAGTTGAATCATTTGCCTGTCTACATGGGATGGCCTCAATCCATTTGGTGAAGTAGTCTGTGGCTGTGAGGATCCATCTATGTTGGCCTGAAGATGAGGGATGAATTTCCCCAATGAAATCCAAGCCCCATTGTTGAAAAGGTCTCTCTGTTGCAATAGGCCTCAAAGGAAGTGGCAGTAACTTTCTCTTTCCCTCAAACATTTGACACTTATGGCATGAGGTAGTGAAATTTTTAACATCAGAGAACAAAGTGGGCCAATAGTAACCAGCCCTCAGTATCTTATCCACAGTGGACTTCCAATACAAGTGTCCACCACAATCACCTGCATGAAATTCTTTCATGACATTGTTAGTCTCATTCTCAATTAAGCAGTTTAACAATATACCCTCATGGTTTTTCCAAAGCAAATTGCCATCCATGACACAAAATCTTGAAGCTTTCATTTTTAGGAACCTACATTTAGTTCTGGACAATCCTGGGGGAGCACACAGGTTTTGCAACACATAACATATATCACAATACCAAGAGGATTGTTCAAAGGCTACATTGATCTTTGGAGTCGCCAGCTCCGATTCATTGTCCATTTGATTTATGTCTAGGGCTTGGAAATTTGTTTCAGACATTAGTTTGGCCAAACCTTGGCCCTTTATCAGTTTTGTAGGTCTTATCTCAATGTCAAATTCTAAGATATTTGCAATCCATTTTCCTCTTCTAACCTGTAAATTTTCTTGAGTCAAAATATCCTTGACAATAGCATTTGGTACATAGGCAATGACATGAGAGTATAGGATGTAAATTATGAAATCTTTGATGCCTTTGACTAAAGCATAAGCTTGTTTTTCCATGATCTGGTATTTGAGAGGTGCATCTCTTAGTGCTCTACTAAAGAAAGCAATAGGTTTTTCATTCCCTTGATCATCTTTTTGTAACAAGATAGCAGCAATTGTGTGTTGGGAAGCAAAGGAAAATATAATGAAGTCTCTATCAAATTGAGGGTTTGTCAGGACTGGGGTTTGGGTGAGGGCTAGTTTGATTCCTTCAAACGCTTGATTTTCTTCCATAGTCCACTTTACCTTAGAATCCTTTTTAAGCATGTTATTAAGTAATCTGCTCAATTCTGCCAAGTTTGGGATAAATATCCTTAGGAAGTTGATCTTACCCAAGAAGGCTTGCAATTCTTTTACATTTCTTGGATGAGGCATTTGTAGGATGGCCTGTATTCTGTCTGGATCAATTCTAATACCATGCTTTGAAATAATATGACCCAATAACTTGCCTTCTTCCAAACCAAATAGGGATTTCTTGGGATTTAAGGAAATTCCATATTTCCTACAAGTTATGAATATTTGCCTCAGATGTTTCAAATGTTCAGAGTCAGATTTTGAAAATGGTGTAAGGTCATCTAGGTAAACCACAAGGAAATCATGAATCTCTTTGGCAAAAGCAATATCCATTGCTCTTTGAAAGGTAGCTCCTGCATTTTTCAACCCAAAAGGAATTTTGACATATTTGAAGGTTCCCCATGGGGTTGTGAATGTTGTTTTATCCTGATCATCAGGGTGAACTAGGATCTGGTTGAAACCTGAGAATCCATCAAGTAAAGAAATTCTTGAGGCCCCCACTACTCTTTGCAAGATGTGATCCATCTTGGGTAAGGGGTAATTATCTTTTAGGGACACTTGATTCAAGTTCCTTAGATCAACACAGAGCCTTATTTCACAAGTTTTCTTTCTTGTAGGGACCAAATTTGAAATCCAATCAGAAAACCTGATTGGTGCTATGATGCCAGCTTTAAACATTTTTTGTACCTCTTGCTCCATTGATGGGAGAAGCATAGGATTGATTCTCCTCAATTTTTGTTTAAAGGGTTTTTTATTTGGCTTGAGGGGGATAGTATGTTGAATGACAGAGGTGTCATATGATTTCAAATCCTCATAGCTCCATGCAAAGACATCTTGGAATTCTTTGAAAAGGTCAACATATTTGGGCTTTTGGTCAGGAGGTAAGGAAGCAGACAATTTTATTATTTTGGGTTGTTCAGCAGTTCCAATGTTACATTCTTCTATGGCAGCATTGAGGGGCTGCATTTTTGGCTTCCTAAAAATATCATTTGAGTCAAAAATGTCTTCCAAAGGAGTGAGGCCTGTTGGAAGAAAATTGTCTTTCAATTGTATAACTTCAGCTTCAGCATCAGCTATTTCCTCACAACTGATTTGTTTAATTTCTTGTATGTTTTCTTTGTTAAAAATTGTTGGATGTAGCATTTGCTTTGCTGTTTTGGGTGAAATATTTGTTTGGCACTATTCACCTAGTGTTTGTGAATCACTTGCAGCCCCTGTATCAATGTTTAGTTCTGAAAATTCTTGCTGCAAAGTCAAGAAATTATTTAGTTGTGTATCATCCTCAAACACTTGCCAATCCTTGACATTGTTTGGGACAGAAGGTCTGTGTTTTACCTCAGCTGTAAAGCAATGCTTGGGTTCAAAAGTTAGTTTACAAGTGCTTGCAAATGTGGCCAAACTATGAGCATGAAGATTATGGGTTCTAGAAATTTTGGTAATTTGAAATTCAGTGAAGGAATTTAGTATTTCAGCAGCAGCAGACCTATAAGATCTCAGTCTTTTGTCATTGGTGACAAAATTTCCCTTTACTTGTTGGATAATTAGGTCTGAGTCTCCTAGGATTGAAACTTTTGTGGCTTGCAAGTATTTTACTAGTTTGAGGCCTAGTAAAAGAGCTTCATATTCTGCCATATTGTTGGTGCACCTGAAGTTTAGCCTATAGGCTCGGCCCTCTGCATGACTGTTTTGTTTGTTATGTATCCAAACCCCTGCTCCTGCCCCTAATTTGTTGACTGACCCATCAAATTCAAGGAACCAGAGGACTTCTCAGTTAAGGGAAGAATTGTCAACTATTATGGGACTTGGCATCAACAACTTGAGATCTTGGCTTACACTTGGTTTTTCTTCTTGAACAGTTTTGTATATTGATTGCTCAACCATTATTTCTAGAGCGGCAGTTTGTTCGTTTATATACTGATCTTGTTTGAGTGTCTTGGTCTCATCATCATTTGTAGGACCTGTATTATCATTGAAGAGAATATAGGAGTCTATGTCAGAATGGACAGCATATATGGGAAAGTTTTGAGGTTTTTCTTCACTGCTGACCATGTATTTCATGAGTGTTTCTATGTATAGTCTCTTTGGTTGCCCAAAGACAGAGATGGTGGCATAGGACATGTCTAATTGAAGGGAGCCCTGAAGTTTAGCACCCCATGATCTTGATAATAACATTCCATATTTTGGTGGTATATCAGCAACCACCACATCCATTAAAATTGTTTTATTTGGATATTGAACCAAGGAAACACATAAATCCTTTATCAAACCTAAACACTTATGTCACGCAGAAAGAGTCGTTAGTGCGGACACAACTGACCTTCCTAGGAGCCTAAGAATTTCTAATGAAAAATAAGACAAATAAGAGCAATCCTTCCCTAAATATGCTTTTACAATATGAGAAATCAAGTGTTTAGATCCTACCTGTAATCCAACGCTGTTGTAGTAGTCCAGCTTCGTTGATCCGGATGAGTTCCTCCTTCCCTTTGAAACCTGCATTCACCAACAATCAAACGATTAAATAGCACCTGAATATCACATAAAATAAAACATATTTAACATATAGACCAAGGAGTATATGAAACAACTCATAAATAACAAATTGTTGAGAAGAATGGACTAATTTGTATTAAAAGGTAACAAAAGGAACCATTACAACCTGAGCCTTGGTGTTGTGCAAGCTCCTCCCAGGGTCCACAAGAGTTCTCCCTACTCTGGTCAGCTCACCCACTTCCCAATGGAAACAAGTAAAGATGGTAATCTCTCCTCACAAGCTTCTACAAGGAAGTCCTAATTCCAGCAGCATCTACCCTTAGGAATGTTCAGCTTTCAACCTCCCCTCCCTTTGGCCTAATGCATGTATTTATAGTGCTCTAGAGGAAGTTATTCAGGTCCACCATCAATGGGATAAGCCCCTCTTTGGATGGGATAGCTCCCCTCTTGATGGGATAAGTTCCTCTTTGGTAGGGGTACATGAACCATCTGGAGGCGCTTCATACACGTCAAACAAGCTTCTAGAAGACTCTAGAAATGACCACAAGTAACTTTTTTGGAGTGAAACTTGCGCCTTTTGACCTTTACAGGAGTACGCACCCATTGCTTTACATACAGAGTGTGCAAGTACGCAGGTATTGTGAACTTGGGTTGCATACACGCAGGTAAGGCTAAGAGAAACTGCGTACCAGAGATAATTGACTTTTAATGACTTTTCTCTTTTTCTTGAAGTTTGACATGAAGAGCAGAGGCATGAGACTTGCCAAGGAGGATAGTATGACAGTGGATGGAGCCATACTAACTGCAAATAGTCATGGTGACATTTTTTAGTGTAACAGATTTCCCCCTAAAGTGTGAAGCCTGTAGTAGATTAGGGTTTCATATGATCTAGGAAGGGTGAAGTACTTTATCATTTCAAGGAGTATCTTGCGGAGAGCCTGGTCGGAACCTGCAAATATTCAACACAAAATACATATAAGATGATATCATCGCTGAGGTAGGCATTCCCATACTCAGATTGAAAACTTTAACTAACAATCTAACTACTGCTCTGATACAAGAATGATTTTGCAGTACATCACAATCGTAGTCTTTTGTAGACACAGTATGGACGCAGCCATCTGTTTATGATAAGTCTACTATATAATGAACACAAAACTCCTCGTAGCCTGGATGGTGGAAACTAGATCCAAGGTCTTCATTTCTACTTCCCGAATTGGTACGATTCTATCCATGCGAATAAATGAGTTGATGTCGAGCATGGTAGAAACCACTTGATTACCGGTCAATGATGTAAACCGTTAACAAGTGTGAGAGAGACCACCAGTGATGTCAATGGTTCTCAAAGTACCCAATACAATCCATAAAATGTGAATGAATGGTTGATGTCGAACACGTCACGGAATCCCTCGATCGAAAGTCAATGATGTAAACTGTCGTCAAAGGCGAGAAACCTGCCATTGATGCATGCAGACTTCAAGGTACTGACGATTTCTAAGTCATCTTTCTAGATAATGTGCTGATGTCGATAGAAAGCGACCCGTTGCAGGCAAGCCCACAACACAAAATCATTGTTCAAGTTGAAGAAATGTTGCTGTAAGGACTGACTCAGGGATGGTCAAATGGATGAAAAGTATTTTGCATATGAATGGTTATTTGCAGAGACCTCTTGAACACATAACGACACGACAGATGGCTTGGTGACGATTGACCCAAAGTTAATACCCGGAAACGATTGAAGACTTTCAAAGTGGTTTGACCAACTTTAAGGCAAAGGATTTCCCAACCCAGGTGAATGAAAAGTGTCGTGTTCAAGAGCGGTGATAAGGTTCTTCTGTAACAAAGGATGACAAATAGGTTCATTCTTCTCTCTTTTCCCCCACCATTTCTGGCAAGTACCTCTTTATTTTTTACAAGCTTGAGGAGGATAACATATGCTTGATTATAAGCTCATCCTTCGGATGAGTCCAACTTAGTTTAGATTCGAACCCTAAGGAGTGGTCTGTTCCTGTTTGTAATCGAACAGGTCCTTTACTGTGAAAATTTTAACGAGTCTAGTATAGGAGAAACTCGGCGTTTTTCAATTTTTAGAGAGTCTGAAAAAACTAAAGAAGACTCCAAAGTGAACTTTTTCGTAAATTTGTGTCTCCCAAGCCCGAAAAAGTATAAAATAATACCTGAGAGAACCGCTTGATCTTGCGACCAAGGAGTACTTTCATCATTAGTGTCTCTGACATGAAAAGTAAAAAGCGATCAAGGACACGTCGTTTTATTTCTAATATCGAGTTTGAAACGACAAAAACCCGGCAATATTTTCCTGTTTTTACGATCAGAAAAGGGCTATAAGGGGACCATCTTTTAATTTCGTTTTAACGAGTGTAAAAGAAACGCTCGGCAATCTTTTCATGTTTTAGGAGTCAGAAAAGGGCTTAAAAGATGACTCTGATGTCTTGGTTCGTAAAAAATGATGATTTTACCCTAAAGTCCTTTTGTCCTGCACAAAGACAACACATTACTCATACCTGTTTAAGATGGGCAAAAATACATTGAAAAATATCCTTTCATGGTGAAAAATAAACAAACTTAGCATTCATTCATCCAAAAAACCTATAAAAAGACTTTTTACCATGTCATTTTTACCATTTTACTGTTGAGGTTGAGAAAAGGGCTTTTGACAAGAAACTTCCCGTGGACTTTACGGAGAATCCGACCGTCAGAATCGAGCGCCGTCTCTTTCAGGTATTTCACAACATCCTCCTCGTCACTTTCATCAGTTTAGAATTTCATTTCAAGTTCTAGTTTGATTTTTTAGAGGGTTTTAGGTTTTAGGGTCCGCTTCTCGGGGGACGCAGGTGCCCCATGGGCGACCTGCGTACCCCGACTTTTTCGTATATGGGAAAAAGGTCGGAGTATGCAGCCCACCTTCAGAACAGCTGCGTACCGCCGCTCTGTTTTCTAAACGCGGGGTGCGTACCCCATGAAATGCGGATTTTCAAACCCCAAACCCCAAATTTAACCAACCAAATTTTGTTTAATGAATTCTAATCATTGTTTTTTGGTGTGTAGGTCACTCACCATGCTAGATTGGCGTGAAAGGGAACACGAAGACGTTGATTTGGCCGCAATAGGTCATCAACCTTCTATTGATGCGTTAAAGGCATGCGGTCTCTACAAGTACTGGGCCATACCTGGCATGAGGGCCCAGGTGCCATTCTTAGAGTGGCTGGTTGAAAGGTGGAACATTCAGGATCAATGTTTTTACATCGGAGAACACCAGATCGAGATAGAGTCCTCCGACATATATTTTCTCACTGGCTTGCCTAACAGGGGCGAGCAACTCTCTCTATTCGGGACTAGGCCGGGTGGCCAATCCCTTGCTAGTCTCCAGCTAGAATGGTGCAACAATCAAAACCAGGAGAAGGGGATAGAAATCAAATACATATCCCGACCTAAACTTATGGTAATTGCCTTTACAGTTACCAGACTTTGCAGTGTTGCTGCTTTGCACATAGCCACTGGTTCCCAAATGCAGATGGCTATAGATTGCTTCCGAGGCACCATTTTCAACTGGTGCGATGCTGTGTTGGCCAATATGAAGGGCCAACTAACCAGGGCAAAGAACGGACAACTGAAGACCTTTGGATATGGGCCTTTAGTTGTGAGCTTTGCCCTAGAGAGAGTTCCAATGCTGATCCCCCAGCATCTTACAGTTCCAGTTGGGGCTCCTCGGGAGCCTAAGTTGACGAGATGGGTTGCGGTAATGGCCTGGCATCCTGATGAGGGAGCAGCAGTTGTTTGATTTTCTGATGGTTACTTTCACTGGCTGGTGAGCCAGGTCTTTGCGATTCAGGATTTTCCTTATGCCGGAATGGATTTTCGCAATGATCCGGACATGGTTCTTCCACAGGGAGAACAATGGGACGACAGAGGTATTTCATTTTTCACAAGTTTTTTTAAATTAACTATTTTTTTGTTGTTTTTTATATATCGTCTCAAAACTGACAGTGACAAATTTTCAAAATGCAGATGTAGGTCCACGGCGTCCGGCCAATCTCCGGGCTTTTGAGAGAAGAGTACCAGCTGTACCAGCACCGGCCCCACAAGATGCGGCCGCAGAGACCTTAGCCGAGCTGGAACAGGATCTAGAGCGTCTGACGGCGGGTATACCAGAGACCACTATAGATGACATTCCTATCCGACTTCAGCGCTATGTGGTCGCAGTCCCAGGACCTTTAAGGAGGTTCCTGTGTAGGGTAGCGCGGGCAGTGGTCTCGTATAGAGAGCACCACCAGTGATTGGCTAGTCACTTTTGTAGACACATGCGACATTTTTGGTTTTTTGTACTTATCATTTTTGCCGATCATAAGGTGTTTTTCAACCTATGATCAAAGACGATGTATATTTTTGACACACTCCTATCTATATATATCATTATTACCAGCTTATTTTGTTAAACATGTGTGATGAAATGTTTATAAATTTACATTTATGATTGTTACAAATTTCTATTTAACATTCGAGACGCCATTGCATCTGCTAATGTATTTAAAGACCTTGGAATATGCTGATATTCAATGTAATCAAATTCACGTTCCAAGAGACGCACCCTCAAAAACAATCTAAATAACACCGGATTTCTAATGGCATAGACTCTATTAAGCTGTAATACAACGAGTTCAGAATCTAACCTCACTATCAAACTCCGAATCCCAAATGAAATAGATTCAGATAATAGCTCAATCACTGCACTGTATTCTGCAATGTTGTTCGTTGTTTGACCGAGGCTCACCCCATGCATAGAAACTAACTCGTCAGAGGGCGAATAGATAACCCAAGCTGCGGAAGAAATATTCCGTGTACTACGACAAGCACCATCAACAAATCCGATGTACGTTTGGAGAGGCGTCGACATCTGCAATATCAAGAGTAAAACCAAGATAAGCCAGAATAACGACGAAAAACACACTCTCTAAGCTAAGCACACTGTCTAAACTAAAAAAACATACCAGCTAGAAAGAAAAATTAACCTAACTAAACTAACTAAATCTCCATACCCACCATTTAAGCATAATACCTCTTTAGGTAAAGTCCATTTCTGGGCTTACCCAAAGAGTCCCCATCAAAATCTACCAGCTCATAGGCCCCTTTTGCTAGCTTTCGCTTGACAATGTAGGGCCCATGCCACATAGGAACGAATTTTCCAGCACCTAACTTATCATTAGCTTGATCATATAACAACACTAGGTCTCCTTCCGAAAAATTTCGAGGGGTTACATTCCGATCATACTGAGCTTTCATTCGTTTTGCGTGAGTCTCGATTGCTAAAGCAGCTTCACGTCGAGTCTCATCTAATTTAGCTAAGTATAACAGGCGCTTCTCCTCTTCGGAAGTAGCTGGGAGTAATTCGATGGCCATTTGCAGTGACGGGATTTCGCATTCAATGGGTAGCATGGCTTCCAAACCATAAACTAGTTGGAAAGGAGTGAACCATGTTGATGTTTTCACTGAGGTTCGGTATGCCCAAAGTGCTGAAAATAACATGTTGTGCCAATTCGACCGATGAATACCAATGATCCGTCGGATCATGATAACTAGAACTTTGTTGATGGATTCAACCAAACCGTTTGCTTGAGGATAATAAGGAGTAGAACTATCATGACGTAAACCAAGCTGGCTTGTAAGTTCTGTCATCATAATGTTTCGAAAATGGCGCCCATGGTCAGTGATTATCGCTTGTGGGACACCAAACCTAGCAATAATGTGATTGAATACGAAAATTGTTGTTGTCTTGCCGCTTGCCTCGAATGTAGGCATCGCCTCGACCCACTTAGTAAAATAATCAACCGCAAGGATGATATACGCATGCCCCCCGGCCGAGTGAGGGTTACATGTAATAAAATCGATTCCCCATTTAGCAAAAGGACCGACGGCAATTATAGGGTGGAGAGGAGCAGGTGGAGCGCGCATCTTACGATCAAACACTTGGCAGTTGTGGCATTTTCGGACCACAATAATACAGTCTTTAAACAAGGACGGCCAAAAATAGCCAGCGCGCAATATCTTTTGGGCTGTGGCATACCCAGACATATGACCGCCACACGCTCCAGAGTGACAGTCATTCAAAACCCTTTCAGCTTCCTCATGAGTTAAGCAACGTCGAAAAATCAAGTCCGCCCCACGACGATAAAGAGTATCTCCAATGATTTTATATTGTTGGGACTGGAATCGAATTTTCCGACGCTCCAACTTTGAGATTTCAGGCCGAAAGGATTGGATCTGGAGATAGACAATTATATCCCCATACCACGGATCTAAAGTGCTGATAAGAAACAAAGATTCGTCCGCAATGGGCTCCTCTGCCAATATTTCTGTGTCAGCACGCGGGAAATCACACATTAACTCGGCAAAAACTAAGGATTTCTTAGACTTGGACTTTTCGAACTCCAAATCGAACTCCTGCAGGATGACGATCCATTTGGAGTACTTGCCCCCTAGCAATTGTTTAGTCAGAATATAGATCATAGGGTTGCAATCCAAAATCACTGTAGTTTTACGGAGAAGAATGTAGTGACGAAATCGCTGGACAGCTTGAACGGCTGCCAGTGCCAACTTTTCCACATGTGAGTACTTTAGCTCGGTTGGATTCAACGTCCGACTGAGGTAATATATCACATGTTCCGTTCCGAATTCGTCTTCCTGAACTAAGACCATTCCAATGGTGGAGTGGGAGGCGACGAGATACAAAAAGTAGTCCTGGTTGTAGTTGGGAGGATGCAGCAATGGTGCATGGGTCAACGCGTGCTTAAGCGCATCAAAAGATTTCTGAGCTATCTCATCCCGAGAAAATTGAGCGTTTTGTTTTAACAACCGGGTGAAACCCTTTGTAACCTCGGCGTAGTTAGGAATGAATCGACGTAAAAAGTTTGCTTTCCCCTGCAAACTTTGGAGTCGGCGCAAAATCGAAGGAGGAGGCAATTTGATGATGGCTTCGACCTTCGAAGGATCGACGCGGATACTGGCTTTTGAAATGACAAATCCTAGCAATCGTCCCACTTCTATGCAGAAGACACATTTGTGTGGGTTCAACCGAATTCGATAATGCCGACACCTCATAAAGATAGCGCGTAAGTGGACAAGGTGATCAGCTCGATGTAAAGAATGAGCAGGCAAATCATCGAGATACGGTTGCACAATGTGCTTGATGTCGTGAAACGCATAAGACATTGCCCGCTGGAAAGTGGCTCCGGCATTCTTAAGTCCGAAAGGTAATTTGCAGTAAGCAAATGTCCCCCAAGGACAAACGAAAGCCGTTTTTGGTTGATCGGCAGGTAGAATATTGATTTGGTTGTAACCGGAAAAACCGTCCATAAAGGAAAATATTTCACTGCCGGCACAATCATCAATTATTTGATCGATATAGGGCGTGGGATAGTTGTCTTTTGGACAAGCATGATTTATATCCCTATAGTCGATACATATTCTTATTGTTCCTTGTTTCTTGTTAACCGGAACAATATTCGATACCCAATCCGTTAACGGGATCGGATAAATGAAACCTGCTTTCAACAGCTTCTCGACTTCTGCTTTAATCGCAGCCGCTTTCCTAGGGTGTATCTGACGCAGACGTTGCCGAACGGGTTTAGCGTCCGGGTAGGTCTTGATTTCATGAACAACAATAGAGGGATCAATTCCTGGCATTTCCTCATAGGACCAGGCAAACACGTCGCGGAATTCTTGAAATAGGACCTTGTATGTTTGAATTTCGTTATCTGTACACGAGGCACCTATATGAATGTTTTCAATAACTCCGGTTTTGACTGAAATGTCAATGGCAATAGTTTGGGAAATGTTTCCCAAATTCAACTCTGAATCAGGATGTTTCATGGGATTCTGAGCGTCCTTGACATATTCAGCGGTAAAAATTGATGAAAAATCATTTTCAAAGTCATCGCCCTCAGGTAAAAACGAAGATCTATGATGAAGATATTCCCATGGTAGATCGTCTATGCTTAGGATTTCGCGAAGTTGTTCGTCAGATGACACGACTTCAGGAAACGTTATCCGTTCTGAGGTTGATGTGAAGAGTGATTCCTCACGGACCACATTCATTTGGTCGATTTGGGTTGAACGTGAGTCGGTAAAAGACTGCACGGCTTCATAAGCAATTTCATATGGACTCAGAGGCATGGCATCACTGAATGAGTCTATCTCAGATTCAGATGGGACAATCCAAGGATCATCGTAAATAATAGTGTCTGAAGTAATCATATGAATGAAAGCAAATGAAGGGTCTGCGTTGATTGGAGGGAAAGGAAAAGTTCCCAGTAAACCGGAATCTTTAACTAATCCTACACCAACATCCTTGTAATGGATAGTCGTTTTACCGACATGCTGGATACTCTCTGAAGAGGCTGGGTCGGATGAAAAATAAGCCAGCTGGTCTATCGTCACAATCTTACCATTGTATGGAAACTTTATAACTCTGAAGACCGATGACACAACCGCTGTCATAGCATAAGACCAACTGCGACCCAAAAGAAGGTTGTAGTCTAGAGGGGCATCAACCACCTCCACATCCAGACTAACAGTTTTTCCTTCAACCCCTATAGGCAAATCCTGTAGAATGCCAAACGGATGGAACCCACGGCCATCAAAGGCCTTAAGAATAGTCGGGGATTGGTTCAGTGAAGGAGAACCAAGCGATCTCCAACACTGAATCGACATAATACACGTAGAAGCTCCTTCATCAATTACAGTCCGATGAATAGGCCTATTTTTTACTATCACTGGTATCTGGAAAGCCATTTGATGAGGGAGGCGCGGTGTACTATTTTCTAGATCAAAGATTATCAGGTTCAGGATAATCTTAACTCATGAGGAAGCTGAAAGGGTTTTGAATGACTGTCACTCTGGAGCGTGTGGCGGTCATATGTCTGGGTATGCCACAACCCAAAAGATATTGCGCGCTGGCTATTTTTGGCCGTCCTTGTTTAAAGACTGTATTATTGCGGTCCGAAAATGCCACAACTGCCAAGTGTTTGATCGTAAGATGTGCGCGCCACCTGCTCCTCTCCACCCTATAATTTTCGTCAGTCCTTTTGCTAAATGGGGAATCGATTTTATTACATGTAACCCTCACTCGGCCGGGGGGCATGCGTATATCATCCTTGTGGTTGATTATTTTACTAAGTGGGCCGAGGCGATGCCTACATTCGAGGCAAGCGGCAAGACAGCAGTAATTTTCGTATTCAATCACATTATTGCTAGGTTTGGTGTCCCACAAGCGATAATCACTGACCATGGGCGCCTTGCGGTTGATTATTTTACTAAGTGGGCCGAGGCGATGCCTACATTCGAGGCAAGCGGCAAGACAGCAGCAATTTTTGTATTCAATCACATTATTGCTAGGTTTGGTGTCCCACAAGCGATAATCACTGACCATGGGCGCCATTTGAAAAACTACGAGCAAGCTCAGAAACTACAACTGCTTCAGGATTATAACCTGTTTCTAGACTTTGGTAATCTTGATGGACTACCCACGAAGACTCTCCTTCTTCAGGTGAACCTACTCTACTGCCACTAGGAGGAGTTACAAGGACCTTTAAACCTTCGTGATGACTCGGGACGTCTTGAGGAGGTTCACCCCGAAGTCTACGGGATTTCCTCAACAATTCGGCCACAGAAACAACCTCAGGAGACTTGCCCCGAAGTCTACGGGACTGTCTCGGTAATTCCGCCACAGTTAAAAACTTTTAACTACTGCACACGCAAACAAAGTAAAATCTCAAAGCAAACCACCTAAAGTCTCTAAAGAACCAAACAAATTTGAATCACACGCCTAAAGAATCTAAGGCGTCAAACCAAGCACAAACAGTAGCCTTCCAGACCGAAAACACTAGTTGGAGATGAAACCCAACATCACCGGATTCAGTACAGAAGTGGCGGGTGGAACAGTTACCCCGGCAACCTGCTTAATGAATAGAC
The DNA here is from genome assembly GCA_031772625.1 of Pinus tabuliformis. NCBI lineage: Eukaryota > Viridiplantae > Streptophyta > Pinopsida > Pinales > Pinaceae > Pinus > Pinus tabuliformis. Next base: position 60,005,646 of record CM062812.1, read on the forward strand.
CGGCACAAGTTCCTCCACTTTAACCGTCTCGAGTGAAGTGAACCCCCCGGAAAATCCAAGTGAGTCTAGCTGACGTCTGCTCCAGGTACAGTGGGATCTTCCCTCCACCGTCACCTCGGTAGAATCCTAAAGATCATGGTCACTAAGGTTACCAACCGCAACAAATGCACCTGGGGGAACAGTCTACACTCCGACAGCACGCAAGGGCAGAGTATCAAGCTCAATCCCCTTGCCGGCTCCTTGACAACAATCCAAGGTTTACCGACAAGTGACCCTTGGCTCCTCGACAATGGTTAATCCGAGGTTTACCATTTGTAATACGTGCGTGTCTAGCGTCGTTCCCAACGAGGGAGGATTGATCCCCTCACTGGTTCGGACACGAGCTCGTGCTTCTCCTTTAAGAGGAGCTTTCCCAGAGTACAAATGAAACAATTGGATTTATTCTATCACAAGATAAGCTACTTGTTTGGTTTTGTTGTCTTGGAGAGTTAATTACTCTCCTACTCCAAGACACTAGCCTGATCTAAATTGGTGTTTCAGAGCCCTAGTAAATAAAAGTTACTAAGTTGATTTTACTTTAAGCGTTAATTTTATGGTTTTTCTTAAAGACAAAAGGTAGTGGAGATGAAACTGGTGGTGTGTAGACTCGACTCGCAACCACTACAAAGATGCACCTAAGATGATTTACACTACTTTTCTTTTTTCAATGAATCTCCTAACTAAGAGAGTTGGAAAATGCAAATTTTATAGAAAACAACTTTCTTAGTAAAGACAATCAAAGAAACAATTCTCTTTATCTTTTCAAAACACACAACTCATGACCACTAATTACTCTACGAAATTTCCTTTTTCTCCCAAAAGTCTACAAATTCTACCAAAGCAAACTTTTTCCAAAAGAATTTTTGTATTTTTTTTCTAGATTAATAAAGCATGTAAAACTATTTTATCAAATCAAATTTAACAAATCTAAGACAATCAAATCAAATTCACTCAAAATCAAATCAAAAGTAAATTTACCTAAAAGCAAAAATAATGAGGACAAAAGCCTACAAGGATAATTCCCGGATGTTTTACTCAGTCAAAATGCAACTAAGGATCAGTTTATGCAGAATCATAAACTAACCAAAAAACAAAATCGAAATCTTTTTGTTCTTTTTTCTCAAGAATGGAATTCAAGGCTTTAACACACAAACTTTTTTAGATTCGCAAAGAGAAGACACAAAGGTAGGTCTCTCACAAAGGTGACTTCTATGACAGGCCCGACTCCTAAGAGGACTGATCAAAACCAAGGAGATCCAAAGTTTGACAACCTCTAATGCCAAAGTCACTACAGGACCAGTTTAAAAATCAAACCCTAAGGCAAAATCCCTATGAATTCCACCAAAACCCTCGACACTAACGGGACAAGTTCAGGTGAAGATCTCTGACAGTAAACTAATGGATCTGGGCAGTAAAAACAAATTGAAAACAAAATCTAAAGAGCAAAAAAGCAAAAATTGAAATTTTCTCAAAATTGACAGGGGTACGCAGGTCATCTGTTCACACAGGCGCGGGTACGCTCTGTGCGCAAAGCCGCAGTGCGTACAAGTATGCACTGTGCCTATCTCAGAGGCTGCGTACTGCTGGCAAAGCTAAGAAAAATAAAAAACTAACTTGACTCTAAGCTAACCCACCCAAATACACAGTTAGACAGCCAAAAATCAGAAAACAAACGATTTTTCTCAGACCAAAACATCAAATCAAAAAGAACTCAAACACATTCATGGATTCCCCAGCGGAGTCACCATTTTGTCACGCGGAAAGAGTCGTTAGTGCGGACACAACCGACCTTCCTAGAAGCCTAAGACTTTCTAATGACAAACAAGACAAATAAGAGCAATCCTTCCCTAAATATGCTTTTACAATATGAGAAATCAAGTGTTTAGATCCTACATGTAATCCAACGTTGTTGTAGTAGTCCAGCTTCTTTGATCCGGATGAGTTCCTCCTTCCCTTCGAAACCTGCATTCACCAACAATCAAACGATTAAATAGCACCTGAATATCACATAAAATAAAACATATTTAACATATAGACCAAGGAGTATATGAAACAACTCATAAATAACAAATTGTTGAGAAGAATGGACTAATTTGTATTAAAAGGTAACAAAAGGAACCATTAAAACCTGAGCCTTGGTGTTGTGCAAGCTCCTCCCAGGGTCCACAAGAGTTCTCCCTACTCTGATCAGCTCACCCACTTCCCAATGGAAACAAGTAAAGATGGTAATCTCTCCTCACAAGCTTCTACAAGGAAGTCCTAATTCCAGCAGCATCTACCCTTAGGAATGTTCAGCTTTCAACCTCCCCTCCCTTTGGCCTAATGCATGTATTTATAGTGCTCTAGAGGAAGTTATTCAGGTCCACCATCAATGGGATAAGCCCCTCTTTGGATGGGATAGCTCCCCTCTTGATGGGATAAGTTCCTCTTTGGTAGGGGTACATGAACCATCTGGAGGCGCTTCATACACGTCAAACAAGCTTCTAGAAGACTCTAGAAATGACCACAAGTAACTTTTTTGGAGTGAAACTTGCGCCTTTTGACCTTTACAGGAGTACGCACCCATTTCTTTACATATAGAGCGTGCAAGTACGCAGGTATTGTGAACTTGGGTTGCGTACACACAGGTAAGGCTAAGAGAAACTGCGTACCAGAGATAATTGACTTTTAATGACTTTTCTCTTTTTCTTGAAGTTTGACATGAAGAGCAGAGGCATGAGACTTGCCAAGGAGGATAGTATGACAGTGGATGGAGCCATACTAACTGCAAATAGTCATGGTGACATTTTTTAGTGTAACAACTTAACTTGGCTGGAGTCAAATGAAAATAGGTCCTTATGTCTAAATTCAGTCTCTCCATCACAGATTTGGGCATAAGGTTATGGGATGCTCCAGAATCAAACATGGCATTGTGTAGTATCTTGTCATGGATATGCAGGCTGACATAAAAAGGTAAAATTCCATTACCTGCTGTTTTTCCATCAACCTCAGGGCCAAAAAGTAATTCTGGGGTATCATCCAACACATTAACATCATCTTTATTGTTTGTCAATTGAAGGGACCTTTTAATTTGTTGTTTGTAAATGTCATGTTTGGCTAATTCAGCAAGGGGTATGGCTATTTTCAATTTACCAATTTCAGACTCAAAGTCAAAAGGTTTTTCAGTTTGAATTTTAGCATTCTGGTTGACCATTTTTTCTTTGTCATTTGACCTTTTAGAGGGTTCCTCTTGGTTCTGTGTCTGATTTTGGGGTTTGTCCTTTTTACCCATCTTTTGAGGAGGGTTGTTTGAATCGGTATGTAAAGGAAGTGCAACTGATGGCTGTTTATTTGAGGCATATGTTTCAGTGATATCCTCCACTGTGACTTCATTAGTGATAGGATCATATTTGTCTTTGGATTCTAAAATGGTAGCTTTCTTAGATTGCTGGTCATCTTTTACTTTTTCAGGCTGTGACACATTTATGGTTCTACTTCTTAGTTTGTACTGTTTATGAACTTCAAAAACAACTGTATCATATCCTTGCTTAAAGTCAAAAGACTCACCTGATTTTGTTTGAAATCGCTTTGCTTCATCTTCTTCCTGATCTTCTTGAGTCAGGAAAACTTGCTGTTCATTGTTCAAACCCATCAAATTGATGTGGGTGTCACCTATTTGCTCATTAGAAGTAGATGTCTCAGCATAATTTTCTTGGAAAGGAGGTCTAGCCTCATTTTCAGGGCTTGCCTTTCCAGCATGTTGATTTTGGTTTCTCCTAAAATTTGGATTTCTGACAGGATTGTTTTGTGGGCTTTCCCATGATGATTTTCTCTCAACTGACTCCACTCTCTCACCTAATCTTTGCATACCATTGATTATTGCATCCAGTTTCTGATCCCATCCTGAAGGCTCTTCTTTAAAGGTAGTCTTTCTCTCCGTTCTTGCCCTATTTCTCTTCGCTATCAGGTTGGCTTCTACACTAACTGCTATGTCCTGCATTTCAGCTAAAGTTCGGGGAGCCCTTTCTCTTAATTGGTATGCCATATCTGAATCAAATCCATCAAGGAAGGTATATAGGGCCAGATCCAGTAGGGGTCTAAGATTTTGGGGAATAGCATTGTAGACATTGTTAAACCGAGCACAATAGTCCAAAACAGTTTTTTGTGCACCTCTTTTGATTGTATTGTATTTAGCTAAAATATGAAGTGGGTCCTTTTTCTTCTCCCATCTGTTGATAAAATGTTTGATACAGGGCTTCAGGGTCAGCTATAGAGTTTATTGGAAGTGACCTAAACCATGTTCTTACATCTCCTGTTAGGCTTTGCACAAAAATTTTCATTCTAACCCCATCATCATCTATTTCGTAGTTTTCAAAGTAGTCCTGCATTTTCTTAGTATGTTGAAGGGCTGGATAAGAGCCAGTACCATCAAAGTATGAGATCTTACTTTGGTACTCTTGAGGCATAGGAGCTGGATTGGCCGGTAACTGCAGTGGAGCATATATATTAGCCATGTTTGGAGGGACAATATGAATAACAGGGATGAATGGGACAAGTGGAGGAAAGGGGATAACAGGGATATGTGTAACTAATGGAGGAGTTGAGGAGGCACTATGTGGGGTGGAAGAAGAACTAGGAGATTGTTGAACAGTGATATGAGGATGGCGAGAAACCTTAGCAGGGGTTGGAATCTCAGTGTGAACACCTGTTTCAGAACCTGAATCTGAAAATGTTTCTTCTATCCTTTGTTTTTTATGTATTCTAAAAATCAGATTTGGGTTTTGGAACTCAGGTGATGGATTTGGATCAGGATTAGATCTTGTATGCCGGGTTTTCTTTTTAGGAGCCAGCCTTCTAAGATCTTCTTATGGAAAATTTTCTAAGATGTATGAATGTTTAAAGGGACTGACCAGGTATAAACTAACTGTATGAGACTTAAGACTGAATAAATATTGACTGAGGAAGCTTTTATATACTCCTGCAAATGCAAAGCAGAGGCAGTTTCCAAGACTTTCTGGCTTTCCCTCAGACTTTATCTACAGCGTTAAATATCAAACAGAGGTTTATGAAATTGATGTCCCCAGTGGAGACGCCATTTATGTTAACACCCAGGTTGTTCTTTTTGACTCCCAAGGTAACCACTAACCAGGCTTTGGATTACAGGCCCTAGCCTGCCTGAAATCAGAGAGGGCTCTCTCTTTAAATTTTAGCTTTGTTTTGTAAAGATTTTAGGCTAGTTATGGGTTTAGTTTTTTGTTTAAAGTTTTGGTTGTGAAATGTTGTTGTGAGAAGGGCATGAAATGTTTGGGAGATGTTAGTCCATTGGGCATATGGAGTCAGAGATTTGGGACAGTCCTGGTGCCTGTAATGGAGAAAGTTTTACTGCAAGGCTAGATGACTATTCTTAATATAAATTCTGATTAGTGAATGAAACAGTGGGAGATGGAATTACAGACAGTGTGATAACAAATTGAACAGCAATTTCTACTTAGTAGCATACATGAATTACTAAATAGAAACTGTGAAAGATTCAGGGTTTATTGGAGCAGTTAAGAATTCCAATTAAACAGCTGAGCCTATAGAAAACATTTATAGCAAGGACAGATTGAAATCAGGGTGTCTCCATGGAAAAATCCTGAGCTATTCTTTTTCTTTCCTCCTAAGTTTAGATTAACATGTGAAAGATATGAGTTAACTGATAATAAACATGAAAAGAGATAGAAAAAACTTAGTATATCAAGACACAGCACTAGAATCCTGCAGCATTCTGTAGCTCCAAGACAGCAAGCATCAGTAAGACCAATTTCTGCAAACCCCAAAGCTTTTCTCTATTATTTCTCCAGAGATTACAGTCGAGTTCTCCTTTTTAACAAGAAAACAACAACCCCTAAATGAGCAGCGCGGGGGTGAATATATACAAAAATATCATGTAAAATATCTAGAATGATAGTTATTGAGCAATAACTATCTCTACCAACTTTGTACAGTGAAGTTATTTACAAAATTTAAATCCTGTAGTAAAGGTACATAACAGTTGTTTGTTGTTTGTCAGTTGATGATGACTTTTGGGCCCAAGGGCGAGCTGCGTTAATTCTTGGACGGCTCCTGCTGACGACGGCTGTTGTAGATGACACGTTGCGGCTCTGATGCCTTTGGGATGCTGACCTGTAATCTTTGACCTGTGGTTGTTGATCTGTGACTTCTTTATTGATTCTCTGCTTGCTATAAAATGTATTTGATTAAATTATTTTATGAAATCACAGCAAAGTCCTTATCATATCTATCCACCATTGATCAGTGGGCATCCGATGCCTTTGCATCTTGTGTAATGTTTCATCAGCATCTGTATATTTGTAGTAATTAGGGGGGACTGCAAACAGATGATTGATTTCATGTTCTATATAAAACAGATTTTCTAGTTTATCATACAGCTCTTGTCCTGTGGGCGGCCCAGTTTCTTCCGAAGTGCTAGATGAGGTAGTCAACTGATCAGTGATGTAGTTGTTGACTCTTTTTGCATATTGCTCATGAGAAGATAGCCTTCCTGTACTGTTTAGTAAAATGGGGAGTCCCCTGTCATACAATGTTGTGATCTTGGCACCAAAAGCATTTACCTCTGCTTGAATATCCTGACATTTTCTTTCTAGTGCCTGTACATAGTTTCTGAGGGTGAGTACCCTTTTGATCAGCAAAATTGTATCAGTTCTATCTCTGATACCCATGTTTGCTAACTGTATGCCAGTTCTGTTGTTCAACACATTGATCATTCTAGTAGCTACATCTGGCATACTTCCTAGAGAAGCTCTGGCTTTTTGACTTTCTGCATAAGCCCTGCCCAGCAAATCCATTTGCTCATGGATGGTCTCTATATATTGCCATTGGTCTGTGATTGATTGACCAATCTTTAACCATATGATTTTCTTGAGCTCCGTTATTGCTTTGCCCATGGCCATCTCTTTCTCTAGCTCTTTGATTTTTCTTTCCAAGGTCCTTACTTCCCTTGTCTTTTCTGCCACCTGTTGCTTAGACTTATCATGTTTCTCATTGAGTGTGGCCAATTTCTCCTTGGTTTCATTTAGCTCTGCCATCTGGGCTTCTAGGACTTGAATCTCCTTCATCATCTTTTGCATGTCTAAGCTTGGAGCCTGCTCTGGTGCCGTGGCTGGTGCTGATGTTGATGGAGCTATTTGAGCTGTCTGCCCTATGGGAGGAGCAGTAGTTTGAGGGGACTCCTCAAGGTTTATGACTTGCTGAGGGGGTTGAGATGGCTGGCCTCCCTCTTTCTGCTTTAGTGCCTCCTGCAGTGCAGCCTCTGTTTCTACCAATTTACCTTCTATTTGGACCAGTTGCTGATGTAGTGTTATTAGCATGGCTGCTGTATCCTGGTCTTTCCTCTGCTGAGCAGCCTCTTCTGTTTGGGGGTGAAGGGTTGCTGGGATCTTCACCATCTTTCTCAAAGCTGCAATATCTGCATCTCTTTCTTTTAGCAGTGCCTGCACAGCTTTGGGATCCTTTGGGTCATGCCCGAGTTCTATAATTATTTCTTCCAGAGACCTGATCCTGTTGTCTTTAGCCTGGGAAGATGCCTTTTCTAACTCCAATTGTGCAGTGGTATTATTCAAAGAGTTCTGCAATCTATAATTTATCAATGTTTTATCTGCAAGAGTGGCATACACCATCTCACCCATTTGCTTGTGCAATTCAATTTGATCCATTCGGTGGATGTCCTTGGACAAGATTTCCAAGTTTGTTCTTATATAATCAGCTGCAGACTGTGGCTGCAGCGCTGTGGGCATGAAGTGGCTCATAATCATTTTGCCCTCTTATACATCATATGCAGACATCAACCTCTGCTGGTTTGTAGGAGCCATTTTCAACAAGTGATTGTACAGCTGCAACCTCACTGGCTCATTTCTGGTCTTGATGTCTATGAATTGTTTCTTTATGCTAGACTCACCCTTTCTTTGTTGCCCTGAGGAGCTGACCTCTCCTCCAAGTATTCTTTGGTGCTCTTGCTGTAATGAGCTAGCTGATACCTCTGTGCTGGGGGGACCCATCTGTGTTTGACCAAAAGGCATCTCCTCCTCTGAAAATGGATCGAGCCTTTGTCTCTTTTCCCCTTGCTGCGATGTTGCGGTACTAAGGGGAGTCTGTTCCTCTCTATCTCTCTTCTTACCCCTCTCTTCATTGATAGGCGTTTGGAGCACTGAAGTCTCCACTGTAACATTCTGTACTGGGGCCTCCTTTTCTTGCATCTGCTCATCATTAGGACCAGGAGCCTCTGCCATTTCTTCCTGCTGTTCAGGATGATTTTCAGGCTGTTCTTCTTGGACTGATTGCTGCTCTTCAGGGGCCTCTTGCTGTTCTGTTTCCTTGCCTTTATCCTTGGCTGAAGTCTCTGCTGTAATTGGGGCTTGGACTGCCTTTTGGGGAGTTGTGGATGATGAGGAAGCTGCTCCCACTTGAGTGCCTAGAGGAGAAAATACCTGTGAACAAAGCTCTAAGTCAGCCAACTTTTGGAGATTTCTTATTCCTCTTTGAGCTAATTCTTCTTGTGTAGTAGCCTCTTCTAAGGTGCCTTCCCTCCATTCTAGTTGATTTCATATTTTTCTATGTGAGGCAACCTTAAGTGATCATAACTAGCCAGCCTATATCTGACCCTTCTTAAGCTTATGAAATGAGTGGGGTCGTATGGTTTCCAAAGGAAGCTGTTCTGTAAGCCAAGGCCATTTAGCATTCTATCTGCCCCTTGCCAAGCTTCCTCCCTTTTATTGTAGATGAAGGGGCCTAATTGGTTTCTGACTTTAAGCTGTGCTTTCTTGCCCTTGCTTGAAAAATGGAGTACATCAGCATTCCCAAATTGCCTGAAATACTCAAGGGCAAACAATCTCATAGGCACATATCTGGGCAATCTGTATGGGGCCAACTCACACCCATATGTTCTGATAACTGTGTGGTTTTGGTAAAAATACCAATCCCCAATGTTGTATACCTTGACAACTGAAGAATTCTCTGCATCTCATCGGTTAGTCTTGGAGGAGGTGAGCTCAGAAGCAGAGACATGGCTGGGTGGATGAAGAGGTCTATAAACTCAGAATAAGTGTAAGGGGAACAAGACCTGAGGTGGAAAACAGAGGACCAATAGACCACTGACCTTGGATTGCCTTGTGCATCCATTCTTTTCACAGCAAAAGGAAATTTCTCATGCTGATAGTATAGGATTAAATGATAGATATAGGAGGTGTATCTGAACACCCTGTCTCTTTCCAAGTCTATCAATTGCTCATGTATTTTATTGGAGATGTAAGTGGCATAGTCATAACAGATTGGGGGCTTACCAAGGGAAAACATGGCCATTATTGCCAGCACAGTTTCATCAATAATTTCTATTGAATTATAGCCCAATATGGGACTAATCATCTCTGCAAGGTCTGTGCCCAATTGATTTAGGTATACAAAATAGATGGGAGGGTACTTCATGGTCTCAAAGGTTGAATTAATGAACAATTGATTTATCTTGGTGATTTGAGCATCTGTCAGTTTAACTCCCTATTTTATCAGATCCATCAGTGATAAAGGAACTAATTTCTTAGCAGTTTTGAAGTTTAGCATCTCTCTAATGACTGCAGGGGTGACATAAAAAACAACTGAGCCTGAAGGGTCAAGCACAGCCCTCTGAGTGCGGTCATAGCAGGCAGCACACCGGTGGATTAGGTCAAGAAACATATTGACCTGAGGGAGCTTGAAGATGGGGAGGAAAGAGTCCCAAATGCCCAATATATCAGTTCCACTATTATGCTTAATTTTCAATTCATTTAGCAAGTGAATGTGATACTTGCTATTCATTAGCATTTCCTCTGATATTTGGTAATCTCTATCTGCTAATGGTTGCCACTCCAACTCTCTCTGAGGGGCATTCAATGGAGAAACATTCAGGGCAACAGGTGCTACTGGTGTATCCATGTTTCTCAAGCGAAGTTGGGTTAAATTTCGACTATTTTTGGGAGAAATACCGTCCTGCGCAGTAGGTTAAGTAATTTGCTGAATTACCGCCTGTTTCAGAGCAACAGGGGTGTAATTGGGCACAATTGGCCGGTTAAAAACTGATGGAATTGGTTTTAAGGCGTAGCAGGCCTATTTCTCCAGGGAAAATGGTCAATTTTAATGGTTTTTTAACAATGCAGGACGAAACAGAGCGCGCAGTTGGGGAATTGACAAATACCTGGTTTAATGGCGGTATTTGAGCTTGGTTGCAGTCGAATTCTGGGCGGTAGCAGCTCTGAATGGTCTTGGCAAGGTGCAGCAGCGAAGGACGTGAAAAATACATGCAGGAGGCAGAGCAGAAAATCACAGAAAAATGCGCAAAAATGGCAAAATTCGGCCAAATATGGACTTTTTGGCGTTGGCGCGAAAATTTGGATGACGTCAGCATGACGTCATCAGGTGGGGTCAGGGTCGGGTGACGTCATCGGGTGACGTGGAGGCATGTGAGTGGTCCACGGGGACTGCATAGGTGGCGTGACAGCTCGGAGTGATGGCGGGCGGGGGCGCTGATGCAGCGGTGAGGTGGCGTGACGTTGGCAGGACCGGTCAGCGGAAAACCGGGAGTGGTAAGCTGTTTCATATCGCACCGCTATTCATACGGAAGCGGGATTGTCAGAGGCTGGCCCGATCCAGTAATATGGAGACGCGTACCCCCGTGTGTACGTCAGCGGACGTCATTTTTCGGAAGCTAACGGCAGTACATCGGGGCCGCTCCGAAATTGATGAGGGTCGTCGGATGGGAAAGCCCAGATCCGACGGCTGGCGGGAGGGCAAGTTGTCAGGGCGATACGGTCAGGCGGGGCAAATAAAATATTATTATTCGTTGAAATATGCGCCCGGCGGAACATTGGAAAAAGTGGGTTTTGCGGGTTTTTAACAGTGTTACGGGTTAAAAAGGGATTTTGCACAGGTTTATTTACAAAGAGGGTTTAGGTTATTAATCCAAGCAGATCTCGGATTAATCCCAGGATTAATTTTTCAGCGCTCTTTGGGTCGCGCTCAATGTTTTAGCACTTGAAAACAGTCGAAACGATACATAGAGCTATAATGCTCGGGGAGGGGATATATAGATTTTTTTGGGTTTTTTGCATAATTTACATAGTAATAGGGGGAATAGGGGGTATAGGGAGTTAAATAGTGATAGATTAGTAGTTAGTATGAGTGGAAAAGGTGGATGAGGGGGGAAAAGCACTAAGTTTTATATGAAATCAACTTAGTTTAGGAAGTAGATCAAAATGAAAAGAATTTTTACACAAGAAATGTGGCTTTTAAAGAAACAAGAACCAACAAAAGACTTTGACTTCTTCCATGAGCAGAGGTAGTATTGGGATGTTAGTAATGAGTGTAATGGGGGTAATCAGGGGGTTAGACATGCTCCATGGTGATACTGCAAAAATGATAGAGAAGAGGAGCTTCTCTATCCAATGAAGTTTTCTTGCTTTAGACCAACAAAATTAAAAAGAGTTGACACTTCTGCAACCCCATCTACCTACCCATCTATTTGCCTAGCATTTTTTGTTTCTTCATAGAGGGTGCACTTGGACTAGCAAACCCTCACTTGTTCTTTTCTTTTCTTTTTGCTTTTTTTTTTTTTTTTTTTTTGCTTTTCTATCTACAACTAACCTTATTACCTCCAAGTCCCCAGATTAAGCAGTTGGGAACCTTAATTCTCTACCTAACTATTGGCCTGCCAAGATTAAGCAGTTTGGACAGGCTTCTTTCTCTATCTTTATGACAAGAAATTGAAACATAGCATGATCCAGATTAGGCTGTTGGACCATCCATCCAAAATTTAGTCAACATCAAGCTATGTACACATATTGCATTCTTTTGGAAATATGGGATCTTTGCATCACCAAAGCAGAGCATATTTGTTACTTTCTTTGCCAATCATGAAATATGAAACCTATTGGTATAGGTATCTAACAGGATGTACTCTTAATACATGTAAGTGCAACTTAATGCTATTTTCTCTTTCTAATTTTGTCACATACATTGTTACTAGGATTTAGCTATACTAGGGCTAATTTACTGCATCCATTTATACGAGGTTGTGGAAATTCGATTTCTAGATAGTGATGCTTCATCTATGGGCCATGTATTATGAATGAATGTTCTTAGAGATGCTTCTTCATTGAAATTCATCTTAATAAGCCATATATTTTTAAAAACGAAGTATAAAGCTCTTAAAGTTGCTTTTGTTGTCGCCCTAATGTTATGTGAAATTGTCTTTGAGGCTTCCTTGACATAGAAAATTCAATGTCCATTGTCATAATTATTCTTGAATCTAAATCTCCCAAAAGGATTAAGCACTCGTCCACCATAAATGTGATCACCTTAAACTTATTTTCCTTCTCTCACCTTTTCTTTTCTAGATCTAGCCCTCTAGTTATCCTAGGGCATCATTTATCTTGCAAATCACACACTGAAAAAATTGATCTCTTGGCATCCTCTGCGTTGGGGTTTCTCCTAGGCACCCTCCAGTTTTGAAGCAATTCTGATGGTGGGATTGTGAGATACCTCAAGCCCTAGCCTCAAGATCAATCTTTCCCATGGTTTCCTTAGGCTAAATGACCTCATTAGGATCCTCACCTTGCCTTGTATTGAAATTTCATTCTTTGTTCCATTTATCTCTTTAGATTGGGTCAAGAAAATGATTGATTGCTAAACCCTCCCCCATTAACCTAACCCCAGGTCCCCTTGGTCCCATGTGGTCTGATACGTTATTGAGGATAATTTTTCAAAGATCACTTGGAATCCAAACCTTCACAAGAATTTTATGGTTTGCAGGCCTCCGTTATAAGATACATACCCTAAACTTAGACCTTTGAAATTCTCCTTGAGCCCTTCCTGTAGAGCCTTTAACTTTGCCTTCCAAAGCAAGCAAGCTAAGCATTTGAGCCTCTCTTATGAATAGGCCCCTTAGGATCACCCCTCACCCTATCATTGATCTATTCTATTCAATGGTCCTTATTATACCGGGTCTCCTCCCATTGGTGAAAGTCCGTAAAGAGTAGGGAGCCATAGCCGAGGTGATAGTGGTACATTGCTCCATTATTGCTCTTAATCTGGTAGTAGCCCTCCAAGGATCCCATTTTAGGACCCCTGCTAGTTTGAGCGGTAAACATTTCTGGCGCCGTTGTTAGGGACACAAAATGTGTGTTTGTTCCCCATACGACATA